>JAREIL010000002.1:0-1200000 GCA_030142105.1 Fusarium sp. FL617 | reverse complement strand
AGGGAGGGATGAGATTACCTACAATCCTGCTGCCTCTCTACCCCAGAAACAGGATCAAGATGCAGAGGAAGCGATTTCGTAATAGAATTGTCAAGGCTAAGTGTCTAGACTCCAGAGTCTGGAGAATCCCCAGATTATTACTATAGGGGTCCTCGTGGCGACCACTGCACGGTGAGTCTCCATTTCCCCAGAAAGCCAATCTCTCAATAACGTAACTGAAATGTCGAGGCTCAGTCTTGGCTTCGATTGACATTTTCAATGAGGGGAAATCGACGTGAGGAGATGTTCGAAAACCCCAAACCGCCACTGAAATCAGTGGCCCAATACAGGATAGAGCGAAGAGATGAGTGGGAGAAAATTCGGTATCGTCAGCTAGAGATAGCGCTTTTCTCCCTTGGTCCTTGCCTGGCGGTCAACAGCTGAGGTGCCCAACACCAGCGGGAGAGGGGGAGACGCGATGTCTCCAATTCGCTAGTGGACATGGGTTGTGATTCCAGATTCATTGATATCACCGTGCCTGGGGTTGTTGGCTCTAACCAATCAACAAAGCAACATCAACAAGTCTACGGTGAATGAATCTTGTAGAGGGGAGTCTAGAAACTTTCTAGCCTGGGAACTAGCACGGTTTGCCACCCTCCTTCAGCAAAGCGGCGGCCGCGTGAGGGTGGTCTTGGAGAAAGGCCTCCAAGCTTTTCTCTGGCCTTTTCTTTCTTTAGGAACAAGAGTTGGAGTTACTTGGCGATCTATTGGCATCGCCAAGTTTCTGCATCGCACTATTTGGGATCTCGACTGCAGATCCCAAAGTCTGGGCAGCATTAGATCTCGACCCAAACCACCGGTTCACAATAACAGCTTCTATGCTACATAATTGTCGTAATAATTCAATGACTACCTACTCAAAGGTGATGTCCGAAGAGGGGCAAGGGGGGCTTGATGGCGACCTTCCAAAAAGAGCTCAAACCTGCTTACGGGGTAACGTTAGTTCACAGCAATTGCGTTGATGGCGGACGTGGCGTTGAAGCCCATGTGAGGATCATATCCCTACAGGGGTCATCACTCCGCGTCTAGAGCAGAGCGCGTCTACTGGTCATGATTGACTTTTGCCTGCAACATGCAGTCAGTCTTACGGAGAACAACCGAGAGGATGCTCGTATTAGACATGGGTATCTGCAACTCAACTTAATTCCCCAGGAATGCAACAAAGATCTGACACATCGTTACATGAGAAACTAAGCTTATCTCGACGAAACAAAAAAACAACGCAAATTATCAGTATCGAGTCAGTGACGGTATCAGTTTACAAGATTGCTATCAAACAACACGCGATAAACGCCGTCTCAACCGTTGCCCAGCACGTGCCATGCCGAGTCGAGACCTGACCGGGCCGGTCCCAGAGGACACGATTTTCGGCTACGGACCTCTCCAGCTTCGCTCTCGCCGAGATAGACAAGAAGAGCTTGGCACACTAAGATGAATTAACAACAGGCCGGGACGGGAACAAGATAAAGGGGGTCAAACTAGTCAGTGCTTGTCCTCCCCCAGGCCTTGAAAACTCCGTACCCACCGTGATACACCTACGCACGCAGGCGTAAAAAAACATGAGCCACCAAAGAAGTCATTACTTAGAGGCCTAATATTAGATTATTTTTAGATTAAAAATTAAGAATATTTATATCTTTAAAAAGCCTAAGGTTTAGATAATATCTCTTTAAATTTGTAATATTTTTTATCTGACCTTATTATAGATAATCTAAGGTTAAGATATATAAGGTCTTTAGTATTACCTGTATTTTGTATGCTGGGCTGGGACTTTGGTGGATCATGTTTTTTACGACCGCGTGCTACGCAACGTTAGCTTGGAGTTGGGAACCAATAGCCTCAACAGCTTACTACTTTAGTCTCAAGATAAACTCAAGATAGGCCTTTCTATTTGCTCAACTGGGCTAGATCCCCCGTGCTGCACACCATTGAGTTCCCCAAGCTGGCAGGCCATTCTCCTCCTCCACCCATCTCCAACTTACCCCGTTGCCACCAAATCTAGAACCTTAGCTTGACCCATGCAAGACAGTTCCATCTTCTCGGGACATCGTGCAACAATGTCAATGAATCGACTACAAATACTCAGGGCTCCTCCCGCTTTCTTGGGATAGAAGAATACGAGCATCACTCTCAACACTCTCTCAACTCTCCTACACTCACTTCCTTCTCCATCACTCTCTGGTATCACACCAAAACCAGTAGCAATGGCTTCTACTCCTCCCATGGATTACGGCAAGGAGGCCGTTGTCGATGTCTCCTCCAACCAGGATGTCGAGACCGGCGAGGTCAAGAACGGTGGTCTCCAAAAAGATCTCAAGAACCGACACATGCAGATGATTGCCATCGGTATGACTTCACTTTCCCATACTTCCCTAACCCTTAACTAACTTGTCCAGGTGGTGCTATCGGTGCTGGTCTCTTCGTCGGTTCTGGTGGTGCCCTTCAGAAGGGTGGCCCTGCTGCTCTCCTCATCGGTTACCTCATCATCGGTATCATGCTTCTGTGCACATGCTTGGCCCTGGCTGAGATGGCTGTCCTCTACCCCGTCAACGGTGCCTTCTTTACCTACATCGTCCGCTTCGTCGATCCTTCTTGGGGCTTCGCCATGGGTTGGCAATACGCTCTTGCTTGGCTCACTGTGCTCCCCTTCGAACTGATCGCCGCCTCCATCACCATCAAGTTCTGGAGAGAAGATATCAACATGGCTGTCTGGGTCTCTGTCTTCCTTGTCGTTCTCATGGGCATCCAGGTCTTTGGCGTCCGAGGCTACGGTGAGGTTGAGTTTGTTCTCTCCATCATCAAGATCTGCGCTTGTGTTGGCTTCATCATCCTCGGTATCGTCATCAACTGCGGTGGTGTTGGTGACCAGGGCTACATAGGCACCAAGTACTGGCACAACCCTGGTGCTTTCACCACCTTCAAGGGTTTCGCTTCCGTCTTTGTCGTCGCTGCTTTCTCCTTCGGTGGTACTGAGATGGTCGGTCTGGCTGCTGCTGAGTCTGCCAACCCTCGCAAGTCTATCCCCACTGCTAGCAAGCAGGTCTTCTGGCGAATTGCCATCTTCTACGTCCTCAACCTCTTCATCGTCGGTCTTATCCTCCCCCACGACGACGAGCGTCTCATGGGTGCCAGCGGTGCCAACACCAAGGCCTCTCCCTTCGTTCTTGCTATCCAGGATGCCAACATCAAGGTTCTCCCTAGCATCATGAACGCTGTCATCACCGTCGCTGTCCTCTCGGTTGCCAACTCCTGCACTTTCGGCTCTACCCGAACCATCCAGGCTATGGCTGAGCGCAACATGGCCCCTAACTTCTTCAAGTACATCGACTCCAAGGGTCGCCCTCTCTACTGTGTTGCCCTCCAGATTGCCTTCGGTCTCCTTGCCTACATCGGCGCTGCTCCTCAGGGTGGTGAGATCTTTGGCTGGCTCCTGGCTCTTACTGGTCTTGGTTTCCTCTTCGTCTGGGGTTCTATCTGCCTTGCCCACATCCGCATGCGCGCTGGTATGAAGGCTCAGGGCGTTAACCTGGGTCTCATCCCCTACAAGACCCCCTTCGGTGTTGCTGGATCTTACCTCGGTCTTGGACTCAACATCCTCGCCCTTGTTGCTTCTTTCTACAATGCTCTCTACCCCGCCTCTGGTGCTGCTCCCGAAGCCGAGGCCTTCTTCAGCTCTTACCTTGCTTTCTTCTCTGTCACTCTCCTCTACCTCGGCTACAAGATCTGCACCCGAAAGTGGCAGATGTATGTCCGTCCTTCTGAGATGGACTTGGCTACCGGTGCCGTGTTCCTGGACGAGGAGGAGCCTAAGGAGACTGTCGCTTGGTCTCAGCTCCCCATGAAGGCCATCCGTGGTCTCTTCTAATAACATACGAGAAATGAGAGTTGATAGGATTTTGGATACCCATTATAACGGAGGAGTAAAGGAATGCATATTTGATCTGTAATATTCTTAAAGTTTTATACCAGCGAGCAAAGCAAGGCGATTAGCGTTCTTGAGCATATCTTGCACATAAACAATACGCACATGCAATCTTTTCAATAACTGAGCACCGTGAACGTGATGAATAGTGATTGATCCCCCGTCTCCAGTAAATTGAGCCAAAACATCACCACCCTCTACACTAATAGAAGCAAATCGTAGCATTCGCCTTCGCTGAAGTGAGCAAAAATGTTCCCATACCATCATCCTAATAGTAGGACCAAAAATCCATTCTGATCTGACGATCTTCAGTTCTTGTCCTTGTTGAGCTTCGAGATCTCCAGACGCGCCCCCTGAAGTGCCGTCATTCCCTCTTGCAACGCCTTATCTGATGTCGAGATGGCGCCCTCGTACGTGGCCCGGAGCGTCGAAAGTTTCTCCTCGTGGGTCTTCTTGGTCGCTTCAGTATCCTTGCGATAATTATCGCGGATGAAAGCAATCGTATCATGAGTGTACTTCCGATGTTTCATGAGGTCTTCCTGGTGTTCCTTTTGGGGCCTGTCGATGTCCTTTTGATGTTGCTTTTGAAGAGCATCAATGGCTTGCTGGTGGATTTTCGTGTTCTCTTCAGCTGCCTTGCGAACCAAGACGAGCTGGCTTTCCAAACCACCAAAGACTTTGGTAACATCCTCAGGGTTTGAGATGAGAGGAGTGGTTCCGCGTGTTACACTGCCAGGCTCGACAGCGGCTTCTGTGATAGAACTGGGAGCCTCTGAGCAGAACCTTTTGGAGCAATGATCTTCTGGTTCACAGGACCAGGGACGCTTAGCCAATTCCTTGGCCTGTTCGAGTTCTCTACTCAGTAATATCTGTCAAATGTACTTGTTCTTCACAAAGCTGGGATGGTCCGTAGGACCGTTCTTGTTGGGCTCCCACTCGTTGAGATTCGCATCGGGAAACTTGATTTGAGCAAGCGCAGCATACCGGGACTGGAAGAACTCTTCACGGAATAGAACTTTGTGCACTGTGATTTCAGCCCAGGTCCTTGGATCGCCAAAGCTAGTCATTGTCCTGATGTTGGAAGTGTAAACTAGCTTCACCATGTTCTTCCACGAATCGATCTCGGTGGGAGAAAGTTTGATTGCTGCCCAGTTGTTCCAATGGACTTCCATAGTGTCAAGGAAGCGGCCTTTGTTGAGGGATTTCGCAGAGGTAATTTGGTCAACAAGCCAGAGAGGCATCTTGTTCTACCACTTCGAGAATGTTGGCTATAGTTCTATTCAGCAACAGATTGGTAAGAGAATTGGTATCAAGAAACATGTGTAACTCACTGGTTATGTGAATGTTCCAGTGTAGGTATGCAACCCAAAGGTGAGATGAGTTGTCGAAGATGAACTGGGATGAGATGATGTGAGACTTCAATATACAGTGTGCCTTAGTACGTTGAGGTCTTAGGCCATGTAACGAAGGGTAAAGTAGAGCCGAATCAATAAAAATACATGTAGGTTGAAGATAGAAGAAGGAAAGATTTAGGATGAATGGTTTAGGTATGGTGAAAGTATCTTGCAGTGATAGATATTCAGTGTTAGGATGATTTTAAATTTAATGTAATATCGATGCTGCCTGAAAATTCCAGAGAAGCGCCGTGATTCAGTGTCCCTGCACAGGCTTATGCCTTCGCCTTGCAAATTACTTGTGAAATGCATTCTCAATTTTTACCTTCTACATTTCCTACATGCTGAGTTTTCGCAAAACCAGCATGCAATCCTGTTTCCTTTACAGACTTGCTAAACTTATGTTCCTCTAGAAAGTATGACAGCATAGGTATGCATTGGTTGGCTGTAGTTAGGAAAAGACTATGTTTTATACTATGTTCGCTCACTCTCACCGGCTAATGATATATAGCACAACGTTGAGACAAGTGCAGGCATGCTCTTTTTTGGTTATTTTCCACTTAAATCTACAATAGCTTGATCGTCTACTTAGGAGTTGCAACCATGACTGATAAGTCGTATGATTTACCATAGTTTTAATTCGATATAAGATGGCACTTGAAGTTATTGCTCGTCTACGGAATATATAAATTGCAGTTGGTTACTTCGAATGAAGCTAACAAACAATTCGAAAAGTTCTCTATAGATAACCCAGCTTACGTATGTCTTGAGTAATAGTATTAAGCAGTTTTAGCCTTCATACTTAGCTCTTAGTCTTGTGTCGGATCGGTTCACACTTCCCAGTCTCTCAACCTTTGGCCAAAATTGGATTCCGATTTGTCATTGAATCAAACTAAACAGAGCGTCTACTTTACCCCAGTTCAGTCCCCGCAATCGCCTAGACACGAAAACCTCAACACGCCCTTCCGCTATACCAGCCCTTCTTGTAGTAGGGGCAGAGATTCTGACAGCTCTGATGCAACTCATCTCAAGACCTCAACAAAACCAGTCCCGGTCCACTACTCTGACCCCATCATACGAACTTTGCTTTCAATCACTCTCGTAAACACTCCCCTTACACATCGGGGTCTTCTTCGTCACTTGATCGGCTTCGAACAACAATCTTAACTTAGTGGGGAAGACTCTCGAGTATGACAGTGGCATCCGCCAAGTTAAGGATCAAGTTGATCCTAGAACGCAGAATCGAATCCGGTGACGCAGCTCCAGGCTCGAGACTGTCCACCTCTTTTGCTATATCGTCGACTTGCTCGTTTCTCCAAGTCAGCTCATGATTAGACTTTAGTCTCTGTTCATGCCGCATCTTGGCTCTGGCGACTTCGAAATCGATACACTGGGTTATAGTGTCATCCACCTTGGAAGCCATGTCGATGAAAGCCCTGCACAGAGCATGATTTTCAGGGACCACGTAGACAATGTTGTCGAAAAGTCGCTGGAGTGCTCCAACGAGGGTGTTCCTACGGCCATCGGTTTATTGGTTTAGAAAACACTGGTTCAAGGCCAAACCGAAGACTCGTTTCAAAGACAGACAGCCTAAACGCTACTCAAACAGGGTCTTGCGTACTTCCTCCAAGTCAGGAACTACCTTCGCTATGTAGCTTTTTTGCGATTGACGGATTGCACGAGCCGTTTCTGCAAACTCCACGACTGTGTTGATGGCCTCGGTCGACTTTCTATCCTGAACCTTTTGTGCGAGATCCTGCCAGTCGATGTCGTGGGACATAAGCGAAGCAACGGGCCCTTCTATCTCGCCCTTGTACCTCCACTTATTGAGGTCTTCTCCCGAAGCAGAAATGGTTGGGAGCCAATCTTTATCGTACTGACTGCACTAAAACCAAACACGATTCTTGATGTCTTCAGGGAGGACACGTATGACAGGCTCGGACAGCCACGCCTTCATTCCTCTCCCGAATATTCTGTCATCTTGTTTGAAATTTCTGTTACCAAGCTTCTCGATGACTTTCCTCCCGCCTTCTAGGGCCTTATGTCGATGGATAATCTGCTCGCAATAGTCCGAGCCCTTCTTCAACCAAGAAGCGCCAGGCACTGGCTTTGTCCAGCCATTAATGCGGGCCGTAGAGAGAAGCATCAAAGGAGTAACTCTGTCAAGCTCGTTGGTATGCACGCACCCTTCCACCTGAAGTCTTGCCCGGGGTTGGGCGCTCTAAGCGGTTGTCAGCCTGCTTGACAAGGAACCTGGCACCCTCGAGTCGGGGCCAAACTTCAGTTGCTGTCCCAAGATACGCCCAGACACTTCTCTTGGAGAAGAGATTCGTGACGCTTGGAATACCACCGGGATCGACATTGGTTTGCTTTTGGTTGAGAACAGCGGCAATAGTGACGGCGATGGTTGCCGGAATCATGTAAAAGTTATGGCTGCGTGCTACTTTATTGGCATAGTTGAACTGATTCAATTCGTCAACGATGTGAGGATTTGCCACCCAAATAGCAAATTCAGTTGCTCGAATGATGTTTGTGTTTTGGAGCTTTAGGACACAGGCTGCAAAGCATTCAGGGTGCTCACGGCGCTTTTTTCCAGCGAGATTGAAGATCTCGCCGACCATCTGCTTGTGGATTCTTAGGACATCTGCAGTGCTTAGATTAGGCATTTCGATGGAATTTGGTTCCTTGGCGGCGGCGCCTGAAGCACTTGGGGAGTTCGGCTCTGCCATGATGGCGGTGTCGATAACAATCGTGAACACGGTAGTAAAATACGTAACTATTGAGTTACTCAGCTAGAGAGTAGAATTAGTATAAAGATGCTAGGAAAGCATCATGAGTGTACTTACTCTGCGCTGAACGCGAAGTCGTAGGAAGAAGGAATTTTAACTCCTCCTTAAAAGGAGGGCGAAGAAGCCGGAAGAACAGGGAGATGTAGATACGACGAAGCTCGAGGACCAATATCAATGACAGTCTACAATTCCAGGGGGTTGAGTTCAATACCATGTCGAAGTACGATATGATAAATCTGTGCTGGGAAATATTGTGGTATGGAAGAGGTTGGGTTTTGCGTAGCTCGAGGCAGCGGAAGGAGGGAATCACCAGCTGGTCCGAGTTTTTTAATGCACAACCACTACCACTTCGCATGAAAATGAAAGCTGGTCATATATGAAAGCCCTCCGCTTGGAGAGCATTAGGGGGCGCTACCATCCTCTCGAGCTGGCAGTGAACAGGTGACCTTAGTAGGTAGTTTACGTGACCACTGGACCGAACACATTAACAAGAACGCTCAGGAACAACTTCGTCTGAGAATTGAACACCTGCACCAGCTAAACATCAACGCCTCTATGCTTCCACTTCCTATATGCTCTATAAACAATTCTACTAAATCTTAGGGGCCACTGTCAAATAACCTTCAACAACAGCTGTGATCAACCGGTTGGCAATTGCCTGAGCAGGCGGCAATCGCAGATCACCCTCCTTATATCCCTCGGGAGCAGGCTCTCCCAAGCTGCTCGTTCCGGTGTCCAGGGCCTTACGAACCTCCTCGATGGAGAACCACTTAGCCACCTCAAGCTCCTTATCATTCAAAATAATCTTCTCGCCATCACCGGGAAGCGCCTGGGCTATAGCACCAATCATCAGACTTGCGGGGTATGGCCACGGCTGGCTCGAGTGAATGACGACTCTTCCTACACGAACACCACTCTCCTCCCAAACCTCTCGCCTAACCGACTCCTCGATGGACTCGCCAGGCTCAAGGAAACCAGCGAGAGTGCTATACCAGTAAGGTGGCCAACGCTTCTGGCGGCCGAGTAGGAGCTTTGTCCCATCTGCGGAAACAACGGCGGCAATCATGGTGGGATCCGTTCTAGGGAAGCAGATATTGGATACGCCATGGCGAGTAGGACAATCTCCTCGAGGTTCGCTGTTGGCACCACCCTTTTTGTCTGAAGAAGGGCAGACACGCTTGTAGCCGGCATGGACAGAAAGGTTAGGTTGTCCACAACCAGCGCAGAAAGGACTTCGTGAGTTCCAATCAATCATAGACCTTGCTTGGGCGTACAGGGCGGCTGAAAGACGTTATTCGCAAGACTTACAGTCTCTTCTGAGGTCTGACTTACCAGCGTCAGGTCCATGGGACATGGCACGAGGGTTCTTGTCAAGCGACAGTCCCTTCTTCTCCTGGTCTGCCAAGAAGCTATCTGCTTGCTCGGCATGAGTTCCTTTGGGAGTGATGTCAACGGCGAAATAAGGGTGACCCTGGATGTCCCCGTGATCGGTAGAAGAAATGAGATCTTTCTCATTTCCCTCCTCTAGCATGCCAAGAAACACAACAAGAGGCTTGGTCTTGGTTGAATCAAAGTTCTGAATGGATTCATCCTCGGTGAGAGCAAAGGGATCTGAGCCAATCAAAGGCTGAATATCATTGAAGGTGAAGTATGCGGGCGTCTTCTTATCAACGACCAAGGGGTTCAACTCATTGAGAGCCAGATATCGAGCCGTGGGACTAACAGAGGCTTTTCGAAGAAAACCGGTATCGGCACGGAGGAAAGAGAAGCGGTTGATGCGGCCACCCGCATAATAATTGACAACCTCTTTTCCAAAACGGCGAGTCAACATGGAGTCGTCGCTTTGAAGAGCTGCAATCACCGGCAGCTCAGGTACTGAAGTGGCTGTTGACATTGGATAGTTCGCTCAGAGGCGCTTGGGTTTTGTATTTGTAATGCAGTTGAAAGGATTCGAGGTTCAAGCTTGTGGCCACGGAAAGAAGAAACGCTAGTATCACAAAGATTGAAACGAGATTTCTATCTTTATATAATGATGATGACTTTGAATAGCGTTCTCTCGGTGCTGACGTGAAGATCTATCGGGCACCAAAAGAGCTGGAGGCGAGATTTCTAATGCCGTCTTTACTCCGAACCCAATAATTACCCCGTTGTTTCCTTCTAGGGCTAGCGGTGAAGAAGTCGCAATTTGTACATTGCGGCGAATGCGGCCATTTGCAGTACACAGCGAGTGGGATGGAGTTATGATGAGTCAGGATTCTTCATTAATTTGGAGCATGATTGGCGACAGATGTGTCTCCTCTTTGGAGGACACACGATGTGGGATCCATGTTACTCTTTTGGTGTTTGTCATCCGTTCAATGACCTCATTGGTACATTATCAGATCGAGAACCCCGTATTTGCGATCAAGCATCTCGTTCTCAACAAGACCCCTGAAAGTATTTCATGGTCTCAATTGGCTATGTCTTCATGGCGCATCCATCATTGGACTGGCATTGGCTATTCACAGATCGGACCTGGATCTACAACTTAACCTTTCTCTCACTCGAGTTTCCCCCGAAGTCGGGCACCGGAAGTATCTTAGCATGGATCTTGCTTCCATCACTGGAGCGCATTCTTCCAGGGGAGGTTTAGGGCGCATTAGCCAAGGCCAGGGCATCTTCTAGTGCTTCCCCGCGTTAAGTACAGTAGTGACGTTGTTGTTCTGGGGGCACGTGGACCATCCTGATCTTTGCTGGGAAAAGTCTTTCTTGACCGAACCCTGATTCTCTCTCCCTTTGAGTTTTGCATCGCGCCATCTCCATATCGCCGTCGACAATTCTTGTATTTGAGGGATTGGTCTTCTTCAGACATCAACGAATGCACTAATTTCGCGATCCAAATAATTTTGGCCTGCGAGGACGGTATCTGCTAAAAGCTGGGGTGGGCGTCGCAGAATTCTGTCACCTTTCGTCCAGGGTCTTCAAGATGACGCCGCCAACCGCGAATCTGAACCTCGACGTTGAGGCTATCTCGGGCATTTGTGGGTAAGATTTGGTCGATTCTCTATTTTGATGGTACTCTCAACTAACAATTCTTTTCTCGCAGCTCCATTTCCATTGCCTGCTGGGGTATGTCAATCTGACGTGGTTTCCATCTCCGAGCATCGCTAATCGCAAATAGTCGTCGTCTTTTCTCCTCAGATCATTCAAAACTTCCAGCGCAGCAGCGCCGATGCTCTTTCGATCCAATTCATCATTGTCTGGCTTCTTGGCGATGTTTTCAACATTCTCGGTGCCGTCCTCCAGGGCGTCCTCCCGACCATGGTACGATTCACGCTTGACTCCGGCCATCCGGCTTGAACGCAAGATTACTAAATCAATTCGCGCTCTAGATTATTCTTGCCATCTACTATACGATAGCCGATCTTGTTCTTCTCGGCCAGTGCTTTTACTATCGCGGTTTCACTTGGCGCGACGCTCCTACCCCTGCTCCGAAACCGACCACCCCGGCCCCCGGTGAGCCCAACGAGCGCACTGGTCTCATCTCTCACGATCGCCATCATGAGCGTCGAGGCTCAGACTGGTCCGGTTTGTCGCCGGCCGTTCCTCATATCGCTGAGGATGCTGCTCCTCAGACCCCTACCGTCCTTCAGACCATTGTGTGGAATACCATCATTGTGCTGATGGTCATTGCCGCTGGTATCGTTGGTTGGTTCTTGGGTCAAAAGGCTTCTTCTGGTGATAAGGGCGGCGATACTGATGTTGGAGGCGGCGATAACCTTCACTTCAGTCTTTCTGGTCAGATTTTTGGATATCTTTGCACCGTTGCCTACATCGCTTCCCGCCTACCCCAGCTCATCTTGAACTGGAGGCGCAAGACGACCGAGGGACTTAGCATGCTCTTTTTCCTCTTCGCTTGCCTTGGTAACATCACCTACGTTCTATCCATCTTTGCCTACGACCCGAAGTGCAAGCATGACGAATGCAAGCCAGGGGAGGCGAGCCACATCTATGGCAAATACATCCTTGTCAACCTCAGCTGGCTCGCTGGCAGTCTTGTCACTCTCTTCCTTGACTTGGGTGTTTTTGCTCAGTACTTCATGTACAGCAAGCCAGAAAACACGAAGACGACTACCCGCCAAAGAATCAATGACAACGTTGCCGAGGAAGACGAGTACGACGACGACGATAGCATCAACGAGGATAGGTGGGACCAGCGTCCTCTGCTTCAAAGGGGCGACTCCGTCTATCACTAAAGATCTACCTTCTATCTCTCACAAGGTTCACACCTGAGATGACAGTTTTTTCTTTTGCTTCAGGGTTTCATTTGTTCTCATATCTCCCCTAATTGTTTAGGGCACATATAGGATCAACGACGGCAGGCGTTTATTGTTGCATGGTAAAGGATATAAAAAGAAAATTAGCATCAGGATTGGGTTGCTATCACGGTGAATTTGGGACTGTGTCAGGGGTACTTTTTAGATAATTCACCCTTTGAGAGTGAAGTCGTCCATAACTATAAGATACTGATATTATCTGGTCGGTAATCTGCCTGGCGTCCGAATCGCTGCGCCACCGTTATGCCGCGACTTATTTCCCAATTCTCGAATGTCTCGGTCAATCTAGGAGAGAGTATGCGCCTCTCGAGACCAAAGGATTGAGTTCGAACAGGTGACTGTGGCATTGCCAGAGCTGGAGGTGCAGGCTCCTTGGTAAATATACCAACTTTTTCAACCAACCTAGAAACACAATTTTCAGAGAAACTACACAGCTCCCTAGTCTTATTGAATATTGTGATGTTAATTCGTATTTTCACTTGCGAATTCCGACGCTGTAGCAGTATCTTTGGTCAAAGATTCTGCAATGTGTGGGGAACAAAAGAACACAGGGTAGAAGCCTGAATCTAAGATAATTAAAGCACTAAGAGAGAAAACAACCTTTTGAACAAGTGTGGTTATGGAATATTATAAGAAACTTTATTGCTACGAATTCTACCTGAAACCTCTACAAATGAGCGTTTAGGGCGAGAAGTTAATTATCTTTAAATACCTCCCAACTTTCATGGCCTGGGGTCATCGTGAGCCAGGATGGGGGTACAAGCAGCATGTTCAGTAGGCAACTTGGTCTTTACGTGAGCTTGTAGGATTGAAGACTTATAATTGATATGACATTCCTGCTCAACTCTGCCAAAACAACAGGTGAGAGCTTATGGATAGATATACGGGTAACAATGGACCCAGGAGTTCTTAGAAAACGGGATGATGTTGGGTATGACCTTATTCCCTTCCCCCCTACCTACAAGTAAATTGCCCCCTTTGAAAGTGCCTCATCATAGTTTTGCGTTCAGTTTCTTCTCTTCCCACTCCTCGTTGATCACAAGATTCTGCCAGAACCTCCACGCCGCAATAGCAATAGCCAGAGGCGGACATCCAAGTAGCAACCACGACCACCAGTCGGGACTCGCCTTTCTGAGCTCACTCACAGCCTTGTCCAGCTGCTCCTTCAAGTCGTCACGAGATCCGTCGTTCCAGAGCACGATTCCCTTACCCTCTCCTCGTTCCTCGCATCGACGTGCCTTTTCACGTACATCTGTTTGGCTGCGCACGCGGTTCTCGGCGTCTTCTGGACTGAGGTGAGGGTCTCGCGCGCGCAGGCGCTGCATCTGGACTGCGGGATCACGAACAGCGACGACAGCTGCCACACCACAAAGACGATCAAGGCCGCTCTCAAAGAGAAGCGGAATGTCGAGAACAACAGCCCAGTGACCTCGGAAATAATAGCCTACCACCGACTTGAACATCTCCCATCGTACAGCAGGATGCACAATGCCATTGAGAACTGCCCGGTCCTTCTTACGCTCTTCGCTGTCGCCGAAAACTCGTCGTCCAAGGACTGGTCTGTTCAGTGGTCTGCCTTTGCCGTCGGGGCCATTCTCTGGCATATTCTCTGACGGCTCCACGAGCAGGTCGGGCGTCGTGGGTCCAAAGTGCTTCAAGATGGCATTGTATCCACGGGTCCCGGGCTCCACGACCTTGCGTGCTAGAATATCTGCGTCTATAATTGGCAAATTGTAAGGATGTGACGAGAGCATCGACGAAACTGTCGTCTTGCCCGTGGCAATAGAGCCCGTGAGGCCGATGAGAAGCATGGTTGTGTATCTCGTCAAATGCCAATTGCGCCGACGAGGAAATTAGAAGCAACCTCGGGCCAAACAGACACAGTTCGGCCCACCATGAGGTTCCATTTGATACCCCACTCACGGCGGTATTATGTAACCTTACCTCAGAAATGGATGTGCCTTTGAGCCGCCCAGCCACGCCGGCGCCCGGCCCTCGGCCCTCCGATCACTACCTAAGCGAGATCACTCTTTGAAAAATTCGTGTATAAATATCTCGTCTCGCCGCGACCATTTGACTTCTTTTTCCTTTTCTCACTACATCAGTAGGTAAAGCTTTCACCGTCATGTGAAAATTTTATCTTACGAGGGCTCCGCGAAAGCGGCTTGCTGAGAGTCAGACTTGTCGATGTCTGGTTTTCCGTTCCCGGCCCCCCAGAGTAATGTGATCACTCTTCCTAATCAGCCATAGACGACTTCATCGGTCTGTGACTGTGGGGTGATCTCGACATGCCGTGACACTCATGGTACTTTGTCCAAAACCTATGCGGTTCTTGCGCAGCATAATAAACGCGCCTAACCAGGAACCGTTTAGGCTTCAAACCGTAGACCACAGCAATGCTGGACGATTCCTGTGATGCTAAGCATCACAATCGTAAACCTGTGCTCGAGCATGTTTTCGGACGCGTTTCGAAGAGGTTTTCGTGGGACGTTAATATTTCCCCATTGGGTGAAAGTTTTGAGGTCGAAATAAACTTTGCTGGCCTAAGCTTAACCGGATACGCGTTCGGTGTCGCATAGCATCTGTGTTGAAAAGATCTGATATCGACAAGAAGCTGTATTACGCTTCAATTTATTGCGCTTTACTTCACTCTTTGGAGTTCCCAGCTCTAGCTGTGAAAGTTTTCTGTGCGACCACGCCAGGCTCGCGACACGCAGTATCTAGAACACATCAACATCGAGGATTATTTTTGGGTTACTTCTCGTAAAGCTAGAAAGTAGAGAGTCTTCATTCATAATTTGATCTTCATGATCAAACGGAAAATCCTCAGCCTCATCTGCGTGAATCGCATCAACCGTCTCGTTCTGATAACTTTTCCCCCACCATCTTCGGGCTAGAGGCCGGAGCACTCACGTGACAGAACATGAACGAATCGTGGGCGTAGTGGGTCCCAAAATTTTCTAAGCCGGAAGTCATCGTTGACGATTCCCCGAGATTCGGACAAGACTTGCGACTCTGTCAACGCCGATTAATCCACCCAAACTCCCATCACGCACACCGTCGCGCGCTATCTCCTCGAATCCTCGGTTGTCATCTCCCATCATGTCTTCCATCTGGAACGCTTTCACTGGCGGCAACAAGTCCGGCCACCAGCAACAACAGCAGTCGCAGCCACAGCCCACTACACAAGAACCCGCGCATTTCTCCTATGACCCTACCGAAGGCCAGGGTGTCGAATCGTTCCTCCAGAGCTCTACCTTTGCCGACCCCTCGCAATTACATCCTCTCGCCGGCCTCAACAGAGATACACTCGAATACATTTCCCTCGAGGACTCAGCCTTATCCGAGCTGCCTGGTGGCCAATCAGTCCTGCCCTCCCGTGGATTCACAGACGACTTGTGTTACGGTACCGGAATCACATACCTGGCTGGTCTGGGAGTTGGAGGTGCTTGGGGTCTGCAGGAGGGTCTCAGAAGGTCGGCTGGTCAGCCTCCTAAGCTGCGATTGAACGCTGTTCTCAACTCGGTCACTCGACGAGGTCCCTTCCTGGGTAACTCGCTGGGTGTCGTTGCCATCATCTACAACTGCATTAACTCGTTGATTGGCTCCCTCCGCGGAAAGCACGATGCTTCTAACACTATTCTTGCTGGTGCGCTGAGTGGTATGCTCTTCAAGAGCACTCGTGGTGTTCGCCCCATGATGATCTCTGGTGGTATTGTTGCCTCAGTAGCTGGTGCTTGGGCTGTAAGTTTCACTCTTGATTGTTGGTTTGTTTCTGCCGCTAACTGCTATCTAGGTTGTACGACGATCTTTCTTCCCTATTCCTGAGCCTGTTCCTGCAGTTTCTGACGAACTCACTCTGTAATAACATTATGATATCTTTATTCACCCTTGTCGTCAAACTAGTCGACCCGTTATAATCGCGCCGTCGTGGATTCGAGGCATCAACAAAAAAGGAACGAAGAGAGGCGAGCCGGAGGACGAAGTACGGGATAGTACTCCCGTTGTATAAGATACGGCGTGACTACAGCGTTTGGTGGAGTTTGGTAGCATGGCAACGGACATCTCTCCTCCCATGGGCAATTGTATATTACATCAGGTTGGGTCAGCGAGCATTAGACCACATGTGATAGGAGGTGGGCGTCTGGTCCTTAATGATAAAAATGTTTGAATGGTAGCCAATGCGAGTTCATGGCAGTAATTTCATGTTACCTTATGTTTGGCACTGGCGATGGATGGTTGCCTTGGGCCACGGCAGTGCCTGCTAAATCCACACTTTGTTTTCCGCTACGCACAAGCACAAACTGCCTGCGTAGCAAAGTGATATCCTCAACCTTTCATCTTCCCAAATATCGCGCGCGGTTGTCTTGATGATCAAACATCTCTATCACTCTACAGCAGTATTTTGTTCAGTATGGACATAAGCGACAAAGAAAATGACAACACTGGCCGAGCACCACTTCGAGAGCCTCGACCTGCAGAACCGCAGACGCAGTCAAACGATCCGAAGTACGTCCAAGATGCTCAAGCACCCTTTGCACCAAACACAACTCCCCTTGGTGCTGGCGGCGACATCCCTCAGGATAGCACAACAAAGACACCATCACGCAAACCGCCTAGTCAAGCCCGCAAACCGCGTGCTCCCAAGCAAGGTCCGTCACTTATGAGTGCCAAGGAATTCAAAGAAAACATGATCAAGTTCCGCCTCGATCATTGGAAGGCAAGAGCTCAGGTTGTGCACACCAGCGGCCAGATAGACATGACTGCCCTCTGGAGTCCACAATGGAGTGGCGTTGTGTCCTGTGACGAAGGCATGAATCTATTCGATGGCTTTGATCGCACATGGTTCATTCCCTTTAACATGGAAACACCCTTACCTGCAGATAAGCAGGACATCGCAGATGATCTCCAGAAGCGTCGCAAAGAGCTGAGCGATATGTACCATACCAAAGTTTCTAAAGATACTCAGTTCCGCCCAAAGTTGCTACGTCTCATGGAGGAGGAGGTTAAAGCAACATGTCGGGAGCAATGGGACACAGGCTTTAACAAACCGGATGCAACACCAAAGCAATGGGCCGAAGTGCGGGAGATCTATGAACTTACAAATTTGGTTCACATGATAGCTCTGGCTCGGCTGGCTGATGGAAAAGAATTATTGCCAGGCCACTACCAGATGATTGTCCTCGAACTTGCGGTCGACGGCAAGATTTTACTTCAACGTGTCAGTGTGCCGACTGATATCAACCTGAACGAATTCCTTTCGCGGCTTGATAGCTGGGACCCCCCTAATAGTGAACAAGACAAACACCTTATCGACATCTTTCGACGAAAGCTTGACTACATTTTGGCAATTGGCGACGAGACTCAGAAAAAGAAGGCCAACCGTTTCTCTGGCCAGGTTGACAAATTTGGGGAAATTGAGGCACCAGGCAGCGAGAAGTCTTCATGGATTTTCCAGTTGAGGTTTCACGCGAAGTATTCTATTCCTTTCGGAAAGTCGCCGGATGCAGTGAGAACATGGTCACAGCTGAAAGAGGCAACCTTCCAAGAACTCCTTGAAGGCATACGTGCAAAGAAACACCCAGTGTTCGTTCGAGTGAGTGCAAAGTACACCTCATGTTTTACTCCTTCACTGACAAGACACGAACTACAAGCCCTAGAAGATTCGATTGCGCCGTATGTGGCCTGAGGTGGAAGAGATGGAGAAACAACTTCAACCGACCTACGGCCTACCAGAGCTATCGCAGGAACAGCTAGAAATTGTGGATGCAATGCTCGCGGGCCAGACCGACGAAGAGAAACAACACGGGGCGATGTTGACGCGAGCTGTGGAGATCGAGAAGCAGCAGGCGCTTCACCCGAAGCGTCCAAGTATCGGTGACTTTGATGAATGAGATACGAAGCTGCACGGGCGAAAAAGAGTGACGAGAATATGTTCTTCCGACAACCTGTATATGTGATGGGATGGGGCGGGATGATAGTCGATTGTCTGTTGATGAGTGTTTATGGGATGTTGAAGCAATGGAATGCAAGCTCCTGGACTCATGGAATAGCTGCAGGGATGATATCATTGTACTTGTAAGACAGTATGTGAATCGGATGTATTATTATTGTATGGTGAAAATGACAATTCGCTTTCAACAACTGGCCCCTTATACTTATAAGTTTTATCCAAAATCACATTTATATGGAGCAGAAAAAGATAACTTCGATCTCTCTAAGCGATGTGACTAAGATTTAAGAAGATTATAAAAAATTTAACCCGATTTTAGGATTGTTTTTTCACATATTATTGATTCATGTAGATGATGACAACTAGATCTGTTTGTATCCCAAGTTATCGGGACCGCTTGAGTGGGTGGGTGTTGAGCTGGGATGATTCTTCTGCATATCATTTTCCCACTCAACTCCTACATCACACCAGCACAGCGCCCCTGGTAGATCAGCTCCAGATACCAACCGAGAACATCGTTTCATTGTTGTCACTATGTGTCTCCCCTGTTTTCCTTGGACGTGGACCAAGTACGAAGATCCTTTCGACGAGTTGCATAAGGCCCCTGACCAGTCTGTCTGGGTGCACGACGGACAAAATTGGGAGTTACAAAAAATGGTAAGAATATTAATTCTTTCTTTCATCTTGTTCTCACATGCATCTTCACTTATTTCATTGCGTCACCGTATTTCTTCCTTCGTTGAAGAATTCCTTTGCGATCTTGAAGAGGAGGCATATCGGGAGTCGACGTTTGGAGGCTTCTGCCAGTGGCAGCCGGCTGGGCAGCGAAGGGCTCTTCCAAACGAGCCAATTCAACTATAACGAGACACAAACAACTCGTTTTTGTTGTGGTATTATTGCTTCAAACGGTGTTTGTGTCAATGTACGCTTGATCTCGATATCTTCTCGAGCTGCCCCTGAGACCCAAACTCTTCTTCCTTTCTTCGTCATCAAAGAAGGCATCTCGAGGCCTCGAGGTTCCTGAATCACAGGCCTTGCAACCGGAGACTACGGCCTCAATTGTGGGAGTTGCACGCAAAAGAAGCAATCATGGCTTCGGCAGGCGCGAGCGAGTTCAAGTCCCCCAAAATTCCTCGACGACCCAAGACTCCCGAGTCGCGTCAGGTGCACTTTGAGCCCCAGGCCAAGTCCTCTTCTTCCTCCTTCAACAACAACGAGCGCATCACGGGCTTCACTACTGCCAATTCTCCTAGCGGCGGCTTCAGTACCAACATCAATGGCGTCTCGGCTCCCAAGACTCCTCCTGGAATTAAGATCACTACTACGACTGCTGCTACAGCGACAACCTCTGCCCCAGTCGACACTCAACCTACAAATTTCCCTGCGCTCGGATTAGGCCCCAACAATCATTTGCAGTGGCATACAAGTGCCAACCCGACTCAGAGCCTCAGCCACCAGGTGCCCACCAGTTTCGTCTCGCCTACTCCTCAGCAACAACAAATCTTTTCGCACCCTCAATTTCATCCCGCTTCCTTCATCAACACCGGACCAAACAACATCACACCGTCTCCCATCACCTACATTGGAATCGGCCCTCAGCTTCCAGCTGCCAATCACGCAAACATGGGCGACTATCAGAACGCCGCACCTCCCACTCAGGGCGTTCACTTTCAGCCGCCTGTGCCTGACACGACCTTTGGTCCTATGCAGCACGTTTATGTGCCTCGCTTTGACGGTGGCCTCGCCGGTGTGCAAGTTGGTCACCCCACCTCTCTTCATTATGTTTCTGCTACCCCTTTTGCTTCTCCCCCCGCGCCTTTGACTACCGCCGCCTGCACTACCGTGGTACTGCCCAAGACGTATTACTTGAATGGCTATAATTATTATGCAAGTTTGCTTTGTTGCTTCGTCTTCATGTTCCGTCTTGCTATGCGGGGTTCGCCTGAATCGAGTGGTTCGGTGTTCCTCTGCGGCATCGTCGAGCGACTTGATATTTCTGGTGTGCTGCCGTTCTTTGCATCTTCAATCTCATTCTCTTCTTTGAACTTGGCAAGCAAATACTAACCAGGTCTACAGCAACCAGTCGTCGGTGCTATGGCTCCCCAGCCTAGTGTTCACGGCAGCTACGTTGTCCAGCAGCAGCCCTACTACGTCCAGCAGCCAGCCATGGGTCAACAGCCAGTCTTCGTCGCCGGCCAGCAGCAGCAGTATATCATGCCGCAGGTTCAGCAAGTTGCAGGCGTTCCGGGTGTCGGTCTGGCTGGTGGGGCTGCTGTACCCGGCGCGGTCCCCGTCTTTGCAGGTAATGCCCCAGTCCCAGCTGGTCATCACATCCCCGAAGTTTCTGGTATTGGCCGTACTGCTGGCGAAGAACAGCTCCGTCAGGTTCAGTTCGCTCATGCGAACAAGATGTACGAGCCTCAGGACTTCAAGCCCGCTGATGATGACCCTTCCCGTTTCTACTATGTTCGTGAAGTTGACGGGAACTGGACTCAGCGCAACCGATTTACCATTGATCACATGGGCGACAGCCGCTGGTATGTGACCGACGAGGGTTGGTTCTATGCCGTTAGACTCCCCAACTAAGCGAAGCGGCCCGTAAGTGCATTTCTCTTGGCCTGATCTCCTGCTTATGGACTGACCAACGCTTGCAGGCATACCACGATACCCAAGGACATGTAAGCGAATCTCGTATACCCCAAATTGTAAGACTATCAAAGAAGCTTTGACATTGGCTTTGAATCTTTGTGATGCTGACTGTTTACAGTTGACTTTCAATCCCGATCGAAGAAAGACGCTGGAAGTGCCTTTCCATGCCTATCAAGTATGTGATTTCCAGACCGCATCATAACACGAACTGACTCATAGCAGGGCATTATGACCCCTCTCGGCATTTGCTTCGATTAATAAGTCTTGAGAGGCATTCTACACAGTATCGCGATCGGGGTTGAAGTAAAGGAGCAACACTTGATGGATCCCAGGGGCGAGGACATGGATCATGATGAGGTTGCGAGGCTGAAAACTACTTATTTGGAGATGCACATGGAAATTGCTTTAGATTATTCCTCTGCCAAGAGTAGAAGTCATTGCTGACTGCATACATATTGAAACTAGAAGTCATTGGTGGTTGTTTCGCGTGAAAGAGCCGACAGACCTTAGATGATGCTACATCATCCATTTTAGAAAGGCATATTATCTTAGTATTTGGAGGCAGTAAAGTGTAAGTATGAAGATATTTGTAAATACTCCGTAGATTCTCCTTTAAAGACCTCTTCTTCGATCGATACGCAGGAGAAGCTCACCTGCTCTTGCATACTCACTCGCCAATCGAGCCACCCCTCTTCATCCCGCTATTGTAACAACCTTCTCTTTATTCTTTCACACTCTCAGTTCTTTTATTCAACAATTCCCGCGTCGCATGATTTTTTCTCATGCTTAAGCTACCACCCACCGAGCAGTTCATCGCTCTGCACTGACAGCTGCCAACAGCTGTCAGGGGCCGCCAGCTACAATCGGCCTACGTCCGCTTCTACTGCTAGGGCGACCTCCCTCATTTACACCTACAGAATCAATGCCCGTTTCAACTCTATCATCCTCACCTCTTCTTTGATCCTACAGACAAACATCTCCCCTCTGTGCTCTCTTGGGTACGCCGAGCTTATTTGGAGCGATGACATATCGCAAGCCCAAACGCCCGCCGTCTTTTTGCGAATGGGTAGTTGGAACAACCATCGAATCTGCCCTCGCTTCTGCCTCCAAGAAGAAACTCCCTAAGAAAAGAGATGTAGTGCGAGTCGAAGTCACCACTGACGACGAGTCTGAAGAGGACACCGTCAAGATCACCTACCCGCGCACCGGACGCAACCACAACAACGCACCTCTCCCAGAAGCAAAGACTGTGGTCAAGAAAGTCCGCTTTGAAGATGGCCCAAAGAAGTCGGCTCTGAAGAAGACTATCATAACCCCTATTGACTCTTCGGATGACGAAACATCCGACTCCGCTTCAGAGCCAGAGTCAGATTCAAGTCAGTCGGAAACCATTTCGAGCTCTGATGCCAGTGACTCTGACGCAGAAAACTCAGATGGCTCTGGCAAGCATAAAAGAAAGAACAGGAGAAAGAAGAAGCAGAAACAGATCCAAGACGACACTGACAGCGACTGGGACTCGGATCCAGACCCAACTTGTAAGTGTCGACGATGTACCAAGGGTCGAGAGATATTGAGGAGGATAGGCATGAAAAAGAGCAAGGAAAACACTCCTCCAAGCCCCGAAACTTCTGAATCTGAAGCAGAAGAACCCCCCAAGCCCAAGCAGCAGTCTGGTAAGAACAAGAAGAAAGGTGGAAAGAACGCAAAGGAATCAGAGTCCGAGGCAGAAACATCTGATTCTGCCAAAGAGACTTCAGAGTCGGAGCCTGATACTCCACCACCCAAGAAACAGCAGCAATCAAACAAACAGCAGTCCAAGAAGAAAGGCAAGCAGAAGGGTAACAAGAAGGAAGACCCTGCATCCGACCCCGAAACATCAGAGTCCGAACCTAAGCCCCCCAAGAACAAGAAGAACAAACAGAAAGCAAACGGGAAGAAGGCATCCAAGAAGGTCGAGGAGTCGGGGCCTGATGGCGAAACTTCTGAGTCTGCTCCGGAAACAGAAGAGGAGGCCGAGCCCGAAGAGAAGCCCCAGCAGAAGAACAAGGGCAAACAAAAGAACAACAAGAAACAAAATAGCAAGCAAGCGCAGAAAGGAAATCAGCAGCAGAACAAAAACAAGCAGAAGGCTGGAAAGGAAAGTGTTAAAAAGCCAGAGGTTTCCGAAGAGGAACCAGTTGAAGAGGAGGTTGCTGAACCGTCCAAAGAGAAAGACAAAGGCAAGTCAAGAAAAATGAAAGGAAAAGAAAAGTCAGAGCCCAAGGTCAAGTATAGGGATGGAGTCAAGAAAGGGAACTATCCTGAAGGACTACCAGTCCCTCATCTACGCCGTCCTCAACTTATTGAGCCAATCCGCGCCCAAGTCGTTCAGACTGAACGCGTGATTGAAACTCCTGAAGACCCAGCTCCAAATGCTTACTACGATCCAGAACACAACGTAATGAGAGTCTACCATGGTCCCGTCTATGGCAACCACCAGAGTAATGCGCTGTACCCGGACCGTAATGCCTTCAGCCGCCCCTTGCCTATGGGCATGCCTCATCCTATGAACAATCCGTGGTATCATGGGTTCAACAAGCCACAGCAGTATCCCAACTATGGCCAGATGTCGCCTTATCACCAGAACTACGCAGGCATGCCGCCGCCAGAGGCGTACTCGCATGTCCCCATCACTCAAGGAATGGCCCCTCCTCCCTGGTACGCCATGGGCGCTCCTCCAGGCTTCCCTCAAGGACCACCACCCGATGGTCATCATGGCAAAGCCAGTCCTAGAGCCCCTGGAAACACCGCACCCCCCTCCACCCAGGGGAAGGACAAGGCCAGCCAGAACAACGTTGGACCTCCAGGAAGTCTTACTGTAAGTTGGTAATTAGCCGTACCGGACCGGACTTAACTCATGCAATCAGGGCCAGGATAACCCATATCTTCCCAAGAGAAACAGATCACAATTTAGCGCCTGGGGAAGTCGAAGTAACCGTACCGCATCCAAAGGAGACGACCAACCTCCTGGTTCCGTCAAGGCTGGATCAAACTCAAACGGCTGGAATAATAACAATGATGCTGCAAATAACTGGGGCGATGGAGCGGGCGACAACAATAACAACACCCAAAATGACCAGGATGCCTGGAATACAGCGCCTCAAGAGAACAACCAGAACGACGACTGGAATGCAAACAATAACCAAGCGGTGGAGGAATGGACCAACCAAGCTCAGGACACGAACCCTGACAACACATGGCCACAAGACAGCGGACAGCAAGACGAGGCTCAAAATTGGGGCACTGGTTCGAACAAGAGTAACAAGAGTAACAAGAGTAACAAGAGTAACAAGAGCAACAAGAGCAACGAAACTGTCCGCAAGGCTGGAGATCACTGGGGACAAGACACTTTCCCTGGTGCTGGCGGTGGCTGGGATGAACCGAAGGATGCCGTGAGCAGCCTAGGTCAAGGCGCGGACAACAATGTGGGCGTATGGGATACCACTGAAGCGAACGATCCTGCTGTTTCTTCCCAAGAAGAAACACCTCCCGACAACGTCATGCCTGGTACTTGGGTTGAGACTCCGACAGTCCCGAGCTGGGGCGATCTAACTGCAGCACGCGACACGAACGGCCAAGCTGTACACTGGTAACAAAATGAGATTTGATGCAGGTGTAAGAAAGGTATCTAGTTTAGACAAGGGGGTATGGTATCCGCAAAATCACTGTACTACTAGATGCTATGAACAAATGCCTCCCAAAACTCATATTCAACTCAACTCATGAATGAACACTTCCCCTAGCTTTTGTCTTGTAATATGTAATGCGTTATAATGCCAAAATGCAACCAACTGCCCTAGCTATCATTGTGTCGTAATCGTTCTGTCCTTGCCAAATCATGGAGCATGTCAACTCCTCGAATCGTCTTGTTTGTCGTACAACAATTGCGCAACCAAGCAGAAAAGCAAGAGCACGAATTGCAGAACCATGCCGAGAGAAAGATAGTAGGGCAAGCATTGTCAATCAGAGGATTGTGCAGCCGTGGATGGACCTGATCGGCCGTCAATCAGCTTTGTCCTGAAACGTAGACGTCGTTTTAGCCTGGGCTATCGGTAACGACAATGAGCGAGGGCTCGACAGAGGTTGCAAAGTGAGGGGGAGATTAAATGGGATATAGAGACGAGAAATGTGAGTTGTGTTATAGGATGTTACTCACCATCGGGACATCTCCCATTCCACAATCCACGTGCAGCAGATTTTGAGACGCTCGCGTACACTTGATGTACCCAGGAGCCGATATTTCTCAATATCCTTAACAGGCAGCATGCTAGCAAACCACCAAGGAAAGATAGCAGCATCATCTGGGCATTCGCCATACACGGTCAACATGCGTTCTGTCAACCATGGCACACTTTGTTCTCGCATTCGAGACACAAAAGTCGAAGCATAAAGCATCAGGTTTTGTGTAGACATTGAGTCGATGTCGGCCACTGACGTTGGTATTTGCGAACTTGAAGAACCGGATCGCGATAACGGCGGCGATGTCGAGGATGTGGTATTTTCCGTAGGTTCCTTAATATCCTCCATAGGCGAAGCGGACTCATCTTGAGATTCAGATTCTATTTGAGTGGCTTCAGCAGCCTCAATGGCCTCCTCTTCTTCAAGACTTACGTCGTCCACTCTTTCCGTTTTGCCGACCATGTAACCATCGACATAGCTATGTCCGCGGACGCGGAAGCGTGAGAGGCCGACGGTTTCGATAAGACTTCGACCATCGGAGTAAAACTGAACGTTAACGATGCGAAGTAATGTGCCTAACTCGTGAAAATCGGCATCATCGGGGTATAGTCGTCGTTTTGGTATTACCATGCCAAATGTGCGGTCCCCTTCAAGCGCTCTCCGAATCATAAGCCTGTATCTTGGCTCAAAGATATGCAGGAAAGTCGGCATGTGGGGGAACGATAATGTGCACACGAAAAGTGGAAGATCGTAATCCTGCATTTGGGCCGCGTGCTCGGCGTCCAGCGCATCTTTCCGGGCATTAACTTCTTCCAACCAAAATGTTTCGATGATACGTTTGATAGTTTGATTGGGCGGCGACGCATTTTGGTTAAGAAGAGGACTGATAGCCATAGGGCGCCGACATATCGGACAGTATCGTGAATGATCGAGAATACGATGTAGACAAGACCGACAGAAAGTGTGACCACATGCAGTCGTAAGAGGATCGTAGAAAAGCGCATAGCAGACCTGACAGTCCATCTCAGCACGTGTAGCGTCCTGCGCTTTTCGAACGAGTCCTGTATCATCAACATCGGGAGGCGGTGATGGTGATGCTGCAAGGATATCGTAGGAGATATCGTCTTCGTAAGACAGATCACCCTCCTCCGCTAATCGGTATGTTGCAATGACCTTTCCACCAGGTATCACCTTTGAATATGAGTCATCATTATCCCTCATGGAGGCAATACCTGCCGCAGCCCAAGGGTCTTGCCACATAACCTTCGTCGCCATCTCGGTTGCTGATGTTTCGAGTTTGGAACGCTCAATCTCCTCCCGCACGTGCTGCGCTGTCTTGTTGAGGACCACATCAACGGAGCAATCACCGAGAGCATGTTCTCTCCTACAATCCTCAAAGGGACATCGAAAACCGCGCAGTCGATCGGGGACGGCGGGATACGTGATGTTGGCGCGCAGATGCGTATCCGGCAGACAGCGCCGGCACATGCTTTTACCGCATGGAAGGCTGATGGGCTCGTTCAAGGGCAACGAGCAAATCTGACATTGAAAGAGACGGACAAAATCTCGAGGCGAGACATCGCGATGGCGTGAACCTGTGGCAAAAGGTGATTGGGACTGTGTTACACAAGTTGGCTGCCGGCCCGAGTCCGGATTTTCGCGATCGGAGCCGGTAGGCGAGTCGGAAGTCCGCGACGCTTGAGGACCGGGACCGGAGGCGGGTCTGGTCGCGGTATATTGCGACGTGCCGTCTGAGGACATGAACGTCTATAGACTGCGCACGTACAGCGAAATTTAAAAAAGAACGGGGTATAATGGTACGTTTTCGAGTTCGTTACTCTTCGTTGTATCGTATCGGGCGTCGAAACTCTCTAATAAGGTGCGAGCCTCTGTATGGTAGGTTCTCGGTAGGTTCTCGGTAGGAGAATGCAATGTGTTACTTGAGTGAGAATTGAAATAGTGTTGTTAAGATTTCGAAGCAATGTCTATGCAATGCCTTGTCTGATATATGTCCTACTATGTCGTCGTGATTGTTGGTTTTGTTGAAGACGAGTGTTGCAGTCTTCTTGGCGTAACCGTTGATATCGTATCGGGCGCATGAAGGTGGACGCGGGAGTGTCCAAGTGACGAGGACAAGCCGGATGCAAGATAGACATGGATTCTGTAGGAGTGTAAGATTACAAAGATCGTATCGCATGCGAAAAGCGAGGCATTGCCATGGAGTTAAATCGAAATCATAAAAGTAGAGTAATGTAGAAGTGGGTGGGGGTTATAGCGATGATGAAGTAGTGTCCGGGGGCCGGGAAGATGTCATAGGTTTAATATGATGGGAAACAGTTTAAACGGCTGCCGAAGTCGAATCCACTTGTTTTTTTGACAGGGATTAGGGGAGACGGATTGGACTCCGGGGGTCCTAGGTCATGAAATATGTACGAAGGGGGACGAAAAAACCAAAGGCTGAAGGGGGGCCCTGTATAAGAAGGAAAAGAAAGACGGCGTCTTCTGTTTCAAGCGGTAGAGCGGTCTTGGTCTTGTGTTGAAGATGAGGTGCAGCAAGGATAGAGATCGTCATACACCCAGGGCAACTTACCAATCCGGGACAACTTCGCAGGCACGCAGCAAGTAAAGACAGCGGAAAAGGCAGAGGCAGAGGGGGTGAAGATAGATGAACATACATACAGTACTGTAGAATATTATGGGGAAGACACGCGAGCTCCCGAGTGGGAGGCAACTTGATTTGGCGGGCAAATTATGCGTGTTTTGTCGTGTATGTCAGAAGAAAAAAGAGGTGAGGAGGAAGAAAAATCAAAGGCGTCACAGTTTCCAGTGACGATGCGAAATAGAAGCAGAGGCGAGACGGGGGTGGGTGGTCGAGGCCGTGGCAGCTGGATGAGAAGGAAGAAGGTGGAGAGCTTCAGGGAGTAACGAGTCTCTACTAGGTACCCAATACCTGAATGCTTTGACAACAACCAGGAAATGACCCTACTACTGTACTAAAGTTGCAGAATCCCATCTTTAGTACAGAGGGTCCCTTAGACTTGAAGGACCCTGCGTACAGTATCACGATTTTAGACACCTTAATTGGTACAGGTACAGGTACAGGGTTCATTTGGCTTGTTGTCACCGGATGTTGGTTGTCATGGATCAAGAAGACCAACCTTAGATACTTTTACCTGCATTGCCTATTAACAAGTCAGTACTAAGTAACAGCAGCAACAGACATTACCTTCAGCTCTTCAGTGCCACCATGACACAGCAGCATCAGCGACTCCCGTCTTACAAAGAAACGGATGACGCTGGCAGGCCGGGGTGTCATCGACTCATGACGTCGAAGCCAACCGCCTCGAAAATCTCGTGTACTGTACAATGCTGTACCTAGGTAGCTGGCTATCTTCCAACGGCCAAGCTGCAGCCCAGAAAGACATAGACTTGTTGCCCGTTGCAGCAAACGATGGACAACCCCCCTCACGCTCATTGCCGGTATTGTAGCTGTAACTGTAGTAGAATCCCTGCCACCAACCGGGATAGATGGAAACTCAACCTATAAAAAAAATCAATCCAACTTCAAGGCACGCATGCGGAGCCGAGTAATTCCATCCAACAACCAGGCAGAGCATTTTCCAAGATCCGAGATTTGGGGGCCTGAGCAGCGGGAACTTTCCTCACACTCCGTAGCAACAGAGCAACGCAACGTTGGGATACCGCCCTCCTGACGCGCAAGCACGGCCAATGACCGCAAAGACCAGCATTACAGATCACGATGCAAGTCAAACCCTGAACCAAAAAAGAAATAGGGCTTCAATGTAGACAGTACTCGATCATGACCTTCTCTCCACGGGCAGGGACCCTAGTTTCGTTCGCTCTCGCATGTCCCGCCGATCTTGTTGGGCCCGGAATTTGTGTTGTTCTTTGACTAGGCGAATGTGCGAGATTAGATTTCTGCGTCGGGTTTCCGGGAAAAGAAGGGTCCCCGCGTCGCGAAGGGTGAAGGTGTTTCGAGAATTGGTGATGGCGCCGTGATCTTGACGATCGAGACAGCACTGGGGATGCAACGGCCATCGGGATATTTAGCTGGCGCATCGACGCTACTTAATAGTTGGGCAGTCGACCAGAACAAAATCCACCAGCCATCAAAAAAACGGGCTGGCAGCTTCCGAGACAAAATGCATGTATGCGTGTAAGTGAGCATCTAAACACGGGTCTCTATTGGACAAGATCCAGGGCCTAGAAGAGACATGACAAGGCTGGTTTCTGGTCCTGGCGTTGGCGGCGGCGTGCAGCAAGAGCTAAACTGAGACGGCCCAGGATCTAGGGTCAAAAGAGGCTCAAAGAGAGTTGTGCAGAGTCGTTGGCGTCATATGAGACCGGGACTCCATCTCGTTACGGTAACAACCAGAGGCAAGGATCCATGATGACGGTCATGATGCCAACGATCCAATGCAATGCTCGGCCCGAGCTTGCTCCAGAATAACTAATCACTACCGGTATCTAAAACAAAACTTTTATTCAATCTTTTGCCCTCTTGACATGTAGATCCCTTCTCTATCCTTATCAAACGAAACACGGGATAGAATCTTCGAATCTGATCTGAGATCTCATCTGGTTGAGATTTGCCAACAAAACCGCAGCGTTAGACAGGATCTAATCTACGCATCATCAATCACCCACGCGTTGCCCGCACCGTCCAATAGTTCCAGGGTGTGGCGGCCCGGATCGAGATGCATCAGTCTTGAGCCTCCCTTGTAAACGAAGGCAACTTTGCAGCTGACACGTTCTCGTTTTTGTCTCGTCACACAACGTTTCCAGATTTTCGGACTGCACTGCACTGCAATGCACGCACAGTACGGTAGAGGGAAAACGTGCTTTGTCGTGCGTGCGGTGTGGCACGGGATTCCCCATCTCGATGGTTAACCCTCTGTTGGCTCATTAGCCGCCAATGTGACGCTGCAATATAGCGTCTTCTGCTATGCATATCTCTCACAGACCTGCTACTGTCATGACATGTACCTGTCCCTTGGAATGACTTCGTCATGAGTTAGGCGATTAGCCAGACCCCAGGACCCTGTCTGAATGACGCTTAGTTATTGCTATTCTAAAAAGATGCTTTTGCCATGCACACCCCGTTCGGTAGTTCAGCTCGCATTCGCCAATGTTCCAGAGGTTCTAGACCAGCTCCGAATTCTTGGTTCCCGGATCAGGATGCTATCTCTGTTAAAGAGCCCTTGGCGATGTAAGCGATGGATGACGAGTCAACCAAGCAGCTTTCGCTTGCTTAGGCATCTTTTCTTATCTAATCCAACTCCCATCATAATTCATCCATATGCAATAAGAGAGTTGCCAAGAGGAGCAGTTCATCACACGAGCATTTCTCTATCATCGATATGATATCCCACCATCCAATTACCAACAGCCCCATTTTCAGAGCTCCAGGACCCTGAATTCAGGCTCCCCACATGAGCTCCCTGACCTGATCTCATCCCTTCGTAAACATCTATTTTCGCCCTACCGATCCATCCAAACCAAGCTCTTCGCTTAGCAATTCCCATGAAATGGATACTTTCAACGTCACCGCAGCCCGTTTCCGCAATTCCGTTGCTCATCTAGCTACGGCTTCCTCCGTCCATCATCACATGTCAATCCTTTCCCATTTTCAATTGTCTTGAGCTTCAGTGGCTTGTTTTTCCATCATCACAATAGCTGTGAAAAACATCCATTGGAGAAACCATGTCTGTGCGTACTGTACCTTATGCATGTGTTTCCCCGCTGGTGATGGCTTCGACTCGTCCCCGAACTCGTTTCTAGAACGAAGGTGAAATATCATCGAAGTTTTCTGTGTGCGTGTCCACAAAGCTCCATATTCATGCCGCCGGTCTTTGTAGCTAGGAGCATGAATATGCTTGTGTACAAGCTCAAGACAAGCAATTGCTAGCTGAAACACCCTAACTTCAGCTCTACTCAACCCAGCCAAAAGGTGGTAACATTCTGACGAGATACTCGACTCCAAGAAAGCCACAAGGGGGCCCCTGGCGTACTAGGTACAGTTCGAGACAGAAATGGGGATTTGCTTCAAGAGGCAATTGGACAGACGACACTGATGGCAGCGGGGAAGCCGTTTTTCTGACGTTTCTGACGTTGATGCTACGTTTGGGTTTCTCGTCTCCTCTTTTTACCTTCCTCTGAGCTGTTCTTTTTTTTTCTTCAACTTTCCTTTTTTCTTTTTCTTCTCTTGCTTCATCCTTGCTCTCTCGCTTGACCTTGACCTCGACCTCGATCCAAGCTCTCGACTTCTTGTCAATCCGTCGTCTCTACAGTCATCATGGCCCGTCCCGATGAAGGTCTCCCCGCCCCAGAGCGCCGTGAAGAAATCACGGCCGCTTTCGCCAGTCTTATTTCAGCCATTGAGTCTCATCCTCAATGGAGTCCTTCCAACGTTCCTCCAGGCCTATTTCACGTCTGGGACTTCGTCAAGCGCTCTCACTATATCATGACTGAGCTGGACAACATTGCCGCTGGCCGGCCAGTCCAGCATCCCGCACAGATTCCCAAGAATAATGGTGGTAAGTACATACCGTAGCATTATTGACATGTCCCTCTCTATTTTCCACGAAAGCTTAAGGTCTGGGCTCACACTGTTTTCTTTCTTTCTATGTGGAACAGCCGCCTCAGGTCCTCAAGCTGCCTCCGCCTCATTCACCGACGTCTGCACTCGCACAGTCACCATCGACGAGATGATCCAGAACCCTCGCTTGCTCGTTATGCTCGGTCTTTCCAACGTCGACTTTGGTGATACCATTCAACAACGGTCACGTGCCGTCAGGGAGGCCATTGACAAGGCAATCCACTAAGTTGATACACAAATGACGTTGTGCCGAGCTTGCGTCACGCGACGATCGTCGGGCCCTGACAGGGTTTATTGATGATGGAGCAAAAGGGCGGGCAAGTTTCGGTTTGAAATAGGATAAAACGAGTAAAAAGACGACAAACAAAAAGAACAAAAAGGGGGGGAGTAACATTATGAACAAATAACAGCTTTGCTGGATCAATTGGGTTTCTCCTCCATAGCACGGGATGGATGGTCAGGCACAGCAAGGTCGGAAAATCAGGCGATGGAACGATAGCAACATATTGTGACAGATTGTGACTTTTCGCTTTGAAAAACAAGTCGAAAAATGGCCTGGCTTCATCAATTCGTAGCCGACATAGTACTAAGCCTGAAGCTATCCATGCCCTCCCTGTTGGCGGAATGAAGTAATAGTAATTGCCGTCATAAACAGGCCACCCACCATATCTCGGTTCCCAAACCCTCATATCAGCACAATTTCTATCCCCTAACAATATGCATACATGTCGTTTTATCCAGTCTTGATGACTATGCCCGACCCTACCGTCCACCACGACTGCAAAACAAGACCTTATGGACTCGCCTATGACTGTCAACCGAAACACTAAACAAATATCATAGATACATCATGCTACAAGGTGTGAAAAGACGTTACAGCTGACTGGACATCAGACAAGCAAGCTGCTTATCGTTTACCGTCATCTCACACCAGCCCAGCGACCCTTTGCCGTCGCAGAGGGACCGAGGGTGAGTCGACGGCCGATATTTCCAAAGCAGACGCAGCTACAGAAGAGCACACTGAGCATCCACATGCCCGTCTCGAGCGTTTCTTGTCGCGCAAGCCCACCGAGAATGGGCAAATCGTCCTCAGATGCCATCGTGGCATTTACCAAATGTCTGAACGGGGCATGAGCAGGAGCCGGCATCATATCCGGGTTTACACCAAGCAAGAGGATTGAGCCCGTTAAGCCGACTGCAGCTGAGAGAAGGAAACCGGGCTTAGAGCGGTCAATAAGCCACCACAAGAGGGGATTAACCAGTGCCAATGTCAGCGACACTTGGAGGGTGGACGCCCAGGCCACCTTGCGCTGCAGATGGTGTTAGTCAAGGGTTCACACCATGAGATTCTTGTTGGCTGGACTTACAATGGCAAAAACAATTCCAACAAAGGCACCGATGGCTCGGACGGCAAGGGCCCAGTCTGTGCTCGGATCGTCATCCTTGGTTGGAGAAGTAGTATTTTCTACTACTACAGCTTCATCCTCACGCTCGCCGAACGACTCGTCCCAAATTCGATCAAACCAAGGAAACAAAGCGCCTAGTGCAACACCAGCAAGACCCCAGAATGTCAGGTGCGCCCAATTGTACGCAGGACGGACCACATCCCCGGTACGAGAATCCGATTCGCCGTGGAACCGAGAAGTGACCAGTACGCCGTATCCAATACCCAAAACGAAAAGCACAAGTCCTCGAAGGACCAAAGCACCAGCGGATGGTGTGGGTTTCAAAGCCGCAGGGGGTTCATGAGAGCGAATCGACGATCGTCGACGGATGTGATGTGATCGATCTTTTAGGAAATCGAATGTAGCGTCGTCGATGCTGGGCCGCTTGATGGGCGTCTGGGCGCCAGTTCCCCACGGCGTATCGAGGTCTTCACGATCGCCAAAAACACGGTCGCGGGAGGATGTGGTGGGAGAATAAATGCCGAAGAGCGTCGAGGATGTAAGGTTCATAAACGACTGAGGTCTACTCAGGCTCGTGGGTTCGGGCGTTGGTTGTAAGAAGCGCGCTATGTTGGGATCTGGAACTGGAGCGGGCGTGGAGGGAGACGAGTTCTCGCTTGGGGGTGTAGGAGTTGTTAGACTGAGATCGAAGGGTCTTCGAGGGACGGGTCGAATAAGAGGAGGACCATCGTCGGCCATTGTGTCGTTTTGAGTTTCGAGGTTTGTATGTTCTGCTACTATTCGAGTGGTTAGAAGCCGGTTGGAGAAAAGTCAATGTTAAATAGAAAGCAGATCGAGAATCAGGCTCTGAGTTAGACTCAGCTAAGCTCAGCTCACCTCAGCTGAATCATGCAAGTCTCAGAATCCGGTTACCCAACGTTACTCACAGTTTCGATCAGTCTCAGCCCGGGAAGCAATTTGGTGCAGCTTCCAAGATTGTCGAGGGCAAGAATTTGAAGTTGTTGGGGCCCAGTCTGTAGAACCCTGTCTGTCGCCCTCACGAGCTAATGAGCACCGAGCGTCACTTGCTGAAGCTAGTTGAACCGGGATATCCGAAGCAAAAGCAGGTTCTTTTGATTGGAAATCAATGACAGAGATTGGAAGGTATCGTGGAGTTTAATTCGATTTCCACTTGTCAAAACACCTGTGGGTTGAAGATGTTGAGAGCGATGAATCCCCAGGGTTGAATTGACTCTTGTGGCAAAGAGTTGTAAGAGAAGGGGAAAACGGGCGGATATGAGGGAGGGATAGGAAAAGTAAATAAGAAGAGGAGAGTTTAATATTCAAGCCATGAAACCCAAAATAAGAAGGGCAGCAGTAAAAGTAGCGAATTGTGAGAAAGAGGCGGCACACTTCCAAGGTACGGATGGGACATGTCTTCTTCACATGCTCACAAGACCAGAACCAAGCAGTTCACGACTAAGGGCCCCCGGAATTACGTAGATATGCCCCATTTATTAATGCAGCAGCAGCTGTTGGCCCCTGGTCTATGGGGTCACTTGGTGGGTGAGAGTTCCAGTTGTTCCCCGCTCACTCGGACGAGATCAGTTTGGATGCCGCTAGACTCGAGTCAGTTATGCAGTAAGATAGACTAATTAATAGTTTAGAAATATACAAAGCATAATAGTATTCAGCATTGGTTCATTTACCGTTCTCAGATACTCTTAACAAGAATATCCCTTGATCATGTTGAGTTGAGGATAACCTATTCCCTGATCATCCATGCATCCATCCAATCCCCGTTCTTTTACCCCACACTTGACGCTGAAGAGCCTCTCCACAACACCAAAAGCCAACGCCTTCAATTTGAGACTGAAACCCCGTGGTTGGCCAGAATAATCCATGGCTTGACCTTTTTCTGCTTTGACTTGCATTTGCGACCCCTCGTGATTCAAAACACCACACGCGCGAAGTCCCCTGGCCCTAAACCCGCTGTGACCCCCTAGTCTGGTCAGCGGCAGAGGAACAGAAGGGGAAATATACGAGGCCCTGGCAAACATGCATCTGCAAGTGAGCATTCAATGCATTGCGAGTTACAGCATGTACTGTAACTGTATTTTCTGACCGGTCTGGTTCTGGTTGCAGATAAGATCCCGCAATCAGTCATTGAGTGGCGAGTTCAATGGTATGCCATGCTTCGATTTGCATGTGATTCTGGGCACATGAAATTCATACACACCACAATCACCACAACATAACGAGACAACTCGTAGTATAATGATATACATTAGCTTATAGTTATCAAACACATACAATCAACCCAACCACTTTTACTCGTCATCGCTATCACTCTCTTCATCTTCCTCATCCAACTCATCCTCGCTATCCTCAACTCCCTCTGGCCGGGGTATCATCATAAACGCCGTCATACATGTGATTCTGTTTTGCGTCTCATACGTCCCCAACAGCTCTCCCTTGGCATCTTCTGTCTTGCCTTGCAGCTCTGAGACGCCTACCCGCCACACACGGATCCGTCCGTCACTGCTCCCGCCAGCCACATACAGCGTCGAGCCGTCCGCCGCGCTCGGCACAACCACAAAGTCCTTGATCCGGCCCGCTACGCCGCTTGCTTTGCCGCCAATCTGACCCATCAACTTGGCCGTTGGGAGTTTCTTGCCCTCCGAGTCAGTCGGTTTTGAGAGGTCCTCGTCCTTGGTGGAGAAGAAGAGGATGCGGCCGTCCTCTGTAGCTACAGCCAACAGCGTCGCATCACCCTCCTTGTCCAGTGTAACGTAGAAGAATTGGTGTACCTTTGTTCGGATTGTTCCCATTACCCGGCACTTAGGCACACTGTCCATGCCAAATGCCACGATATCCCGATCAAATCCAACAGCAAATTCATCCGCCCCATCAACGCTTCCCCAAACAACTCGTCGGCCTTCACCAGTAGAGTGCTTTCCTTCACCAGCTTCCTGTAGCATATCCTTGCTAAAGTTCAGTACTCCAGCCTTCTTGCCAGTGACCAAGTTCCACAATCGCATCGAACGCTCGCCCTTGCTGACACTGATCATGAGTTTCATACTGGGGTGGATGGCAAAGTCATTGACACCAGAAGGTGTACCTCCAAATGGCGCTGTGTCGCCGCTAGGTCGACCTTGAGGTTTGGCGATGGGTGCCTTGATGTTGCTAAGTAGAGACCAGTCTCGTGTTCGTGTAACCGCAATTGTAGAATCCTCGCTCGATGACAGAAGCTTTGATCGAGTAGGGAATGACAGCGATGTCACAGTCGAAGAGTGGTGAAGCAGGGTGCCAACCTCTCGGTTCTTGGGGTTCTCGAGAATCGGTCGGGGCGCCACCTTAGCCAGCATATCCTGGTTCTTTCGGCTTGGGGGATGCGCCGAAAGATTGTAGACATTGATGCGCTCATCGGTGCTTCCAGAGGCAAGCATAACCTTTTGTGTCTGTCCAGGGACGGGCGCCGAGATGGGCGATGCAGCGACGCAACGGATCGCCGAGGTGTGAGCATTGAAAAGGAATGTGTCGGCGAATTCGGTCTTGTCCTTGGGTCCAACAGTCACTGTCAATCCGTGAAGAATTCGATCATAAGAGCCGACCACGATTTGAATGGTCTCGGGCGCATTGGGAGCGATTGTGGTAGCAGCGGTAGTCTTCGTCGTTGTTGCAGGAGCTTTTTCCTTGACGGGCTTTTCTTTCAGAGCCTGCGCACCCTTGACCTTCTTCTTGGTTGAAGTCTCGGCGACAGGTTCGCTCGGCGCGACAACTTGTCTCTTGCGTTTGGCCATTGTGTCGAGTTGTTCTGATGGTGTCGTTGCGGAAAAGCTTCTTTCGAGACGCTACGAGTTTGGTTGTACCCAGGAAAAAAAATATTTGGGAGCGATAAGATAAGAAGGGTCACATACACAGCCCCACAATAAGCATACCTTAGCTCTTATCATCCACTATTTGGACCTTTGAATTGACCAGGAACAGCCTGGATGCTATGCCTGAGTATATTGAAGTATATGTGCAATATGGTAATTCTAGATTCCTTCACCATTGTCTATTTACCGGCTAGATCCCCCGTTCTGTCCCCCAATCTCTCGCTCAACCATCTCAATTGAGCCCAGACTAGGGAATCGCTTGGAAAAGTCCTGTAGATAATCGTCCTTCTCTTTAGGGGTCATCTCCAGTACAGGTTGCCCGGGAAGGTCCATGCCAATAAGCTGTTCTGCCGATGTTTGGGCCCTGTTTGGCTTTTGAGGTGACGACGACCGTTGACCGGTGGGTAGACTATTGAGATGCATCGGCTTCTTCGGGGCTGGGGGTTTCGCCGGAGGCTTGGACGTGAGAGCTGGAGGCGCCGACGATGTTGAAGAAGGTCCTCGAGCTTGAGAAGCATCGACTCGGGTCTTAGCCACGGTCAAAGGCTTCTTAGGAACGCCAGGGAGGGGTTTCTCGGGCTTGTTGCCAGCCTCAGGAACGTCGGTGTACTTGCCGTACCCTTGGGCAGTTCTTTGGATATTGGAGGGCTTCTGGTCCTCGTTCAAAAGACTCTGGACGCGATTTTGAATACTAACGGCACGGGAAACTCCTCCGATGCTCTTTGGTGGAACGGGTGGCCCACGGTTTCCCGCCGCCACTCTTTTTCGATACTCAGCTTGTGCTGCCTCCACTCGCTGCTCCTCTTCCTGGAGTTTCAGACGCTCCATCTCGCGCCTCATTTCAGGTGTCATGCGATCCTCATCTTCATGGACATGCCCATCATCGCTGCGCCCATCAGTTGCCTCGGAGCCTGCGATGGGAGTAAGATCGCGGCGTGCAATATCCCTTTGTGGAGATGGATTCCTTGCATTATTGGGAGAGCTGCCTTCAAAGCGCTTGAAGGCGTCCCCAAATTTGCCAGCAAGAATGTTTTTGTTCCCAGAAAGCGATGTCAAGCTAGAACGTTTGCTTGACTTGCTCCGCTCAGAATCCTCTAGACTCCTCAGGAAATCTATATCGCTTGACGCTCCACGCGAATCATCCGCAGGCTCCTGATAGGGAGAGTGGGCCTGAGGTGGTCGACTTGATGAGCGGGACGCAGCTTCTCTTTCACGCAGAAAATCAAGAGTTGTACCCTCGAGATTTGTGCTGGCAGGTCGAGGTCGTGATGGAGCCGGTGAAGCGCGAGCTGAAGGTTCGAGGAAGTCAGCGCGAGGACGCCCACCCTCAAGAGAGGGCCTAGATGAAGATGGTTGACGCTCGTGGGCAGACTGCTGATAGGATGAGATCCTTTGGGGAAGCGCAGGGCGGGGTTCATCGTCGCCCCATTGTCCTGCACTTTGCTCAGGCTGCCTTGTAGCGCTACTAGCCCGGGCATAATCAGGGATATCCCGATGAACAGGCCGTTCCACATCTCGGTAATACTTCTCTGGTGGTGGTGTTGCTGTCATTGTACCAGTTGATACATATCGTGAGTTGGATTGAGAAGAGATTGCCTGTAGCTCAGGATTGTTGCTGATAATAGACTGTGCCCTGCTGATATCTGGTCTACTTGGTGCAGACAAAGTCTTTGACAATGAAGGCTCCAAAGGAGGTGAAGCAACTGCAGCCTGGTGTCCAACAGGCGTGACTGAATGTGTTCGAGACACTGGTTTAGGGCGTGGGGCCTCAGACTGAGAGCTTGCGAATGCCTCATCAGCCAGTCTCGCTGTCACTCTCTGGTTAAGATCTGAAGAAGCATTGCCTGTTGGCGAAATTGGCGAGGAACCGTCGAAATCGAACTTGGCTCCCTGGTCGTGCAATAACGAGAATTGATCGAGCGTGGGGAACCGCGACGACAACTCATCGAATCCCTTTGAAGCAGCCTTAGAATCAAGGGCAGCGAACGGGTCTCCCTCGGTCTTCCGCATTGGAGAAGCATCCGGCTTCTGAGGTGCCTTGGTCGGAGCTGGTGAAGCGGTCGGTCGTCCTCTTCTCATCGGTGCAACATCAGGAATGACCTGCTTCTGCGGTTCGGCTCGTGCAAAGACAGCGCCCACGGCTGGCGCTTGTTCCGCTCTCTGGGTCTTGGGCTGAGGGCTATCGGTTCTTCCATGGGATTTAGAGCGACCAGAGTAAATCTGGCTAATGTTAATATGAGTTTCTCAGCGAGCAATATTGCGCTTACGTCTTGGACTGGGACATCGCGCCCCTGCATAGCGCAACCCTCCTTCAGCACCTGATAAATGTTCGGTCTGTCATGGAGGTTTTCTCTCAACATCGATGCTAGAATTTACGTTAGTTGCCTGAAATGGATATTCAGGGCCAGTGAATATTACCTATCAATTTCTTGAGCCTGTCAGAAAAGACAGGGTGACTGGGGAATCTGTAACTGGCATTCAAGATGGCCAATTGCCCCTGATCTTCAAAAGGAGTAGTGTAGTAGCACAGCTTATACAACAAAACTCCCAGCGCCCAGATATCAGACTTTTCGTTTATCGGCTGCTTTCGGTATACATCGATCATTTCGGGGCTGCGGTACTGCATCGTAGTATGTTTCTGAACATCTTCGTCCATAAGGCGACACTCGGTGATGGTGGTGGGGGCGGAACGAGGTGACGCTGCCGAACCGAAATCGCAAAGCTTAAATCGCTTTGAAGAGCCCCTGGCAGTAATAAGAACGTTTTCGACTTTGATGTCGCGGTGCAGCAGCGGAGGCTTTAGGTAGTGCATGCACGCGACACCCTCAGCGATGTCGGTGAAGATGTTGAGGATCTCTGGCTCAGTTAGGCGATGTTGTAGCCTAGTGTTCATAAAGTCAATCAGGCCGCCGCCATTGCAAAACTCCATCAGCAGAAAGACCTCATAGCCTCCACCGTGAAGCTCAGATGCATGCGAGTCGATATATGTGACGATCGGTCGGTGGCCTTTGAGTCGCTTCATTGTCTCGACCTCAATGCGCATGCCCCGCAAGGTATCTTTATCGGGGACCGCAACTCGCTTCAGGACAGCCTGGTCGGTGCCATCAACGGGCTTAGGTAGTTTGACGAGGTAGACATGGGCGAAGCCTCCCTCTGAGAGATATTTCTGAATCACTACGCGGTGACTGCCGACCTGGATCTTGGTGCCTGGCGAAAAGGTACCAGCCGGAGCGCCTCCAGGGACAGCTACGGTAGCAGAGCCATAGGGGGCATGATGGTGCTTGTTCGACACCATATGCGCGGGAGGGTATTGGCCGTGTGAAGCCATCGTGCACGGAGGTATCGAAGATTATGGAGGATGACGGTTGGAAGAGGATTTCGAAGGTGAGGGAGATGACGGCAACCCCGTCCAGGTCCAACAGGGAGCAGGCCAAGAAGCCAAGAAGCGATGGCGGTCGAAAGGGGTTGAGGAGGGCGCTGGCGGTAGAATTGAGGCAAAAGGAATGGCAGAGTTGGAAGATTTCAAGTCATCGGATCAAACACAATCAAGTAAGAGAGCAATTCAGAGCGGGCGCATCGTCGAGTTGACGCAAAAACACATGGCCCCTTGGCAAGATGTTGGAGGTTGCAGGCCTGGCCTACCTATCATAGGTTCGATGCTCAGTGGCTTAGTCCCCCCGGATCAAGGCCACTCCACTGCCACATTCCATGTTTCGACGGAGAATTGTCGGTAAATCACGCCTTTCAAGCCAAGCAATGAACTCAACTTTGCTTTTACTTCTCATGCTTTATTGGAGTAACAATTTGTATGCTGAGTCCTTTCTTTGTTATTAATATCTCGAGTCCAACAAAGGGTTCGAGTTCAGCCGAGTCGCCAAGCTTTGTGACGATGAAGTCTATATAGTTGGCCATGCTAATTTGATGTTTCAAACAGTCAACAGATGAATGTTTTGCCATGATGTAAAACACCAGAGCAGCATATGCTTTTGAGCAGCCTATCCCTACGCCTCAATTTTGGTAAGATACTTGTAAAGCTTTACCTATGGTCGATCTTAGCGGCATAGACGGTAAATAACGATAACGATTGGCTGCTTGCGGAATGCAGTGCCTTGATAGGCAAATCTTCTCCAATCAGCCCCCTGGCTAGGCACGAGAGTTTCAGAAAGTTTTAAGTGGCTATGGAATGTTAAAGAAGATCATATGTTCATTTGAGCACAATGTGGCTCCCGAAACTAAGGACATGATGCAATGAACTGTTGTGTCAGCCGTGCAGAGCTGGGGTTCACTTGAGAGTTGCCTACCCTATGTCATTGCATTAACCACACACAGTTGGGGCTTTTAAAGCAGTACGCTTCTTGTTCTCTTTCACTATGACTGAGCCGGAGGGGAGGATAAAACACTGGCTAGAAAGTTTTGGGTATTTAAAACCAATGAGCATCCCGAGTAGACTACCATATGTTGGTTTAATGTAGGATGTTAATGAGTAGGAAAACGATTTGTAGTGGCATCATTAGTATTTTACAATTGAAAACACTACTAGGTAGTTACCATTAATCCATGTCTATACAGGCGAGTCAGTAAACAATCAATACTCTACCTGACTTTAGGCAAAAGGTAATTAATTAGATTTAGCGTTTTGTAAACCGCTGACCTAAAGTGTGCAATGGTTATCATAGCAGCCCATCCTAGAGTCAAGGTAGAGAGCTGATTATTTATTGGACCACTTGTTATGATATTATTTCATGACTGCGAGAAAGTGATTCACACCAGGGATCTTTGGGACAATACTTGTCAATATGATTGCTAGTAACTCGAAAAGAGGATAGAAGCTCAACTAGATAAGCAACAAGATGGGACAATAATTTGGCTCAACTATTGGTACATAAAGGGACATGTATCAATTTCTCATATGTCGTATGTTCTTCCCTTCACTTCAATCTCCAGTCGATCTGTGCTACCTAGTTGCTGAGTTGTGAATCAGGCGGGGTACAATTGTGATGAATTACCCTGGATCTCACAACTGACAAGGAGTTTCTGTGGCTCAACGCCCATACGCACGATTGGTGTTCTCTTGAGTTTACAATTTTTTATCTTAATTAGTAGTTGCCCCAGTTATTATCGACTTTGGCTTTGACGTTGTTCAAGTGGCTCAACTTCAAAGATTACGTATCTCATGCTCAGCCGTTATTGATGGGTCAACCTAAAATTACGAGTCTTCAACGACTCGGCCGAACCGATCTTGCTATTCTTAGCAAGACGCGTGGCTACGGATGCTCCAAGATGAAAAGCCTCAGTCTGGATGCCGAGAAAGTGGTTCCCAGGCTTGGCTTCTAGAAACATATAACATTACAGTAGAACAGTGAGTTAGGCTTATTCTAGGATCCTCGGGTTCGCAAAGCAGGGGTCAGCCTGCAACCACTCAAAGGGTCGGTTGCATACGTCATTGTTTCCCCAACGACCGAATTTGATGGGCGTTTTTTTCGCTTGTGAAGGCTTGTTTAGCTCGGGGCATCGGGCATCCCGTCCGTGTTGGAGAGGTTCGCATCAGCAGCCACGCTAAACAGTTGGAGACTTTAGCGGTACTTTGCATGACACTGACAAAACGGCTTTCATGATGCGTACAAGTAGTATCTCCCAAGTCATCATTCTCCCATCATGATGGCGATAGTTGCCGAAACATTGATCACCCTGCAGGAGACGATTCTGTATTGAGTCAACCATTCAGTGAATAGTGTTTCTGTTGCTCTTATCCCATGTGGGCTCCGGCTGACCTCACCCGGAGGTCACGGCACCGAAGGCTCCTGGTCAGGCGTTATCGAGTCCACCAGGGATGGCCTTTTTTGCACTCAAAGAACAAGTCCATGTCCATGTGCCGAGGAGAATCCTGTCAGCCCCAGATCCCGACGCCTGGTTTGACTCAAAAGGTTCCATTCAAGGACCCGCCCGTACCGGACCGTGAACCCTGTATCATCAGCTGGTAGAGAGCCTTATAACAACAACGTTGCGCTCTTTGTCCAGAGCCTGATTTTCGTTTTCTTTTTTCAACCCACTGTAGACCATCACCTGCTCGTCAATAGGCCTTCAATCTTATCTCAATCTTATGCATTAAATATCGCGTATATATCCCGATATAAACAACCTTCAACATGCCCGCCTCTACTACTCCTGCGCCGATGCAAATGCCCCGCGAGCCGGCCCCCGCAGCGTTCCCTGCCGAACGAACCAGCACCGAACAGCCGGTACGTTAACCACATTCTTTCCGGCTTGGCCTACGCCCAGCGTTTTCCCCTGTCTCACCAAGATTGGGTTTCAAACCAAAATATTTACTATGTACATGCCGTGTATGAATATTTACTGATTGCATCTATGTTATAGCGCCCAATTCAGCCCATGACAATGGAGCAGCCTGAGATGAACATGCGAGGAGGCAAGGATGGTGGTGTAAGAATTCCCCAATTTTCAACTCTGTTCCGCTTGACTGACTTCTTTCAGGCCATTTGCTGTGGTATCTGCGCCGGTCTTTGCTGTTTCGAATGCTTAGACTGCTGCTGTTAAGCATGTTTCTTTGTCAAGGATGGGATATAGAGTACAGCTCTGGCGTTCAGGCACTAAAGAGCCATTCAAGTTGAGATGACCTCAGTTGTTGGTTAATGATGTAACGAATTCTTAATAGCATTTTGCTTTAATGGTCTTATATGCAATATTTATATGTCTGCAAAATATACCTTTTTTCTCATCATCGCGTCATTCAGTCATTCGAGATCTATACTCGGACTTTGGAGCCATTCAGCGTTTTAGACAACTACATCCTCCAGCCGTTTTACAACATCTTCATAAAACTTCATAGATAACCTCTCAACAACTTCATCTTGCGTCTCGTCGTCTCCTGCTCTAAGACCCAGCTCCTCACCACCAGCCAAGCACTTCCGTGTTGCGTCCTCAAATCTCTCTCCCATATCAGCGCCAACAGCCGCGACCCTGTCTTCTTTCAACAGGGCCTCTCGAACGTTGCGCACAACGTCAGGTCGTCCGCGCGCTCGTCGCATATCTATGCGCAAAACTTCTTCAACAGGGTGCCAGTGGGCCAGTTCAACCAGAATGACGCCCAGACTGTAAATGTCGAAACTCTTCTTCGAACGTTCTCTGTCCCGTCGACGATTTGACTGAGCGCTCGGGTGTCGATATAAATCATGCTCTGCGTCATCGCCCGGCGCATCAGTCATCTCATCCGAGCCACCAGGCCGCGAGAAGTCAAAGCCTGAGAGGTACGGCTGCCGGTAATCCACATGACCGTTGCGTGTTCGGAAGAATAGCACGTTGTGGCTGCGAAGGCCTTTGTGCAGCCAGTGCACGGCATGAAGGTAGAGAAGACAATTGCTAATAGCATGCGCAAGATACACTCGTTCCGTAACACGCGGTTTGCGAACTTTGGTATCTTGGAGGAGTTCACGGAGCGAGATAGGCGGGAGTGACGTATGTAGGTTGTCGTCGGATGGCCGCTCAAAGATGAGGCCAAGTCGTCGATCGAGAATATCAACATCGTCTTCGGGAATGTCTGAATCGGCCTTGTCAAAGAAGCCGAGGCAGTGAGGAGTGCGGAACGCCTCGGGCTTTGGACTGTGGTTGAGCAAAGCGGCAAGTTTGCGGACTCGCTCGATTATGTCGGCCTTGGAGAGTGAACCTGGTTGCGCATCCGCATTGTCATAGTCCTTCCACTCGATCCAAACTTTCTTCTTACCTTCAGCTGTCTTCATGAAGGCCTCGCATCGTGGAGCATCTGATCCATCCACTTCGGGGTCTAGCTCGATAAGGTATCGTGGAACGAACAAATTGCGTTGATGGCCAGGCTTTGCAAGGTCGAGGAACTTTGCAGCGGCTTCGTCGATAACCGCTGGGTTATCTGACTTTGGGTCGATGGTTTCATTAAACGCCTTGAATTTTGCCAATCTGGATAATTGCCTTAGAGCATCAGCATTGGCCTTCCTTTCCAGTTTGGACATTTGTGATGGTCCACCCGGGGAGCCTGCATCAAGCTGAGACTTCAGAGCTAATACGAGATGACTCAGATCAGCTATTTTGTGATGTAGCAATAAGACTCCGCGATTAGTGTCTTGCACAGTATTGCGAATCTCGACTTGTAGGGAGTGATCGAGAATATTAGTCATATTATCATTTAGAACTGAAAACTTGGCCAGCAACTTCTCAAACCCTTGCTTGTCGAAGGAAGTCCATCGTAACCTAGTGAGACCTTCGGAAGACTTGGTCTTGAGTCCAGCCATGGCTTTCTTGATAAAGTCTCGTTTCTTCGCAGTCATTGGGTAGTTCGATAGCTTGGCGTCTTTCTCTGGAGCGTCCAAAACACCATCCTTATCCACAACAGTGGAGAGATTGTTGTGTTTCTGCTGGTAGTCTGTGAACTCATTGAACAGGCACTGGATCTGGACAAGTAGATCAATTACAGTTTGACGGTGGAGATTGAACACATTTGAGCTGAGGACCTTGTCCTGATTCTTGGCATCAAGATCGAGTAGTCCAGAGGCCTCACTCCAACAGAAGAGACGTTGCTGCTCCATCCTGAGGCGCAGGTTGAGATACTTGCACTCATCTTCGTAGCCCAGTGCTGTAACAAGAAGCTGTATTCCTGGCGAACGTCAACGTTGAACATCATGTTTGATCACAACTTTGCTAAGGGAAGAATTACCTTGAATACATCCCGTATAAACTTGCAAGCTGATGGAAGCGACTCCAAGCGCCAACCCAGCAAGGGATACAGGGTCCATTATCCGCTCTACGCCTTAAAATGCAGCTTATTATGGAACTCCAGGGGGCTGTGCAGCTGGACAGGGCATGAGGAGAACCTTTGCTGAGAAATGCTGAAATTTGGAATTCTTGTCGCAATGTGGCGGGGCTGCCCTGGCCTGACCAAATTGGTAAGATTTCGTAGTAGAGGAGGTTAGAAGATGTTGTGTTGATTGATATATTAGTGCGGGGAGTCGTCCGAGGTTGAGGGTGGGTGGAGCTTATTGGTGCCCTGGTCAAACAGACCATAAAACCGACAATCATGAAGATGAACTACACGGCCATTTACTCCAACAATTGCCGTGAAAAGAACCCGATTGGTTACCTTCAAACTGCTGCTAATTGAATTTTGCCAGGGCAGGCACTTATTACCTCGTGTGTCTCTCGTCTATCTCGTCGATCCAATTTTCGTATACATAATCCAACCTTCGGAGTAAGCGGCTACCAGTTTGAACCGAATAAACGAATTTCAATGATACGTCAAGAACCAGGAAGACGTCATGGGCAGGGTATCATGGCCAGGATCAGTGATGCTGTACCCGTTCTCTTGCAAAGCCTGGAAACAATGTTTTTAATCCATGGGTTGGCTCGTTATTCTTCTGCCTGGCCTCCGCTACCCCGTACAATACCTTGACAAATCTACGTACTGGCGTTATATCGAAAAATTGTTAGACAGACCGCCAGCTTACAGGTTGCAAGGGTTAGAAATGTATCGCGCGGTACTCCGTTCAAGCCCTACATTATTTATGATTACTTTATTCTAGCAAAATTAATTATCTTATATATTATAGCTAATACTATTATAAAAAGCATTAAAAGACTTATAGATTTATATAAATCTTAGTATATATAGGTCATATTATTAGTATTCTTTCTATCTTCATATTCTAAGGTGATAAAGCTAAGTAAATCACGGCCCAATTCAATACATTTCCAACCCTTGCAACCTGTAGAAAGATTGCGCCGCAACCCACTTAATGGTACAAGCTAAGTGGCTGCCTACGTCAGGGTAGTTCCCAGTGGTCTAGTAAACCCTGCCATTTCCGCTTTGCGGGAATGGCTCTTATACCGAAGCTCTACTCTGATTCGTTCATATCTAAACACCGACTTCGACTTCAATGGAAGTCTTCAACACATAGTGGAGAGCTTTAGTTGTAAATCCCTTGTAACTAAGGTATGGCATGTTACATGCAGGCGGCCTTTCCGGGCGAAAAGAATGGTCAACACCAAGTAATTGTCTTCTGGACGATGGCGACGATGATGATGGTGACGATGCTTTTAGTGAGTCAACTCGCCGGGAACAAATACGTCATCAGCCTTCTTGATATGGTGAGAGAGTTGAAGCCATACAGACCGACTGAGTTCAATATAAGTCATCAGTTTCTTCTATTACTTTCTAATTATTAATTGAATTGTCATCGGCTTCTCAACAAGCCATTGCGTAGATCGGATGACCGGCCCGTAAACCGGTATGTCGCAACGTCAACTGCGGGCCACGTTCACCATTAAATATCTGAACTCAAGGACTTAAGTATAGATTAGGTGGCCATTGACTCAATGACTCAAATCACCGTAGAAAGGTGGCTCGAATTGACTGACGTGGTGTTGCTTTTGCCGACATCATTCCCATTCTTTACAAAACGGCCTGGGGGCGGGTAACCACAGCTGCAGGCCTGGCCAGTAAAAAAGTGCATATGACTCTTGAGAATGCAAGATTAGTTTGGCGGAATCTTGGGCCAGTGACAGAACTGCAGGAGCTTCAGGGCCTGGCCTGTTGATCTTCAACGCCGCTACATGAACTTTTGCGTCAATATCAATAGATCTACAATTGGACCAGACGAGAAGTCGTTTACAGATGGGCCACGTCAATTCATTGATACCTATATGGCATGTTATTCCTGAATTAGGTGTTGTGGCAGTGTTGTCGGGATTACCCTTCGTCTATGAATGCCGGCTTTGCACGCCCACTAAGATCCACGAGACTGTTCCCTCAGAATGGACAGTCGTCAGAGTTTATTTGAAAAGACGCAGGAAAAATCACGAGAGTCCCTGGCTCCCTCGTGCGCCAAGCCTCCACGGCCGGCGCATGCGGCAGAGGCGTACATCATGCACAACTTGTTGGCAACCGAAACATGATGAGGTTTGTCTGAATGGAAACATAGAAAAGCGGTGACAATGCATTATACGTTCAATATGGCTGAACTTAGTCTCGAATAGCAGAGTACCGATATACATGTCTAGATATGGGCTTCATTTGGATGTTGGATGTATACGTTCAGTTTGGCTTCTGGGAGAACACAATCGTCATAGCTTATTGCACGGTAATATGCTCAAAGAGAAACACGACAGTAAATTGTCATTGCATCTATTTTCATGGTACAGTAAATATTGGGAATAATTTATTCGACTCACCACATCTCCGCAGGCTTAGCGGGCATCCAACCTACAACGCCCGCAGAGAGGTCGGCCTCAGATGCAACCTTGAACAAAATGAAAGGAAGTCGGCACGCAAAGATGGCATGTATCAACATCCCCACAGTTGAATTCCAGTTTCAAAATGCGACACCGGAGAAAGCAGCTAAGGCTAATCTTTAAACAATGCCTCGCAAGGCTGCTCAGACGAACCCTGCACATCACCAAACAGTAGCACCGACAGTTTGGACAGGAACCCTGTATGTCCGTCTTTTGGATAAACCCTATTGGCTAATACGACACTTTACTTGTAAATGACAGAAGCGTAAGTCGGACGTAGGTCCTGTGCAGCTTTTGACCCCACATCCCTGCTCGACTTGCATAGGCGCGCAGAGCTACGGCGATAACCGATGCCATGACAGGCTTTTGCAGGTTTGATGCAAGGAGCTGATACCCATATTTCTGGTACGTCAGCCGGTGGCACGTTGCAGTTTTGAAGTCTCCCCTGACAGCTCGGGGCAAAAGGGCCCCCAAGGGTTAGTGTTAATGTTGAATGGGCCAATATACCTTGATCCCTGGCTCCCGCTAGGGCTGAAAGTCGGAGCCTGTAAGATGCTTGGTTCAATATACGATTGTCCTTTCCTCAGCCTCCACTTAAGCATGGTATGATGTCGGTTGAATAGTCTACCTATTTTGAGGAGTTGATTGCCAGGGGTGCATTTCGAGTAAGCAGGGGTTGGTGATAAGCGTAGCAGTTGAGACAACCTGGTGTGCTGTGCTGTGCAGTAGCAGGTTAAGCTCGTGGGGTCAGTGACATGACGTTAGTTTACGAGGTAATCGAGATAGATAATTAGGTAGGCCGCCAGGGTACATATCATTCTGGAGGTATTTTGTTAAATCCGCGTCTGTTTCGTATATTCCGACTTTCGAAGCCAGTTTAGACGAACATCTCGAGTGTGAGTCAACCGCCTCGGTTCGCATTTCGGATATAAGCTACCCACGTCCGCTATAAATATTATCTTTGGCGTTTCCAGCAGATTCTATACGACTTCAATTCAAGGTATTGATTACACAATACCAATTAGGCGTTATTCGGGATATTGACTTGGCTTGAGACAACGGTCAACCTTCACACTCAAATTTACCAACTGACTTGCTGTCGACGACATCTCATTCTCGCAACATCAACCAGTGGATTGTTCCAGAAATCTTGACCCAGATTCTCGAAAGCGATCCGTCCTTCTTCATGAAGCCTGTCTCCACTGAAGGAAGTAGCGGTACTTCCACCGGGACTTATACGGCTTTCTCTTCACCTTTTCCCTCTCCGCAACCAACAAATTTGCCCTATGCACTCTACTCCGATCCGTTGAGCACACCATACATCTGGTATCCTCCCACAATGGACGCTCCTACATCATTTCAGCAGGAACCTTCAAACACTAGCAGAGAAGACACATTCTCAGGACCCGAGGAACTGTCTTCCAACTCAAATTCCCCTAGCTCTGCTGTCTTCGCAATCGATGGAAGGGCCTCGCCTTCTGGCTCGACTTCCGCGACAACGGAAGGGGGTCGTGTGAATGTTGCTTCTGTCCCTGCTGCTTGTCTAGCTTGTGTACGTTATCCTCCTTCTATTAGAGTCAAGTTGCCATTTGACTAACGTAATTTCTGCAACAGCGCGGAAAGCACTTAAAGTGTGACGGCGTGAGTCCATGCTCTCGTTGCATCACCTCGAACTCGGAGTGCGTCTATGTCGCCTCTCGACGCGGTTACAAAGGCCCTCGACGTAATCCTGCCCGCAAACCCAATAAGCGCCAAGGCGTATCTCCTGTCAGAGCGCCAAGACGCAGCGGCGAAGGCTCGAATTCGTTTACATCGGCGAGTTCTACATCACTAGGAGCTTCCGCTTTCCTGAGTCCCAATGCGGCCGACGAAATGTCTGGGTCCTCAATGTCAACTCCTTTCCTCGATCCCGCCTTAGCTGCCAGTAGTAGTAGTAGTAGTAGGGAGAACGACATGTCTTTCTTCCAACCCTACGGTAGTACAGATGGATCTGCAACCGATATGTTCAACTTGTTCGCCCCTCAACAACAGGAGCCTCTTCCTACACCACCCCCGGTACGCCCACTCCCTGAGCGTTGTCTTGACTATTTCTACCGTGATTTCCACGCAGCTCATCCTTTCGTCTTGCCCAGAGATTCCCTTCTGAGCATCGCCAAAGAGGCTTCCATCGAGCCTCTTCTAGCTGTAATGCGCTGGATTGGCTCACTCCATATTACATCCTGCCAACATCGGGGTCATTTCTTCCAGGAAGCTCACCGCTTAGTCTACGACTCAAATTGCCCCAAGGATGGCTTCCAAGTCCAAGCCCTCTTGCTTCTTCTAATAGGCCTGGACGGGCAGGGTCAACAAGACAAGGCTAGGGAAATACTGTCTGATGTTGAGCGGACAGCTATTGAGATTGGTCTGAATACACGGTCATTTGCAACTTTCTACGGAAGAGGGATGCCAGTGATGGAGGAAAGTTGGCGGCGAACATGGTGGGATCTTTTTGTGGTGGATGGTTTAATTGCTGGACTTCACCGAAGCGCCAATTTTCTCCTCTTCGATATTGCCTCTGACGTTGAACTTCCATGCGAGGAATATCGATATCTCTCAGGGGTGAGATCTGTCATATTTTCTATCCAAATACTATTTGCTAACACGACATGTGTAGGATATTCCTCAACCCATGAATCTCGGAGACATGGAAGACAGCGACTTCTCTGGTATGAACCGCGAGTTCTCATCCTTCGCCTATCGAATCCAGTGTGCCCAGAATCTTGGAAAACTCTTGAGAATTCCTCCAGTTTCTGGACCTCACGATGAGAACCTAAGCCACATCGAAACACTACTCACCAACTGGCGTCTTCATCTACCCAAGTCGAAGAGAGATGCTCTTTATAAATACGGCCATCTTGACGAGATGATGTTCCAGGCTCACATGATAGTCCATGCGACATCTATTCTACTTCATCAGCCATATTCACAGCTGAACTCTTCTTCGAATCAGTCAGCTGACTTAAACACTCCGCATCAACCTATGTCATCTGTGGACGCTTTCAACGCTCACACAAAACACACAATACAGTCTGCCATCGAGATTAGTAAGCTCATCACGCATCGTGTCTCACTGCTTTCTCACACCCACTTCCTCAGCTGTGTGGTGACAATGTCATCCACTGTCCATCTTAGCAAGTGGGCTCTCTTCTTTGTACCTCATGACGATGACAACCTACGTCAGCTGAATCGTCTTAACATCGGAGCCCTCCTGAGAATGTCCCGAGTCTGGAGAAATGCGGAGCGGGAGAGCCATCATGTCAGAAGCATGGCGCAAGAGATTTATCAAGTTAAGAAGCAGCATCAGTTAATGCCCCAGTTTTGGCTTGGCGTTACTCAAGATGAGGCAATGAACAGGATTGCGGCGGACGATTCTATCATTAAAGAGATCGAGAACATACAAGACGTTTCTGGCATGATTGGTTGATGGACGGGTGCCAGTGCCGAGTGTGAAATGGGTGGTTTATGGGATGTACTACGTGTAAACCTGTGGTATTATTTGGATCTAGAACTTGGCTCGAAGCGTGGCGATTGGTTTTGATAGAATGGGCTGGGAAAAGAAATATGCTTCAACGCGTTGGGTTAGAGTATAGAATGGGATTGAACTGTTACCAAAAACTTGTCAGAGCGATTTGGGACTACAAGTTGGATAATGAATCTCGCACTATTTTATAGGTCTCACTTTTTGTAATTTATTAGGCAAAGCTGCACACAAGATAGTGATTAGGCAAAGCTGCATATAAGGTAGTGACATAAACGAAGTGGTTAGAGGTAGCTTCTAGCTTTGCCTCTTTAAAATAAGCCCGACTAAGTTATACTAAATTCTGCTTTTCGGCCATTGGTCAGATTGACCCTTTCTCTTCGGCTATTAGCCCCTGGCCACGTGTAAAGGGCTTATAGGGTAGCCCTCTGCTTAAGGAGGCCCCCCCGGAGGGTAGTTATAAAATTCCCTCCGTGAAAATCGAAGAAGAAGGTAGCCTTAGGTCTTAGAAGAAGGGACCTAGCAAGAAGAAGGGACCTAGCAAGAAGAAGGGACCTAGCAAGAAGAAGAGACCTAGCAAGAAGACTAGGAGCAAGACCAAGAGATAGGGATAGGCCAGCGAGCAGCTTGCCTATGCTTAGGATAACGGCTTCGCCGTCAGCATCAGGGTCTCATATACCAGTCTGGGGACCATAAAATATCTATCCTGTGTTGTTCTGCATTCGGTCATGATAGAGTCGTGATAGAGTCGAATGAGATATCATGTTCCCATTCACTCTCAGGCCATTATGGCCTATGTTGAGTATAAGCCGTAACGGATAACAGTTACCTGCATAGTAGACCTCAATAACAGGAGCCTCCAACAACCCCCAGGATAGAACTCGAACTAAAAAAAAAAGCCACCTGAAGAACAAATAACCTCAAGATGTGTTGGCTCTAATTATCAACGGGCTTACAGTAGTCGCCGTTAAACTTGGATCGGGCCGTCGGGGACCTTGCTCTATCTAGAAGTGTAACTAGACTCAGCCCTACTACTGTTTGAACTAATTTAAGCTAAGCCAATCATAAAAAAGAAAGTCGCCGTTCTCGTAAGATGAACCAATCAAAAGATAGAAAGTCCCCGATCTGGATGGATCCGGGGAAATCTGCCCGAGCTGTATATCATTAAGTGGGTGTACAATGAAATGAATGGACCGTCGACTTCTGTGAAAGGAATACGATATTTCTATTTTTTTCTTAGTGCACCAGGCTGAAAGTCAAGCTGGAAGTACCTAGATAGTGAGACTCACCATTCAACGAAGTCCCCGAAATCTCATCACAACTTATACGGGCTGACGGCTCAGCCGCTTCACATAAAAATCCCAAGTCTGCTTTTTAAGATCAAACTGCCGGTCCCTTGATCCATGATATAATCTACTGCAACTAGTTACTAGTGCTGATGACCCGAACAATATTAAATACCTGTATAAATTAGTTGATGCCCCGGAGTGTCTCACCTCTTCAGCCCCCGAATTCCTTTCCTCGTTGCTCAGTAGAATTTTCGTCGTTCTTATTGTCACTCAATCCTCCAACATTCAGCCATGAAAGCCGATCAATTTGACGGCTTGAACAACAGTATGGACTCGGAACAACGTCCTGTCGCGGAAAAGCATCTGCTCAACACCACGATCAAGAATTTGACTTGGCGCGACGTAACAGTGACTGTCAAGGACCGTGAGACGAAGCAGCCAAAAGCGATTGTCGATAATGTCGAAGGCATTGTTGAAGCAGGTTTGTAACACTTGGGTTAGATTGGCCTGTCATTAAGCTAATGTTATATCTGTAGGTGAGATCTGCGCCCTCATGGGACCGTCAGGTTGTGGCAAAACAACGCTGCTCAATGTGCTGGCGCGCCGTCCAACGAATGCGAGCGACGTCAAAGCTGAGGTCTACGTCAATGGAACTCATCCATCTCTTGCGGAGTTCCGAGAAGTTTCCTGTTTCGTTGAACAAGAAGACGCCCTTATTGGGTCATTGACTGTTCGCGAGACACTTGAGTTCTCATCACGACTCGCCAGTTCAAGGCAAGTATTCCATAAAGCTGACTGATAGATACCATGATCTAACTTATACTAGCTCTTTATCTAAGAAAGAACGCCTTGTCCGAATCAATAACCTTCTCGAGTCATTCGGTCTCGTCGAACAAGCCAACACTCTCATCGGAACGCCGATTCGCAAGGGCATTTCAGGCGGCCAGAAACGTCGTGTTGGTGTCGCAAGCCAACTTATCACCAGTCCCAAACTTCTTTTCCTCGATGAGCCCACGAGTGGTCTCGACTCGGCTGCCAGTTTGGAAGTAGTCAAGTACCTACGCGCAGTGGCCAGACGTAATAATCTCATCGTTGTCTGCTCTATTCACCAGCCTTCCACGTCAACCTTCAATATGTTCGATAAACTTCTATTGCTCTCTGGCGGAAAGACGCAATACTTCGGACCCGTAAGTGATGTTGCGACCTATTACGCACAAGTTGGATCACCACTGCCCCAATATGTCAACCCAGCAGAGCATCTTCTTGAGTTGGTCAACATCGACTTCGCGCAGGATAGGGAGGAGGCGTCGCGGAATCTAGACACGCTGCAGTATGCGTGGAGGAACTCCCAACAAGCTGGTCAAGTCAGCAACGCAATCAAAAGTGCCGAATCTTCGGGCGGTGACTGGAGGGTTGAAGCGATTGAGAAGAGACCCAGCATGCCAAGTCTCACCCTGACACTTCTGCACCGGAGCTTCATCAAGAGCTACAGAGATGTTGTGGCTTATGGTATTCGTCTGGCCATGTATCTCGGCCTAGCCATCATGATGGGCACCGTCTGGGTGAGACTCGACCCTGATCAGGACTCCATCCAGCCGTTCATCAACGCACTCTTCTTCGGTTCAGCCTTTATGAGTTTCATGGCGGTGGCTTATGTGCCTGCTTTCATCGAAGATCGGCTTCAATACGTCAAAGAGCACCATAACGGTTTGTACGGAGCCACGGAGCTTATAGTGTCCAACTTCTTCATCGGCATTCCCTATCTTTTTCTCATTTCTATCCTTTTCTCTGTTATATCATACTGGCTCTCCAACTTCCAACCGACGGCCGAGGCCTTCTTTACCTGGGTCATGTGGCTATTCCTCGACCTCTTGGCTGCAGAGTCACTTGTCGTCTTCATGACTTCCCTGTTCCCGAGCTTTGTCATCTCGCTTGCGCTGGTGGCTTTTGCAAACGGTCTGTGGATGTCTGTTGGAGGATTCATGGTTCCGCCAACAATCCTCAACGTTTTCTACAAATACGTTTTCCACTACTGGGATTACCAGAAGTATGTGTTTGAAGGCATGATGGTCAATGAGTTCTCAGACCGCGTGTATAGCTGTGGTGATGGATGTCGCTGCATGTACGAGTCTGCCCTGGCAGACCAATGCAAGATTGACGGTCAAGCTGTGTTGGATCAATATGGGTACTCAACTGGACATATGGGGCGCGATGTTGGCATCATGATTTCCATCATTGCTGGATATCGGCTGGCAGCGTGGCTTGTCCTCAAGCTAAGGAGATGAAGTGGTAGTCTATTGAAGGGAGAGCTGAACTTCAATCACAGTTATAGCGATGTATATAAATATAGAAAGTATCTCGAATTTTCGTAAAAATTGGCATTTGCATTCAATTGGAATCTGTATCACAAAGGACGCATTATCCAGGAGCTGGGAAACGACAATATTTGCTGAAGACTAAGTCCTATGTGTTCTTTCAGACATGCAGTTTAAGGCATGAGTTAACAGACGCTTGGAAGAGAGCCAAGATCCTTTGGAATAACCCCGGCACGAGCAGCATCTATGTTTTGTTAGCAATTTGTCTTGCGTGCCCATGAACTTGAAGCTCACCTCTGTAAGACCAGCGATAGTCGTCGCCAAGGTTAGTCTTCCAAGTCCAGTAAACCCATCCGAGGGTATACTGTTCGTAGGCATGCACCTGAGCAGAGAACCACTTGGTGTAAAACTCCTTGTTAGTCTGAGGCTTCCAAGCATTAGTCTGTTCAACATCATCTGGAACAGAAATGGACCATTCGCCAACAATCGTAGGGCCATCGGTGTTTCGGTCGTCTGAGCAGGATTTCTTGATGTATTCGTCCTGTGAGACTGTAACGCTTGTATCCCACTTCAGGTAGCGATGGTCGTCGAAAGCCGTCAAGGAAGTGTCGCTGAGGAACTCGGTGGGATTGCCGCTGCCCCAGAGAGATCCCATCATTTGGATGTGAAGACGGTCGTTGCCGGCAACTGTGAGGTCACTCTCGACTTTACGAATGGCCTAGAGAGCGTCAGTACTTGACCATGATATTTGTTGTAAATTGCATACACTGTAGGCATTAGGGTAGAATGTCTTTCGTAGGGAATCGACAGCGTTATCCCAATTCAATGGCTCGTTCACCAGCTCAAGCATGCCGACATTGCGGAACTCGTTCTTGGTGTGAATGATGTTGGTGATCCACTCCAGCCATTCAATGGCGCGTCCGTAGTTGTAGTCATTGTAGAATCCGACCGTGGAGGCATATTGTCCAGTAAAGGGCTGGTTGGGTTCCTGAGCACCAGGGGCTCCGTGAAGACTGGTTACTGTCAGGCAGGAACTTGGGTTCGGTAATAGATCACTTACTCGAGGATAATATAGAGGCCTCGGTCGCTAGCCCAACCGCAGAGTTGAGTCAAATAGTCCAGGCCATCCTTTGGAAGTCAGCGTATCTTTACATTTAAGAATGGGCCTATTTCAGCATACCTTGGGGAAGTGCTCTGACTCGTCGACGAGATCTTCCTTGAGCCAGTAGCCCAAGGGAATACGGATGGTGTTCAAGCCATAGCTCAGCATCTCATCGAGGTCAGTCTCGTTAACCCAGCGCCTCCAATGAGCCTGGAAATTCTTGTCTGCGACGTCCTGTCCCTTATTCATAACACAGTCAAACTCGGACTTTTCTCCTTCGCATCCAGTGTTGGCCCATTCCTGGCTGTCGATCCAGGGCTCGTAGATGAAAAGGGAGCCTAGGTTCACTCCTCGGATCTTGTTGCTGGATGGCAACCATCTCTTTCCATTGTTGCTCGATTGTAGAGGATATGTAAAGACGGTATCGTCACGTTTGGTCGGGCCTTGAGAATTGTCGTTAGGTAGCCAAGCATGGGCAGACGAAGCCAGGACCGCAAGAGCCGTTAGAACGGAAGTAGTTAACATATCGAAAACGCAAAGCGACCAGCACTCAGATACAAATCAAGGTGTTCTAAGTAAAGGACCTTAAAGAAGTTAATGAGAAGTCAAATCAATTAACAAAGAACGTAAGCTATGGAAATGGTCTGCTTATAAGCCATGTTTTTCGCCTTAGAACTAATTCTTAGGAAATAAGAAGGGGAAACTAGTTCATGCTCTTATGGTACTTAGGTAGGCTGATGGGCTGAATCTTATGCGAACTAGTCGATATGTAGAAGGAGTTTTTAGTCTTAAATAAATAGCATCTCATGGTCTATTAGCACATCTCAATCCTTCGGCGCGCCATGTTTGAGTAAACAGTGGGGCAGCATCAGGGGGATTGTTTCATTGGCGCCGTTTCATTATTCGATCGCCCTTAATTAAATGGTATCGACATAAGAATCACAGTTTATACAGTTCTTGGCTGCATAAACCCGTTTCTTCGTGGCGAGATCTTGCCATCTCGAAAAGAGAACCAGAAGATACCTATATTATGGTTCCCTGTTCTAGCCAATCATGGGACTACCTGAAGAGCGAATTAATATAAGAAAGTCTACCGCTGAGAATCTTGACTCTAAAGTATTGTCGTAATCTTCTTATGGCAACCTTCAAAAAAATTCTCGTAAGAGCGTGACGCAGGAGGATCGAACAGGAATTGTCCGAACTTTTATAAGCTCCTTGGAGGAGTAGATCTCGGCTTATTAAGGAAATCCAGTAGCTCAAGGCCCAAGCCACAGCCGTCCTTGCAGGAAATACCGAGGCCCTATCATTTCAAGAGTAAGATGAGCACTGGGTAACAGTATTGTAGGACGTCATGGGAACCTGGCTATATTCTTTGACAGGATGGTGAAAACGGACGACACGGAACTTGGGCCGCCAGACTAGAATAGCGCACGGGTCGACCGCCTGGGGCAGGGCATAGTAGCATTAAACCGAGCACGCTGCGGCCTAAACAGCCTCATGATGAAAAGCTTGACACGGGGCTATCGAACATGTTTGATGGAGCTAACACGTCAAGTCGAAAGCCGGAGCCGGGGCGTAGTGTTGAAGGAAAGGTAAGGTAGTGGGCTCCAGCACAGATACGGTGAGGAATAAGTCCAGTCACTAAGGGTTTAGTGCCAAGATCGAGCTACTGTAGGTACACTGGGGAAACTGTAGAACAACGCATGTACAACCTAATGATAAGAGATCTGGAGGTTAATGTTGTATGATATAAGTAGTAGTTCTCTTGTAATGAATACTCTACAGTCAATCATAACCTCTGTATTAGATCTCACGTACCTGACCTCTTCGTTGGCAAGCCCCACTGGTTGGAGAATAGGTACGTAGCGTGACCAGCCCCACAATTACGAAAGCTCCCAACCTGGCAGGTACGGGTACGGATGCGCTGGCTAGCTGTCCGCCGTTTCCCCACCAACCGCCGAGTAACGGCGTAAGGTCTCCCTCCCGGACGGACTCTTCAAGCTTGGCCTGCTCGCCAAATTTCTGTAGCTTCTTTTGCACAAAACTCCAGGCTTTCCTATTTTCGTCTTTTCCTTCTTCGATTACGACCACTAGGAGGCTCAAACAAGATGTTTTTGCTAGACCCTATAGCCTAAGACATCTGTCACCGCTTATCGACATACAGATGACCTACACCTACAAAATCGTCAACAACAGCCACCCGCATTCCTTTCCGACCCTATCGCGAAACAAGAACCACCACGCTACGGGGTCCCGAAATATCTGTACACTTCAGCGCGCGAGACATACCCATCCTGTCTGAAACACAACCTTCCTTACTGTCGTCGCCGTCATGGCGCCGGCATCAGATGAACTCTCTGCACCTGGTGCGGTGAGTTATGATTCGAATACTCAGGTCGTGGGGGATGGGACATGGGACTTCGATAAAAACACCTTTCTACTGCCCAATTTACAGGGTCTCAACTATGAAACTATGCGATACAATGGTATACACTCTTGTCCTCGTATACGTGGGATCTCTCTAACAATGCGTCATAGGCATGGGAAATAGATTTTCAACACTTGTGCAATATCATGGCTTGATTCGCGCACACGCCATCATGGGAACTATAATATTCCTCTTTCTCATACCTTTCTCCGTCATGACAGCAAGGTTCTACTCGCGACGTCCTGGCTGGGCCATCAAATACCACGCCCAAATCAATATCTTTGCCGGGTTGTTGTTGATACCCGTCTTCATCTTGGGATACTTCGCAGTCGGGCCAGAACGAAGTCTGACAAACCCACACCACGGAATCGGTGTCGCCATCTTTACTCTATTCCTCATTCAACTTTTTGGTGGTTGGTTTGTACGCAGAATAGTCAAGGCCCGATCTCTGCGGATCATGATCCACCAATGGTTCGGCCGAGCCATTGCTCTCTTGGGTATTGTCCAAGTTCCCCTAGGTCTCACCTTGTACGGCTCACCTCTCTACTTATTTATACTTTACGCTGTTTGGATGTTCCTCCTCCTCATAGTCTATTTCATCTTGAGCTGGAGGTCTACCAGCCGGCGAGACTACTATATGGATGGGACTCGGTCAGAGATGCGGTCAGAGGTACAGTCTACGATACCACCCACAGAAGATACACGTACTCGACTCACTGAGTCTGAGTATTTCTCAGACTATAAGTCGGATCGTCCTACCGGCAAGACCAAATGGCTGGGACCTCTTGTTGCTCTCGGTGGATTGGCGGCTCTGATACGAGGACGAGACAAGAAGAGAGACCTAGACGATGGTAGCCGAGTTGGTAGCCGAGTCCGCAGCCGAGTCCGCAGCCGATCTCCATCGCTTGATCGCAGCCAGAGGCCAGAAGTCCTGCCCTCTAGGACCGGCTCAGCTAGCTATCTCACCGGAGTCACTGGTGAAAAGTACTCAGATGTTACACGGAAGGAGACTGGCGGAGAAGGTGGCGGTGGATTTGGAAAATTCTTGGCCATTCTAGGCCTCGGAAAACTCTTCTCCAAACGGAATCGACCAAATGATGAAGATTATTCTGAGTATACCGCAGTATCTACCGAAACACCCAGACGCCACCGTGCAAGTCGCAGCATGCCGTCCATGACCGACTATACCAGGACCGACTTTACCAGCACTGTTACCCCTGAACACAGACGGGAGCCAGATATCACTCGCACCTCGTTACTCCCTCCCTCTGGAAGTCGCGCACCGCCGCCTGCAATGTCCCAGATGAGAAGTGCTGCCGATCAAAGTTATACTGAATCTGCGCTGAGCTCACCCCCACCATCGATGACGCCCCGAAACAAACGACGTCCGCCAGCCTCGGGACGCAGCTTCTTCGAGGAGTCGGACTACTCATCATATGTTAGCCCATCCCGGCGTCCAATGCCTGAAAAATCTGGGGGTGGCTTCGCCAAGGGTCTGTTTAGTGGTCTCGGTATGGGATGGATTGCGAAAAAGCTAGCGGACAGGAGAGCAATAAAGGAAGAACAGCGCATGCGTGACGAGGAAGATTTAAGATCCGGCACTTCCCTGTCCAGGTTCACAGGAGACGGACACGCATCACCTACCAGACGAGGATCTCGTCGACCCATCGAACGCCGGCAAACAGGTTACCCCCCTACGGACACGCTTTTGTCAACTGAGATGTCTGAGTCGACTATTGAGCCTCGACCTGCGCGAGGCAACTATGTTCCACCTACCGAGATGAGCACGTTGCCTCCAGAGTCAACTATTCCACCGGTCGCCGGCCGAGGGGGAACTCGGGCGAGACGCAGTAGTGAGCATGTCTCAATGCCACCCATGCCACCCGATCCTCATGGTATTCTAGCACCTATGGCGCCTACTGAGACTACAGCCTCGGGCGTTTCGCCAGGGGCTCGACCTCAACGCTCTCGTCAAGGCCGACCGGGTGCACGAAGCATTTCAAGACTTGCCACAGGTGAGGAAGATTCGCGGCACGAACGCTATGCATCACCAGCAAGTCTCAGTGTCAAACTGAAGGTCCATGATGATAGAGATAGGAACGTGACCCTTCGACGACTTACAGAAGAGGAAGCAATGGCGGCACGGGGTCGAAGAGATTCTGAGAGCAGTATCTCTGGACTCGAGTCTCCAACCCAGCGTCGTCGCTACCGAAGAGATGCTAGCCAAAGGAGGGCCGAGGCAGCTGCTGAGCGAAGAGCGGAGGAGGAAGATACTATGGCGCCTCTGGATCCCCCGAACCCTGGCTATGCGAAACAGCGACGAGGCAAGGATTCCGCATATTACTCTGGACAACAACCGGCACCGTCGATGCCAGGCGGGTCAATGCAATTCGGCCAGACAGTGTCCAGTCTAGCTGAAAGTCACGGCACTTGGAGTGGCATCACCCCTACTGTGACCACCTCACCCCCTGACCCTCCTGCAGGAGGACCAGCCGATGGGTCAGCCGCTGACAACCGCCGACGTCGTCGCCTTGAGAGAAGGCGGGCAAGCGGGGCTCCTTCTGATACACCTGCCGCCAACGTTGACATGTTTGACTAAGGCGAAGAAAATCGAAGATTGGTGATGCCTTTTGTTTACCTGTTTTGCCTCTTGGCAACTGGCGAATAGTCGGCATGGGTGAAAAGATTATGCATCATGGGACAGGATCCCAGCATGGGCGGCGTTCTGGGGGGAACTTTGAGAATTTAGTAACGTCACGTCATGACATGTTACGTCGATTTCAACGTTTGTTTGCATATAGACTTGAAGGACGTTATGTGTCGATGAACGAACTGATTGGCTTGAGAATGGTAAATATGGTAACTGTTTTGTTTTTAGTATTAGAGTATGGAGGATCCACGAAGGATACTGACGATAATGAATTCAACATTGGCTTTCTCTCGTACATATGAATAACTGTCTATAGAATTATGTGATTGCATTAAATTGACTGCCCTTGATTGTTCATAAGATGACTGTAACAGGCCTGACATCATTGGCCTATTCTGGGCGTTGTAGAGCTCCCTTGTCGAAATCCAATTCCAACGACTCCACTCCGCACTCCACCACAATCCACCAGGGTCACTCCAGAGCTACCGGTATTGGACTTGACCAAATATTCAAGTCCCTCACAACAGAGGCCACTCCTAGTATCCAATCCTTTCTTTCTTTTCTTTTCCTTCCCTTGTATATCCATTTTTGCGCCGTGTGGGCATTTCAATGGCCCTGAAAACGGCCCCAATTCGACTGCCATAGCGATAACGTTCTTGACTTCAGCGAGTGATCAAAGCCCCCAACATGGCACCAAAGGCCAAGCCCAAGGCTCAGCAACAGCCGCTGACCGAGCATCAACGAATCGCGGAACAATGGGCTAAAGCGGAACGCGCTCGCGCTGCCGAGCAGGCTGCTGCTGCGAAATTCGGTCTCCCTCCCGCCGAAGAGAACGTCGAGGTTCTGGAACGACGACGCGAGGCGCTCGATAAGAGACGGCAAAAGACATACGAGAAGCGTTGGCGATGGGCTGCTGCTTTCTGGGTTGTCTTGCTCGCTATCCACGCGCTCGGCATTTGGCTCTTTACAAGTGGTTTCCTTCTTACACGGCTCGTGTTGGAGGATAAGTCGAACTGTACCCTGCCACCAATTGAGAACACTAAGGGCTTGTTGGATGTCGATCGCGGCTGCTGGCACCCCAAGTCTTTTGACCGAGCTGTTGTTGTCCTGATTGACGCTCTACGATACGATTTCACAGTTCCCGAGGATCCGGCGCAAGCTCAGCATTTCCATAATGCATTCCCTTACCTCTACGAGACGGCTGTCAAGTCGCCCCAGAATGCCTTCCTACGACCCTTCATCGCCGATCCCCCTACGGCGACGATGCAGAGACTCAAGGGTCTCACGACGGGAACATTGCCAACTTTTGTCGATGTTGGAAGCAACTTTGCTGGCGCGGCTATCGAGGAGGATAACTTGCTGATGCAATTGAAGGACGCTGGCAAGAAGATTGCTCATCTTGGTGATGATACATGGTGGTCTCTCTTCCCTGGCTACTTTGAACCCAACATCAGCAAGGCCTATGATAGCTTCAACGTCTGGGATCTTCACACTGTTGATAACGGTGTTATTGACAACATTTTCCCGTTGTTGAACTCGGAGCGAAAGGGCGACTGGGACCTCCTTATTGGACATTGCCTCGGTGTTGATCATGCCGGTCACCGATACGGACCCGATCACCCTGCCATGAATGCCAAGCTTCGCCAGATGGACGAGTTTATCCGTAAGATGGTTGAGAGCATTGATGACAAGACGCTTCTTGTTGTTATGGGAGACCACGGTATGGACAGCAAGGGAGATCACGGCGGTGAAAGCGATGATGAGGTTGAGGCTGCGCTCTGGATGTACTCCAAGAAGCCCTTCTTTGGCAGAACTTCTTCCGACGCTGCTGTCCCCCCCGCCAATGCCAAGATTAGACCTGTAAACCAGATCGATCTCGTTCCCACTCTTGCACTGCTTCTAGGCATCCCTGTTCCCTACAACAACTTGGGAGGACCCATTGAAGAGGCGTTTGCCGGTGTCAAGGGCAACGATTGGCGTAACCTCGCCGCTGTCTCACGCGTCGCTGCAGCTGGTATCGAGAGATACCAAGCCTCCTACCACAAGGCTCGTGGCCTTACCCAGGGCGAGGGACTCGAGTCTCCTGCTGCCCTCTGGGAGGCTGCTCTCGCCATCGCCAAGAATGACCGCGATGCCTGGGTTGCCTTCTCCAGGTTCCAGGAGACAACACTCTCCGTCTGCAAGGATCTCTGGGCCCGCTTCGATGTTCCCCGTATGATCATGGGTATCGTCGTTTTCGGTATCGGCCTTGTTCTGCTCTTGATGTACTCTTCTCGGGAAGATGAGGACGAGTACGTGATCTTCAATGATGCGGAGCTTGATTACGCTGAGAAGAAGCTGGAGCTCATGGCTTTCAAGGATAACGAGCCTGAGGCTGAGGATATCTTCCACAAGAACATCCTCAAGGGTCTTTGGGATCCTAAGATCCTCTTTACGGTGTCTGTCCTCACTGGTGTCGGTCTGTATCGCCAGCAGCCCATGGAGGGCCTCGCTGCGCTTATCGCAGTGTTATTCATGGCTGGTATTAGCTCGTCTCTTCACGAAGCTGGCAAGACTATTCTCAACGTCTTCCCTTCGTCTTTCTGGGGCTGGTTGGCCGTCATCTTTACTGTCAGTCAATCGATTGGATTCGCATCCAACTCGTACACCATTTGGGAAGATTCGATCCTGCTTTTCTTCATCACAACTTTTGGCGTGGCTAGTGCCATTGCTGGGTTCCGCATTGAATCTCGACGTGAGAAGTTCTTGGCGATTTACCACTCTGTTGCCTTCATTGTTCTTGGCCGTATCGCTTCGTACTCAAAGCTCTGCCGCGAAGAGCAGATGCCCTATTGCACATCGACATACTATGCTTCCTCGACTTCTTCGACCTCTGCGACATGGCAGCTAGTCATTCCTTTTGCTGTGTTTTTCGTTCTGCCATCCATCGTCAAGTCCTTCCTTGTCACAAGCCGGTCGTATGAGGGCCTTGCTCCCACGTGGATCGGTTACGTATTCCGTGGAGGACTTTTCCTTGCTGCCATCTACTGGGTTGTTGACGCTGCTGACAACGGAGGTTGGTTTGAGGGACGACTTGCCGAGGGAACTCCCAAGACGATTGGCGTATATGTCGCTCAATTGGTTCTTGCTCTGGCTTTCGTCGCTGGAAGCACTGCTTTTGTCTGGGCTCCTCCTTGTGTGTCTATCCTGTCATCAGCTGGAGCCGGTGGTCGACCTGTTGTTAGCATTCTTGGATATGCTAACGCCATTGGTGCCCGTTACCTATTGCTGCCTCTCAACCTTCTTTTGGGCTGCTTCCTCCTTTCGAAGCCCATGGGTGGCGGCGCCCTTGCTCTCATGTTTTGGCAGATCCTCACATTGGCCGAGCTTTTGGATCTCAATGAGCTCAAGACCAACCCTATCGGCCCTGTCATGCTCGCCGTTCTCGGAAACTTTTACTACTTCAAGACGGGTCACCAGGCTGTGTTGTCCAGCATCCAGTGGGACAGTGCCTTTATCCCTCTCTTCAGCATCCGCTATCCATGGACCCCTATCGTCGTGGTCCTCAACAGCTTCGCTGGCCAGATCATCGCTGCCGCGTCTGTGCCCCTTCTGGCTCTTTGGAAGGTTGGACCCAAGCAGAAGGGAGTCTTGGAGACTGCTACCCGTGGCCTCGGTGTCTTCATCGTCTACTACGCCGTTGAGGCCCTGGCTACCATGAGCTGGGCTGGCTGGCTACGTCGTCACCTGATGCTCTACCGGGTTTTCAGCCCTCGTTTCATGCTCGCTAGCACAGTTCTTCTTGTGCTCGACCTCGTAACCATCCTTGTTACGTTGACAGGTCTACGCAGCAACACCTTGTCTCTTGGAGAGGTGTTTGGATGGGCTGATTAGATGCAGTTTTTGGAGTAGAAACGTCGTGTATGATATGTGTACAGCTATGGAGTTCTGTAGCATTTTCAGCGGCAGTGCAACTCTCGAGTTATCACGGGGGAAAAGAAAAGGAAATCTTTTGGTGTTGGAGAATAGAACGGGTCATAATGTGGCGTTTTGTCCACTTGAGTCTTTTGGCTGGTGAATCTAGACATCTATGTTGTAGCCTGTCGGCATTTTTCTAGTATACAATCATATCATCTGCATTTACAATCATTGAAATGAACGTCTCTTTATTTATAGACGACATCCGCGGTTCCCTTGACTGCCATGCCCCCTTCGGGTCCCTCAATCCAAACATCCCAACGCCCATTTGCTCCATCCTCCTTTGACACTCTTCGGATATTGATAGTCATGCGCTCATTGACGTAGAGAGGCGCGTAGTTTCTGTAGCTGAATTTGCGAACACAGGCGTCGGAGCCAATTTGGTCATTGAGAACGCGGAGCATGAGTGCAAGAGTAAAAGGACCGTGGACGAGGAGTGCTCGATGGCCGTCTACGTCTCGTGCAAACTGAGGGTCAAAGTGGATTGAGTGAGCGTTGAATGAGAGAGCAGAGAAGTGAAATAGATGTGTTGGTGACGGCGTGAGGGAGATGGAATAAGATGGTGGGTGAGGATCTTGGAATGAACGTTAGTGACAAATACTTGCACCAGTATAGACAGAACTTACACTTGAGAAGGCGTGCAGGCGATGAAGCAGACCCTTCTTCCTCTCTCATAAACACCAACGTCCTCCTCTCCTCAATATCCCACTCCTCCCTCCCCTCAACCTCGTGACCAGTGCCATATCTCCTCCACACATCAACAAAAACCTTTTCCTCGCCTTCTTTACCCCTCAAGCTCACATCCTCTATCTTCTCCCGACACACCGCCGGCCTCGCATCCAGCTTCATTCCATCTCCTCTAAACGAAACCTCGCCCCCTGCCCAGACGCGCCGTGTATATGGCGGACCGGGTGAGTGATCTGGATCCGCACCATCAGGAACGAGACGTGAGGGAGGAAGTTGGATGGGGAAGTAGACAAGATGGTGGCCTTGAGGAAGGGCACGGGGAGGTGAGGATATTGTTGATGTTGAGGGAGAGGGGTAGAGGAGGTCGCTGATGGTGGTTGTGAGGAGATGGGAGGGCATTGGGGCTAGATAATCTGGTATTATCTTTGGCGGATGAGCTTTGAGGGCTGAGATGATAGATGACGAGGGTGTTTTTGTTGTGTATGCCCTTCGTCCAAGTAGACCGCACTGGCGGCTGGGGGCAAATACACGTCTCATGTTGAACCCTTTGGTCAACAAGTTTAAAGTCAGCTTGTATGTGTGGTATGAACCGTGTTAAACTGGTTGGTAGCAGATGCAGCTGGCCCAGGATGCCAAATTGTTCAATAATAGTTTTTAGTAAAAGCTTTAACAATTGCAATTGAGATGTAATTAAAGAGACACAACTCAACTAAAACGTGCAAACGGGATTGACCTATCTCTATTGTTGTTATAGCGTGGTTGATATAAGGTGTGATGAATGCAATTGAGAGATGATGTGGTTGGCCAGTCTGGAGAAATTTACTGTACCTACCTTAAGGTATGACACAAGTCACGAGCTCGGGCCTCGGATGTGATGATAAGCCGATCGACCATCATGAACCGAGTTAATCATCAAGTTCACAAACGCTTGGCGTAGAAATTAAAGATATAGAAGAGTAGAGTCAATACGAATAAACTTTTCAATTCATCCCATCAGGGGCATACTATTATAGTACTCATGCCCTATCCCTATACTGTCCCTATTCCCTTTCCTCAACGCTGACGTTAAACATCTATCATCATGAAACATGAAACTTTGTCCGTTGCGACAGGACCAGCCTCAGCCGACTCAATCAGCCAAGGGGGCGCATCCCGGGTCATAAATGCAGATAGATCCGGGATCCAATTTTCCCGGAGTTGATCGTCACACAAGTGATACTGAGATCACTTAGAACTGGCCTCTCACCATCAGGCATTCCATTGGTGCATTGCCGTTTCTGGCACGACCCAGGAATGAACCAGTCCATGTCAACCTCTCAGCTACACCTTTACAGGTACTCGGTAGGAGACTTGACGTTGTTCTTGGCAGCCCACGCCTGAAGGTCGGCGCGGCAGTTGTCAAGGGCACCGGTAATGGCGAATTGGGTCTCGACACCGTCAATTCGGTGAGTTGAGTTGATGTTCTTGACCAGAGTGATCTGGAAGCAAGTAGCACTGCCCTGACGAGAGACGATGGTGGAGTAGGCAAGGAAGTACTCCCAGATACGGTACCATCGCTTGCCGTACTTGGCCTCAACCTTCTCACGGTTGGACAGCCAATTACGGTACCACCTCCAGAGGGTAGCAGAGTAGTGAACGCCAATAGTATCAATGTGCTTAATCTCAAAGCCAGTACCCTCCAGCTTGTCGACAACCCAGCCGAGGGGGGTGGAAGCGTCAGCACCGGGGAAGATGTACTTGTTCATGAAGAGACCCCAGGTGAAATCCTCGTACTGCCAAGCCTTGCGGAGACCAGCGTACTGAAGGAAGAAAACACCATCGTCGTCGAGCATGTTGTGAACCTGGGTCAGGAAGCTAGAGAAATGACGAATACCAACGTGCTCAGACATCTCGAGACTGGTAATCTTCTTGTAACCACCCTCGGGGACGGGGATATCACGGTAATCCATGCAGAGAATCTTGCTCTGCTCCTCAGGAATGCCAACCTTGCGCATGCTGCTGTTGCCCCAAGCGGTCTGGTTGCGGCCAAGAGTGACACCAGTAACATTGGCACCGTACTGCTCACTGGCGAAGCGGGCAAGAGTACCCCAGCCGCAGCCAATATCGAGCATGGTGTCGCCCTTGTTAAGACCAATCTTCTCACAGACCACGGTAAGCTTGTTGTCCTGGAGCTCCTCGAGGGTCTCCTCGCGGTTGATGTCGGAGATGATACCAGAAGTGTAGATCATGCGGGGACCAAGGAACCAGCCGTAGAAGTCATCACCACGGTCGTAGTGGTCACGGACCTGCTCCTCATCTGTAACATGTTAGTCTGGCTTTCAGTACCTGCTTGGAAGTGGACACATACCCTGAGAACGAGTGTGCATGATGACCTCGGGAATCATGCCAAAGAGGAAGAACTTGATAAGGCCAATGGTGAAGCGGAAAGAGGCCCAGTCATGACGGTACTCCATTACCTCAAGGCAGTCACCCTTGAAGTCAACATCACCGTCAAAGTACATCTCGTGGAAGGTCTCCATGGGAATCTTGTTGTGGCCACGATACTTGAGGCGGTCGGACTCCTTCTTGAACTCGAGGTAGTGCTCGACGCCGCGACCAGGAAGGCGAACCTTTTCATTCTTGCGAGGGCTGACGGAAGAGATAACCAACCACCAGATGGCGAGGAGGGGAAGATCGACGATGAGGGCGAAGAAGATTGTGGTCTTGAAGCCACCACCAACCTTCCAGCTCATCCACCACGGGACAATAGTCAGAATGGAGATGAGGACATAGTTGTTGAAGGTGTCGGCACCATTGCCATCGGCGGGAAGAGGTCCGTTCTTGATAGCAGGGTACTATGAGCAGCATTGTTAGAATTGTTTCATATGTCAAGTGTATCAAGACCCATAGCGAGGCAAAAGGACAACAATCATGATAAGAGACCAGTATCAAGACTTACCCTGGTAGTAGGAACACCCACGTTCTCAAGCTTGTCAAAGTCAGGCTTAGGATACGCGGGAGTTTTGACGAACTCGAAATCGAGTCCGGTGACGCCTGATTTCTCTGCCATGATGACGACAGATCCCAATGGCTACCAAAAGCTTTGAGATGATGAAGAGAAGAGGGAGAGCATGCGGCGGGTTTATTTTTTAAGAGGGAGGATATTTCGTGGGGCAGGGCCCAAAAAGGGAGGAAGCTCTAGCCCAGCGAGGGGGGGCGGTGTAAAAAAACAGGGTCCAAAGTGAGCTTGCTCCAAGGCTATTGGGTGGCTGACCCAACTGAACCCCCCTAGATTCTCCCATATTAGCGTCAACCGGTAGTTTTAAGGTCCTTGGAAGCTTGAGATGTCTCGGAGCAAGACGGGACACGCCAGCCTCTTATGTCGGCCCTGTTTAAGTTATGAACACATATGATTGTGTTTTTATCTTCCATTGTCCAAGTAGAATACAGCTTTGGAATACATACACATTGTCGCTTGAGCCTCATTCCCCTGCAAATTGAGAACCAATGAACCCCAGCCACAATACGCAGGTACAGTTTCAGTCCAGCCAGTTATTCTCACATTCATTGTCGATCCAGCCCCCCACCAAGCTCGAAATCTAACGGCGAATGCCAGTAAAAAAAAGTGTTACTCGAATGTCGGCCTCTGTAAGGTATTCGCCATTGATTCGTACTCGGGTTGGCAAGATATTATAACATGGTTCATTCGGGGGCCCGCCGGACTTATGCACGACACTCTTCAAGTTTAATCGCGAACCCCCTCTTCTGAGACTTACCTCAAGTCTACCTAAGTTTGGTGAGGATACGTGGCCCTTCAGTCGGACAATTGAGGCCACTTTTCAAGCTACCACTAGTTAGTAGTGGTCTCGGGTGACCCCTGCTGGTCTCCAGCTTTGACCGACATGTTTCATCACTAATGAGATATATCTGATTGACTGCTTGTTTCCACAGCTTGATGATTCTTCACGGCAAGTACCTACCTTGCCTAAAATACTTTAAACTCCGTTTGCCGTCGTGCGTCTAGTACGGGGTTTACGGGGGTCCGGCGCGCCTTGATAAAACATCGCCGAGGCATGGATGCTACCCATGCATGGGTATGTGGTGATTGTAACACGATCTCATCCGACCATATGGTAATCCTCTCAACACTTCTCTAGTCTGTTGTCAATGGTCTAGAGGTCAGCTCCGTTATCTGATTCTGGATGATGATAATCAATCGCCAAGCTTCGACGCTGCTTACATAAAGTATCAAGGGTTTATGCCAAGGATCGCCTGACCTGCCTGACTTCATCAACAGAACAGGGGCAGATAGCTGAGAAAATGTTTGAAACCGCAACTCAGCAGTTTTTGCAAAGCTCTTTTCGAAAGGAAAATGTTGGCATGTATCGGCCAAATTCCCGGGATGATTCGACGCGGGACTGCCTCACAGTAGTGATGATGGCAGTTTCGGGTTCGGTCCAACGATGGCGTGCGTATATCGCGACCCAAGACGCAGTCGAAAGCAATTATGCCACACTATACAAAAGTCGACTTGGGTAAAGGGCCTAGACCATGCTCTAACACCCAGAATATTCGGTCATGTTTCTTTTCCTCGTTCTTACTCGTTATTCGGACCAGACAATTCGTATAATGTCCTCGCATGTTCGTAGGTTTGCCGTCCGAAAGCCGTATTATTGTTTGAAACTTCCTCGTCGGTTGGGATCCCAGAGGGCATGCTCTTTGACAAGTGATTTCTCCGACCGTTTCCATAACCTTATGGATGTCAGACATTCGCGCAGACCGGCGGTTTTCTTGCTTAGGGTGGCCTGCGATGTGTAGTATAGTCGTCAAAAGATGAGTGTCTCACAAGTGTGAAACCACTCGATATTGGATGTTGGTTTCGGAATACCATCGACATGAACAGCAACAGAACAGCCAGAAAGCTGCAGACCGGAAGGAACATATGCCTCGAGGCTACCACAGCAGGAGGGTTTGTGGTTATACGGAACGGCCGAGGTCGGCGAAGCCTAGATAACGAGTGGTACGCGTTGCCATGCTTGAGGAGTCGTCAGTCTGCCCAGGAAACGGCGCAAACGAGTTCTCGAAGTTGCGAGTTCCGATGAGGATGGACTGGGTCGAGCGGAGAAGATGTGTTAACGGGGAAGTACTATATCATCAATCAGCCAAGTGTGGTCGCGTTAAGAATCCTTGCCGCGCCGTTGTCGGAGCAAGCGAACAGGGAGGGCACTGAACGAAGTAAGTCAATCCAGGCCTTTTAACCTACCTTGGAGAAGCTCGGAAACGCACTAGATTGGCAAAGTACTACTTAGTAATAACTGGTAGGTAGGTAGGGGCTTAGACTGTAGACCAAGGAGAGGACCGAGTCTCAAGGTCAAAAAGTCGAAGGATCATGGCGGCCTTAAGAGAAGGGTTCGGCCAAGATGAGCAATCCCTGAGGGGGTACCCAAACCCTTGGGTCTAGATGATGTCAATACCGCGCCCATGGTGAGATGCAGTAGGCTAGATAAGGTTACACAGAGCGGTTCCCCTAAACTTGGCGGCAGTGGGGCAAGACCCCAAAACTCCAACGGTTTGCAACAGTGACAATGCATTTAGACTTTGGTAATGGAGCCTTGAGACTGGGCATGAACAGGTTCCACAGACGGCATGTGGTGGCTTTACAGAGCTTCATTGGAACAGAATCCGCGTAGCTAGCTTAGCCGCTGGGTCTCTTTATTTCATTTTGCTGTAATAATGACTCAAAGGCTTTTAATATAGTGCGTTCTGACGAGTCAGTTAATAAGGTCAAAACACCAAAAATACAGCCTGCCACAGCCAGTCAACGGCTTTTACATTGTCCCCATTGACGATAGATCTAGGTTCCTTTGGTTAGGTTTCGCATTAGCTTACGGAATGTTTTAGTCTCTGCTGTCAGTGCCATGAATGCACAGACTTCGAGGAACCCGGCCGCGGCAAGTATGAATTTGGAAGGGACTCTCCCGAGTAGCCGCTTTCCCTTCTAAAATAGTAAGAAAGATGACTTCAAACTTCGCGCTTGCTTTGGTAGGTGCATAAGCACACGTGCTCAAGCGCGTTTAGGCAGTTGTACCTTGTACACCCTGCCAACTTCATCTCAACCTCACCTCAACTCAACACACCTGTTCATGCTTTCGCATTGCCTTTTCTCGCCTGAACCACCATTGATGTCGACGACTATGATCCCCCCCTCTCCGTTGGTCGGTACCGATGTGTTTCATGTCTTACCAATGTCCCTCAAAGATACTCGTCTGCAATACTCCTCCAACTCTCCGGAAGCATCTGGGCAGCTTCGCTCGGTTTCCTCTGGTGGCTGTGAAACGGTTGTCTACTCTCGATGAGTAGTCTGCAAGGCGAATTCAGACGGTTGGGAGATCTTCGACAAGCAGACGAACAAGGTCTTGGGGAAAAGATGAAATGCTCACCAATTTGATAAAGCTATGGCTCTCAATGTTAAGCTCACTTGGCCAACCAGCAACATGGTAGACTTCGAGGCCATTCTTCTTCCGTTTGGACAAGCATGATCGTCTCCATCCCAATAAAGCCTTCAGCGTCTTCGAAAATAGTCGAGTATCTACCGAGCAATAAGACTATTCGACAATCGCCCAGAATTTGCTTCTCTAACGTCTGCAATCACAGGTTCTCCAAGAAAGGATAGCAACGGGTCATATCACACAGAGTTTACTGAGATTAACGTTCGTTCCTGAATATCGCGGCTAAGGCGTACTCAGGGTCTAGAACAAGGCGGAACCTCGGAAAGTGGTTAATCAAACAGCCCCCCAAGAAACTGACTTTCGAAATAGAAAAGTCTATAACCAGGATGGTAGCATGTATGCTAATGGGCGAGACCGCTCACACAGCCACCACCTCAAACCAACTGCGTTCTTCAACCAATTATGGTGCCGTTGTGTGCTTGGCTCTTTTATGATGATATCGAAATTAGGCATCTCGCTTAGCACCCAGTGCACTTCAGCTTGACATGTCGGGCACGCAAGCCAGTTTCAAGACAAGAAGCCGCCTGTAAGTATTACAGGCATGTCCGCAGTCGAGTCTCGAGTAAAGTTCTGGCAGGGGCAGCGTTACCTGGTGTAGAACAGACTTTTTCAACCAAACCCCCGAATGCACTCCGACGGTTACAACCGCCCGAAGCATTCGTCGGATGCCGACCTCATCCTTCGTTAGACGCCATATTCTATCACTTGTCACCCGCGGCGGAGCGCCAAGTGTGGCGATCACTCCGGAACAAGTCCACAGCACCGGAAGCACCTTCATTCAACCCTCAGAGCTCATGGTTAAGGACAATGTTGATCATTCTTGTCACATATCTACTACTTGAAAATGCGCTGGACATTGTGGTAGACTACGGATGTGTTCCAGGCATACGCCCGCTCCGACATGTGTGGACAAAAGTCTCGATTTCTCAAGATCATTAACACAGGACGCCCGGGCCCTGGGACATCTTGGAAGAAGGTTGCGTCTCATCCTAGCCTAGACGAATCAGATTGCATACATGGGACCCGGTCGAAGTTGGCCAATACTAGGGTAAGCATGCAAGACCATGACAGGCTTAGCTTGTATCAAAGACGGGCTGTTTGGCCGTTGACCACCACTGCGGCCGACGACAAGGTTCAAGACTTATCATTGTCGATTTCTAGGACACGAGTGATGGTTTCATATCTTAACAATGGGTAACCTAGTACCTGTACTGGGAAGTCTGCAAGTCTAGAGATATGGTGGGTGTCTGACCTCACTGGACGCATGGACCTACGAGGTTACTACCCACGGAATGGTGGCTTGGGAATCACTAGATTCTGGGCAACCCTTGGTGATGACATGGACCACACGTTTGGTGCCCTGTCTCATGTACTAACTAGCTACTACAGTATGCCTCTATTTCCCTTCGCAGAAGCTCACGCATACTAGAGAGCAGCCTGAAATCTCACCCATGACCCCATGGTATTGCCAACCACTTGATGCGGCGCCAGTCGAACGGCTCGTTGCCGCCGGCAAAGACCTATGTTGGCTGTCACATACGTATACTCCACCGTAAGACCGCGGGGCTTCTTGGTCATTATCGTCATCACCAGGACTCGGGTTTTTGAGCAGTCGGCAGGTGCGCGCGCGTCCAGATGGTTTGATCAAAGAAAATGGCTTACCGTCACACGCATCTATTTGCCATCACGACACCCTGGAAGCTCAGGCTGTGTGTAACACAAACATACAGGGATAACCGCAAACAGAGGGCGGATCGATCTTAGTGGATCAATGCAGCTCGACGGACGCTAGGTATATGAATCTTTGCGATAAGGTCAGGCCGTCTTTCCGATCTTTTGATGTACAGTACGTAGCAGCCGATGGGTTCATAACTTGGCATAAGGACAACGACAGGGGCAAGGACAAGAGACTTTCTATAACTCGCAATTACCCGAGAGACCCTGACACTTCAAGAGAGGGCCGGCTGCACCAGGCGGACACACAACAGCGGGTCGGTAAAAACTCAGTCGACCGGCCAGGCCAGGCCAGACAACCTATGCCTACTGTACGAGTATGGCCGACTCTTGCGTCCCGTTCCCCTCCTGGACCAGCCCCCACACAAGAGCAGAGCACCCAATGGCGCGAGCTGTCAGATCTCAGTATTGAGAGCCCCATGTCGATTTTCTGGGCCATACACTGTCAGTTGCATTGACGCAATGTCAACGGGACGGGAAACTGCTGGCTGGCTGGCTGGCCTGGTCGACTTTACGACGGGTTAAGTTGCGGGGAAATGACCGCAATTCCTGATGTGTCTTGCTACAAGAAGCTGAATGTCGGCCCAGAGTCCTGCACTGCAACCCATACAAACGTGGGCAGGGAGCAACAGACCCAGAACGACACAGTACGGTACGGTACGGGAGAGAAGATGGTCTCTTGTCATCTGTCATGGATTTCACACCAAGCCCCTCTTTGGTCTTGCATGTTGCCTCAACTGGGCCGTCCATGGTGGTCCCGCGGGAGACAGACAGATGCGTACTAAGTCACTTGTGAGCTCTCGGACGAGCAAAAGGTGGTGTTCCTGCTTGCGCCACCCCGGCAAGGTTCATATAGAACACTCCTACAGGACGGAGTACGGCACATTACAAACAAGCACGGAGTTGAGCATAGGCCGGCAGTACCGTTGCATCGCAGAGGAGCGGGATTATGTACTGTCGCCTCACCTCACTTCACATATCACCCCTGCCTGGTCTATGCATGATCCAGCTGCTGTTGCTACCACTACTGTTGATCCTGCAGTTCTGACCCATTGCCGGCTCGCATTGACGCAGGGTGGGTTTCTAGAAACAAAGGGGACCAAGACATGGAGGAGACCATCGCCCACCATATTGGGACTGGTAGTGCAAGACGGAGCATTTTACAGCCAACGACATACGGTGCCTGGCGACGAGGCAATGTTCAGTACCAGTGGCTCGGTGCACAGGTGGTATCCTCACACCCGCCGCTTTGCTGCATAGAATTCAATACGCAAACAGGGACCGCATTGAGAAAAGAGAGATGAGGAAACTCGTCCGATGACGATGAACACAAGAGGTGCAACCAAGGGCCCTCAAGGTAGAGCCCAGACGACCATCCTGGGGCCAAAGACGACCCCCAATATTATAAAAAGCCGACAGTCCCGCTAACGACTTGCGAGTGAGGCTCCTCTAACTAACAGGCGTTCGTTCACATTCAGCCCTACATAACTGCGGCCAACCCCCCTCCTCGACCGGCCGTTGAACCTCACCTCATCTATATCGGAGGCTCATCTCTATTCGTTTACGCGCCAGCATTGGATCCTTGGCGTTTCTATTGTCACATATACTGGGGAAGCTCTAGCGGCTCTGCTTTCTACTATATTACCCTCCTTTCCCACTTGCAGCGAGACATTGTCTATCTTTTGCAAGCCAACGCAACGCCATTACAACGCCCAGATCAGCCATAAACACAAAAGCGTTACACAGAAACTCGTCTCGAGACTCAAATGACAAACAGCAAGACAAACACTCAAAGCTGCAGCACAATGCGACCTGACACCAACACCAAGATTGGCACAGAGTCGACAGCACTTGTCAACTACGCCAATGGCCTCTGTGAACATAACGCTCTACACAACTGCTTCTACCCGGCTCAACCCAACAGCAGCCTCTGTAAGATGTGTGCCGGAGGACAATGCCCATGAGCGGGGTTTCTGGATGTTAGCTTGTCATTATACGAGCTTCCTCGATGAGGAGCCATCGTGACATGACCCTGACCGGCTCTACTCTTCCCTGGTTCGTTTTGACGAACAAGGCTTATGGAAGGTAATAATGTCAAGGATAGGTAAAAGTGAGCGAAGAAGAGGCTTGGAACCGGCGTGACGGGTCGGATTACGCGGAGTGGAAGACGGGTAGGGGTGGGACTGTGCCCCCAGATACGCACGTAAGACATGGTCTCGGTCACCAAGAACCCAGACATGACCGTGGTTTCCACGTGCTGAGGCGCAACACTAACAGGGTTTATTTGGGGCTTGGGAAAGATGACGCGGGATGGAGGGAGAGGCTGATGAAGAGCATGTAAGACAAGACAGGGCGTCAACGACAACAACTGAGCGAGAATCCATTAGACAACTACGGGTACAGGCACAAACTGAGATTAAGGGACTGTTTTAACGAGGTGATGATCTCTGGGCAGATGAGTCTAAGTCTGTATAGTATAGTACATTGCAGTAGTGACGGCATTTATGTCGGTAATTGACAGTATGTTTCTAATATCGGATATCTGGTTAGTCAATTATCTAGCCGCCCTGGCTAACCCCGTATAAAACCCACCTCGAGTCTGCATGTCACTTTACTGTAGGCTCCCTGAATCTCAATCTCCATCTCTGGTGGAGGCTCCGCTCCGCTCCGCTGCCATATCGCAATGCAGGAGAAGGCTTGAGGCTGTCACGAGGCTAAACCACAAAACGACAAGACTTGCACCCTCCCACCAAAAGGCCGGAGGACTAAAAGATACACGGGATGACACTAGAGCTTGTCTACTGGTCTAAGAGTCTTGGCTAGTACTAGAGAAATGTGATCCATGACATAGGCGCCGCATGTGGCCATTTACAGCAATTGTAGTAGTCACTGGTACGAGTGCATGACTTTTTTGTCTTATAAATAGAGTAGGTATGAGATCTTCAAAGAACAAGGAAGACAATGGAAGACGAGTAAGAGGGTGGCGGAATGAGGCTGTTGTTGTTTTGCTCCGGGACTCGACAATGTGTGCATGTACACCATACATATGATCAAAGAAAAATGCCCTCGTGCATATGGATACGTGTGTATACAAGTTACGCCCCCCAAATTTTGGCTGACAGACAAGGTAGACTTCCAAGATTATCCCCGTACCATTTCCCTCAAAAGGTCAAAGCCAACAGGTAAAAATGCGATGTACTGGCCATGATTGGACGAATGTTAAAAAGACAAGACTAAAGTAAGCATCTGGACTAGTTTGCGGTTGTATACTATTATAGTGACAAGCCTAAAAAGGCGTGGCTTGCGAATCCCAGTTCATGGTATGATATGATCTGATCTTTTTCGTGTAGATATGCAATGCAGTGCTCTCTTATTGCTATCGAAACTGGTCATGGGTTAGTAGTTTGCCTTTGTTAATATGTAGCTTCCACTTCCTAGTACCTAGGTGCAGTAGTTGGTACTAAGTTACGGGCCCATGTTCCGGCGGACCGCTCCAGCTGGACGTGGGCCGACCCGCGGAATTTGGGAAGATCTTTACTGTCAATGACATTGTAGAGTAAACTAACTAATACTGTATCGTAACTAGAGAGTTTTAGCATGAAAATACCAGGCACTTTCTTTTAATTCTCTTCCAATTCAAGTATACTGATCGTTAGGTATGACCCAGTGCCACCCCTCCCATGCTGTCAAAATCTGCAAGCAACTCATTCCAATTCCACAATTACCCTGTCCCTTTTTTACTCGTCTGCCTGTTTTTTCCCTTCTCTTTCCGTTTCCATCTTTTTACCGAATAAAAAGAAAAATGCAGTACGTAACCCAGAATCTGCATGTCACCAGATGCGGCTCAGTGAGATCTACGACTCACGACAGCGCATATGCAGGCCGCTGGAAACGTGTGCTCATATTCCTGATATAGCAAGTTTTTTTTTTTTTCATTTCAACCTTGCCCCCTCCGCCCCTTGTCAAATCAGCTGTGCAGGGCAGAAAAGATAAAGCGTACCAGTGGCATGGATGGTAGATCAAGAGTCCGACCTTGGTGGCATCACACCCTCTTTGTACATACATGCCAACGGGAAAAAGACGTTGGTCTCTGTGCAGTCTGCAGTCGTGCTAGTCGTTGTAGGTAGGTACAATACCTACGTAAAAAAACTCAATGGCAAAATTGCCAAGAGTTGATGTACAGTTTTCACCACGCGAGCAACGGTCTTGCATCCGTGGAGATGCTTAGTTCTGGCCTAGTGTAAGTTGAGTCGCCGTTGAGAAAAGCCCCCGAGAACTGACTCGAAAGAGGCGAAAATGATCCTTCACATTGTATTCAAGTGTGGTTACACGCATCTACCGCACGCGGGACAAGAGTCATGCGTCGCGCAAGACTTGCATTGATATATTACAGTGTCATACTGTATTACGATATACATCCGACTTTGTCGTATTGGGGTCGACGATGAGTCTGGCTCTGATAGGGAACGTCACGGCGTCACCGACGCAGCTGATCTTTCCATACAAGTAGTCCATTCAGGCCAAGAGCATTGTTGGTTCGAGATTGCGGCTGATTCAGCTTGTGCAAGTAAGAAATCAGCTCGCCTAAGCAGGACGTGCATCAATAACTAATCACATAATTCCATACATATGCACAATGGATGACAGAACACGCGCAAGCAGCATGTCATGTGTCGTCGTAAGATCGATTCAATTCCACGACTCGTCTCTAAAAAAAAACTGACTGAACAGAATATTCTAAACTCCACAACGTTCCGAGGCCTCCGCCTCCCAGTCCAGTACCAAATTGCACATGCGAACGTACGTATACTGACGCATGATGCATTCAGAAAACTCCGCGCTGGTATCCCATGCGCCTCATCCGATGACCTGCAATGAATCAAAAGGCTACACAGTAGCCAGTCATGAAAAAGAGTTTGCCTCGCCACAATAATCACGTCGTTCATAAATGTCCCCAAACGTCCGTCCCCTGAGAATAATAAAAAGGTATCATAAATAGAAGGGAAGTAGAAGAATCAATATCTGCCGGATGACAGACTAAACCATCGAGCCAAGTTGGACGATGCATCTAGTAAAGAGCAACCATAGCGGCGATGATGGCAGCGCCGATGAAGCTTGAAGAGGCAACGAGGCCGTTGGCGGCGGCGGTAGGCACGGTCGAAGGGCTGGGAGTACCGTTGGCAGGCTGCTCGGGCTTGCCGGGCACGCCGCTGTTGCTGCCAGGGACAGGAAGCTTGGTGGTGGGAGACACAGGGGCAGTAGGACCAGCCTTGGTGGTGGTGTTACCAGCAGGGTAGAAGGTGGTCTTCGCAGTGGGAGCCTTCTTGGTGGTGCTGATAGTAGGGGTGCTGATGATAGTAGGAACCTCGTGGGAAGTGGTGTTGACAACAGGGGGCTGGTAGACGCTGGTGGTAGGAGGCACGTAGACAGAGGTAGTGGTAGGCTCCTCGGGCTCAGCAGTCGAAGTGGTGACGACAACCTGGGTTGAGGTTGTGGTACGCAGAGGGCAGTCGGCCACGGTAGGGTTGCACTGAGTAAGAGTGACAACTCGGGTCGTGGTCGAAGTCAGTGTCGTGGTATCCAGAGGAGCAGCGTAGTCCTGAGCAGCGGCGACCGAGGCGCCAGCGGCGGCAATGAAGATGCTGGTGAAGTGCATTGTGATTGTTTGTTGCGAAAAGCGTGTATATGTAACGTGTCTGGAAAGAACTGTAGTGACTCAAAGAGTTCTAAAAACGTTCCTATTGCGTGAAGCAAAAAAGACAGAAGAGTGCAAGGCACAAAGAATGTTATCAAGAGTCAGTTAATGAGAGTATCGCACAAGGCTGTAAGCAACGTGAAGAGGAAAACCAGAGGAAAACACACAATGCATCCCAGGCGGATACAGAGCGAGACTTGTAGTTTTCGCACAACAGCGGGACTTAATCTCTGCCCATTAAAGACAACATCCGACCCCTGCCTGTCTAGCCCAACTCACTCGGGGATCTGGTGCGTTGTCACCTCATTAACCCTAGTTAATTGGCATTGCTCCTCGTCCCTGAAGCTTATGACTTAGCCCCGGCATCCAAATGGTTTTTGTAGCTACCACCAGCACAACGGTACCTTGCATCCATAAGTCTGAGCTGTGATTGGATCCGACCAGAGGCGGCAACCCGGCTGAGGATCGGGGAAAGCCTTAGCAGCTGCACCTTTGACTGGCTTGTTCCTGAGCTAGAGTGCTCATCCCAGTCTAGCTCCGCTATGGTCCTTGCCCGCCCCCTGCAAGGAAGCATCGGTTGCTGGCAAACTACCTTCGGCTGCAGATACTAGACCAATCAGATGTTGACATGCTTACAGGGACACGTTTTGCCGGGGCCTGGATGGGTCTTGCCAGCGCAAAGGACATCTATTTTAGCATCTCCCCTTTTGCGTGGTTTGTGTGGGTTGACCAACTGTGAAAGAAGTTGATGTGGGCTCGTTGCCATGTCATCTACCAGTATGTTACTTGTGTGTGCCGGCAAAGAGGTTAGTTCCAATGAGTCAAGAGACAAAGAAAAATTTTCAGAGTTGGGGTCGTGGTTGTGGTTGTTGTGTAACTTGGCTACCGGAGCCAATTGCGAAATTTGGTTGCATCGCTGGACACACAATTTCCCAGACCCATGGCGAGGACCGGGTGTCTCATTCAACGTTCCACGATGCGGCGCTCGGGACAAGGTTTTGAAACCGCTTGCTACAGCGCCTCTGACGAGAGAATTATTCCGCCATGCATAGACGAGCTGGTCATGAGAGGGAAACGAATCGTAAACATATCTCAGACCAATCCCTCGTGACGACTGGTCTTCAAAGGACTCTCAAAGCCAGTAAGAAAACGCCTCAGTTTAAGTGTGTGCACTAGGCTTGAAACACTTAAAAACGCCTCCAGATCGTGAACCGGCGTCTACTGGCAGCCACGCCGAGAGCCAAATCCAAAGGCAAGTGGCTAGTCAGGGGCGGCCCTTTGGTTATTGTGAGCGACAAGGCCTGAGGCCCTGAGCCATACTGGTACAGCACCACCGGATCTGCTAGGGCAATTTCTTGTCCCATGTTGTGAAGCGACACACCGCATTAACGAGAAAGAAAATGAGATAATTAAGAGCGGCGACTGGCCGATGGGGCTCTAATCTTGGATCTTTACTGCCAACCAGGGTCAAGCCAAGATGCAACTATCATCTGCAGCGTAGATAAATAGATCCGAGGTGGGGGGCAACACGAAATTGTGGTCTTGTAAGCGCAGGATTTGGCTTGCTTTGCTTTGCAGAAGCGGGTGATTGCTGATGCAGACCGCTTGGCTGGCTATCTTTAGTTCAATGTCTTTGATTGAAATGTGAATTGGTTGGCCTTGAGTGGCAGAGATGGACGCAGGAGCAGCTTCGACTAGTCCGATATGCGTTTCAGGGCATATCACGGGAGATGGAAGTATTGCGCTGCTGTTGAGCGATTCCGAATTTAGATGGCGCCCGTCCGTGGTCTCGGCGAACAAGGACAGGCTCCAGGTTGAGGTATATCATGATCCGGTCTTAGCGGCTTCGATAGTCACCAGGGCAGACGATGAGGAGGGAGAGCATCGTGAAAGAAGAGGAGATGAGAGGAAGAAGAGGAAAAGAGTTGGTCAAGTGGAAGGGAAGGTAGGTAGGGAAGGGAGAGCTGACGTTGTAGTGGAGAAGCCCCTTCCTTAGGTAGGCCGCACATGCCACTAACACGAGGCATGCGGCACGATCGAGATACTCGTTACCAGCACCTATAAGAACTACTAGGTACAATGCTATCATCTGAAAGTCAGGATAAGCTTGAGGAATGTCAGAAATTCTTGATATAAGTCTAGACTAAGCCTATACTTAAGCTCAATAGTATATTTATAGTAGTCATCAGGACATTTTATCACGATATTCCTAGACGGTCAGTCTGCCACTAACACCAGGTATGTGACACTTTACCAGCCACAACAAGTGATGGTCTACAAAACAATAAATGGCTTTCGCCTTCTCAAAAATTGTAACCCTTCTTCGTTCTAGTAGTCTCAGAGCCATCATATCATGAGTTAACATGCTTCAGTGTATGTTATAAATCGCGAGTGTTGACTTCGATGACGATGAATAACCAATAGCATTGCGTGGCTGTGGAACTATCAGTCAAGATAGACGAATCAAAATAGACACTTCTGACTCTATTACTGTTCTGAACTAAAATTTGGATTCCTCGATCTTTTTAGTATCACTCCAATTCCTGTTTCCCCTGAGCTTTTCGTCATCATGCTTTGGTACGTAGATTAGGGGACTTTCCTGCAGTAGCAATGCCATGGAAATGCCCCGCCCCCGCATCACACCTCCAAGTTACAGCGCTAGTTGGCAGTCTCATTCCAGGCCTTCAGGAGTTAATTCTCCTATTTCTGGCCCCCTTATCAAGTACTCCCCATGGTTTTTTACGTGGAAAGGTACCTTGTCTGCTTACGTAGCTCCAACAATTCATACATTTGTTGTCGCCAAAGTTGTCTGCGAAATTCAAACCACCATCCATCCGCTTCCAAACCAGACGATGCAAATACCTTGACGATAGATTCTTCCTCTCGAAACCAGCCCAAATCAAATCACCATCTAATTATTAATCCAACATGACCAACTACCTGACCGATCCCGCCCTCTACATCTACACCTCCCTTACCGCCGGCTCCTCTCACATTGTCACGGCCACTTCACGCCTCGAGACCATCTTGCGCGCCAACCGTGTTCCGTTCAAAGCTATCGATATCGCCACAGATACCAAGGCTCGCTTGCTCTGGGGTCGAAGAGCTCGTACAGATGCAAAAGGCCGCCCGAGGAAGCTCCCAGGCCTGGTTCAGGAGGGATGGGTTCTAGGTGTACGACACGAACCCCCTTAGTGCTCCCATAGCTCTTACAGCTAATACATGGATTCTTCTAGGATATCGTCGAGATTGAAGAGTGGAATGAATACGGCGAGCTTAAGGAGCATGTCAAGATCCACTACGACGAACACACCATCCCTTCCATCCACGACAAGCTTCCCGATCAGTTAATGAGGCCCGTTTATGGTAACCCTACTGCCCCTTCTGCCGCTTCAGCATCTACCTCGACGCCTGCCGCTACTCCTAAACCTGCTCCTCCCGCTCCTCCGCTGCCAGAAGCCAAGGCCGCCGCGCCCGCTGCGACACCCAAGACCTCTACAGGGCCAAAGAAGGAAGAGACGACCCTACCTGTCCGATCTGTCGCCGACGAAGCTGCGCAAAAGGCTAAGGAGCTTCGCCTGAAGAGTCTGCGAGAAAAGGTTCATGGGAAGGATGGCAAGAAGACTGAGGAAGCCAAGAAAACCGAAGAGGTAAAGAAACTCGAAGAGGTAAAGAAACTCGAGGAGGTCGAGAAACCTGAGGAGGTCAAGAAGCCTGAGCAGGTCGAGAAGGCCGAAGAGGTAAAGAAGCCCGAGGAAGATAAGAAATCCGAGAAGGATAAGAAGAAGCATGAGAAGGATACAAAGCATGAGAAGGATACAAAGCATGAGAAGGATAAGAAGGCCGAGAAGGACAAGAAATCCGATAAGCATAAGAAATCCGACAAGCACAGGAAGACCGAAAAGGATGAGAAAGCCGACAAGCATAAGGCGACCGACAAACACAAGACATCCGACAAACACAAAACGTCCGATAAGCACAAGACGTCCGACAAGCATAGGAAGTCTGAGAAACACAAGAAGTCTGAGAAGGATAAGAAGACCGACAAGGCCAAGAAACACGAGAAGGAGGAGTCAAAACCGGCCGAGGAATCCAAGGATGTTACAAAAACCCCTACCAAGAAGACTTCGACAGCCGGCGCCAGCAAGATCGACGGTATCCAATCTCCAACATCAGGATCATGGGCTGAGACAGACGCGGCGCGAAACGCTATCCAGAGTCCTACGAGTGGCACTTGGAAAGAAGCTCACTCAGGTTCCGTTTCTTCTGCTGTTGAAGCTAAGACGGCGACAAAGGAGAAGCCGGAGTTGGAGAGTGATGACGACGATAGCGATGATAGCGACGAGGACGAAGAAGAGGAGGAAGAAAATAGTAGCGATGAGGAAGATGACGAGGACGACGAGGACGAGGATGATAGCGACGAAGACGATAGTGACGAGGACGACAGTGAAGATGAGGAGGGGGAAGTCAAGAAGCCTGCAACAGCTACAGCGACAGCCAAGGATAAGCCCAAAGAAGATACCAAGAACTAACATTTACAGCGAGAAGAATAAATCACAAGATTTTGCTTCAACATTTTAGATTGGGGAGAATAATGTGCAGAGTCTTCTTAACGAAACCCGGCAAATAACCTCCTCAGGATCATATCCAACATATTAGTCTAATGTCCAATCTCCCCTCTACCGCCCAATGTACAAGGGACTATATAATATCACGATAACCTATCTCCAACTAATACAATCCATCATCGTCACTAGCCGTGCCATCCTGGAAACCCATCGGTGCCTTTCCTTTACCCTTGAATCTTCCGTTGATATCGTCCACCTCATCCTCGTCAAATTCATCATCGCTCGTCAATGCGATCGCCTTGCCTTTGCCTTTACTTGACCCTGATGCCACTGCCTTGCCCTTGCCCTTCGATGAGGTCGATGCCCCTGACACGGCACGTTGGACTGGAGGCGGCTTCGTATCCTTCTCTTTCTCTCGAACCCCCTCAAACGTAGCTCGCACATGCTCGTAGTGGGCCAATTCACCGGCACTGACACTGGGCACGAGCTCATCGTTAGCGGCAAGGAAGTCTTCTTCCTGAACCATGACAGCGATGTCCTCGGGTGTAGCATAGTGGTCGAAATAGTACGCTGTCGAAATAGGATGCTGGGTTGCCGGGTCGGCGTTGATAGCGCGAATCTTGTTGTCCACCGCAGTGGCCTGACGTGTGACGGCTTTGAGCATAGCATCACTGCAGAGGGCGTAGAAATCGGCACCAGTGTAAGTAAAGGGTAACTTCTCCGCGACAGAGGCGAGAGAAACTGATGGATGAAGGGTGAATCTGCAAACAGGTTAGCAATCGGTTTCTAATCATGTAATAGTCTTGCAAACTCACTTTCTAGTAAGGGCTTCCAGAATGGTTTGCTGCTTGTCGTTGGTATCAGACACACCAAGGTAAAGCATCTTGTCGAATCGGCCAGGTCGCAAAAGGGCAGGGTCCAAAAGATCGGGTCTGTTGGTTGCACCAATAACAAAAACACCACCGCCACCATCATCACCTCCAGACATGCCGTCCAGTTCTGCTAGAAGTTGAGAGACGATACGGTCCATAACACCACCGCTATCACCCTGGTTGCCTCGCTTTGGTGCTACTGAATCCAACTCATCGAAGAAAACAACACAAGGTCGAGCATCGCGGGCACGCTGGAATACACGCCGAACGTTGGCTTCAGACTCTCCGATATACATGTTGAGCAGCTCGGGTCCCTTGACACTGAAGAAATTCAGACTGTACTCGGTAGCAATCGCCTTGGCCAGCAATGTCTTTCCAGTTCCTGGGGGACCATAAAATAGAATACCCGAACGCTTCTTCATGCCCTTTGCAAAGAGCTCAGGGCGCTCAAGTGGCAGCTGGATAGTCTCGGTGACAGCTTCCTTGACATTGTTTAGACCACCGACATCGTCCCATGTGACATTGGGGATCTTGGGGGCGCCAATAGAGTCAGAAAAGTTCTTGCGGGCTGCCTCGACAGCAATCTCGAAATCTCCCTTTGTCAAACAGCGGGCAAGAGGGCCTCCAGCAACCTGGACATCTCGTACGGTAATTATCGTCTTGTCATGTGTGTTCTTTGCCGACAGCTGCTCCAGGCGTGATTGTTGAGCGATAGAAGCACGCTCAACAACATCTACCAGGTCACCAGCCACGAGCGCAGCGGTCTTCAGGGCAATCGAGTTCAGGTCGATAGACGGTTCAAGGCTGACACCTCTATCGTTAATGATGGATTTGAGGATAGACTCACGCTCCGCCTCATCGGGGGCCGTCATTTCCAGCTCGTGTGTGAACAGTCCTCGAACACCATCAGGCACCTTATCGACCTCATTCGTCGTAGCAATCAATACGCGCGTGTCTTCCAGAATCTCCTTGATTGTTGACTCGATACGGTCAGCAGTGAGCGCCTCGATGTGTTGAACAAGCAGAGCACAGCAGTCGGCGCCGCAGCTCATGGCACGTTCCGCTCTTGTCCTAAGGAAGCCTTCGGTTTTGACGTCGCTTCCACTGCCGCTTCCCTCGCTGAGGATGTCATACGCGTCGATTGTATATGTATGGAGACCCATGTCTGAGCAAGCGTCTGATGCCAGAGTAAACTTTCCGATATTTCGATGCGTCGATGTTAACAAGATTGCGACAGGGGGCATCTTCAGATGAATTGCCCTCGCGCTTGTAGCAGCTGCGATCAATTCTCTTAGCTGGCGCCTCAAAGGCGACACATACGGCAACTCAGGTTCCTGAATCGGAGGAGGAGTTGTCTCTGAGGCTTTTCTAGGTGTCTTCTTCAGGCCAAGGTAATACTGCCATGTGCTCTGTTTGATGCCAGGTATCCGGCTTGTCTCGAAACCCGAGCCGTGCATAGCAACGGATGAACTATCAATGCACGCAACTGATCCCCAGAAAGCCTCAGCGCTTCCATCCTCGTCTTCGTCAGACTTTTGTATTTGAATATGCCCAACCTTGAACCAGGCTACGCCGTCGAACTTTGAGGGTTGCTTTCCAGTCTCTTGGCCACCAGCAGTAAGTGCCATCACATCATCTACCTCAGAGCCCCCTGCACCTGGCATCTCCTGAAGAGTGCGGCCAAGCTCAGCGTCAACTGGCACGGCAATAAGGTCTCCGCTGCGAACAAGACGAATCTTTTGCGCAAAGTATCGTTTCAAACCACCAAGGACAGCGGTCTGGAAAGCTCGCTCTGCGGAGATAGGAGTTCGGATATGGTGAATAGTGATGTCTCGCGCATAAGGGGGTCGGGCTGCGCTAGTGAATCTTGGAATTGTCCCCTTGCCCTGGTATGACGCCTTTTTCAAAGGTGCGAGGCGTAGGTAAGGAGCATCGTCAAGGTTAGCCAGGAGGATGGGAGACGCATAAGCCGTAGGGCTAGCAGGTCGTTGGATCTGAGATTCGAAGAAAGACAATTTCCTCTCTCCATGCTTCGCGCTGGGTATTCTAGTCATAGGGCGCTGCGAATAGCCCTCAGGGAGGCCATAAACTCGAACAGGCCGCCACTTGGCCGGTTCAGACTCAACCTGTCCAAAGCTTCCGAGCCCAAATGCGCCAAATCCGTTGGCAGGAGGTTCCTCAGCAGCTTCGAGTCTGACCCAGTCCCCAGAGAAACATCCGATTCGAGATAGCGAGGTAACGTCAACATAGATACGCGCTTCTTCGTCGTCTTCCAAGGATGGCTTTGGATGCAAGATGTCGGTGGGGATTTGTTCCATCAGGCCCTGGGCTTTGAAAAGTCGACCTCGAGGTCTATCTGGCCGAGCGGTAGTCGCGGTAAAGTTAGAGAAAACAGACCCAGGTGTAGTGATTCCGTTAGTCTTTCTACCGCGGAGCGTTCCAACTGTCATCGGTGTCCCTGGTTGTAACGTTGACACTCCACTGGCATTGGTTGTCGGTAAAGTCGGTGCTTGTAGAGAGATCATATCGTCCATCGAGTCATCTGATAGTTCGTCTTCGTTTTCAGACCCAGACAGGTCTGGCTCGGTCTCGGTGGCAGATTCCATATCCTCCGTAATAGCTCCTGACTTATCTCGGTCCTCGGCCGCAGAATAGAACTGATCTGTGCTGGTATCGTCTTCATCCTCAGGCACACCATTGAGTTGCTGACTCGCGGTCATAGAAGCAACACGGCGGATTTGCTTGGTATGCACCCGGCCACGCATGAGAATAATCTTGGTCGACTCCGTTAATACACCCTGGGCAACAGGTTCGCACAGCATGATCTTTCCAGGATTTGGAGGCACATGAGTATAAGGGTGTGGTGGTAGAGGGAGCGGGAAGAGATCCCCCGCATGTACCACCTTGAGACTGCTCAGGGCAGACCTGAGAGAAGTCACAAGGCGCCCATCGGAAGTTGAGTCGGCGGTACTCTTTTCCTTGGAGTTGGCAGGATGATCTCGGAAGAAAGTGCCCTCTCCGTTCTCAAGTCTCTTCGTCAATTCACTTTCCAAGCTCACGAAGACGGTCTCGAGCGGTACAGGAGCGACATCAAGGACGAGGATTTCGATTCCACCACGGCTGTGGCTTGATAGTTTGGATGGCGCAACTTGCTGCAGAGTGACAGCGAAGCTCTGTAGAGCAGCAGACGACGGCGAGAATCGAACGGTCGAGGGCGCAATCGCGGAAGACTCTATAATCGGGACAATTGACCACGGGCTGTCGGTAGGGCTCGCGTTGGGTGCCCATGGAGCGATCGCAATGTGGTGGACGTCTTCGGTGGCGCCTTGGTAGAGTTGAGCTGGGCTTTCGTTCTAGTATATATCCGCATTGGGGAGTGCGCGCAACATACCGTTACCTAGATGAGGGAAGAGATCGCGAAAGATGTCTTCGGATACAATGCCGACATCGCTCTTGATATGATCGTCCAGCACGAGTTTGGCAGCAATGGAAGGCTTATCTTGACGACGTCTGCGGTTCCGTCGCTGAGCTGAGGTTGCGACTGATTGTGAAGAAGAAGCCATATTGGCTATGGCTCAGGTTTGGAGTGAAATAGGTAGAGGTCGTGGAGGAGGATGGACACGGATACGGGGAGCTCGAAGCGCAAACGCGGGGATCACTGCATCGCTCTGGGCAGCTCCTGAATGAACGAAATAGCACGTGCCGAGTAGACAGACGTAAAATAGAGAATCTCAAGTATGCAATTGTCTGGTAAAAACAAAACAGGCCCAAGAGTAGAAGCTATGCTGAGGTCGAGGTTAAGAAATTGGACGTGGCTTCCGTCTCGGCTGCGGCTCAAAGCGACCGAAGCAAAGAGAATTGGCCTGCCTCGGCTTCTGGGTTTGGTAGGTGCGACACGGGGCGCATCCCGCCCCCGAGGTACGTACCTTGGCCGTGTGAACGTGGACGTCCCCGAATGCGGAGCAACGCAGCACAAGACGGGTATCAGTCAGCAACTCCAGACTGGGGTAAAGAGCCAAGTCCAGGGTTGGTCAATGAGTGGCGAGACCCTGGATCAGACAGACGATCGCAGTCCAAGAAACGAAACATGATCAGCTGAAAGCTGAAATAGCTTATCTTGGAGACTTGGACAAAGGCATGGATGACAGAGGAGGCATGATATTTTGATCATCGCAAGTCGAGATACCTGTATGTGTATGTTTGTGTTTACAGGTGATCAGGTACCTACCAGTATCAGCATCATCCCAGTTCAAAGCCTGGTGAATCAATATGGACGGAATTGAAATAACCAAGCTGAAATGATCATATCCTTTCCCCAAGCGAAGCACACACAAAGCAAGCCACCACATAACACAAGTATCATAGACATCATCAGGTCTTGGCCGTTGGCAGTGCAAATTAAACTATTGCAGCAAGATCGTCCGGAACAGAGCTGAGAGCGCAAATTAGATGACCCTCCAGCCCCCCTTTGACAAATGAGCAGCAGCCTTCACATGCTTTTCAGCAAGGATCATCGCTCATTAAAGTCGCAGTTTCCGCCACAAATCCGGCTGTCTGGCCAAAACTCTGCCCCTGGTATCAACACCCATGACGCAACAGGCATTTAGTGGCCATTCAGAGGAGACTGTCCTGTCACCTCCAATAGATAAGGTACCGTAAACTACCGCCAGCCTCTTGAGACTTTGAAACGTTTTTCCATTATAAACAATCGCACGAGAAAGGGTTCGATTTGATCCTTTGAATAATAAACGAACGCTCTCTACTACATAAACATTTCCTATCACGCCAGTTTGGGTTCACCGCATCGCGAACCGAGGTCAATAATCGGTCTGCCCGCCCCAAATTAAGAGTTATTGGGCGCATGCGGGCATTAGATCTCCTCATGATCCCACCCTCTTTTCTCGGCCCTTGATCCTTCTTGCTTTGGCGATCCTCAGCCTGGATTTATTTACTCCGCTGCCCCTGTCAGACATGCGAATATTCCCTGCACGGTAGTTTTCTCTTCGACATCTCAACACAAGAGCCGATAGTACATTCGTTCGGCCAACGACTTCAGGCAACTTTATACACCTGGATCCGGTGTCCTTGATACCTCTGGCCTACACAGGCCGCTAACATTCCTGGCTGAATATCGACAATATGACACAAAAACATCATGGCTCGTCGACTGTAACTGAGGAGCATCACCCCCGAGTCCTCGGCAAAAAGCTAGCCGAAACTGCCGTCCAGTTCTCCCAACAGGCCGAGAAACTTTCTCACCAACATCCAACCGGTGACGAATCTAGAGTTGCTGTCGAGGCGCAATTCGTCACGCCCCATGACCCTGTCATCGTCACTTCGGACGGCCAACGACTCCCTGGTGTACCTTTGCAGGAAGCGCATAAGCTCAATGTTCTTCGCGAAGAACTTGAAGGCGAACCTGAGAGTGTCGAAATCAGAGAGGGCAACGAAACCAAGGAGAAAATATCCAATGTTGAGAGCGCAGACCCGGAGCAATGGAAAGTTGTCCAGCTACCAACAGAACACAATGGCGCATCTCTACAAAAATCCAACAGCAACAGCACGCTGCGAAAGCAAACACCTCCCTCTCATACTAATCCTCTCTTCCCTCCACTGCCGCTATATGGCCCGCCAAACGTGATGCGCAACCTCCAATGCATGTTCTTTCGCATCAGCGCCTTCTTTCTTAGCCTGGCTTTTCTCGGTGTTATCGTCTTGGGCTCGCTGTTTACGACTATACCCGTGGTGTGCAAGAACATCTTTTATCGGTTGACCTTGCGTGATCCTGATCGCGACCGGCCATTCTACCAAGAGGAGAAGCGCAGAGCTCAAGCGAGACACGAAAGCGAAAAAGCCTGGAAGCAAAAGTCAAGCAAACGGACTCTGGAACGCGTGGAAACGGCTGAAGAATACCCACCAACCGAAGGTGGACCAGACCCAATCATTTGCGATGTCGCATACTATGCGCGCAGAGTTGGTCTTGATGTTGAGGAGTTTGAGGTCCAGACTGAAGATGGCTTTATCATTGACCTGTGGCATGTATACGATCCAAAGGAGTACACCGAGTTGGATGAAAGCTCGAGGTCCGATCAAGGCCCAGAAGTCTTTCAGGGTCATAGAAAAAAGTTCAAGAATCCATCGCAAAAGCCCAAGTTTCCGGTGTTGCTCATGCATGGTCTCCTGCAAAGTTCAGGTGCCTATTGCTGCAACGATGATGAATCTCTCGCATTCTGGCTTTGCAAGTCCGGCTACGACGTCTGGCTTGGCAACAACCGTTGCGGCTTCAAGCCCAAGCACTCACTTCTTGAGTACAACGACCCAAGGATGTGGTGCTGGAACATCAGACAGATGGGCGTTTTTGACCTCCCTGCGCTGACATCACGAGTCATTACAGAGACAGGCTTCGAGAAGATTGGGCTCATCTGCCATTCCCAGGGAACGACCCAGACATTTGTTGCCCTGGCCAAGGAGCAGCGACCTGAATTGGGCGAGAAGCTGACCGTGTTCTGCGCCCTCGCCCCAGCCGCATACGCTGGACCTCTAATCGGGAAGATGTACTTCAAATTTATGCGAATCATCTCGCCAGCTCTGTTCCGACTCATGTTCGGAATTCACGCATTCATTCCTTTCATGATGCAGATGCACAAAATACTGGATCCACGTCTATACGGCTGGCTTGGTTACAAGGTGTTCTCCTTCCTATTCGACTGGACCGACACCCGCTGGGATCGTGGCTTGCGCAACCGCATGTTCCAGTTCGCTCCCGTCTACGTCAGCGCAGAGTCGATGAGATGGTGGCTTGGGCGAGAGTGTTTTGCTAAGCACAAGTGCATTTTGTCTACCAAAGAAATTGTGAAGGCCGAGGAGTATATGGATTCTAAGGGGGATGGACGACCTGTGACACCGAGGACCACGTCAGCACTCGAGGCTCATCGAAAGCACCCCAAGGGTTCAACTGCATGGTACAACGAGCAAGCGCCGCCTATGGCTTTGTGGGTTTGCGGCAACGATGATCTTGTGGACGGAAAGAAACTACTCCGACGTTTCGAGAAAGGCCGTGAACCCCATGTCGACCTGGTTCACAGTAAGGTTATCCCCGAGTACGAGCATCTGGACGTTATCTGGGCTATGGATGCAGTAGACCAGGTGTTCAAGGAAGTCCGAGAGGTGTTGTGGAAAACATGCAATGCGCGTGATATTTGTCGCGTTCCTGAAGGTTGTGAGGCGGTTCAACCACGAAAGCCCAAGATAACTATCAGAGAAGACGTGATGGAAGAACTCCAATCGAGCAGCAGCGGTGAGCCCTAGACAGTTTCAGAAGACGAGTTTGGACAACATACACGATATACACGAATCAATACACGCATATAGAGGCGGATGAGAAGATATGGGAAACAAAAGAGTTTGGAGTATATTTGGATGGGAATCTTGTTTTGTAAATACCTCTGGCTGGCTTTTTGGACATCAACACTGTCACGATACCTTTGGTTGGATTTCAAATTTCAGCGACGGTGTTGGTCGGAAGGCGTTCGAGGTCAAGCAAGACATCTCATTATGGATGTGGAACAATACAATCACCTATAGAATATGAACCTATCAAGATGACTGATTTATCTTCGAGTGACTTGGGTGACGTTAGATAGATAATTCTTTTTTGACTTTTTGAGAGTCTATTCTATTTTAGAAGATGCTGTGACTACTTTGGGGTATTTCTGAAGATATTGTGATGGTTTCCGGATGATCTTTGTACGCTTACCCCTATCAAAGGCCGATGTCACTCCAGTATCTCAATATTTCTTCACTGTAGCGTGCGTGGGTATGAATTATCCAGTTACTTGTGAACGTCCTGATATACTCAAGAGCTACTGGGACCAAACCGAACTCGACAAAGAAAGATTCACTGAAGACATTTGTTTCAAATCTGGCGAAACGATATATATTGATTCCATGGAGTATCCGGACAACACTGGGGATCTCCTTGAATACAGTATGTCATTGCCGCGCTCATCTGTTGGTCCTCATCCTTCTAGCCACCCTGTAGAAGCCTTTCAAGTTCCACTCACCGAGCTAAAAGCCAAGCTCATCCACCGCAAAGATATAGATAATGTGTACGTCATCGAAGTCTAGAGCAAGGAAGAGTACCTATACCAAAGCTCCCGATGGATGCGTCGTTCTTGGTGTTGGTACTAATGGTAGGAAGCAATTCGCCGGTGAGATTATTGGGTGGTTGGATGCCTGTGGTCCGTCGAAGCATTCTTCGTACAGGTCAGGCGGTAGCAATGAAAGAACAGACTTCAGAAACCGGGACAAAGCTGTAAGATCTCAGAATAGTTTGATTATACTTCGTACAATATTTGTGTATTTTACAACATATTGCCACGACTCGGCTTTGCTCTGCTTCTTTAAACTGTGACACTATGTGGATCTAACCAAGCTCGAGTTTGCGACTGGTCTTTATGTATCTCGCTTCTTAACCCATACGCTCAGCCTCATCCAGCAGCTTGTCGACGCTAAACCTCGCGTCACCAGCTGCGAACCAGTTCAGCAGCTTCTTTCGCTCATCAGCCCTGTCCTTGCGCTCACCGCTCAACTCAGCTGTGTCGCCTTCCCAGCCGCCGTAGAATCGCTGGAGGGACATGAGCAGCCACTTGGCGTTCTCTGGTGTGACACCACGGTCAGGGAGAACCTGACCCTGCATCAGGATAAGGCCTCGCTCATCGGCAAGGTCCAGGTGGTGTGTGATGGTTGTGTGAGGCTGCGCAAACTCGCCTCGGTTCTTGTACTCGGCAAGCTGAGTAAAGAGAACGGTGCTCGTCTTAGACTCAGCATCGAAGGTCCATTGGAGGAAGTGAATCTCCGCGCCTTGAGCGGGATGAGGCACAGGGAGGACGAATTGGGGGACCTTTCGTGCGGCATCCTCCATGGCACTGTATGTAGAAGCCGGGATCACGGCGCAGAGGTTCTGCTCGGACGAGGCATGTCGTAGACGCCAGATGGCTGTGAGCTCCTTCTCAGGAAGCTCTCGTGCCTTGGGGAGGTCGATGATGTCATTTAGAGTCTTGATAGCTGGCTTGTCCGCACCAGTTGGAGGAGGCTTAGGAGGTGATGCTGGAGCCTCGCGAGGATCTCTGCCGGGCTGGTCTTGTCCAGGGGGATCGTCTGCATTGGGCTGCGAGACAGGAGTTTCGGGTGCTTGGGGAATGGTTCCAGCGGGAATCTTGACCGAGTCCTTGCGACGCTCAGCATCGATCTTTTCGGAGTAAGCGGCCCTGAGCTGGTCGATGCTCTCGTGTCCCTCTTGTTGAGCCTTCTGGTTGAGCTTCTCACGGTACTTCTCGACGACGGCCTGCGAGGGTTGGGTTGTTGCGAGGAAGCGAATGTCGTGAACTTGAGCCCATCGACGCTGATTTACAGCTCGAGTAGCGCGTACCGGCGTGGTCAAAAGCCGGCGAAGGGCAGGAATTCGTAGTGAGGCCATGTTGTTAGGTCAATTGAGTCGATAAAGCCGTCCGTGGACGTATCGGCTCAGCTTTGTTGGTGGTGTTTTTAAGGTCAATGACGGAGAAAGATTCAGAAGCAAGGGCAGGGGTCAACCACTAAAATTCCAGAGGCTTCAAAAACGGCTGTCGTCACTCAAGCAAGCCGTAGTGGGGACGCCTTAACGGAATGACGGGGGCAACTCCGTCTAGCCATGAGGTCGATGGCCGGCTTCGGAGTTTGGCATGATGACAAAGAGAACTTCAGCAATTGGACCAATCTGATAAGACTAGTATCCAAAATCTCGAAATGGAGATACACTGAGTATCTAGAATTGATTTTGAGCTGAAAAAAGTCACTCATCTTTTATTGTTTCCTCGAGTTCACACCCAAAAACGTCAACTACTAAACTACCCCGCCATACAAATTCACCGCTTTTGGTGGGCATCAACTTTCTGCCACTTGCGTATCGCAAATTCGAGGGACGAAGCTATAGGTTTCCCTATACGACTTGAATGATTTAGACCTGTTTGGGTACCTCGATATACTCCCAAGAACGACCCAGAGGACTGTCAAGTTTTATCACTGCCCGTCATGGCAGACTTCAGGCAGTGGGCTCTTGAGTTTGTCCTTGCCGATGATGAAGGGCAACAGACAAAGATAGCCCAGAAGGCCGCTAATGGTACTTCACGATTAATTCCTGAATGAGGACAATATCTGATTATTTCTCTTAGAAATTCAAACTGCGACTGCTAACACTAACCCTGTGGCACGATGGGTTGAAGCCGTGCAACCATGGATGCCAGGTGGTGGTAGTGAGGCAGAGAATGAGACACCAGACTGGACTGCGAGAGCGAAGGGTGAGTTTTTACTTCCATAGTGAAATATGGATTAAATCTAATCGTTACAGCACTCGAATTTCTATCTCGGACTTTGGATTTCTTAAGCAAAGATGCTCTGAAGCCAAGTCAAGGTATGTTAACTCCCATCACATACAACCATATTATTCCTAACTGTGAATAAGTTAAATTACTGGTCAGCTTCTTTGGAGCCATGTTTGAGGTTGATCACAAGGCTGGTATCCTGCCTTCCGCTACTGCTCTATCCCGGATTGTCGCCATGAAGTCATTCCAGCGCCATATGGGACACGACATCATCCAAAAAATTTGCTCTTTGAAGGACGACTTTCCACGCCAGGTATCCAAGACTCGACGCGAGATTTACGAGCTCATCCGATTGCTCATGACGATCCCTGGAGTGTCTAGTGATTTGCAAAACACCCACGGCTCTTCTGCTGGTTTCATGATCGATCTGATTCAGTTATGTCGAAGCGAGCGAGACCCTGAGTGCTTGATGGTCTGGTTTGACATCCTGAGATTATTCATGTCAGAATACACCGTGTCACAGGATGTCTTGGAGGAAGTATATGGTGTTTTTAAGCCCTACTTCCCTATCTCCCTTCCCAGAGCATCTCAAGTTTCGATTACCCCTGAGGATTTGAAGCTCCAGCTACGGAAGTGCTTCTCGGCTACTCGCTTGTTAGCTGATAAGGTATTCACATTTCTTTTGGGCAAGTTGGATCAGGGCGATGCTGTGACTGTCAATGTTAAGGTGAATAATTACTTCACTTCTCAATCCGAGAAGCAAAGACTAACAGGTTCTAGGTCGACATTCTTAAAACTATGCAAGCATGCTTGAACGAGTACAGCCATCCCCAACAATCAATTGCTCCCTATGCCAATCAAATTTGGAGCAGCTTGAAGTATGAAGTACGAAATGGCGAGATTGAAGATACCATTTGGGGTACATTGGAAGTCCTCAAGTCTCTCACACAACGGCTCACCGGAGACAACCTCCGTGACTACACACTCTCTGTTACTCGTGACTGTGTTCCAGATCTTGCAACAACCATGTATGCGGCACCTGCCGGTCGCCTCATGGTCAGTGTCTTGAGCTCTAAGCCAAGTGCATTTGTCTTGATGGCCGCTCCAGTTCTTACACACATCAAAGAGAACCTACGACACCCAAAGGCTCCCGTTCACAGTCAAGATCTTCTCAAAGTCCTGCATGTCATGCTAGAAACTCGACTTCTACTCGTCGACTCAGATATGTCTGCGGAGGAGCGGGAGGATTTCGCTGCTATTGATGCCTTCTTCAAACCATTATACGAGGATGTCTACAAGAACACAGTCAACCTTGGTTCCAAACCCGACTCCTCGTACGACGATATTAAGATTGCTACCCAAGCAGTTCAAGGTGCTGGAGCCTTGGTTGGCCAACGACCTTCCAAGTCACAGGATGCGTCAAACAATGGCCCAAGTGCAGCTTCTGAGCGATTACTTCCCGAGGGAACATGTTCAGAGATCTGCGAGTCTCTCTTTGCTATCCTCAAGAAATCAAGTCCAGGATACCCCCGATCATCAGGCGGTGACGAGCTCATCAATGATACGGCCAAGGCGCTGCAGCGAGCGATTCGCTTCTTCCCTCAGGGTTTCAATGCTTTAGTCGACGAGAGCTTGAGCATTGCTCGCTCTAGCAGACAAAATGCCGGAGCAGAGGAAGCAGCCGAGACTGTGACAACTCTCGGAAGCCTTGTTGCCTTTGTGGGTTCTTCGGAACTCCCTACAACGCCCAGAGATGGATTTGATCACTTCGTATTCTCTGTACGAGCCTTCCTGTCAGAGTTATTTGATGCTCTTGAAGCCAAGTCAGATCCTCAAATATGGTGTGCCTTGGCTGCTACGGTTCATTCTATAATTCGTCACTTCAATGACGCTTGCATAGCGAAGAACCCAGACAAAGATCTTCCCATAGAAGGCGAACCCTTGCAAAAGATCAGTTCAACATACATTGATCTGAACAACCTTGGCGGGGAGAAGCCAGTCCAGGCTTCTCTAGAATATCATGAACGAGTTCCTCAGTCGGCATCTGTCGCTGAAATTCGGAATGAATTCTTACTTGTCACTCTGTTTATTGCTGGCCAACTTTACCGAAGGGCGACCAAGGTCATTGAGACACATCCTCAAACAGGCAAACAAGCTCTCAGCCTAGGTGACGATTTTGCCAACGTGAATGAGGTTTCTGGACATCAGTATCTTCATCTCATCTCCAGTCTAGGAAGCTTTGTTATTCACGAGTTTAGTGAATCTCAACAGACGTCTCTAAAAGCTGAAAACTTTGCTATTAGTCTCTTTCGAGACGATTCTATCACCGTCCCTCAAAAAGCATCCCGCGAGCAGTTGGCGAGTGGTTCGTCGTGGAGCTGGTTGGCATCAGAAGCGCCGAACGTTCTGTCGCTTGGTATACTGCAGGCTCTGCAACCTTCTGCAGTAGCACGCCTTGTGAGTTTTTGCGCATCACCATAGACGTATTCTTTTTTGCTAACATTATGGCAGTTCGACAACGGAGTCGCCCAGGAACTGATTCTCAGCGGATTTGTAGCAGACACGAACTTCAGCAGACCGGTAACACTCTCAATACTTACCGTTTTGGCCAACAAATATAAGATTGAGACTCTACCAAGTCTCATAGCAGCTCTTGAGCAGCGCACTGCGGGTCTTCTGAAAGAGTCTTCATCTGACAATGAAACCCCTCGTCTGGAACAGATCACATCTATCTTTGCCCTTGTGGCAGGAATGGTGCGACGATACATTGGCAAGGAAGCCAAGGCACTACTAGACGTGGTCAAAGAGTCACCCAAAGATCCTAAGCTGGGTCCTGAACTTGCGCGCCGCCTCGAGATGGTTGTGGCTCCTCAGCAACCACTGACTAAAGAAAATTACGCTATTATCAAGCCTCTTTGGACACAAAAGGTATACTTCCAGCTGGTAAACCCTATGCTACAGGCTGCTACTGGAAAAGACGCCGATATCCAGGACCAACAGGTCAAGGCGAGCTACAGCACTGCTGTTTTGCTTATGGTGAAGCACATGAACTTCGCTATCTACGAAGCCGATGCGGACAGCATTGTTCGTATCTCGATCGCTATCGCGCAGAACAGTGGCATCGGACCCGAAACTAAAGCTGCCCTTGACGTGCTTAAGAACACGCTTACAGAAGCCCCAGAGAAGGGCAAGGGCCATATCCGAAGTATTATCAAGATCTGCAGCAGTATCTTCGCACACAAGCCCACTTCTGCAGTTACCGATCTGGAGACGGAAGGCGCTTGTGGCAAACTTGCGCTGGAGATCGTGGGAGGTCTACCGCGTGTGTACGACTCACAGCATCTGCTACCGCATGCGCCTCAAGTACAGCGGGAATTGACCTTGGTGTGTGGGCATCGGGTACGAGAGGTGAGAAAGACGGCACGGTTAGCCAGAGCTGCTTGGGCGGATCTTAAGTGAGACAGACGATTGGGCGTTATTTAGATAGAGGCAATGTGAGTTAGGTTATCGGCATTCGATCTTGTCTCGTTGCTGGCGTAAGATAGGTAACCGGAAAAGGTCTATATAACGTATTATCGTTCAAAACTAAACACAATAATTGGGTGCGGTAGCTATGGTCAGATTGATGTCTAAATAAAGCACTCGGCCCCCAATTCTGGTGGTAACCTGTCAACAGATGGTATCAAGACATGATCCTTTGTGAACGCCATAGTAAATATAATCTCTTGTTCTTCTCTTTTTTTACAATACAAGCTCTATTGTCTCCATCTTACGCCTTGCGTCGCTTGCCTCCCTTCTTTTCAGTCACATCAGCTGTCGAGGTAGTCTCAGCGGTAGCGCTGTTGGCGGCGAGAATGGCATCAAGAACATCAGGGCTGGCATCCAATAGTTCCTGAGACACAGTGACACGCTTGGGATCCCGCTTTCCGATCAAAGGCACCGAATTGGCGAGCAACTCCTGGAAGGGGACGGCGACGAACTGGCCGGTCTCGTCGAACCAGCCGGAAAAGGGCTTGGAGACCTTATGAACGCTGGATTTCGAGTTCTTGTCGGTGACAGTGACGGTGAGGTTGTAGATCGGAACGTTCTTCTTGGTCGAGCTGCTGATAGAGATCTAGACGTAGCCGTTAGAGCAATTCGTGTAGTGAAGTGGGAGTTTCGCCATACCTTCTCTCCAGAGGGGGAGAATCCCTCATAAACGACTCCCTTCTCACGGAACGTGATCCATAGTGTCAAAGCGGTGTTGATCAAGGTGTAGAGCGCGACAGCGGCAGCCGAGTAGTATTTCGTGCTTTCAAAGCCAAGCTTGTAGTCCCATAGAAAACAGGCGGCTGCAATACCGAAAGCACTGTAGCCGAGCGCAAGACGAACATCGGTAAGGGCATGCGACTGGCGGAACTTGAGAGAGTTCAGGTAGTTGGGAATAGCATCGTCTGAGGTGTTCTTAAGGTCTGTATCGCGAGGAGCCACCGTGTCAGAAGAGCAACTCGTGTAAGAGGTTCTAAGGAGTTAGGAACTTGCCTGCAAGATTGTAGACGGCAATCTTCTCGGCGGCGTTGGCCATGGTGAGTTATAGGCCTGTAATGGCTGTTAATAGAGAAATTAGTTGCTGTGGTATGTTGTCAAAGCAGAGCAGCCTTTCTCTATGTATGAAGTATGTAGCAGCTCGCTGCTATGGGAGGTCTGTCGTGGGGCTGAAGCATGTGGATAGCTGTCCCTTCATTGAATGTCTAACTGCTTATAGTTAAGGCCCGCCATAGAATGTGGCTGTTCTAGGGTCGTTAGCCTGCAGCCACCAATGAACAGCTCCGCCCGCATGTGGCGCACCCTTCGCCTTGGATCGTGGCTATTTGGCGACTTGAACCTCTCAACTCCAACAGCTTCATCCTAACGTGACATCAGCTTCGCATCTCCCGCCTCTTCAATCGCACGCCTTCGACTGCCGACATCATGGTGCAAGTTCCGGTTCAAACCCTTCATAGGGACCCCCAGTTATTGTACGTCAGCTCCCGACCGATCCGTCATCAAGCCAAATCACTAACTTGAGGCTCGCAGCTACTGGATCCTTATCCCCATCACGATCGTCATGGTCCTGACTGGTGTCCTCCGTCACTATGTTTCTGTTCTCCTGGCCACTGCACCCAAGAAACAGGACACAAAGGCTATGCGCGAGCAGCGTTCTCTTGCTCGCGGTGTAGCTCTGCGGTCCAATCACCATGTCCTCTCTCAAAAGGCCTTCGAGTCCCGACGTGATACCTTGAACACCAACTACGAGGCTGGAGCATACCTTAAGGAGCCCGAACGCAAGGGTCAACCTCCTGCCAACCCTCTCTCTGACCCCAGTGCCATGGACGGCATGATGGGTATGATGAAGAACAACATGGCCATGATTATTCCTAACACGCTCATTATGAGTTGGATTAACGCTTTCTTTAGCGGCTATGTTATCAGTATGTTGCTTGTCCAGAGGTATATGAATTTAGCTAACAGTAATAGTGAAATTGCCCTTCCCCATTACCATCAAGTTCAAGAGCATGCTCCAAGCTGGTGTTCAGACCAGGGAAATGGATCCCCGATGGATGTCCAGCATCAGCTGGTACTTCCTCTGTATCTTTGGTCTCCAGTTCGTTTACGTCTTCCTTCTCGGTAGCGACAATGGTAAGTGTCCAAGTCCCTGTCAGCGTCTCTAATAGCTAACACAATACAGCTGCTAGCCAGGTTGCCCAGCAAATGCAAGCCCAGCAGATGCCTAACCCTATGATGGGAGGTCCCGGCCAGGATCCCCACAAGCAGTTCGTGGCTGAGGCCGAGAACTTGAACGTTGTTGAGCACTACTCTGTTCTGGATAATGTTGAGGAGCGTCTGCTGGCGGGTATCAAATCGTAGATTCATAGAACGAGCAAATGTACATACGCCAAATACCATGCGGTGACATATCTTTCCTGGCCCTTGTTCTTTTTTCCTGGTTCTTCAGTTTCACAATCTATCGCTATGCTCCATCCCACCAGAGGCAGACGCCAAGTCCTTCAGCAGCCATGCTGGCCTTGATGCGATAAGGCGTTTTCAAAGGGGAATCCTCAGGCTGTGTCGGTCCTGCGGGAGCTTGGTCATGCCATTCTTCGTCGATTACCTGGAAGCGAACCATTTCATGGTTATCGTAGAATAGCCGATCATCATCGAGGTTCCAAATCCAGAGCTGTTCACTGTGATTACTGTCGTTGATGTCAGCTTCTCTCCCTAAGCAAATAACCACGGGGAGCATACTATTCGGCACCCTCTGGCAACTCCTCGAATGGCACAAAGATGTCATCGAAGAAATCCGTTCTCAGGTTGATGCCTGCAGGTGTAGAGCTTCGTATTCTGCCAATCATGACTTCACCCTTGAAGGGACGGAATACCACCATACGAAATTCAGCTGTGTAGTCCTACGTTAGATCCGAATTTCTGACTCAATAGACACAACAACGAACCATTCACGTTGACCAGACCTGTGCCGTGGCCGATGAGACCTTCTGATGCCCACTGCAAATCGTACAAGCAGATGCAAAGACCAATCTTTTGAATAACCTATTTCATTTAGTAAGCCAAGAGCTAAAGGCGGCTATAGTAGACTAAGGAGCTCACCTTATTAGAGTATTTGGCATTGATGTTGTCTTCGATAGCATCTATGCTTCGCTTGGAGAAGTCTTCTGGCGCAATTTGCACCAAGTCGGCGATCTTGGTCTGAGTAGCCTATGAGTATTGATCCCATACAGGACAGGATCTTTGGTGGGGTCCGACATACCAAGATGAACATTTTGAAAGCCAGCTACAATTACTTCCTGCAGTTGCGATGATACTGATTGGCAGATAGTAGATGAAGAGAACAGAAAGATGGGCGAGGAGTCATGAGAAGAAGTTCATTATCATAGATCGAATTACCAGCGCAGCCTGGAATTGTTTCTCAGCGTCCAAAGAACCATGAGCGCGGCAGAAAAAGAATGCCGGATGAGCTAAGCCACTATCAGTTAACCCAGCTGTGTTCTGTGCCTCACCGCCTTCCATAAGAAGACTAGACCCCGGCGCGACTGCGCAGCTCCTTCCGTCTTTCAATTTGGGTCATCGTTGTGTCTTCTTTTTTGGAAAGCGACATCATCGACAGGCAATCGCGACTCTTGTCTAGAGAAGCTGCCTGCGCGTTCCAAGAGTATTTTTTACTTTTATTCATTACCCAACTTTGTTCTTACCTATACTTTACTACGTTCACTCCTTTTTCCCACTCATCTTTTACTTTCTGCAGTTGCAGCGTCTCCTAACCTTTCGACGACTCTCGAGACTCATCTCATTACGAATCGCACAAAGCCATCGACTGACTGTGTAAATCGCCAGATCAACCGATTCATAGACTTGCGTCTTGAGAGCCACACTCGCGGTTGAGTCTTTGGATTGCGTACTCCTAGAACCAAGCTCTGCCACTTGGAAACCTCGATTTTCGTCAGATCCGGTCCATCGACACCCAAGCCTCTAATTTCACCATGTCGGGCTACGGTTACGGTCCTCCACCTCCTCCGCCCCCGGCTTCTTCTGGGGGACCTGCGAGCTACGGGCCGCCAGCTCCATCGTATCAGCATGGCCAGAGTCGAGGGGGGCATCATGGCCGAGGACGTGGTGGTCACTTCAGCGGTGGCCGCGGAGACTATCACGGCTCACCTCAAAGCCATTACGAGTACGGGGCTCAGCCATATCCTCCACATCATAATCCTCCATACGGTGGTTCACATCCTCCTGCTGGAAGTTATCCCCCACCTCAGCCCCATTGGGGTCCCGAACATGGGCATTCGCAAGCTCCCAACGCATACCACCCCAACTACGCTCAACCGTATCCTCCTTCTCAGTATCCGCAGCAACCTCCTTATGGCGCTCCCCAGCCTTACCCTTATCAAGGGCCCCCTCCTCCCCCAAATCAGACCCAGTGGAGTGGTGGACAGCCGCCTGGAGGCCACTATGGTAATGGGAGATCGCGCGGTGGTTATAATGATCGTAATGGACCAAAGCCCCCAGTGAACGGACCCGTACGCCCCGGCTACGAGCACGAAGCAATGCCACCTCCTGTCAATGGATATGGTCAACCATACCCTCACGACCCCCGAGCAGTTCATTATCCTCCTGCACAATATCCTCCATATCCTGGTCCTCCTCCACCTCCTGGTCACCATCAACAAGACGGGTACTATGGCCACAATCGCCGTGGTCGAGGAGGGTTCCGGGATGGAAACTCTCGAGGGCGTGGAGGACATCATGGAAACGACAGATCTCGTCACCATAAGCAGGGACACAACGATTCCAATCACAACAAGCCCGAACCTCCAGCATTGGGAAAGAAAAAGAAGCGCAAGATGAACACACTGGGCTTGACTCCCGGCATGGACTCGGAGTCTGAAGACGATGAAGGAGAGGAGAAGGTTCTGACTGATCTGATCGGACAAGAAACGCTCAAGTAAGTACACGTCTCTATATGCTGCATTTAACCTAACAGCTGTAGTGTCAAGGATGTTGCCGCCTTCTTGGCGGATAGAAAGAAGCATTTCCCTACAAAGGCCCGTGTAGAGGCTAAAAAGACTGCCGAGCTGGCACAGAATGGCGAAGACAAGGCTTCCTCGCTAGAGAAACAGGCCGACAAACTTAGACGGCAGCTACGTAAGGTTGAGTCGTCTATTAAGCGGAAGCGAGAGCAAGGCGACGAAGGTGATGAGATGCGAGATCCATCCGAGGAGTCTTCAGACGACGAGCCAGAAGTCATGTCTACTCGTTCCCATGTCGCTCCTCCACCTCCACCACCCGCAAAGAAAGCCGATGTTTCCAAACACTGTAAATATTATTCCACTGGTGGAACATGCGGAAAGAAGGGCAAGTGCCGCTTCGTCCACGATCCCGAGGTCCGCGAGGCGGCCATGAAGGATCGTGAGGCCAACAATGGACGACTCACTATTCAGCAACGCCTGATTCTCAACGACAAGGAGCAAGAAGACCTTACTGTGCTTCAGTCAATTCAATACCTCCGCAAAAAGGGGCTTATGGAGCCAGAAGATCCTGAGGTCAAAACGGAGTCAAAGCCAGACAATACTGGTTCTGGTCTCCCAGCGCAACCCCCTCCATCAAGCCTGCTTCCTGCTGCATCAGCTTCACTTCCCCCTCCTCCCATCAAGCGAGAGCCTAACTTGCCTCGCCGCAACCCACCTCCATCCATCATTCCTAGTGTCCACAGCAGCAGTACTCAGGGAGTTAAGCCCTATCAAGGGTGGAACTTGAGGCCTTATGGAAGCACCAACGGCAAGTCGTCCAAGAGTGACGATCTACCGTGATCATCTTAATCCGCCACGGTATTACCCTGTATAACCTCAAGTTCGCAAGATTGGCTTGCAACGTTGGCTGCCCTACGTCTCTCAAATGGATAGTTGTCCTTGCCCAAATACTGGGGTTCACTTTATACATGTATGAATACCAAGCCGACTACTATTTTGGTCGAGCGTTGTGTTTTGCCCTGCGGTCTTAACTAGTTGCTTAAACAGATGGTGGGTCGTCAGAACGGTGTTTGAGAGGCTGTCTACATCGATTAGCGAGCTCCGGTAAGGAGATTCGCCGCAACATTTGTTGGGATGCCTCTGGGTGTATTGCTTTTGGATCAGATTTGGGAGAGTAGGCGTTGAACTATTTTGAGGGCATTAATGGCGTCTAAGTTCTAGACCTATTGGAATCGGAAAATTATTTCTTGTGCTTCTATGTGTATTACTCTACTGCAAGCCTTGTTTGTCAGTACGTTCACAATGCTCTGCGTCACTGACCGCGAAGTTGCGGTTAGTGCGTGTGTCTGGTCATGATGTCTGGAGAGCCAAAACGTTCGATATACAAGCAACAAGTAGTTGCTATTGTTATCTAACGCGAGTGCGTGTGATCTTGAAATCCTAAAAAGGTAACAACATGCGTGAGAGGTCCCTTGTAAAGACAAACTTTTAGTCAAAAAGAGAAATAAGATCACGCTGTAAAGTTTGGGATAGGTGCCTCTTGTCTGCAGGGTGGCCGATTTCCTAAGTATAGAAATACTAAGTTAGTAGTAGTATTAGTATTTAGTTTAAAAATACACTTAGTATTCTCGGCCACCCTGCTTGTCTGTAAGATAATAATGCCGTAGCAACTCGTAAAGTTTACAATTACTTCTAGACAACGATACCATTCTGAAGCGTTGTCCCGGTGTGTATGCGTACCTATCTACAATAACTTCGCCATGCCCACCGGCAGTTTTTTCCCTCCTTGTCTGAAAATCCATTCCGGGTCGCCAATCAACCTCGACCAAAAACCATGCAGCCACCCCCTTAGAAGATGTAACAAGAAAAAACAAGCAATAAAGAAAGGGGGATGATGACAACTCCGTCGCTAATGTAGCCCCTAAACAAGATAGTTGGAAGAAAAGTGAAGCAAAAAGATGATATGGGAAGGTGAGACAAAATGTCAAGCTCGTAAAACGCCTCTTGCTAACTCCTCGACCGTTATTCGCGTAGACATGAAAGTTGCTGATGAGCGAGGAAGGTGTTCTGGATGCTCGAAGATGAGCATGAGAACTGGGTAGTTAGGTAGTCTAACAAATAATCGAGACATTACCCAACGTTAGGATGAGTAGGCATAATAATTAAAGCATATTTCAGGCTCATGTTTACCCAAAATGACTAGTTTGTTTTATCGCCATAAATTCTCTTGCCTTGACGTTGGGTAGATGCCTTGATTGTGTGCTAGACCGCCTGGTAGTGTCTTGAGCGAGACGTTCAAGTGTTCGATAAAGGTGGCTGGGCTCAAATGTACAAGGCAAAACACCAGAGAACACAGACCGTGTATTATCGGCGTCGACCGCGGACAGCCTCCAAAGCTGAACGCTTGCGAGCCTCCTTGTCGGCTTTGAGTTTTCTCTCAAGCCTCTCTTCCTCGATATCTTCACGTCGAGCGATTTGCTCTGCTCGTCGCTCTTCGACATCAATGTCATCCAGACCGGCCTCCATATCTGAAGACGCGTCGGATGCATAGTCGTAGCGTGGGCCGCCATCATCATCTTCGTCATCGTAATCAATAAAGTCATCCATGTCCTCGTCATAATCATCTTCAAAGCGAGACTTTGAGTGTGATGGACGAGGAGCTCGTGGAGCGCTAAGTAGGGCTCCGCCACGAGGTGTCTCTTTCTTCTTGGAGGCGTCACCGCCAGGCCGAGGTCTTGCTGTGCCGGTGTATCCAGTCGTTGCCGCGACAGCCTTCTTGACCTTCTTAGGTTCTTCCTCAGGTGGTGCCGCTCTCCCTCCAGGTGCCTTATTACCGGCCATCCTGCCACGTTCTGCCTTGGCTGGTGGTAAGGGCCGACCAGTACGGGGGTCCTTTCCGGCTCCGGACACAGGAGTACCATTCCGTTGACCTGGCTTCGCCGTGCCGGTATAGCCTATAGGAGGACCTGGACGTTGTTTCAGGTTCTTGGCTGCTCGAGGATCTACCTTTGCAGGTGGCTCCTCCTTAGTCTTCTTGATGTTGCCACCCTCGACCTTCTTGTGTTGGATTTTGCCAACCTGACCCATCGAGGCCTGGGCCTTCTGAGCCCGAGCCAAAATCTCAGCAAAGGATCCCTTCTTCGGCGGAGCACCGCGTGCTGCAGGAGGTGCAGATGACGGCCCAGGAGAAGGTCTGCTGGGGGCAGCAGGCTTCGAGATCCGGTTTCCCCCGTTCATGGGCCTGGAAGACAGGACGGTAGGTTTACCATTGCCATTTATCGGATTCGAGGGCCGCTGTGAGGGCATCGGTCTGTCGAGGGGTCGTGATGGAAAGTTTGGTCTTGAGGCTGAAGTGGGTGATTGTGTTGTCCGTGGTGCCACCGTACTAGATAGCGTCGTGACTCGAGGCGCCTTGGAAATATTCGACCGAGGATCATCGTCGGCTTTCCTCTTGGGTAACGTGTTCGATCGAGGCAGGCTCTGTGTGGGGGATGGGGCCGACCCCTCATCACCGCCGCTGATCTGGGCTAGAAGATCTCCAATCTGGAAAACCATGGTCAACTTTTCCTGATAGTTAAAAGGTTGGGCCACTGGCGAGTTACTCACAGGCATCGCGTCGGATATGAGTCAAAGAGCTTGATTAAGTAGTTGACAGAAGCCCTCAGAGCCAAAGAGGAGCAAGTAGCCTCGGGCGTGGATTGTGAGTCATTGAGCGGCTGGAAAAGCTCGTTCACTCTCGATTGTCGTCAGGCACTTTGACTTGACGTCTCTCAAACACAGAAATCCAAAGCTTTCTGGTGACGTGAGGCGCAGAATCGGTAGACGGTCTGTTTGTGGTCGTATTCGCTCGAAATTTTCAACGGAAACGCCTGAGAGGCAGGCGATCAAGAAATTAAGGAAGAGAAAAGCATACAGTTAGTGAAAAGCAAAGAATCAGTCAACAGCCAACTTTATGGGCGAGGCCGTGAAATCAGGGAAAACGCCACAGGCTGAACGCGGCGCTGGTCACGTGGGATTCGCATGTGGCGGTGCGACTATCGGAGCCCCGGCCATTGCTTTCTTCCGTGACTACCCCGCGGGCCCTAATTCGCGTAAGCGCATTTTGGTGCCCACAGGATCAAAATTGACCTCGAACTTTCGCAGCGTCGCGAACTTTTCGACTTTTTGTCACACCGAACAACTCTCAACCCGAACTCGAAGTTTCAGTCTCCGCCCAACTTGCGGTTAAATTGATTGATATCTCTTGTTCTCCTCTGACTTCAGAATGTGAGTATATAAAGCCGTCTTACCTCCCCTGCCTCTGCAGTTGCGCTTTTGTCGACAAGCACCAATCGCGCAACACCATTTTCTACAAGAATTTTGTTCTAACAAATTGCGCCCAGAAACCACATTCAAAATGAAGCACCTCGCAGCTTACCTTCTTCTCGGCCTCGGAGGCAACGCCTCCCCCTCTGCCGCCGACGTCAAGGCCGTCCTTGAGTCCGTTGGTATTGAGGCTGATGACGAGCGTCTCAACACCCTGATCTCCGAGCTTGAGGGCAAGGACATCCAGGAGGTAAGTTTACTCGAATATTTACACCTAGCGACACGGTGCTAACATGCATTTCAGCTCATCTCTGAGGGTTCCGAGAAGCTTGCTTCCGTTCCCAGCGGTGGTGCCGGTGGTGCCGCTGCTGGTGGTGCTGCCGCCGCCGGTGGTGCCGCCGAGGAGGCCAAGGAGGAGGAGAAGGAAGAGGAGAAGGAGGAGTCCGACGAGGATATGGGCTTCGGTCTCTTCGACTAAGCGATCTCTATCTAGGGATACGCACGGTTACGACGCCTCACGAATTTCGAAGATGCTACGCTCGGGTTGTTCGCCGGTTCTTACATGTCACTGGCGTGGGAGGATTGGCCGCTCATGGCTGGATTGGGTCTCTCTAAGGATGAGATAGATACTGCTTATGAAAATTAAAAAATGGCGGTTCGGCTCTTCGAATATTTTTACTTCTATTCGTGAACTTTGTGACAGTGGCATTGTTGCCTCCTTGCATAACATGCACATCCAGTGAGGACACATCGGATGACTCAAATTAGGGTTTGAGGGCAGCATCACCCACAAAGGTTGTCTGAGACATGACTGTTCGGTCTGACTGGTTTATACCACCAACCCCTTTCACTTTTCGTCTCATGGACGCCATGGAAGTCTCATCTTGGTCACTGTTTATTGACAGTATTCTTGAGCAACGTTGCTTTCTGTCTGTCTGCGAAACTGCGCCGATCATATTTCCGGCGAGTGCTTGAATTAGCTAGACTGTTGCTCGACCAAAACTGATCCTCAAAGTTGAAACGAATAAGAACGCTAGGTCTTTGTTTCAAGTCTGATGATCTCAGCATCTTTCATTTGCCCTGCTCGTCTGATGGTCAAGCTCAGCCTGGAGGATCCGAGAGTGAGCACCAGCCTCAGCTATTTTGAGACAACCCTAGAGCCAACCCATCACCTCTTTGTTGTTTTAGATCAAGCTCGGACTTTTTTATTTGTGGTTAATAAGCCACTCAAAGTAGGGAGTGTTTGGGGGCTATCTCAGGTGTCAATCTTGCATATTCTCTTTCAGATGTATGAGATGGATTCATGGAGGGAACTTTTCGATATTTGTTTGTATAGTACTAATAAGCTATAACTTTAAATGACCTTGATCGAGGCTCGCGGTCGTAACGTGAAGTAATCTCTTAGATCCCCCAAAAGTTGCCTAAAATTAACCCCTTTAATTCTGATATCGTCAAGTATAAGTGAGTTTTCAAACGTGAAACGCATTATTACACAATGCCTGCCAAACAAAAACTCCCGTGTATCATCACACGCCCAATGAACGCCTCTACAGCTTGCATACAGCAAATATGTACGACCTGCCACGCCGTTTTGTATACGCAGCTACTATTTCGTCGGACGGTATCCCGCCTCGTCACCATGCCAGGAGTAAGTCCTTCCATCGTTGTTATACGAAGGGAGAGGAGAGTGTCCGGGATCTGGAGAGCCGGGAAGCTCAACAGGGGCGATTTGGTCCGGGGGCTTGGGAGTGCCAGCGGGAGAAGCGGCAACAGGTTGCTGGTGGTAAGCCTCGCTGTTACAGAGTTAGCAAAAATGACCTATAACACATTATATCATGAGCAAGAAACTTACTGGTATGACACGGGGGTTCCGTCGTGTGCTACCATGCCTGGGTGGGTTCCGTAGGCAAGTGACTGATGAGGGCTGATGGGCGGGCTCTGAGTGTACTGGCTCGCCACAAGACCGGGGCTCTTCTGTGCGGCCCAAGGATCGGCGATAGTTGGGTTGGGAGAGTAGACATGAGATTCGGTAACGGGAGGAGGCTGAGGAACACTGCTGCGGAAGCTCTTGCGGTAAGCCTTGTCGAAACCACCTCGTCGTCCACAGAGGTAGAGAAGAGCGCCAGCAAGGAGAAGAACAGCAGCACCTCCGACGGCGATACCAGCAATAGCTCCAGTGGAAAGACCGCCACCACCTCCACTTCCGCTGCTCTCGTCATCGTCCTCATCTGAAGATCCAGCTTTTGCGGTATTGGTAGGGTCAGCATCCTCAGTAGGCCATGGGTCGCCAGGTCGTAGTTGATAGTCGACGTCCTTTGCATTCTTGAGCCATCCGTCGAGTGTCTCGTTCTTAGACTGTCGTGGGGTCAGTTAATTGATCTAGGTTATGTGAGAAACAGCAAGTGTTCTTACAGGGTTGATAACACCCATCATCTTGTACTTGACGCAGGATCCAGGAGCTCCGCAGTAGAAGAAGATAGGGTCAGTGCTGTTAACCTTAACTCTGAATCGAGGAGCCTGTTACAATTAGTATTGACATAACTTGGGACTCTTGAAGCTTCAACTTACGTCATCAGTGATGGCTTGGACCTTCTCGGCACCGCTAGAGAAACCCTCGCGGTTCACATCGACATATTCGTAAGGAATGCATGGGTTGTCGTAGTCTCCTCGAATAACCCAATGTCCATCAGGGTAGAAGCGCCATTCGATAGTGTCACCGACGTCGGCCTTGACCTCGTTGGGGGTGAACTTGTGTCCGGACTGTTCCATCATCAGCATTGCTGTCTGTATATAACATCACCATGTCGTTGACCTACCGCTCCAACATTGACTGTGTGTGTAGTTGCCTCTCCACTGGCGGTTCCTGATGCAGATTCTTCGGCTGTCGACGTAGGACTATCGGTAGCAGAAGCATCATCAGCTGTCGTTTCAGCAGCTAACACTCTGGCGGCTATCACGGCCAGGCCTATCAAGGATCTCGACAACATCGTGGATGGGTATCACTAAGAAACAACTTGTGTATAGCAAGCAGATTCGAGTCGAGCCCGGGTACGATAAAGTGACAAAACGAAACAGAACAAAACGAGAAGAGAAAGAGGAGAAACAAACGGAGAGTAAAGCGGGAGCTGAGTAATGTAATGAATCACAGCAGAGACCCAGGTCAGGTTCCTTTTACCTTCCCGATGTTCAACGGAGGAGCCGTAGGGCAGGGGAGGGTACCACAGCCCGACTCAACTTGGCTTGGCGTGGACAAAGAGGGATAAGAGGGCTGACAACTCAAGATGATGGTTGGGCTGGGGCCCGGGGGGCTGAGTGAGGGTTGCTCTTTTGTTCATTTCAGCACACCATCTGCAAGCAACTGTGGACCTCGAGAGGCATTGCTGTTGTCCGTATATGGACCTGTCTTAGAGCTTGGAGGAGAAGGCCCGTTGAGTTGCATGGATGTATTAGACATGGGGGAGGCGGACAAAGGAAGCCTGGGTAAAGCCAAGCCCGCTCACTTTCGGCGACCCCAGCTCAGCCTTGTTGAGAGCTATTATCATGTTTTATATTTCAAAAGCATTGATCAGTATGGTGGTTTTGTGGTGAGCTGAGTCTTTGCTGTTCTCAAGATAGAGTTGGCTACTATGCTTAAGCGTGGACGATAGTCGATCAGCCTCAATGCCTCAACAACTAGACGAAAACTCAATGTCAAAGAAAGAATTGGTCGCCTCCTCGGCTAGGGCTTGGTCTCCAAAGGGATCAAGAATGTCCACCGTCAGCTTATTAGCCAAGCACATGTGGGCGCTGCTGAACAAGGTACTGACACAGTAAGCACTATTTCAATGCATATTCTAGGATGTGAGACCAGGATATCCAACCAGACCAGTCAGCATCAGCCCCAACTAATAAGCTGCAATATGAGGTTGCACCCGTTGGAGCTAATTCGGTTAAGCGTTTAAAATGCCAAGACTGCAACAACGGACGCTAATTGTTTTGGGTCCGAAGATTCAACCTCCTCACACCTCAATTTGACGTGCTGCCCTGGGTTATCTGGGCTATGGGTTGTGCTGTGCAACCAAAAAACCAGCAAAAAGCCCTGTAATTGCACTCGCATACAGGGTACTAAAGCTGACAGAATTGCTTGGCCGGCCGGTTTGGCTTATTTTGGTTAATTTATTCCGGCCCCCTCCGCAAATTGCGGATGGAACCTCCTCAGCCTTATACACCACACCCGTTTTATAGTCAACATTATGCAATGCCTGCCCTGAGTTGACCACGCGGTGACACGTTTCATAAGCTTCCTCTTGGCTTCGCCGATCATAGTGGAACTTTGAACTCGTGGTGAGGCTCAAAAGCAGGTGTTTGTGTTTCTCGGTTCCAAAACTTACAGTACTTTTTGGGTATCCATGTCAGTCAGCTTAGATCGTTTAATGCAGATAGGACAGGGGTTCTTCGGTATGGACCGTGGACTCTTGACTTTGGTTTTGTCCGTTCTCCAGTTCCTCGGAACGATTCCTCCTGTACCGAAAACTTCGTTCCGCTGGTCTCGCTTCTCTCCCACATGCCGATCGTCTATCATCTCGTCTCAAGTCTCAACATCGGCAATAACATGGAGCATAGCTATGGGTGTAAGAACTCTCCACGATAATGTGCCTCATGCTTACTTGCCAATAAAGGCTAATTGGGACCTCGGTATTTGGCGCATGATCGATCAAAGTCCGGATCAACAGTTCATTCGCCCAAGTAGTCTCTGCCCCCACGGGTTCTCTCTTCGAAAAGTCGTTTTGCCTCTTGGGTCGGCGACAGGAAGCTCCCCGGTTTGCCACTTTTCAGATAATTATTGTACCGGGAGTCGGGAATTCATTCAGAGGCTTGTTTCTGTCCAATGGTCATCTGAGTAGAAGTCTGGCGTGATTGCGTATACCATATATTGTCATGATCATCCTGCAACTCTCACTCTCAACCATGTCTAAGTCTGAGCCTAGGATACCAGAGGCGGGACAGAACCACATTAGCCACATTTGCAACCCGAATACCCAGCTTCCGTAAGAGACCTAGTGCCTATTAAAGCTCTTCATCCTCGTTCAGCATGGGATCAAATCCAAGCGAAAAGCACCTCGCGGCAATAATGGTGATAATGCCGCTCGGATATGACAAGCAACCGATCCTACGGCCTTGGTTATTACGAAATCCCCTCTGAGGTAGCGAAAGGCGAGTAATTATAGCCCTATTGTGGCAATGACCAGTCCGCAGAGTCCTGATGCTGGTCCTCGGTGGCGGTGTCAATAATAGGGCGAAGGTCTTTGTCATGTTTGATCAAAGAATAGAGCTTACTCCCATTCCTCTTCAATACGAAAGAAGGATGAGGTCATGTTTGCACGTGTCAAAGCGGCAGTCTCTGTTTCAGTGTTTCAAGTCTCCGATGCTGTCGCTCTGAACTGCGCCTTTGCTAAGAGACTGGTCCAAGTGCACATTTCCCAATCCGTCGTCTCAGAAGACTTTCTGAGTTCTGACCTTGTATCTCGCCTACTAGAATGCTACGTATGACCAGATGCTGCTGACTTGGCAAGCGAAGCATACATATCAGTAATCGTAAATCCACGGGTAATTAGGTTGATTTTTCAGAACTCGTACGACTGCGGTTACTAGGTCAATACGATCGGACATATAAATAAAATTAGATAGTGGATTCCAACTGACTGTTGCTTCGGTAAAATGTGCCGTGTTTTATAATTAATCACCCGATTGATGGGATTGAAGGTTGAGATAATCTTCTCAGTAAAGCAGAAGCCGGCTATAAACTCACCCATACCTTCGGCTTGACCAATTTCACTTGCGGCCAGCTCTTGTCATCATAAAGATTCATATGTTGATTCAAAGGCACACTCATTCTTTTCGTACAAAGTCATCTTTTTCGACGAACTAGTAAGGAATCTGTCAGCAGATCGACTCTCAAGCCGCACAATTCAACTTTCCAGAACGTGACTTATTTACACGACTAAAGAAGTCAGAATTACAAGCTCCAGGTACTCTTGATACATAAAACGACGTCGAAAATGCAACAGCTTCCAGCCTTGGCGAGCTGGCGGGTTACCTCAAGCTATATATCCTCGAGCTCTGTTGTTCTTTTCGATATGCCGACGTTCATGTAGTCTCTACACAAAAGGGGCAGCTGTTGCCTCATCACTCTCAAAGACTCGTGGTGTATCTGAAGCACTTATCTCTGGTATTATGCGATGACTGGGACCGCGAGGAACTGGATCATCTTCGCTGGTGTAAGTGACGAGATAGTTTACGCAACATTGAAATGAGTGTACCTCGGTACATCAAGTTCATAACACGTTTATAACTTTGATCTAAGCAGTGGTACATTTAGAGTAACGTGAAACAAAAATTGATTGTCTTCTAATTGGTATCGATAGGAAAATGCCTCTACGAGGTCTTGTTCTTTTTATCAGACTTGCTTGCTGAGCTTCTTGATAGTAAGTCACTCTCTTGAATAAGCTTGAAGAAGCACCACAGATAGCAGATGCTGAATCCAGCAGCACCAACACCAACATTAGCCACAGTCCAAAGATCAGGCTTGTCGGCGGGAGGCGCGACAAATGTATCGAGGACATGCCAGGCGCCCATAAAAGCATAGAATGCCCAGTGCAGCAGTGCCGTGCCCCATTGAATCCAAGCAGCTTGACCTTCTTGGAAATAGGCGCTCAGAGAAGTTGGTGGTAGACCAAGCAGGTAGGACCATAGAAGACTCAAAACTGCATAAGGAACTCTCAAGTCCACACGTTTTAACAGGGGGAACATAGTCCACACTCCCAAAAGGTTGGCAAACCCCACCCAGGCTCGAGTATCTTTGTTCAAACCTTGCTTCCCAGCCAAGAGGAGAGTCATGGGCATCAGGGGAAGTAGAACGCTCTTCTCGTGAACCTGGTAGCTAAACAGGAAGAAGCCCCAAGCTGTAGTGGCAAAGGCCAGAGGTAGCATTGACTTTCGAGGTCGCAGGAAAAGGATAACGTTGGGTGGAATAATTGAAGCAAGTGTAGCGCCGAGAGCTACCTTTTGAAGGAGAGGTGTTGGCCAATCGCGAAGTTTGATAACGAGGTTGGCAGCGCACCAAAAGTTAGCAACCTTGTCCTCGAACAAACCACGGGCAAATGGAAAGACCCGATGGACCACTTGAACCAACTGCTCGACAATGGGCCAGTAGAATGCTTTCGTATCCAGAATTTCGACAAGTTGAGGAAGTAGAGGAAGTGTCGGGGGCTCCTTGGGACCTCCATATGCATCAATGCCTTGGTTCTTATCATAAAATGTGCCGAGAACCAAGGGCAAGATGAGGATAGCGAAGGATATAGCTGTAACAAGCGAAATACCGGAAAGCCTGGTAAGGTTGATTCGAGGGTAGACGCATCGTCCGAGGAGATAAGAAAAGACACTGAAGGCATAATACAGTGCCATCTGCTTAAATCCCAGTGCACCGACAAAGAAGACCGCAGACCACATATACCGCTCGGCCAGCATACTCGACATGCTCAACATGACAAAACCGAGCATGACGGTGTTATATTGGAAGTGAACATGATCGATGAGAATGGTGGCAGGCTGCATCAGAATCGCAGTGAGTGCAAGCCATGCCTGCCAATGGCTAACTCCTAGGAGTCTGCTAAACCGTCGCACGAATACGATCGCGCCTGGAACGTAGATAAGATACTCCGACACAATCACTGTAGCTCTCATAAATATCTTGAGATTGTGATCCTGATTTCCTTTGGAGTTGAAGAGCTCGAACCACGAAGGATCAATGAGGGATCCAATCTTGCCCAGAACCCAGCTGTGGTATGCGGTAAGGGGAGGGTAGTCGAGACCCCAGTATTGAAGATCGTGGAAATACCATTGCGATACGGGTAGCTGTGTCGTGATTTCCATCCAGTGTCGTTGCGCTTCATAGTCGCCAAACATGGGCGGTTTGCGGAAACCTACACATCAAGATTTTAGTCAGGGATAGGTGTCATGATGGCGCGTGGGAGCACTTGTCCTTACCAGAATATCCCCAAAGACCAGCCGCCCATCTGAAGAGTCCAACAACCATGAGAATCACGGGAAGAACTTCCCATTGCGACAAAGAAGTGCGCGCAGGCCAAAGGAACGCTGCGAGAGGAAACGCTGGCGCCCTCACTAGAGCCTCTTTGCGAGGGGCCTTGTCGCTGCCGCCGACATTGCCAGGCTTCTTGGTAGGCCTGCGGCGAGGCTTGTGCGGTGACGGAGAGGGGACGGCCATTGTCACCTTGAGAAAGCGATCGTCGTCATCAACAAGAGCAAAAAAGAGCTACAGGTTGTGGTTGTTGTAAAGAGGAGAGAGCGTGGAGCTCCGCGAAGCTTCAAGACGACAGGCAACCCCGGAAATTTAGTGGAGCTTCTAATTCAACATCGGCCGAAAAGGAGCTGCCGAACCCCGGTGAAACCCCGGCGGCAGGAGACGTCACTTGGACAGTGTCAGTGGAGTTTGTTTTCACACAGTATGGTGATGCCGTCGGGCTTGAATGAAGAGCTTGGCATAGCAGTTGCGTCATAAACTTCCATATCTCTCTCGTTTGAACGTGTAGTTCTCATATAAACAGCCTCAGTTTGGAGGCCAATTTCAAAATGCCGTTCCCTTTCATCCTCCCGACAACTTCGGCCTTCTCCTTCTCCTCGAGCTTCAGCTCTGATTCTCATCCCTCGCTGCCCCTCAACGCCAGCACATATCGCGGGGTAGTTCGAGACGCCCTGAAAAAGCACAAAAGACTTCCTCCGAGCTCTCAAATTTCGAACTTGAATACTGTTATTTCCAGCGTTAACGGCTATGTTCCCTACCTACTAGTGGTGGAAGATGGTCTAAGTAACAAGGGTCTGTCCAGCGTCGTTCTCAAGACGACCCCTGTCATCGAATGGAGGCCCACGCTATCTGGCGATGTCGTTCCAGGACGTGAAAGAGCTAGGGTTAAGATCTCATCTCTGGAACACGAGATATCATTCGTCCTATCAACATTGGGCTTCTCGCATGTTCTGACAGCTCGGTTTGCCTTACAGCCCCTTTATTCGACCAGCATTGAGTTCCTAGGCGCTCAAGAACGAACAAATGCAATCACAACCGCAACAAAATCTCTGCTCGAAGCTGCTTCAGTATACGACTACCTCGCAGGTCAAGGAGAGCACGTCGCAGCCAGTCCTCCATGTCCCGATGTCTCCCCAGGCACAGCTCGAGCGCTATCATCTCTGGCCCTGGCTGAAGCTACTTTACTAGCCGTTCTCAAGGATGATCCATATCCAGCAATTGTTGCCCAAGATCGAAACAAGAACGACAAGGAGTGGATGTTCAAGGCGCCGGAAATCCCAAAAGTCCGTGCTCACCTCTACGCTCGCCTCTGTTTGGCAGCCTCAGAACACGCAGCCAAAGCATCTTCTCTACTTAGCACGGCTGGTTCTGGCTCCCACAAGATCAACAGCGCTTTGCTGAAATATCTGGAAGATCTTCGTCGAACATGTCGAGCTCGCGCCTGTCGTTTCTTTGGTATTGATGCCGAGCTCGGTGGACAAGTCTCTGACGGTATCGGATGGGTTCGTGCTGGTCTCTCAGAGCTGGGCGTTGAATTCAAGGATAGTAGCAAGAAGGGGTTGAGCTTCAGCCGACTTAAGAAGGACTTCACAGAAAAGCGTGAAGATCGACGTGTGGATAAAGAGGCTGCATGGGGGAGTGATGGAGGCAAGCTGGAGGAGACACGGGTACTGGAGATGCTCGATGTCAAGTGGAACAAAGTCAACGATACGGTAAGCGGTCTCTTGAGTATACCATGACACTTACTGATAATTTACTAGATGAACACACAACTCATCCCACCAATCAACACCCTTCTGAGTAAGATGCCGTCAGGAAGAGAGATTCACACAGTCAAGCCGTATGAGCCGCCTTCTCTCGATAGAGACGTGTTAGAAGCAATGCGTGCGCCTCCAGAGGAGGATGACTTCGTCGACGACTTGAGTTCAGATGACGATGTGAAGGGCGGGCCATCAGCACCAGCTGGTGCGTTCCCAGGGACGGCACATGATTATGTACGAAGTCCTAGCACGCCAGGCAACGCATACTACTAGTGTTGGGAAAGAGTCAGGGCAGCTTTAGAATAGATAGTCGTGTATAGTTGGGTTCTGACGCTTGTGATGTGAAAATAACTTGGACGTCAGATTTGCTCTTGACCGCGCCGACTGAATATACCCAGATCGAAGAGGAACAACTTCGAAAAGGTCAAGCAATTACATTGGGAGATGACAATTTAATATACAGATAACACATCCCAAAAAGTATTCATACAAACTAAGTCATACAGAATCAGTCGACAATCATCCAAATTTTCGTCTCACTAATCCATCTGTTTCATGATAGGGAGCCTCTCAGCTCAGTAATCGAGGGTGATAGTTGGGTCAGGATACGGTGAAGCTGTGGGTGGACATGGCGGTGGAGTGGGAGACAGTTCAGGAGAGCAAATATCATAGCAGCTTTACAAAGGTTAACAAAGAGTCCCAATCAAGCCGGTAAAGTACATTGAGGTCCTTGGCATGACTTACTCTCCATATGGTATACCACAGTCGTTGACGGCGTCAATACAGATCTCCTGCGATACGCATGGCGTACTCGTACTACAAGGCGACGCAGCGGCAAAGCCGGTCAGAGTAACAAAGGTGATAATGGCTTTGAATTGCATGATGTAGTACAGGATTCTCATTGTCTCGATATCTTGTCCTTAGACAGAGGAGAGGAAGCTTTGGCCTTTTATGCTCCAAGGTCGACCGCTATATCATATCTACTTACCTGTGACTGAGCATAGGAGCAATGTCGTGGTAGACCGCATTTGCAGATGATCGTCTATCAAGACTCGGCATTGAAAGAGACTGTCTGTATACGAGGTCCAAGCATTCCCCAGTTCGGTATGTATCCAATAAACTATTGTCGCAAAAGAACAAAGTCGCGAGACGTCATGGCGATCTTCGCATCGAGTAACGTAGCAGATAAACCTAACAAACGTAATAACCATAAAATTGTTAAAAATAGGATCAACACCGTTAATAAATTTGAGAAAGTTCCGAAACACAATGTCTTGGCTCTGAGTAGATCTCTCAAAAGCACGTCATAAAAATACCAACGAGCACGGATTCTCTTGAGATATCTGTCATATGCAAGGGCCGCGGTCTTACAGAACCTCATCAAAATTTGCTGTTCAGTGTAACGACCTTTTGCTGCAAGGCGGCTGATGGTTGTTGTAAGGAACCTAGAAAGTCTTCGTTGGAGGGATATGGCTTCATCCCTAGATCACGACAATTATGGCTTTCGAACATATGTTCTTACTTTCAGGTAGGTAATTCCGATCTATAAAGCAATAAACATTTCGCCTCGTCTTCGTTGGGGTTTCTCAGGATTTCCCGAAGCTGCTCCCTGAGTGGTATCAATTTGGTCCGGTTCAATCGGCCGAGTGCATCTTAATTAATTGCTTTGCCGTTGCCTGTACTTGCAGACCACTTATGCATTATCCTAAGCCACAAACCTTGCAGATCCTTTGCTTTCAACTCCCCTTACATTAACGTTGTTTAATGGTTGTCACACTTATTTTGTTGGATTAAACGAGCATAATGATAGGAAATAAACCTGTAGTATGGTATTGGGCGAGTCTGGTCTTTCCATGTAGATTAGTTCAAGTGTAATTGTAGCCCAACCTAAAGATAGAAACCCGAGTTATCCTCGCTCTGCATGTTCATGATGTGAATACGATGTAAACGATTTGTAAACAGAGCATCTGAAGATATTTCTGATTGTATGATTTATCTTCCCCCGGATACTGGACCCTGATGCCGGTGGGATCCGTGAGGACAACAAAAGGGATAATACCTATGCACGCGGTCGTAAAAAAATATGATCCACCAAAGAAGTTATTACTTTGAGGCCTAATATTATATTATTTTTATATTAGAAACCAAAGGTAATTATTTCTAGAAGAAGCCTAAGGTTTAAATAATATCTTGATAAGTTTATAATAATTTTTTTCCTGCCCTTATTATGGATAATCTAAGGTTAAAAATATAAGGTCTTCAGGATTGCCTATATTTTGTATTCTGGGCCGGGACTTTGGTGGATCGTGGTTTTTTTACGACCGCGTGCCATGTCCAAATTATCCGCGCCGGCAACCAGATTTCAGCTCTGATATTGGAGAAACCCTAGTAAGTATCGTTGGGAAATTGGTTGATATATGTCCTCATTTCTTCCTGCAGGCAATGGTTTGGAAAGACGACTCAAGGCTGATCTGAATTTCTGACGGTCGGGAACGTCGGCTAGACTGTGAAGTGGTATTGTACTTCCGAGTCCTGGTCGTCGGGTTGTAATTGAGCGATCGGTTGTTCGTGGGGATCGTGTTCCGAAGATCCACTTCGGTGCGGGTTGAAGATGGCGTGCGAGTAGTATTCGGGATGATCTCGTCTCCGTCTTTTTGTTCTAATGTTAGCAAGACAAAGTCTCCAAAGAATTGGAGTAAAGCAGACAAAATAAATAATAAACAGAACCCCAAATATGAACAATCAAGAAAATAATATTGCCAAGTTAGCTATCAGAACACAGCGTGAAACTCCTATCCATCTAGCCTATACACAGGGTTACAGTCCTAATAATCTCGTACGCAGTTTCATTCTGCGATAACCCTTCAAATTGCCTCCGCCTCCAATCGTCACATTCGTTTTCACACAAAAAACGCATATTTTTGTTTCGCTCTTTAGCTGCCGAAAGCCATCTGCTTCTTGATCTCGGCAATGGCCTTACCAGGGTTAAGACCCTTGGGGCAGGCTCGGGTACAGTTAAGGATGGTGTGGCAACGGTACAGGCTCATCGAGTTCTCGAGGTTGGTCTTTCGCTCGGCGGTGCGCTCGTCGCGAGAGTCGGCGAGCCATCGATAAGACTGAAGCAGGATAGCGGGACCAAGGTACTCCTCAGAGTTCCACCAGTAAGAAGGGCATGAAGTAGAGCAGCAGGCGCAGAGAATGCACTCGTAGAGACCGTCAAGCTTGCGGCGGTCCTCCTTGGTCTGTCGGTACTCCTTTCCCTAATTATTTGGTCAGTAAAGACAGGCGCTTATGTGAGTAAGGGGGTCGTACATCTTCGGCAGGGGTATCGCGCTGGAGGTAGGGCTTGATGCTCTTGTACTGCTTGTAGAAATGTGTCAAGTCAGGGACAAGGTCCTTGACGACATAGGTGTGAGGAAGAGGGTAGATCTTGACGTCGGAAGAGGCCTCAGCGGGAATTCGGCCTTTATTGAGGTATTAGCACTTGTCCTTGCAATTGTGTTTTGCCGCACGCGACCCGGGTAAAAGGGAACATACACAAGCAAGCGAGAGTGTTCTGGCCGTTGATGTTCATGGCGCAGCTACCGCAGATACCCTCACGGCAACTTCGTCGGAAAGTCAGAGTAGGGTCGAGCTCGTTCTTGATTCGAATGAGGGCATCCAAAATCATAGGTCCAGTCTTGTTGAGGTCCAGGGTGTAGGTCTGAAGCTTAGGCTTCTCGCTGGGGGTATCGGGGTTCCATCTGTAGATCTGGAAAGACTTCATCTGTGACTCAGGCTCCTTGGGAGGCTCGCTGACTGAAGCCATAGAGCGAGTAAAGACTGTTCCAGGTCGAATGGCAGCCGTCCTTGAGACGGCGCCGAGAATTCGGGAGGAAGATCGAAGAGCAGCCATGGCGAATCGAATGCAATGCAATTGAACCGGAGGAGAAGGACAGTCAAACTTCGCAATGTATAGTTAGAGCTGTGGTCGGAGAATTGGCAAGAAGAGATGCTGTTCAATCCCCTCCGATAGAGCTGAATTGTCGATATTCGCAAAGGGTGGCGTACCAAAGGATTCTCGTCGTCATGTATTGGGAGGCAATACCTTCCTCGGTTATTGCAGTTTACAATGGGACCTACGGCTTCCTTCTGACCAATCAGCAATTTGGGATTGTCAACTTCGGCTTTGGGTCTATCGGAACCGGCAGGAACGGCTCGTGAAAGCACGTGACTCGGGGACTTAGATGTCGGATCAATAGCGGTTATCAATATTTGCGGAGATGAGATTCCGGTCAGCTTGGAAAAGACCTGTGTGGCTTGTGTGGCTGAAGATGCTCAGCACAGCCTCCTTTATCTCACATTTTATGTGTCTTTGTTTCCGCGAAATTGGGCCATGCGAAAAAGGATATTGGAGGGGCCTGCCCAGGAAGATTAGATAACAGGTAGGTAATCGGCGCTCAACAACTTTGTTTCTCCGTTTCGCGATCCCACATCTCAGATGACACCAATTTTTTCTCTTACGATTTCTTAGGCAAAGATGGTTTCCTTGTGATTGCTATCTGCTTTTGAATTGTTACCAGTATTCTTGCTATCAACCACCCGTTGCTCGAAGCCGTCGCTATTCGCATCGATTATTGTCCTCCACGATCCACTTCCTAGCCCTCCATGGCCACATCCTATAACCGACTTGCTGTGGCTTCATGGCGAACGCTTGCTAAAGGTTCGTCGCATCGGTTATACGACCCTTCGACTCCCTCGATTCTAATTGTCTTTCAGCTTCAACGCAATCCTGCTCCCGACTTCGAGTTCATCCCCATATTGCAATGACCTCATCCTCACGATCGAAACTTTACTCCACCTCGACCGACGCACCCAGATTCTCTTATCATGTCGCCTCTTCTTTCATTGCCAAGGACAGACCATATGACCCTTCTACACACGTTTTTCACTTCAACCCATATAATCGCATTCAGCCACCAAAGAACCGACGACCTTCCGCGCGTCCCGAATCTGGACACGATGCTTTCTTTGTCAGCCGGATCAACGACTCCGGTTCGGTAGCTTTTGGTGTTGCTGATGGTGTAGGGGGCTGGGTAGACTCTGGCGTAGATCCTGCTGACTTTTCTCACGGGTTCTGCGATTACATGGCATTAGCCGCCCACGAGCATCAGACCAGCTCAGACCCTCCCTTGACAGCCAGGAAGCTGATGCAGAAGGGATATGATGCGATTTGCAACGATCGCAGTCTTCGCGCTGGCGGTAGCACAGCGTGTGTGGCTATCGCAGGAGCAGACGGAAATCTGGACGTTGCGAACCTTGGTGATTCCGGCTTTCTGCAACTTCGACTAAACGGTGTTCATACTTATTCCGAACCTCAAACTCACGCTTTCAACACTCCTTTTCAACTATCCCTCGTACCTCCCAGCGTTGCTGCTCGCATGGCAGCTTTTGGTGGTGCTCAATTGAGCGACCTTCCCCGAGACGCCGATGTTACCCAGCACACACTCCGCCACGGCGATGTTCTTGTCTTCGCGACTGACGGCGTCCTCGATAACCTCTTTAACCAAGATATTCTCCGAATCGCTAGTCGAGTTCTAGTTTCCACAGGTGCATGGGTTATGACTGAAGCCGGTGGTGTTCGCGTGACCGATACGTTGGACCCCCTAGTCGAGCTCCCAGATACCTCCGAGGGCAAGCGAACGGTGACACTACAGAGCGCACTCGCTACCGAGATAGTGGCAGCCGCCAAACGAGCGAGCGTCAACACGAAACTCGACGGTCCCTTCGCGAAGGAAGTCCACAAATACTATCCCCACGAGAACTGGCATGGCGGCAAAGTCGACGACGTTTGCGTTGTGGTGGCTGTGGTTAACGAGATTGCTCCCGCTGTGAAGAGCAAGTTGTAATGTATTTTCTACTTGATTTTACGGCGCGATTTCATGATAGAGCAGAGGGAACCATATAAAGACGGGAACGCAAGCATTTGGTGAATTATTATCTTGGGACGTTTGGAGTCATTGATCCACATAGACGGCAGAGGACGCGCCGCGGCTTGCTTGAATCATGGGGTTGTATATCGGTTGGCGTAAAGAAAAGGGGTCGCATATATATATCATTAATTATAAAAGTACTTCCAGTTTCAATCAGTGCAGATGGTGGGGGCACAATCGAATAGTTGAACGTCGAATGCCGGGGTCTCCATCCATTTGGTGTATCTCGAGTGCACATGATTGAGAAATGACGGGAAAGTCAATATACCATTGAAAAAACACTTAAAGCAGCAGCGAAGAAATAGTTGTCATAGATGACCTTTTAACTCTTACCTTTTGCATAGTACCTACGATTATAATGCTACCGGTCAAAAATGTCCATGATGAGTCGAAGTGTAGGGTAATTTAGACTAGATGCAGTTGGACCACAATGATGACATCACCAGCTCATGGTGTAAGAAAGCACATATTTCACGACCAAAGTTGGCAGAAATCCATCCTTATAACAATCTTATACCAGATCTTTCGGTGTAAAAGATGACAGATATCTATATTGTAAGTCTCACTGAAGACTCATCTTCCTAAACATGCTTGCTCACGCATCACTAGGCTGGTGCTATAGCAGCATTTACAGTGGACGTCTTGGTCTACCCTCTGGATACAATCAAGACCCGTCTCCAGAGTCAAGATTACATCAAGACATATTCTACAAGCTCGAAGCAGAATGTATATGCCATACGAGGCCTATACCAAGGCATTGGCAGTGTAGTGCTAGCGACTCTCCCAGCAGGTTCGTCGTATCATCCAACGTGAGGGCTTACTCGGCTTACACGACCTACAGCTGGTTTATTCTTCTCAACATATGAGAGCGCAAAACGAATTATAGGTAATGCGACGCCGTTGCCGCAACCTCTGGTTCACTCGGCGGCCTCGGGAGTGGCAGAGATGGCATCTTGTTTAGTCCTTGCACCAGCAGAGGTCATTAAACAGAACGCCCAGATGCTACAGAGCGATAGCCATGGGGCCTCACGATCTGGTTCATCAACTTCATTGCAAGCATTCCGTCAGTTGGCCGGCGACGGTGTATCACGACGCCTGTTTACAGGCTACACAGCACTCGTCGCACGAAATCTACCATTTACAGCACTTCAATTTCCCATCTTTGAGCATGTGCGCGAAACATATTGGAAGTCTCGAGGTTCTGGCGCTCCGGAGCCATCGTTGGTTGAAACGGGGTTGGTGACGGGGTTAAGCGCCGGAAGCGCAGGATCGATAGCGGCCTTTATAACAACTCCGAGCGATGTCGTCAAGACGAGGATGATGCTGAGCGCAGGAAAACAGAGTGAGAGTTCAGCGCAGGGCCAAAACGAGGTCGCGGCTAAGATGGAGGGAAAACGCCCAAAGAAGGGGGCGTGGACGGTTTCGAAGGAGGTTTACCAAGAAAGGGGAGTGCGGGGATTCTTCCGGGGTGCGGCTCTGCGATCTGGGTGGACTATGTTTGGGAGTGGGCTCTATCTGGGGTCGTATGAGATGGCCAAAGTTTGGTTGAGGAGAGGGAAGCCAGATGTAGAAGATGATGGCGCATTGTAATGGAGTTAAGGTGTGAGACTCGGGGATAGACCAATTAGACGATTGCGTTCAACGACATGATGCTAGATTCTCCAGTCAAATTCTTAAGAATTGATATAAACATTTCGGAGAAATAACGTCAGTAATAATAATAAGTCTTACACCGCTGGTAGTCAAGATCAACAAACAGGATCGAAGATCTCATGTCGACATCCTCGTGGCTTTTGACGTTTTCCGGAGGATTATTGCGACAGTCCGAAAGAGACTTGCTTATGAGAGCTTATAGGCTTATAGTCGCGAGATGTAGCGATATATTCAGGCTGTAATAGGTAAATTAGACGACTGACACGCGCATGCAGAGAAAGAATGCCTAGCTCTGGAGATGCTCTGGTGATTTTGATATTGGCGGTGGTAGTAATCTCAAAATGTCCGTTGGACGAGCTGTCGCCATTTTAGCGCCAACCACAGATGTCACTGCATTTTGGCCTGCGCTAGTCTCGTATCTTTTTTAGCCAAGGAATCAGGGACCCCTGGTTACACGAAAGTGTGTTTCTATCTTGTCCCGCCTCCGCGTTTTCTCTTGCATGCCGAAACCGGGGAAATGGTTATCGGCACGTTCGTTTGGCGGTGAGTCCCTGATTTCAAGAGTTTTCCCCTGTTGTTTGTACAACCGACTCCCGATTTCATCATGACTTGGCGACTTCGCGCCATAGATACATGTATCTAAACTGCGAGAGTCCGGCGTCGTCACGGAGATAGAGGCGAACTCCCCCCGAGTTCTTGAAATCTTAGTAGAGAACAACTTAGTCTGCCTGCTTCTTGTGTGTATCGGTTCTTTTCAAAGCGAGGTACGCAGGATTCTTCCATCTTACAAATATAAGCTCTGTCTGACTCAAGGCTTCCATTCTTGCCGGTCTAGGCCGAGAAATGTCATGTTTTGAGACGCCCGACCATCCGCACTAACAAGCAATTACCGGCAGAAAGACTCTTTGACAGTCTTCACCGACCCACACGTGCTACTTTATTGTCGTCTGCCCCGGATGGTGTCATTTAGCACGTTATTCCAGGCTCGATGGCCTAAGAAGACGTAGAGAGTCTCCGTAGAACAATAAAAGGCCGAGGGCTTGCCGTTGTAGTCGTGTCTTCCTGACTCGTAGTTTTTCCATACCCATCCCTAAAATCCTTGCCATTGCCTGTCGAAATTTCCTGCCAAGATCATTTTCACTGGATCAACAACCTCCATTCTGAGTATTCGACACAATCAACCCTAAACCAAACCTCTTTAGCCATTGTGGAAGCTACAATGGCAGCTGCGGACGTTCAAACAGCCCCTAGCGCGGCACTCGATGTCTTCACTAAGACAGGTGCTCAAGTCGACGTGAGAGAATTCAGCCCGGAACTTGCTGGATACAACCGATTCCTGGTACAATCGCCGTACACTGAGCAAGAACACTTGCTTGATCTCGAAACCCTTGACAACGAAAACGCTCTTCTTGCGCGGGCACTGAGTCAGTTCCGGGTTCTTCGCGATGACTATGCAACGGCATCCTACACAGAATCTTTCAACTGGTCGGAGGTGATTGAAGAGGTGAAACGTCTTGCTGTCGAGTCTGGCAAGGGTTTCAAGGAGACGTCATTTTACATCGTGGCATTCCGGTCACGGATTAAGAAGACAACCGAATATGCTGATCTTGGCCGCCTTGACAAGGGGGCGCACGCTGAGGCTGTGGCGAGCGGTGGCTTTCTGAAGTGAGTCGCAAAAAAGTTTCTGGTTCATGACTCTTGCGTATTGACATAGGACAGGTACTGGTTCGGAGAGCCTGACTCAGAGCTGGCGAACTTAGCGACTTGCATTTGGCGGTCCCGAGAAGATGCTAAGAAGGGCGGTACAGGCCCAGCCCATCGAAAAGCTGCGGGAGCTACTCGTTCCATGTATGCATACTGGAAAATTGATCAGCACCGACTCATTATTCGAGACAACGTTGAGAGCTGGGAGATCATTCCCTGGCAGGAGTGAAGCAACGGTTTTTGAAGTCCTTGGAAGTCCTCATCCGGCGCCGGGGATATTTGAATTTGAGTTTAGAACAAAAAGCTCGAGCATGGAAATGTAGAGCATTTTTGAGTTTGGAAACATAGAGGATAGGATGGGCGAAAAAGGAATAGGCGTTTATTGGAAAACAATAGGTACTGATTAGGTTTGGGTAACGAGCTATGATAGATGGTAAAGAAAATAAAACTGTTAATTCTCAGGATACAGCCAGAGTCGGAGCCGCAAGAGTTGAACATTCAGGTGGACCAGGACAGTCTTGAAACGGATACTTTATGGAATCAGTACACTCAACAAATATAGAAATTAAATAAAATTTCACAACTTATCCAAAGTTTAGGTACTAATATATCTTTGTTCTTATACTTTAGATGAAGAAAAATCTTGATATCAAATCTGTTTATTTGTTTATGTCGTTTTTGTATGGCTTGATATCGAATGAACGCTGAGAATGAGGGCTGGGTGTGATGATGGAACGCATCGCAAGCAGAGTTATGAGAACGATCAAGGCAAAAATCCATCTCGCAGCGGCCTAAGCGAGAGTCTGATAGTTATTCCGAATTAAAAGCCATCTCTTTGTCTCGTCGTTCGCTTGGTGGTGATAGATAGTCGTTGGCTGGACTCAACAACGTCGCCGGCGCGGGATATATAATCTGCCGAAACTCACCGCCCGTACATCCCACAACGCCCACAAATGGTACACGAATTTTGATATTCCCACCTTCAGAGTTCCGAGGCCGCCTTGCAACACCACCCGCCCCTTTTGCGATCGCTCTCCCCGTCTCTCGTGGTCCTGTGAATACAATTTCTGTCAATATGGCGGACGCTCCCAACGATGCGGCTCCTGCTGCTGCTCCCGCTGCGCCTTTCCAGGCCGTTCAAGTCGAGGCTCTGGTGAGTTGAACATGCCCCACCTTTGAGACCCCCCTTCTTGAAGTAGGAGATTGGAACTGACCTCAGTTCGTGGTGTCTAGGTTATCATGAAGATCGCTAAGCACTGCTCCTCGGCTTTCCCTTCTATTGCGACCGGATCTATCGTTGGTATGGAGCGGGATGGTCTCCTCGAGGTCACCAACACGTTCCCTTTCCCTACCGTCGACCCCGCCACTACCGATGGACACCAGAACGATGCCTCGCAGCTCGCCGCTGCCGCTCCCCGACAGAAGGGCAACATCGCCTACCAGAACGAAATGATTCGACACCTTAAGGAGGTCAACGTCGATGCCAACAACGTTGGCTGGTACATCAGCGCGACCATGGGCAACTTCGTCAACCTGAACTTCATCGAGAACCAGTTCCACTACCAAAGCGCCAACGAGAACACTGTCGCCCTCGTCTACGATGCTTCTAAGAGCTCTCAGGGCAACCTGACTTTCCGGGCTTTCCGCTTGAGCCCTGCCTTCATGACCGCCTACAAGGAGGGCAAGTTCACAACCGAGAGGTAAGGCGATGTTGTATGTTGTTGGTGGTGACAAAGATACTAACCAAAAATAGCCTGCAAAAGTCCAAGCTCACCTTCAAGGACATTCTCGCCGAGGTCCCCGTCAACGTCCACAACTCTCACCTCCTCACAACCTTCCTCCACCAGATTCCCTCCGCTCCTGTTAAGGGTGATATCGAGCAGCCCACATCGCTGGCCGACCTCAACCGCAGCGCTCTTGAGCCTCCTCTGTACCCCTCCATCGACAACCTAGACCTTGCGATCGACCCCTTTCTCGAGAAGACTTGCGATCTCCTGCTCGAGAGCATCGAGTCGCACTACACCGACCTCAACAACTTTCAATTCTACCAGCGACAACTCGGCCGTGAGCAGACCAAGATCACACAATGGCAAACCAAGCGCAAGGCTGAGAACGCCCAACGTGCTGCCGCTAAGCAGTCTCTTCTGCCTGAGGATGAGTGGCAGCGACTGTTCAAGCTTCCTCAGGAGCCCAGCCGACTGGAGGGTATGCTGAACGCGAAGCAGGTGGAGCAGTACAGCAAGCAGGTGGATGGCTTCACAGCCAACGTCAGTGCCAAGATGTTTGCTGTACGGGAGGATCTGTTGCCAAAATAGACGGAGAATGGGCGAGACGGGGTTCAAAATGTCTCGAGGGATCTCAGGAATACGAGACGCTCAGTGATGGTTTGCATTGGCGGCGTTCCGGACAATGTGGAATATAATCGAGTGCTGGTCTAGATTTTAAAGCGTTGAGAAAGAGAGGAGCACTTGATGAGCACACATGATGGACTAGCCTGACGTTGACGGTGATGTTGAAGAGTTATGAGGAGGGCATGGCTCCAGCCTTGGTCAATAAAAGTCGACTTCGTAGATAGCGCTTGGGGTTCAAGAGAAATCCCGGGTAAAGGCAAAACTCTTCTATGCTACAACCTTTACTAAATTTATGACATTTTTAGAAATTTATTCAATCCTATCCTAAACTTTGAAGAGTCGATAGATTTTATAAGATTATGCTGCATAATAATGCCGCAATTAGTGATCCTGACTGAAGTAATTGGCAGAGCAAGTTCGGATTATTGTCGAACTCCTAGGTAGCTAGGACAACTACGGCTTTTATATATTAACTAGACTGACATCGGATTATATCAGATTTACCTTGGCTGATCTATAGGAACAAGAGAGCTACTAGAGAGTACGTGCCATTATCTGGCTGTCTTGGTGCAACGTAATGCCGAGACCAAAGAGGTGGCCCTTAACTTAAACATCCAATCTCTGATCAGTACATTCGGGTATAGTAGGCAGCTTGGAGGGTGATCAATGACCCGTAGTGTTCGCGTGAAGCGGTTCTCGGCTTCCGAGCGGGGAATATCAAGGGTCAGCTTGCATTGGGTACGCTGAGAGGATGCAACAGCTCGAGTAAAGAGACAACTCAGGGTGATCAATTGACAAAACAACATAGCTAATTCCAAGAGCAAAACAACTCAGCTAAACTTGCCCACTAGCTGAACGAGAAAAATCAACGTGCCCAGCCTCCGACTCGCTAGACAAGTGAACGGCTCCGTATTCGTACAAGACAAGACCTGGAGGAGCTTCCCATCATGAGAAAGCTCCTCTTTATTTTTTTCTCTGGTGGATTCTCATTAGGGGACACCGAGTCCCTGAGCTCCACTCGGGTACCTTTTGGCGCTTCAATCCTTTCAGAGGTACCATTCTCAAGGCCCAACCGACCACCCGATTAAAAGTACCGTCGACTCGAGTAGCTGTACAATTCTTCTCTGCCCCGCCTCATGGTTCGCCGTCAATGGCAACAAGAAAATTCTGCCCCTCATTTTGCCGTTTTGACCGCCTGCGAAAACCCCACCTGCCCTGGTCAACCCCTCCCCCTCTAGCCCCTCCAAAGGCTCTCAGCCCATAGCAGCAGGCCATTGCCCCGCCCCAACTTATCTCGTTGTCTAGGTGGTCGTCAATCTTTCTTTGACTTCTACTACATATTCCTCCTCTTCCCTTTCACTTGCCTCTCTCTCCTTTTCCTCTCTTTCTCTTCTATTCCCTCTTCTTTCTTCTCCTTTCATCCATCCTCTCACCTTTCATCCATTCATCATGTCTGCTCCCGCCAACAAGTTCAAGGTCGCTGACCTTTCTCTTGCTGCCTTTGGCCGCAAGGAGATTGAGCTCGCTGAGAATGAGATGCCCGGTCTCATGCAGACCCGAACCAAGTATGCTGCCGACCAGCCTCTCGCCGGTGCCCGCATTGCTGGATGTCTTCACATGACCATCCAGACCGCCGTCCTCATCGAGACCCTCACTGCTCTCGGTGCTGAGGTTACCTGGACCAGCTGCAACATCTTCAGCACCCAGGACCACGCCGCTGCTGCCATTGCCGCTGCCGGTGTCCCCGTCTTCGCCTGGAAGGGTGAGACCGAGGAGGAGTACAACTGGTGCCTCGAGCAGCAGCTCACTGCCTTCAAGGACAACAAGAAGCTCAACCTCATCCTCGACGACGGTGGTGACCTGACCACCCTTGTCCACCAGAAGTACCCTGACATGCTCAAGGACTGCTTCGGTGTCTCTGAGGAGACCACCACTGGTGTCCACCACCTCTACCGCATGCTCAAGGACAGCAAGCTCCTTGTCCCCGCTATCAACGTCAACGACTCCGTCACCAAGTCCAAGTTCGACAACCTTTACGGCTGCCGTGAATCCCTTGTCGACGGTATCAAGCGCGCTACCGATGTCATGATTGCTGGCAAGGTCGCCGTCGTCGCTGGTTTCGGTGATGTCGGTAAGGGTTGCGCCATGGCCCTCCACGGTATGGGTGCTCGCGTCCTCGTTACTGAGATCGACCCCATCAACGCTCTCCAGGCTGCCATGGCCGGCTACCAAGTCACCACCATGGAGAAGGCTGCCAAGATTGGTCAGATCTTCGTCACCACCACTGGTTGCCGTGACATTCTCACTGGCGAGCACTTCGAGGCCATGCCCAACGATGCTATCGTCTGCAGTAAGTTCTCTCAATGCCTCATTTCCTGACCCATCACTGACATATATAAACAGACATCGGTCACTTCGATATCGAGATTGACGTTGCTTGGCTCAAGAAGAACGCCAGCTCTGTCCAGAACATCAAGCCCCAGGTTGACCGCTTCCTCATGCCCAGCGGCCGTCACATCATCCTCCTTGCTGAGGGTCGTCTTGTCAACCTTGGCTGTGCTACCGGCCACTCTTCTTTCGTCATGTCCTGCTCTTTCACCAACCAGGTCCTTGCTCAGATCATGCTGTTCAAGGCTGCCGACAAGGCCTGGGGTGAGAAGTACGTCGAGTTCGCCAAGACCGGCAAGCTCGACGTAGGCGTCTACGTCCTCCCCAAGATCCTCGACGAGGAGGTCGCCCGTCTCCACCTCGACCACTGCCAGGCTGAGCTCAGCACCCTCAGCAAGGTTCAGGCTGACTACCTCGGCCTGACCGTCGAGGGTCCTTTCAAGGCCGACATCTACCGCTACTAAGCGTATGTAAACATACCCAAGGATCCTTCAACTGGACTCCTACGTGTAATGAACTTTCCCTCTTCTGTCGACACGGCAATCGGCAAATTTCTAGTTTCAACAGCATGAACTTGCATGGCATATGGGTCGGGAGAGTTACTGCGGTTTTCTGATTTTTTTCTCTTCTCTTCTTTGTTTCTGCTTATTTGGGTTACTTCTCTTTCCAGAGAAGACTCCTCGCAGGGTGCAGGGAGGGGCAAAAAATCTTGCTTTTTCAACAAAATGGCGTTGGCTTTTTTGCTAATCATGATTCCCCCCTTCGAGATATAAAAATGGATGATGAATGGATGAATATGGACGGATATGATCAAGACGAGACCTCCCCCATAGGGATGGAAGGAATGGTACCTCGATAAAGGTAGGCCCGTCAACCGTGGCCAGGATAGAGTAGAACCTCCAAGAGATCTTCTTACTCGTACTTTATTGCTGCTTAATGTGATGTCTGCCTTCGCCTTCCAACCTTCTTATGGTCAACCTTCTCATGAGTTTAAAGCCACTATCTATGCGCCTTAATTCATTAGTATTTTAACTCGCTCCTGTATGAGCTTTTGTACAGCTCGAGAAGCAATATACTCATCAAACCAGTGATTTCCAGAGCCGCCGTGCACTTCATCAAGATATAGCCGATCTCGGTTTATTTTCTAGCGCTACTTTAGAAATCTAGATCAAGTCTAACCATCTATTGCAAATCCTTTTGTTCGGAAACAATACTCTTCAACTTCCCCTCCGTTATCGCCAGGCGAACGTTATCCATGGCCCATGCCTCCATCGCCCTTTCAGTCTCTACTGTCCAAGTTCCCATGTGCGGAACCAGCAATACGTTCCTGTTCTGTAATAGCCCAGGGTGGATCTTGGGTTCATCCTCAAAGACATCAAGGCCGGCACTGGCAACTTGTCCTGATTCAAGTGCATCGACGAGAGCAGCTTCGTCCATTACGGCACCACGAGCGGTATTGACGATGACGATACCGCGCTTCATAATATCGAACTGGGGTTTGGCGATGGTGTGTCGAGTCTTGGTCTTGTAAAGTGTCAGTATGGTAATGCAGAGACGCAGCTATTCTCGAGACTTACGTTCAGCGGCAAGTTGAGGCTGAGCACGTCACTCTCTTTGAGAAGAGTCTCGAAATCGACGTACTCAGCACCCTCCTCCAGCTCAGGAGACAGACGACTACGGTTATAATACCGCACCTTCATACCAAAAACGCGAGCCTTGCGTGCGACATTGCGACCAATGCCGCCCATACCTAGAATACCAAGAACTTTACCCTGGGGATCATGACCGAGTGGTGGTGCAGGGTTACCGCGCCAAGTTCCATCACGTAGAGTGAAGATTGAGGCTGAGAGGTTTCGCAAAGCGCCGAGGAGAAGAAAGATGGTGATGTCAGCAGTAGCATCGTCTACAGCTGTGGGTGTGTTTGAGACACGGATTCCGCGAGAAGTACATTCCGGAACATAGATTTGATCATAGCCGGCCCCTGAAGCAGTCAGCGAATGATTCCAATTCTGTTTTTGATGTTGTTAGATGGGGAATTACCGTTATGACAGATAAACTTCAGAGACTTGGGTAGCACATCAAGCAACTTAGCATCAAATAGTCCAGTAATATTGACGGAATTCGACGTGCGATAGATAGCTTTGACCCCCTCAAAGGCACCGGATTTACTCTCTTCTATAAAAGCAGCTCGCTCAGTTGACTTGGGTTTGACGACTTCTACTATTTCAGAGAGCGAAGCAAACTCCTCAGGAGCTCTACATTAGAAAGTCAGCATCCATCTTACTTCAATCGGGCGTGTTTCTCTCAATGAATGACGGCGAACTTACTGCTTGATGCTGCCTAGGAAGAGAACCTTGGGTTTATCTGCCATTTTGAAGAGTGTATTTCTGGGAGTAAGATTAATATACCTTCCTTAGCAAAATCAAAGATTGAGTCACTTGTTGGTCTAAGTAGGTCCAACTATCGGCTTTCAATCCGAATGAGATCCCGATACCTGTAGGCGATATATGGCGGGGTGAACGTGGGGGTGGGGGCGGGGTGTTCTTGAGAAGATGTTGTTGTAAGGCGTCATAATCATGATTTACCAGATGATTAAGTAAAAGAGAAGTAAAGGAATTATAGGCCGTTGACTTTTAAGAGCTTCTGAGGAGATGAGCAAGACCTGAATTTAGATTCCAAGACGCTCGGAACCCGGTCTGGTTAGCCTAGGATGTTGACAAATTTCTGATTCATGACATAGAAAATCTATCGGTTTAGGTGAACCACGACACTGTTTATACAACTCCAAGCCATCCTACTCCCGAACCTCCAATGCAAAACATTTCCGTACCACGCAAGAACTCACGTTTACATGAGCAATCTCCAGGCACCAAGTAACAACGCTGCGAAACCAGTGCACACACCCATCAGCCACTGCAGCGTCTGGAACTTGACCTGCTCCAGCTTCTCTCGTAGCGCCGCAACCTCCTGCTCAATCTTTGTCTCCGTCTCCTTGATCTTGAGCTCCTGTCCCACGGCCTCCTCTCTGATACGTCCCTTTTCTAGGTTAAGGTCGAGGCGTACGCTGGCCTGTGTACGGCTGATCTCATCGCGCAGTCGGCTGCTCAGCTTGGCGATGTCGTTTGTCAATCGCTCGTGTGCCGTGCGTGTTGTGTTTGACTCGGTAGAATCGGCAGAAAGGAGCTCGGAGCGTAGCTTAGCGAAATCGACTTTCTGGGTATATGTTGCTTTGGCGGCGTCCTCACGGAGGACCATTGTGCGGGTAAGGTTTTGGATACTAGGTTGTAAAGTTAGTATAGTTTTGATATATGCACCGATGTATTTGAGCGTACCTCTCTTCAATAACATCATTAAGCACCTTCATCATAGCGACCGACTGCTCCTCGGTAAACCCTTCACCCTGTAATCGCTTTACGAACTTGAGTGTATCGAAATGGTGGTCTCGTTGTCGAAGGGCTGTCGCATGAAACGCCCTTTTAACAATTGGGCTGCTGGTACGGGGAGTATGGCATCGGGGGACAGGACCAGCCTGGAAGGATGCAAAGGAACGTCGTTGTTCGGAAGGGATAGAGGCGAAAGGCCGGGCTGCCCGTGATACCGACAGCGGAGCACTCCAGCTGAGACGGGGGAGGAGAAAGCGAGGCAGCATCTCGGCGGCTGCGACAGACGAAACTGCCATGGTGATATATGCCGGTCGGCTCTCGTTGTTGGGACTGCGATTTCGGCGATGTGGATGGAGTTGAAGAAATCTACAAGGTAGGGGATCTAAGATGCGCTTGTGACGTTGAATTGAGAAGAGCGGGAAACACCGGCTTTGATTGGCCCCTGAAGCTAAAGATGCTTGTAGCCAATGGGAAGGCTGGTATGTTAATTTCGTGGCCAATAAAGGGAAAGCGGATTTAATGTGACATTGAGATCTGATTGCCCGGATAATGTTGATCCTGCAATCCTATCCTATCCTTACCTTAGCTTTCAAGACTATCATCTTATTGAGTAGACCTTATATTAGATAATGATCAACCCTTCCAGATAGACAATGGCTTCTTTGAAGAGGGTCCTTTCTCACTCATAATGCTGTTCTCCACCTAAATTCCGGGAGCACAGCTATGAAGGCAAAGCGCTTTGCACCGGTAGAAACAAAGCTCCGACCGTTGAATGCAATGCGACGCAACCTGAATTCAGTATCACTACTTTGGCAGTAGTACGTCCTCAAACAGGGTAATCTAGTAGAAACTTGTAATTTACGTGAACTCAAACCTCTCGCTATGATGTGGTTTGTTGGTGTTTCCTGTGTGTTGGTTTTGTGCCACACTTAGAACGTAGCTATATATCTATTTCCATGCTTTACATGAAAATTTACTAAACAATAAGCACAGCCGTGCTCATATCTACCTAGATTAAAGTCTCCGACGTTTGCTTAAAAATGTCGGACTCGGTGTAGAGATAAGAATATAATTATCTATCATTTTCCGGAGTTAACTTAACTGTCTAATTCCGCCTAGGTAACCCAGCTTAACATCAATAACACTCCTAGTTGATGACCACCACAAGGAAAATCTTCTAAAATGAGACCATCTGATTCATAATCATTCCGCTAATCTGGCTGATTATGTGCGAATCAGTATTCCACCATGAGCGTGTAGTCCGGGTCATTATATAAAAGCCTTTGCTTAAGCCCGTAAGCCGGACTTTCAAGGAATTCCGAATCCCGAAACAAATACCCAGGGCGATGTTCACCCACCAACATCTCTTTCCCAAGTCCGTTCTCTTCCAAAATCAATACTACCCCTTCAAGACCGCATTTTGAATTCCTGTCCGCCCTACTGCGCGACCGGATTTACTCGTTTCGTCGTTTGTTTGTTTACTTACCGTACATGGAATTAATTTGTGTCGCTCGCACAAGCAAGCCATGGCACCACCCGACCTATCCGCCTCCAGTGCGAATGGTACACCAGCTGGCTATGGGCGAGCGTGCACCGCATGTCAAAGAGCAAAGTGCAAGTGTATCCTGAGACCTTCTAGCCAGGACTGTGAGAGATGCCATCGTCTTGGAAAACCATGCCAGCCAATGACAACTTCGCGAAAACGGGTTGCTAAAAAGTCGTCGTCTTCAAGGACGGCTCAGCTAGAAGAAAAGCTCGAGGACCTTGTCACTATTTTACGCGCAGCTCAACCTTCAAATGGAAATCTGCAATCATCAAGTGCCGGCGAATCAAGCCCTTTGCTCAATTCCTCGAGCATGGGTCACCTCACTAGCCGCTTAGAATCCCTAGCAACTGCTGCAGCCTCTTCTTCCTCTTCGGAAACCCAGGCTCGTTCGTATACTATGCCTCATAGTTATGATTCAAGAAGCACAGTAGATACCCACATGGATACGTCACCCTCCAGCAACGGCGACGACACATCTGCCCTTCCTGAGCCGACCCCAGAAGAGGCAGAGGTTTATCTCAACAAATTTAGAGAATGGCTAAAGAACTTTCCTTGTATAATCTTGCCCCATGACATGACGGCGGAGGCCCTACGCAAGGAGAAGCCTTTCCTATGGTTGTGCATCATGAACATTACCTCAATGTCTGTTGAACAGCAGATGAGCATGAAGGAGCGTGTGAGACAAGAGATCGCTACAAGAATCATCGTCAATCACGAGAGAACACTAGACTGTCTCCAAGGACTCATCTGCTATATTTCCTGGTTAGTTGACTTCTACACCTTCTGCTTGTGCCGTGGTCTGACTCTTCCTGTAGGGCCTCGACCACCTCAAGCCCTGGCAAGCCCTTTATCATCACATTCTGCCAGATGGCTGTCCTTCTTGCTTATGACCTCGGTCTAACCAAGGCCCCTGTTGAGGAGCAATACTTTACTATCTGTTTTAAAATGTGGGGAGGACGACCTCCTCCCCCTCGGTTACGCACTCTAGAAGAGCGACGAGCTGTGGTGTCACTCTGGTTTCTGACTTCAGTGTAAGCCCCGTTCCTCTCGCCCTCCAATCATTCACTAATTCGTTTAGCATGTCTTCCTTCGTCGGTAAGATGGAAGCTCTCAACTGGACACCCCACATGAGTGATTGTCTAGACGTATTGGAAAAAGACAAACAGTATCCATCTGATGAGCTGCTAGTCGCTTTTATCAGGTATCAGCTAGTTGCAGATGAGGCCCAGAAACTGTTGGTTCGCGATGTCATGGGCGAGTCATCACCAGCACCCACATATGTTTTCAGAAAGAGTTTACTTGAGAAACTTCAAGCGGTCCGCGATGGGTTATCATTGAACATGCCGGTTACCTGTAGGTCGAACTGCACACTGTTAGTAGACATGCTGACAAAACATAGCGGTGTTGCAAGCACACGCGCTTGCGACAGAGGTCCAGGTTAACTCTGTCGGGCTTTTCATGCAAGATATTCCAGTCAACCAGCGAATTGAAAGCATGTATTCCTGCCTCAGAGCAATAAGGTCGTGGTACGATGTCTTCTTCGGTATTCCTCTTGAGAAGGTTCCAGGAGCACCTTTCGCAATCTACATCCACCTATCACAAATTCAGATAGCGCTGTATCGGCTCACTACCTCTGAGGATCCTGCCTGGGATAAGGACCTTGTCCGAAACACAGCGGACTTGCTCTTACTCCTGGATCAAGTTGTTGGTTTTTTTACGCAAATAGATTCGGTCTATAAGATCAAAGCCAACGGAGGCGAAGAGACAGTGTTCCTCATGGGAGCTAAGATCATGCGCAACATCCGGACTTCGTGGGAACCTACACTATCACGGCATCTCGGAAGCACGTCTTCATCAGCGGCGACCCAAGGAGCAGATCAACCGATTCCAACATCACATCCAACTCAGGCAACCATGGATATGACAAGTGTTAGCATGATGGATTTTGGCGATATTACATGGATGTCCGACGTTTTTGGGCCATGGGAGTTTTAGTACCTTAGTGAAAGGGTCGGGATCTTACAATGTACCGGGTCCGACTGCTAGCTCACGAAGGATTCGTGCTGTGGTCAAGTGTGGACCGGGATTCCGTTCCCAGAACAATACCCAACTCCGCTCCCCTACACCACATCAGCCCCAGCTTTGACACCATGATACTAATTAACCCCGTTGCCCGGATCGGGAAGCAACCTAGACAATTCACCCCGACATGGAGCATGCTTACGATTTTTCTGTTTGCTATATGAAACCTTCAAATATGAAGAGTGCCCAACATGCCAAGCAATCTTTCATACACATTACGCTTCACCTGGACCTGCATTGCAATACAAAGACTCAATCATAAGTCTTGACACAATGGCCACAGCAACATCCAAAGAAGAGCAAAGCGAACCTCAAGCTATCGTTGCCGATGAGGAGAAGACCGAGTCTCATTCTAACGCGCCGACACTTCGTGAACCTGTCCAAGATGAAAAACAAACAAAGCCAGAAGATGGCGATGTCCCGACAGAGAACGAAAGCGACAGTGAAGAGCCCGAATGGCTAACGGGTTGGAAACTTACAAGCATGATGACCTCTCTTACTCTTGCTGCTTTCCTGATGTTGTTGGACATGTCCATCATCAGTACAGTACGTGAACTTTCGTCGAATCTTCGAATCGTTCCTGAGTGCTTATCGAATTTAGGCTATCCCTCGTATCACCTCGGATTTTCACTCTTTGACCGACATAGGATGGTATGCTAGCGCGTACAATCTCGCGAGGTAGGTCAGCACTAGATCGATTCCCTTCATATGGCTGACCCTCGAATGCAACAGTGCTGCCCTGCAGCCGCTTACCGGCAAAATATACATGTACTTCAACACAAGGGTAAGTCAACTGTTACTCGAGCCCATCACACAAGGTCTAATTCGTTATAGTGGATCTTCTTGGGGTTGTTCTTTGTCTTTCAACTAGGTTGCCTCATCTGCGGCGTTGCACAATCGTCCATCATGCTGATTATCGGTCGAGCCGTTGCTGGCATTGGCTCTTCTGGGATCCAAAATGGTGCCCTTACCATAATCGCGAAATCGGTACCCATACACAGACGACCTGCACTTATTGGTATCCTTATGGGGTTTGCTCAACTGGGACTTGTCAGCGGCCCTTTGATCGGCGGTGCTTTCACCGAGTATAGTACTTGGCGATGGTGTAAGTCTTGCTATGCTATGTTCCTGGACGTTTAGTGTTCTGACTTCTTCCCCAGGCTTTTACATCAACCTTCCAATCGGTGCCGTCTGTGCCGCCTTGATCCTCGCCGTCCACATTCCCGACCACCGAAGAGTTCGTAGAGACCAAAGCGCGATCAAGATTCTGACGACTAAACTCGATCTCACTGGCTTCGTCATCTTCTGTCCAACTATCATTATGCTACTGTTGGCACTTCAATGGGGTGGTAATGAATATGATTGGGACTCTGCCACGGTTATTGGTCTCTTCTGCGGCGGTGGTGCTCTTCTCCTGGTTTTCCTTGCCTGGGAGTATCGCGTTGGCGAGGGTGCTATGATCCCACTCCCTATCGTGCGCAAGAGAGAAGTCTGGACTGCGTGCCTGACACAACTGTTCCTTTTCGCTACAGTCATCATGGCATCGTTCTATCTGCCCATCTATTTCCAGTCGATCAAGGATGCTACGCCGTTCGACAGTGGTGTCGACTTGCTTCCCAGTATCCTCAGTCTGATCCTGGCCGCTGTTGCGAGTGGCGGTCTCGGTAAGTTCTTATGCCCTTGGCCTTGTGTGACTTACTAACAAACAACAGCTCAAAGAATTGGCTATTATCTTCCATTTGCTACCGCCAGTGCGGTACTGTCTTCCATCGGGTTCGGACTTTTGTCCACAATGAATCCTCATACTTCGACAGCCAAATGGGCTGGTTATCAAATCGTGATGGGCTTTGGACGTGGACTTGGACTACAAATGTCTATCCTCGCTATACAAGCCAACACGAGCCCCGATGTCACTCCTATTGCTATGGCTGTGCTGGTATTTTGCCAGACTTTTGGCGGCGCCATCTTCGTCTCCGCTGCCAATGTTGTTTTCACCAACCAGCTTCGCAATGAGCTCGAATCACGACTCCCTGATATTAACGCTCAAACAATTATAGATGCTGGCGCCGGAGCAGTGAACGACATTGTGTCTAAAGCGAATCTGCCACAGGTTTTGAGCTCATACTCTGAGGGCGTGCGTGCGGTGTTCCTGTTGTGTGTAGCTTGTACGAGTATCATGTTCTTCACGTCTTTTGGCATGGGTTGGAAAGATATCAGACAAAAGAAATCTCCTGTGGCCGGTTCGGTTTAAACAATGGAGAGACAAGGAAAGGGTAGGGTGAGATTGTATCACATAGACTTGGGTACCACGGCGTTGGTGGCTTGTGGGATATAAACAGGTTGACCATCCCAACTTACGACAAAACAAATTAATAATAAGCACTTTCATTTGAAACACAACAACATTTTGAATTGGTTGCGCAAGCTTGTTTATATGATCGCTACCTACAGGTGGTGTTGATTGCTGTAGGTTTGATGCAGTCCCACGATCTTTTGTAGGGTAAATGTTTTTTTCTTGGCGCAAATCTTGAAGATTTGTTCTGTACTCATGCATCATCATATTAGCTTTTTCCATTCCAAGAGAATATTGCCAACATTTGGCTTTATTAATACTGCCATCTTCAGGATAGCTCAAGCAAGGCTTTTTGGATATTCAAAGGGATCTATATCACAATTCGCTACCATGAACCGCCCAAATCGACCTCGCAATCGCCAACCTCGCCCCCCACGTCAAGAGCATAATAATCAACGAGGCGGCTCTTCGCGACCACCTCGCGCACCAGCAACACCACAGCAAGCATCAGGCACAGTTCCAACATTGCAGCAAGTTATTCCCGGAGCATCAGTTTTCATCATCCTAAAAGAAGACCAACCCACGGGGGAGGAGACACAGGGGATAGTGCAAGATATTCTCACGCGGGGCAACCATCCACGGGGAATCAAAGTGCGATTACGAGATGGTCACGTGGGCAGAGTGCAAAGAATGGGAAACTCCCCAGCTATTTCCACTATGTCATCAGGAGCGCAAACACAGTCGTCAAGATTCACAATGCGATATACGGATGTGAGGCGAGATGATGAGTTTGCAACTGGACCACCGCCGAGGAGTTTAGCGGATTTCATACCGGATGTCGATGAAAGTTTGGGAAGTGCGCCGGCTGCTGGTGTTGAGACGGTCAAGTGCCCGTTTTGCGATGAGTTTGAAGGAGATGAGGTTGCTGTTACGCACCATATTGATCAGCAGCATTTGTCCTAGGATGTTGGAGTTTGGGATATAATGTTTCAAGTTTGAGCAAACAATCTGTGATAGATGGACACTGGGTACATCTTGTGCAATATTTACCTTGATTGGGTATGGCTGCTTTGTTTTGTCATATGTCTTAGCAGTTTAAGTACTAAGTTATATCGAGATCCCTATGCAGGTCAAGAGTATTTGAATCAATGTACCTTTGAAGGGGATGACCCTTGATAAGTCTAGGTACCATGCTGTCTGTCCCTCTTCTTCATAATGAGATAAAATGACTACTTATGATTTCCACGAGCCTATTGATGTACGAAAACTGGCAGTTTGCGCATGCAGAATGCGCATTGACCTGAACTTGAGCTGCTGTGCTACACCATGGGGTATAGTAGGTACCTCGTTCGCTCATGTGCAGGAACTCATATCATGAAGCTTCGGAGAAATCCCAATTTGAGTTTATCATGATCAATGATCAATGCCAACCCTTCACTAATGAGCCTTCACTTCGAAATAGCATTGATGCCTTCCGCTTATGCGAGACAATTCACTCTTTGGATCCATGTTACTCGCCAAGTTGTTCATTATCTCAAGCTTCCCCCTTTTCGCTAGGTTGATAAATTGGCGCCTATTCTTAGATGCCCTGATGACGAAAGCTTGCTTGCTTCAATCTCGGTCGGGTCGGAATATCATAGTCCCCTCCACCCCTGACAGTGATTCATTGGCTAGTCGAAATAAGCTGTCAGCATTGGCTGCCAGTGGTTGCCAGCTTCCAGGCACCGCAATTGACCCAAAAGATACGTACCCTCCCCTTGAATTGCAGCTCCTGCCCTGAGCGGTCCGTCGCAGCTGCCCTGTGGCTCCTCCCAAACAGAACAGGTAACGTAACCCAGAAAGCGACCTGGACCTTCCTGCTCTCTCCTTTACCCAAACATCCTCAACTCTATTTCCATCTCCCACCTCACGCTCGACGACGAATCCGCCTGCTCCCTTTTAGCAGCCCACGAATAATCGCGATTCATACGTCGTCGCTTCGTTTCCTTTTCCTTTCGAGTCTTCGCGCGCGCCTTTGTTTACCCCGAAACCTCTTGCTTCCGTCTAGCCCGTGCCACGCGGCGCATGGAAGCTTCTACGTCGCCCTCTGAAGGCTACTCCAACATAATCCCTGGTGATCGATCCGAGATCGACTCCAATTCATCAGAAACCGTTTCCTTTGTCCGCACTCGAGGCTAGGAGCATCGATTTGACGACGGTCCATTCTATATTATCGTAGGCCACACCGGCGTCATGGCGCCTCTGCCCATCAAGTTTCAGGAGCTCGTCCAGCTCGCCAACGTTGGCGTGGACACCCAGAGCATCGGCTTCAACTCCTGCGTATGTCTACAGCCATGCATTCAGCTATTTGCTGGCCATAAACGTCATTACCAAGCTAACTGGAGCTAGACACTCGAGTCCGACTCGTACGTGTGTGTGCGAGAAAAGAAGAACGAGGCTGCCCAACCTGAGGTTGTTATCATCGAGCTCAAGAATGGCAACAACGTCACCCGACGGCCAATCAAGGCCGACAGTGCCATCATGCACTGGAACCGACAAGTTATTGCTCTCAAGGCTCAATCGCGAACACTGCAGATCTTCGACCTCGAGCAGAAGAAGAAGCTCAAGTCCTGCACAATGAATGAGGATGTTCAGTTCTGGAAGTGGATCAGCGAGAACGAGCTTGGCCTTGTCACAACATCCAGCGTCTACCACTGGAATGTTTACGACGCTGGCCAAGATGCCCCCGTCAAGGTGTTCGAGCGTAATGCCAACCTTAACGTGAGCCGCCTCTCTATGCTGACTGACTATCCGTTTACTAACCATATCACGACAGAACTGCCAAATCATCAACTACCGAGTTAACAGTGATGGAAAGTGGATGGTGGTAGTGGGTATCTCGTCCCAGCAAGGCCGCGTGGTTGGTGCCATGCAGCTTTACTCCAAGGACCGAGGAATCAGCCAGGCTATAGAGGGTCATGCTGCTGCCTTTGGCACTCTTCGCCTAGAAGGTGCTGCCCAAGACACCAAGCTCTTCAGTTTCGCTGTGCGAACAGCAACTGGTGCCAAGCTGCACATCGTCGAGGTCGATCATCCCGAGTCGAACCCAGTCTTCCAAAAGAAGGCTGTTGACATGTTCTTCCCTCCCGAAGCCACCAACGATTTCCCTGTCGCTCTTCAGGTTTCTCAGAAATATGGCGTCGTTTACATGGTCACCAAGTACGGATTCATCCACCTCTATGATCTCGAGACCGCCTCGTGCATTTTCATGAACCGAATTTCGAGCGAGACGATTTTCACGACGTGTACAGACGATGGCTCTTCTGGTATTGTTGGTATCAACCGAAAGGGTCAAGTTCTCTTCGTGACCATTGACGACGCCAATGTCATCCCTTACCTCCTACAGAACCCTGCCAACACCGAGATGGCTATCAAGATGGCCTCAAGAGCTGGACTTCCCGGTGCCGACAATCTCTATGCCCGCCAGTTCGAGCAGCTGTTCAACGCTGGTAACTACCTGGAGGCCGCTAAAATCGCCGCCAACTCTCCTCGAGGTTTCCTGCGAAGTGCCGAGACGATCGAGAAGTTCAAGCGCCTGCCTGTTCAACCTGGTCAGATGGCCTTCACACTGCAGTATTTCGGAATGCTTCTGGACAAGGGCTCTTTGAACCGCCACGAGACCCTGGAGCTTGCGCAGCCCGTTCTCCAGCAGAACCGCAAGCACCTGCTCGAGAAGTGGCTGAAGGAGGGCAAGCTGGACTGCTCCGAGCAGCTTGGTGACATGGTCCGCCCTTACGACGTCAACATGGCCCTTACCATCTACCTCAAGGCCGAGGTTCCTCACAAGGTCGTCGCCGGTTTTGCTGAGACTGGCCAGTTCGACAAGATCCTTCCTTACTCCGCCCAGACTGGCTTCCAGCCCGATTACATCCAACTACTCCAGCACATCACTCGTGTCAACCCCGAGAAGGGTGCCGAGTTTGCTAGTGCTCTGGCTAACAGCGAGCAAGGGCCGTTGGTTGACTTCGAGCGTGTGTGCGACATTTTCCAGGGACAGGGCATGATCCAGCAGGCCACTGCCTTCCTCCTCGATGCCCTGAAGGAGAACAAGCCCGAGCACGCCCGCCTCCAGACACGTCTCCTGGAGATGAACCTGATGCACGCCCCTCAGGTTGCTGAGGCTATCCTTGGTAACGAGATGTTCACTCACTTCGACAAGACTCGCATTGCCCAGCTCTGCGAACAGGCCAACCTCCCCCAGAAGGCCCTGGAGCTCTACGAGGATCCCGAGGCCATCAAGCGGGTTGTTGTCAACATCCCTGGCTCCCCCAACTTCAACCCTGATTGGCTCACCACCTTCTTTGGCAAGCTGTCTGTCGAACAATCCCTTGACTGTCTCGATGCCATGATGAAGACCAACATCCGTCAGAACCTGCAGTCTGTGGTTACCATCGCAACTAAGTATTCGGAACTCCTCGGAGCTGTGCGCCTGATCGATCTCTTTGAGAAGTACAAGACTGCTGAGGGTCTCTTCTACTATCTCGGTAGTGTCGTGAACCTGTCGGAGGACCCTGATGTTCACTTCAAGTACATCGAGGCCGCAACCAAGATGGGCCAGTTCAACGAAGTCGAGCGGTTGTGTCGCGATAGTACCGTGTACAACCCTGAGAAGGTGAAGAACTTCCTGAAGGAGGCCAAGCTACCTGAGCAGCTTCCCCTTATCATCGTCTGCGACCGGTTCAACTTTGTCCATGACTTGATTCTCTACCTTTACCAGAACCAGCAGTTCGCTGCTATTGAGACTTATGTCCAACAGGTCAACCCCGCCCGAGCCCCCGAGGTCATTGGCGGTCTGTTGGATGTTGACTGCGACGAGAACGTCATCAGACAGCTGTTATCCACCGTTAACGCCCAGGCCATCAGCATCGACTCCCTTGTCTCCGAGGTTGAGTCGCGAAACCGCCTCAAGCTCCTCTTGCCCTTCCTGGAGGCCACTCTTCAGGCCGGTAACCAGCAGCAGGCTGTTTACAACGCTCTCGCCAAGATTTACATTGACTCGAACAACAACCCCGAGAAGTTCCTTAAGGAGAACGATCAGTATGACACACTCACCGTCGGAAAGTACTGTGAGAAGCGTGACCCCAACTTGGCTTACATTGCCTACTCTAAGGGTCAGAACGATCTGGAGCTCGTCAACATCACCAACGAGAACTCCATGTACAGGGCCCAGGCTCGCTACCTTTTGGAGCGCTCTGATGCCGAGCTGTGGAGATTCGTACTGAGCGAGAACAACATCCACCGACGATCTGTCGTTGACCAGGTCACTGCTACTGCCGTCCCCGAGGCCAACGATCCTGCTAAGGTCTCTGTGGCTGTCTCTGCTTTCCTTGAGAATGATCTTCCTCTTGAGCTTATTGAGCTTCTCGAGAAGATTGTCCTTGAGCCCTCGCCTTTCAGCGACAACCAGAACCTCCAGAACCTGCTCCTGTTCACTGCTGCCAAGGCTGACAAGGGCCGTGTGATGGATTACATCCACAAGTTGGACAACTACAATGCCGATGAGATTGCTACTTCCTCCATTGAGGTCGGTCTCTTCGAGGAAGCCTTCGAGATCTATAAGAAGGCTGACAACAAGTCTGCCGCTGTTGATGTTCTGATTGAGAACGTTGTCAGCATCGACCGCGCCCAAGGTTATGCTGAAGAAGTTGATCTGCCAGAGGTCTGGAGCAAGGTTGCCAAGGCTCAGCTTGATGGTCTCCGTGTTTCCGACGGTATTGAGTCCTACATCAAGGCTGAGGAACCCCGAAACTACCTGGAGGTCATCGAGATTGCGACCCACGCTGGCAAGAACGAGGATCTCGTCAAGTACCTGCGTATGGCTCGCAAGACTCTCCGCGAGCCTGCTATTGACACTGCTATCGCTTTCTCTTACGCTCGTCTGGACCAGCTCTCCGAGCTTGAGGATTTCCTCCGAGCTACCAATGTTGCTAACATCGAGGAGTCTGGTGACAAGGCGTACGAGGAAGGGCTGTACGAGGCCTCCAAGATCTTCTACACCAGCATCTCCAACTGGGCTAAGCTTGCAACCACCCTCGTCCACCTTAGCGATTACCAGGCTGCTGTGGACTGTGCTCGCAAGGCTAACAACATCAAGGTGTGGAAGCAGGTGCACGAGGCCTGTGTGGAGAAGAAGGAATTCCGACTCGCTCAAATCTGCGGTCTCAACTTGATTGTCGATGCTGAGCAGCTCCAGACCTTGGTCAAGGAGTATGAGCGCAACGGCTACTTCGATGAGCTCATCAGCCTTCTCGAGCAGGGTCTTGGCCTTGAGCGTGCTCACATGGGAATGTTCACTGAGCTTGGTATTGCCCTGTCCAAGTACCATCCTGATCGCCTTATGGAGCACATCAAGATCTTCTGGTCTCGCATGAACCTTCCCAAGATGATCAAGGCTTCCGAGGAGGCGAACCTCTGGCCCGAGCTTGTCTTCTGTTACTACCACTATGATGAATTTGATAACGCTGCTCTTGCCGTTATCGAGCGACCCGAGAACTCTTGGGACCACCAGCAGTTCAAGGAGATCGTGGTTAAGGTCGCTAACCTGGAGATCTACTACCGTGCCATCAAGTTTTACGTCGAGCAACATCCCTCTCTTCTCACCGACCTTCTCGCTACCCTCACTCCCCGAATCGACGTTAACCGTGTGGTCAAGATCTTCCAGAAGAACGATGACCTGCCTCTCATCAAGCCTTTCTTGCTCAACGTACAAACACAGAACAAGCGTGTTGTGAACGAGGCTGTCAACGACCTGCTCATTGAGGAAGAAGATTACAAGACCCTGCGTGACTCCGTCCAGAACTACGACAACTACGATGCCACTGAGCTGGCTAACCGCCTGGAGAAGCACGACCTCATCTTCTTCCGCCAAATCGCTGCCAGCATTTACCGAAAGAACAAGCGCTGGGAGAAGTCAATTGCGCTGTCTAAGCAGGACAAGCTTTACAAGGATGCTATTGAGACTGCTGCCCTCTCTGCTAAGATCGACATCGTCAGCGACCTCGTTCAATATGTACGTATCATTCTGTCCCGCGCTTTTCATAAAACTAACAGTCCTAGTTCGTCGACATCGGTCACCGCGAATGCTACACTGGCATGCTCTACGCCTGTTACGAGCTAATCCGCCCTGACCTCGTTCTAGAGCTTTCATGGCGCCACGGCCTCATGGACTTCTCCATGCCTTACATGATCAACATGCTCGCCCAACAAACCAAGGAGCTTGCTACTCTGAAGGCAGACAATGAGGCCCGCAAGGCTAAGGAGCAGGAGAAGGAGAAGACCGACGATAACACCCCTATCCTCGGCGCCTCCCGACTCATGATCACAGCCGGCCCTGGCGGCATGGGCTCTGCTCCCTCACCTGCACCTTACGGTCAGGCTAACGGCTTCGCACCGCAGCCCACCGGCTTCGGTTTCTAGATGCGGGTACCGGTGTGGTGCTGGATTCCCACCTACTAAATACCAGGATTGGCAGTCCATAATGAGCATCACCATGGACGGAGGGATCTACTAAATAAGACATGGTCCTGTAATCATAGTATTAAACTCAAGGATGTTGTGGTAGACTTGAGGATGAAGTTTTGACACTAAATTTCGTAGCCGGACCTACGCTTCCGTGCTGCTGTATGTTGTATGATAGTACATTGATTTGTCTTTGTTATATTGGTTCCTCCTTGCGATGTTGTGACGTGTCTTGGCGCAATCCTCCTTATCCAATGATCGGCATCATGCCCAGTGTCAGATATTACAATATCCTTTCCCCGGGACTTCAGCGCCTCTGTGTGTCTGTATGATGGCATTGTTAATTATGTTCTTGCAAGAGCCTGATCAAATCAGAAGCTGCATCATGTATGGGCTAGACTGCTTAGCTCACTCTCACGATTTGTGAACCAGCAAAGGCATCGACTTTCAACAAGCAAGAAGAAAAGACTCATATGTAGGTAGGGAAGGCTATTTATGGGTAAGGCATCCAAGTTAACTTTCCTCTATCTAGGTTTGTAGGACTGTGCAGGCAGTCAACCTTCTTCTACAATAATTTTTAGAGTACAGTAGTTATAGATCAATCATCGTCACCGTCGCCTTCAAGCGCGGGCTACTCGACGTCGTGACCACGCTTATATCTCTGAACTTATCAATATGGCTATCTAGATACAAAATGCTACATCTTAACTAAGGAAACTGAATCGGCCTGACGCTTCTCCTTATCAATCCCGTCCTTCTGGGGCTTGGGGTCCGAGATCTTAAGCCACTCGCCGTTGAAGGCGTTAATAAGCCAGTTTCGCAGTTCTTAAGGTAGCTTGTTAGTCCGTGTATAGGAGATATTAGGGGCAGCAACTTACTATCGTACACAATACGATTTCCGTTATGGAAATAGATGCTATGATCACTATCAGGGAAGACATGAACGTCGTAATTCTCCACGCCCGCCAAGTCAAGCTCATCCAACAGGGTGAGCGAGTTCTGGAAGTGGACGTTGTCATCAGCGACACCGTGCATGAGGAGGAAGCGCTTGTTTCCGCCGAGGGCTGTGGCGTTGGCGATCATGGACATGTCGTAACCATCAGCGTTGTCCTGAGGCGTGCGCATATAGCGCTCCGTGTAGATGCTGTCGTAGAAGCGCCAGTCAGTGACAGGAGCGACGGCCATGCCATAACTAAAGGTACGTCCGGCATCTTGCTCGAGCGTCTTGAGAGTAGTGAAACCACCATAGGACCAACCCCAGATGGCGAGGCGGTCAGCATCAACATAAGAACGAGAAGCAAAGGATGCGGCGGCGGCAATGTGGTCTTGCGACTCGAGAACACCGAGCTGGGAGCGGACTACGACACGATGCTTGCGGCCAAGGAAGCCAGTGCCTCGGGGATCGACGGTGACGACCAGGTAGCCAAGTGCGGAAGCAACGTAGGCTTGGAAGTCGACAGCGAATCTCTTGGTGACAGACTGAGAGCCTGGGCCTGAGTACTGTTGGAACAGGACAGGGTATTTCTTCTTCTTGTCAAAGTGAGGGGGACGACGTTCGACGTAGTTGACCTCGACACCGTCGCCAAGATCGAGAGTACCGTAGTTCAAAACGGGAAGTTCATGGCGACGAGCGCGTTCAGCAAGCTCGGCGTTGTCCTCAATGACGCGCTCGTAGGAAAAGACACTTGACGGCGTGGAGACGACTTTCTGGGTGGGAACCTTAGGTCCACGGTAAGACAAGAGAACAAAGCCAGCGCCCTTGGAGAAAGAGGCTTCGTAGTAAGCCTCAGTGCCTGGATCAGTCAGAGCCTCGAGACCGCTACCATCAAGCTTGACGGAGTAGACGTGACGCTGGATAGATGATTCCTTGGCAGCAGTAAAGTATACGAGGTTGTTTGCAAGATCAATCGCAGAGGGGGCATCGGCAATCTCCCACTTGCCCTTGGTGAGCATGATAGGCTCAGAGTTGTCGAGAGGCGTGAAATAGGCAATATGTTCATAGCCTTCGTGCAAGTAAGAATCAACGTATCCATCATGATCACGACCATTCTCAGGATCGGCAGGGATGTACTTTGTCTTGTGCGAAATCTCGAACCAACCACCGTCAATCTCATCAACGTTGATGGTGTTGACAGTATTTCCCTTTCGAGAGACGACATCAACTAGGACAACCTTGAGGATATCACTGACACGGTTTGTCTCCTTGACGATGGCCTTGTCTCCAGCCCAAAGGAGGTTGGTGATAATGCGATCGTCATCCGCGAAAGCGCCATCAATATCAACGGAAAAGACGTCCTTCTTCGTGACATCATAGAACAGTAGGTCCACGACTGGGTTATGCGCACCCGCTTTAGGATACTTGATCTGTTCCACCTCGGGATAGGCCTCCTCGCCCTTTTCAGGGTCTGTACCACTGGGGCGCTTGATGAAGAACTGGACGGGAAACTCAGGGACACCAGTCTCATTGGTGCGAAGGAAGCCCAAGTACTTGCCATCGTCGGACCACCATGTAGCGCTGCGGCCGCTGAAGACCTCTTCCTCGTACACCCAGTCGGGAATGCCGTAGAAGTATTCGGGGCCTCCATCTTTGGTGATTTGAATAACGTTCTTCTTATCAGCTAGTCGCCTGATGTAGAGGTTGTTATCCTGTGTGTAGGAGACAGCATCGCTCTTGGGGCTCCAGGTAGCAAGCTGAATCCGGGCACCAGCCTTTCCAGGAACAAGTGGTTCGGCCTTTTGTGTCTCGACATCAAGGATAAAGTAAATGGCGCTGAAAGAGTGACGCCAGTTCTTCTTCTTCTTGATACCAAGCAGGACCTTTGTCAGGTCGGGACTGGGCTCGCTCCAATCTGGGGAATACTGCTGGTCATCATACACAAAGTAGTTTTCCTTCATCAATGTGCGCGACTTAGAGGTCTTGATCTCCGTGTCAATCGGCGATCTGGTTTCCTTCTCGTCGCGAATATCCTCTACAACAATATATGGCTTCTCACTGGCGCCAACCTCAAGCAGTAGACCGTCCTCTCCGTCAGGACCGGCGATCCAGCTGATGCTGTGGGACTTGGGTGACCATGTACCGTCGAATAGTTGGTCCATCGTGACAGCCTTGCCCGAACCTCGCGTCGCGGCATCAGGATCGTGCTCGGTATCGCTTTCGTGATGATATGAACCGGAGTAGAGGAAGATGCCGAGACCAGCAAGCCATCCGCCGACAAAGACGGCGCCGACGATGATTAGAATACGGCGCAAACCCTTATCCATGGGCTGGCGATGCAGCGAAGCTCCAGGGCCGAGGAAAGGGCCTGTCTCTAGGTCATCCTCTTCCTTGAGCGGGTCATCGTCCTCGAGCGCTCGAGAGTCGTTGTTATCTCTACCAGCCTCCATCTCAGTCTTCTCGTGTATCCTGTCGAAGACGATACTTGTAGTCGAAACCGAGGAGATCGAACCGTCCGAGTAGCGGCGTTCGCTTGCGGGAGTCAACGGGGACATATCTGCAGCCATGGCTGGAAGTATGCCGGTGTTTCTAAGTTTGGTGTTACGCGGTAGTGGGCTGGCTACTGGCGCATGTTGCGCGGAATGAGTGTCAGAGGCAAAAAAACAAAAACGATAGGCTATGAGTGAGCAAACAGTAACAAACAGGGCTGCTTATTTTCTAAGATGAAAGAAAGAAATGAGGCGTCAATTGGAACTCTATCGGGATGTCAATAGATGAAGCGAGGGGGTCATGGCTGTGTCAATGAGGTGCTCGTGCTCGTGCTCGTGCCTACCTGTTGCTTTGGGGAAAGCTCCTGATGACGTAAGCTATGGGGATCGCTGATATCTCTCATGTTTGTTTACTATGGGCAAGCTAATGTATCAAAGTTATTCGATCTGTCCTTCTCACACACAAAAACTAAATGCATGATATCAATGTACCTGATGCTTCGATCCATCATGCTTCGGCTGCCCATCCTTGAACTGAAGCTGCGGTATACTACCCCGGCTCCGAACCCTCGCATGCGCCCCACTCCAGCTCCGGTTTTCGGGCTTCAATCTGGGGTATCGTATCCATAACGGCGCGCCGGTTCGGTGCTCTGAGTAAGGAGCTAGGTATTTAGACTAGGTCTTCTATGGTGGGTAGAGAAGTGATAGAAATATATACAATTGACAAGAAATGTAAGAGACCAGGCCGAAAACATTCCAAAGACTACCAACTAACATGAAGCATCATTGCACTCAACAATCAAGGGTATCCTCCTATTCAAACCCACCACTTATCTATTAAGCCCGACTCCATTTCAACCTTAGTGCGTAAGCTGAGGCGCTTCCACAGTTGCACCTTCAATCTTCTCAACCACGCAAGCAGTCCCGTAGGCACTAGCCTGGGCAAATCCACCCAGATCTCCTGTCTCGAAGCGTAGACAGATGATGGCGTTTCCACCTCGCTTCTTGGTTTCCTGGACCACGCGGCTGATCGAATCGTTGCGGCACGAGTACAACATTGAGGTAAACCAGCTGAGCTCGCCGCCAGCCATGCTCTTGATGACCATGCCGATGCCCGCGGCGATGTTTCGCGAGCGTACTGTTATGCCATAGACTGCACCGAGAACTTTGGTGATGCGATAGCCGGGGAGGTCGAACATTGCTGTGTTGTATTAGTATAAAGTAGAGTCTCGGCTGCTTTGTTAGCACTTACTTGTTGTTATGCAGTTGTCAGTCTCGGTGAACTGCAGAACATTAGCATCCATATGTGAATTGAGTTGGATAACAATAGTAGTCGTATACTTACGCAGTGCAAGTCGGATACATGAGGGGGAATATCGGCAACCTCCTCATGGTTCTTCTTCTGCTGATCCTTAGACGAGCCGAAACCAACCATGTCGACGGTATGCAGTGAAGTCGTATAAGTGTAAAGGTGGTATAAGTGCTACACTAATTCGTGATATAGCAAATATGAATAGATGTTATCTGATATCTTGTGCTGTTATCCATTGTAAAAATGAAGGAAACCAAGGCCTTTATATACTAACAAAAACAATAAATCCATATTCAATACATATCCAAGGCTGAAAGTCAAACCACCTGCGCTTATGCAACGCTGCAGAGCCTACGGCATGGTGATGTCGATCATACCGCCCAACCCCCCACATCTTTTTCTCGCATTCATCGTATCTGTCCCGGAGTGGCTTGCGCCTCAAGATGGGAGTATCTTATTTGCTGGCCTGATGAGACTAGACTGAGCTCCTAGTGGTTTGCTTTAAGTCGACCTTAGTTAAACCCGCAATGGCGTGGCGGTGCTGTTCAGCTTCCACGTGATGATGTCCTGCCTCGAAAAGCATTCAGACTGGTTTTGCCATCCTTCACGAGACGCTCAGTCACTCATGATACGGTCTTTACGAGTTCGGCGCAGTAGGCGGGCGTGTCCGAACCGGGGTGGGGCCGTCCGGCGGTGCACGACTTCGGGAAAAGCGGTTAACATCAACTTCATAAACATCAGCTATACGAAGAAAACATATATGATGTGTATACAATTGTCAATTATAAGAGCTAAGAAGTATAGTCACGGTAAAAAGAACATCCTCATATCGCATAAGCTCATTACCATCATCGACAATCAAAAGTTGAAAAGACGGCTCGACCTCTTGGCAGCCTTCTCCGCGGCCCTCTTTCTGCGACCAAACTTCTTGACGTGCTTGGCGTCTCGAGCATGTAGCATCATAGCGCTGGTGTCACGCTTGTCGTTAGAGCTAGAGGCTTCAACCTTGCCGCACTTGGGTCGTGTCAGTCTGTTCCGGAACTCATCAACAGTCCAGATCAAAACACCGTTTGTCCAGCCAAAGCCCTCGACGACTTCGTACTCGCCGCCGCCTCCAGCGACGTTGGTGGCGTTGTCAGCGTACTTCTCAAACATAATTCCCTCTTGGTCCTTGGGAAGGCCTTGGATCTTTGGTGTGTCAGAGGTCGATCCACCGGTTGCGTACCAGGTGCAGAAAGTTGAATCCAGGTATCGCTGGCCAAGACGCAGTGCCAGCCGTCGAACTTCAATAAAGGAGGGGTCCATGATACCGAACGTCGCAGGAACTTTCTCAAGTCCAGACATGAGGATGTGCATCAAAGGAGGCCAGACGTTAGGCTGATCCCACTGCTGCCCGGATTCAACATTGCTGGCAGGAATGCCACCAGCGCGATTATCGAGGTAGTCGGAGACGCGTTTGTAGGCATTGAGCACAGCATATGGGTTGTTCTTGAGGTAGTCAGGGGCAGCGCCGAGCCAGAAAGGATAGAACTGAGTAGGGCTGAATAAGACCTGCTTTCCTTTAGGAGCCCCCTTTTTGTCAGCGTCGGATGCTGTAGAATTATCCGCTGGCACGTAGATGTACTGGGCCTTCGAGGTCAAGTTATAATCGAAGTAGCTCCAGAGCGTCTCATTCCACATAAAGGCATGCATAGCATAGCTGCGGTTGGCAGCAACCTCGCGCCATTGGTCGCTGGCGCTGCTGTTGCCAGTCTGCTCGTAAAATTCGGCGATGGCGATCTCGTTTCCATACAGGATGGAGTTGAGGTCGACAGGAATGATGTTTCGGGTGTTAAGGTACCGAAGAGGGAAGTAGTCATCTCTCACAGTATCATCGGGCCGAGCAATCCATTTGACTGTGTAATCTAGGCCACTCTCAGCGCCGCTAGCAAGGTTTCCGTACAAGGTCTCCTTTTGCTTGGAGCTGAGTTTTTCTTCCTCGGGGTACTCCTTTCCTGATGTCGAGTAGTATGAGGCGTTGTTGGCGGTGATGTAGTCCTCACGGTACGACTCAGGTCGTGGTTGGGTGTTGGACACATTGTACCTATAAATCATGTTAGTTGCCATACTGGATAGAGTAAATCTGGTACTCATACGTGTTCAGGAGATAGGTCTCGTTGTTGATGTATACTTCGACTGAACGATTGTTCATAAAGAACTCATGTTCCTGCACAAGCAGCGGCAGTGCTCGCTCAAGGATGTCGGTATCATTGGTGTGGTCAATGTAGATCTTAATCATCTGGGACAGCAGCGGTGGCTGCGATCGGTTGAGATAGTAAAGCCGAGCACCGTTGGGGATGAAACCATACTCCTCGATAAAGTCAAGGAAGTTCTCAATAGTGTTTTTCGCGATATCTATAAAGGAACCTCCGGTTCGGAGAAGGCCTTCGAGAATCCAATACGAGTCCCAGTAGTAGGGCTCGCGGAAACGACCGCCTGCAACGACGAAGGAGCGGTTGACGGGGATAAAACTGTTGGGGCAATCCGAACAGTTTTTGGCGTCTTGATCATAACGACGGGTCAGGTCAGGCCAAATGTCAATAACCTTCTCTGTGAACTCTCTAATGACTGTATCGTTGATATTGTCGAGGAACTGGGGATCGGTCTTCAGCTCATCTTCGGGAACTTCTTCCAGTTCGTTACCAGCAGCAGCAAAGTTTTCATCGAGAAAATCGGCGAGCGCCGAATTGTTTTTGAGCGGCTTGTCGAGTTTGTCGAAAGATTCCTGGATCTCACTCAGAGGGCGAATAGCTGGCCTACACAGGGAAGGGAATTAGTCTCGTGATGCATGCTAAAAAGGTGCATAATTTACATGTCAACAAAAGTCTTGGAATCGCTAAAAGGTCGCGCAAGCTCAACCTGCTCGAGAATTTCTCCATGGCAGTAAATTGGAGAGTCGCATGGCGCGACGACAGTGCCATTGACATAGAGGGCAGATACGGTTGTCGCGGAAGCTGCAAGAGCTGCAGCGATGCGTCTTGGAGAAGGCATTTTGAGAGATTGAAGCTTTCCACTGAGGAAGAGCTATTCAAAGTTGCCTACTAAATAGTAATGATGCGGGGTAATTATGTTGGCAGGAGGATAATGGGACGAGAGAGAGTATAAATATATGCAAATCCACGATGTCTGTGATTCGGCCAAGCAGGTCATGACATGATGCCGAGAGCACAAGGGCAGGCAGTGTTTGTGAAAGTGAGCTACTTCCGGCTAGTCTCTTATTATTGAGATAATAGACTTTGAACAGGATTTTCTTACCCATGACCTGTCAGCCAAGAATGGAAGTTGGACTGGGATTGAAGCCGAAGCTGAGCTGTTGGAGCTTGTTTGACGATCATTTGCTAAGCTGCCCTCCACCTCCACTACAAGTTTTTACGATTCACCTAATGGGGAGACGTTTGTTACTTCTTTTCAAGGTTCATAAGATGTTAGCATGGGTTGCATTGGCCAAGAGCGTGTTTATGACGACCAACTTTTCTAGCATCATGATCAGTTGCCAAGGGACCTGGCTAGCTACCAACCTACTGCAGCTATACATGCCCCAGCTTGTTTATCATGAACTTTGTCTTGGCTTATTCAATTGACTCTCGTCTACATGATAATTTGCTTTTCTACCTCGTCTAATCACAATACAGCCGAAAACTGAATTGTTACCCGGTCAGCCCATTCTCATATCCTCGCGTGAGTGACGTGATGCTTCGAGAATTCCTGTAACCTTCAACCCCCCGGACACCACTAACACTCCAACGTGGAGAAAGCGTAGTATTAATCCCTGTCAGCTGGCTCCCCCGCACTCTTGGCTTCGGCATCAATTACACGTTTCTTACACTAGGGGCCGCCGATTTGACCGATTGGTTGTGACGTCAAGAAAACACCACACCCTAAACATGGATGAATGCGCGTCGAGTTCAAGACAGCCGGAGAAACGTTCCGTGGGTTGCATTTCGACGCGGAATTAAACTACAACGGCTCACTTCGCTACTCTTAAACGTGTCAGCGGCGTTGACGGATTTGTGTTGGCTCTGTCTCTGTTGAGAGTTAAACGGGAAGATCTTGAGATTGTCGTCTAGCAGGGTAGAATTGAGAAATGTGCTTGGACGGTTGATGAGCCTTTTTTTTTTTGGTGCCTGGGAAATAAAACGGTCCGATAAGCTCGACATAAACTTGGGATCTACATACCTAATACTATGCAATAGAGGTTATGTCAGATGTTTCTCTCGGCAACCCCGTTCAATGCGTTGACCACCTGCCTCAACGGGTATCAGATTCAACTCCAATTCTCTCAGATTGAAGCTATAGTGGAGCATCAGACCCATCAAGATGGTAAACACAAGGTTGTTGACTCTGATCCTGGCTCTGATCATATTTCGGTGGTTAACGGCCGGAATTGCTATAAACTTCACAGCTGTAGTATTTGACAAGGGTCTTCGTTGTTGCTTGTCAAGGTTGGACCCCAATCGCAAGAAATCGTTCTGGCTGAAGTAAGATGTTCAACATCTGTAACGGCCCTACCATGCATCTGGTTAGAGGCGTAAGCAGGACTCGTAACAATAGGCTTATCACATCTCAATTTATTCTATCCAATCCCAACTCTAATCTATTGCGGCACATATACACTGCCCTTTCCAACCTTTTGCGTAGCACTTGAGTCCCCAGTCTCACTCAGAACCTTCTCAAACACCACCTTCAACCGCCGCATCACTTCCTCCTCGTTCTGCGCAACTTGATAATGCGTCACCAGCCGGTTGCACATGAACTTGAGCCCAGCTTCAGCACCAATTTCAATGAATCGCTTCTCACTGCATCCTGTAGCCTTAAGATCCAACCACACCATGTTAGTCTCGGTTGGCTCGTCAATTTTGCCTCCCATACTCGTCCAGAGCGCATCAACCTTGCGCGCCATCTCGTGAGAGGCTCTTAGTGGTCCTTCCTGGCCATTGGGTGACTTGCCAAAGGTCTGCTCGATAGCGACGCGGCCCGCTGATGTGAGAACGCCTGATTGTCGAAGACCACCGCCGATGGACTTGCGAACCCAACGAGCGTGCTTCAGGGTAGCCTTTGGGCCTACGATGACACTGCCTGCAGGAGCACCAAGTCCCTTTGAAAGACACAGGCTGACAGTGTCAAAGTAGGAGCAGTACTCTGTCAGAGAGCCGGCTCCAGAGGCAACAGCTTCCCAAAGGCGAGCACCGTCGAGGTGTAGCTTGATATCGTGCTCTCTAGCAAACCCGGAGATGCGCTTTATCTCACTGAGGGGTGTTACCATACCGTGGAGAGTGTTTTCGAGACTAATGACACGCGTGGGACAGCCGTGGACATCATCGTCAAGGGTCACGTTCTCCTGGATCTCCTCGAGTGTCATGTATCTGCCATTCTTGGGAACAACAATCTGTATCTGAGCCCCTGTGAGGTTTGAGGTACTGCACCAATGTCAGTCATGTATACCCAACACATATTTTGTCAATACTAACCCTCCAGCCTCAGATGTGAAGATGTGGGCACGGTAGTCGCAGAGCACGGAATAAGGGGGCTGTGTAAGAAGAGATCTCAAGGCAAGTTGGTTGCCCATTGTCCCCGATAGAACGAAAAGACCGGCTTCTTTTCCGGTCCGCTCTGCAACATAGGCTTCGAGGCCGTTTGTGGCGGGGTCCTCCTGGAAGACATCGTCGAGCAGAGAGCATGACTGAATAGCTTCCAGCATAGCTGGCGTGGGGGTTGTCACGACATCGCCTACAGCACGAAGAGTCAGTGGTTTGATGTGCTCGAAAGTGATGGCTATGTGACGCACTGCGGAGATCAAGGGCCGCTGGCCCTTTAGCACCGAGCCAGGCGTTATGAGGCTTCTCTGAGATGGCGTCTCCCATTGCTGCGGTTGATAAAGTAAAAGGACGTTGTGAAAAAGCAATTGAGTGGGTTGTTATACGTGAGTGAAAGTTGGATATTGATATAGGTCGGCGCGGATATTTAGACAGACCGCGAATTGCCGAGGATGCGATAAGTCGAGGTGAACGACTCATCATGATAGAAGAGCGAATGAAGACTAAGACCTCTCCGGAGGCGGATAGATAACTGTAAATCTAAGGGCGTACGCAGGGCGCGAACGGGGTAAAACCTCCACAAAACTAGAGATAATGTGAGGGGAATGCGGACTCTTGGCCGTTGACAGCCCGAAGCCGATGCCGCCCCGTCTCGGCTCCGTAATGATGGAGCTCTCCCCCACAAACTAGCCTCAAGGGTCGACTATCGCCAACCGTCAGTTATTTCCGCTTTATATACTGCATGAATAGGTAGTTCGAAGGTCTTTGATTAGGGAATATTTACAATAAGGATATGTTTGACTCTAGCTTCGACTTTGATACTTGATCATCCAAAGCTGGACCAGCAAGGCAGGACTTTATACCATACGAGATCTTCCCCACATAGCAGCTTCGGTCTAAGTATAAGGACAGAGGCGATAGCGTCGAGTTGACAGTTTAAATCCTAAAGAAGAACACTGCTAATCTCATAGTCATATCTTTAGACCCTTAGTTAGACATATCCCCTTCAAGTGTTCAGCGCCGGCACTTATGAAATTGCCGGCTTTTTCATCTGACAGCTAACCGTCTGTCTAACCAATGATAGCAGTGCGCATCGATAGCTCGTGTAACGGTCTCTCATCATCCCCTTTGAGGCTGTGACAGGATTGACTAGTTCCTTAGAGGGTTGTTTGTTACGAATCTTACCATGCCGCGTTTACCGATTTAGGGGATTTCGCCATGCGCCTCTTCATGTTATCAGACATACAAGCAATTAAATAAAGTACCACGATGACCCCGTGGTCATGCCACGCTTACACTCTCATTCTTGCAGTCCTTCGCTTTCTTTCGTATTACAGCACACGAAATCATGGCCGTTCTGTTTCCTTCTCGTGCTCTGCTTTTGTTGATTCCCCTCATTTGTGTCGTTCTGCTACTGGCCAAGCAACCATTCTTCGACCGTTCGCATATCCATCGCATTACTGATACAGATATAAGCGTATCACTGGCACTTCCCCGACTCAACTTCTCAAGATCGCATTATGAATATTACGCATCGGACGCTGCTCGTTCATTATGCGCCGCCCATGGTTACTCCGTTTTTAAGCCTCATATCGATGCGCCTGGTGGCCGTCGCAAGATATACGACCTGTTCATGGTCAATACCGAACTCGACTTTCTCGAGATCCGACTAAGAACACTATACGATCATGTCGACTACTTTGTCATCGTGGAGGCACCGCTCACCTTCCAGGGCGGCCCCAAGAAACTTGTCATCCGCGAAAACTGGGATCGCTTCAAGGCATACCACGACAAGATGATATACCATCAACTCGAATACCCAGATGACTTTAAGCCCGTGCGCCACTGGGATCGTGAAGACTTGCAGCGCAACGCCATGTTTGAGCAAGTCTTTCCAAAACTCACCGGCGCGCAAACTCCTATTCCTGGCGACGTCCTCCTGGTCGCCGATGTAGACGAGATCCTCCGACCAGCAACAATGCTGGTTCTTCGAACGTGCAACTTTCCTCGCCGCCTTACTTTGTCGTCAAAGTTCTACTATTACTCCTTTCAATTCCTTCACGACGGCCCCGAGTGGCCATTTCCTCAAGCGACATACTACCAAGGCATGCGCAAGACCATATTGCCTGGGAATCTGCGAACTGGCGACGCAGGCACCCCTGTGCTGCGTGATCTGGAAAAGGGGGCATTGGCCAACGCAGGCTGGCACTGCAGTTCGTGCTTTGCGACAATAGATCAGTTCCTTAACAAGATGGCCAGTTTCTCGCACGAGTGGATGAATCATGAGCTATTCCGCAACCGAGATCGCATCGCCAACGCTGTTCGTCATGGTGCTGATTTGTGGGGGCGCAAGGAGAATACTTTTACACGGATTGAGGACAATGCTGACCTTCCGAAATGTCTGCTTGAGGACCGCAATCGATTTCGATATATGCTAAACCGGGACGACGAGACAGCTGGCTTCACCGATTACCCGTGACGATGTCTCATGCGAGTATAATGGCAAGCGATGCGTTTGAGCCTGAGTTGGTTTAGTTTATGATTTATAGATTTAGTTATGAGAGACAAGATACCCTTTGAGTTATGATCAAGTCTTAACGTCCAGTGCTTTCCTCCAAGTGCGACCTTCTACAGTTTAAAGCTGACTGTGCACAAAACTCGTGGACACGGGAAACTCCTCCCTGTTGCTCTAAGCCGTCACCTCATTGTGTTGTGAGGGGCGCTTTCTTTCGATAGATCCCGCTCGGTCCCAAAGGTAGGACTCAAGAGTCACGCAGCTTCTGAATAGGGAAGGGAGGGAGGAATGTGCCGAAACAAGCGTCCCTGTGACGGCAACAACCTTCTTTCTAGTTCACTTACCTTACCCAACTTAACTCAAGTGTCCATCCATAAGGTCTGAACAATCCTCTTGGGCAGCCTCCCTCTTTCACCAACGCACCACCAATCCCCCAAGCTTATTATCTGAGCGGAGGTCGAGTAAATCACATCACGTTCCAAGCCCTAGCTGACAGACCTCGTGTCAACGTCACTTCTTCAGCTCCGATTCGAACCCTGACTGGTCGTCCCGTCATGATGGCTCCTTGGCCAACTTCCAATGAGCATCCTCAAGAATGAATCGTCAGGTACCTCATCAGGGGTTCATAAGTCATTCGGAATATGAGCCGTGAAAGGGAGGGTACATTTGCAGAAAAGCCATCGTCTAGCGCAAGACGTTCGATTCGCTCACAGTCACTGATCACGCTCCAATAAGAAGGCCGAGTCCACCTTTTCCCAAACCTCGAATTCCAGTTCATTTCCATACAAGGAGGTAATAATTTCGACCTTTTCCCACACGAGGTTTCTTTTTCCTATTTCCCTTCTTGCTTTTAGTATACACCTTCTCTCGTTCGCTCATATCGATGCTCATCTTCGCGACGCTCAGTTACGCGATTTGTCGAATGATCTTACCACCCCGTCCCCACCCCCGTACCGATAACCCTCCGCTCCGCCCCCGTTCACCGCCGTCCCCGTCTGATCGGGGCCTCCGTGGGATTGTCTACGAGGAACTGAGTGCACCATGATCTCATCGCAACTGCCCGGCTCGCTCAATGAATCAATAATAACCTTGCTCAAAAGTGAAGCTTTCTAGTCATGGATCTTGATCTCGATATTGGTCGGTTAAACGATTCATAATAACGATCTTTCCTGTTCCATCGATCTTGTATCATTATTTTGAGGAATGACTTACGGCACGATAACTCATTCAAACTGCAACGTTCGTTTTGAAAGAGAAGAAACCCACCAACGATCTGACGCCTACAAGGTCCAAAGACAGCAAAGTGACTATCTAGGAAAGGGACCCGTTCATCGGAAGCACTTGGCCGGTCAAGAAAACGACCACACCCAGTCAGAATCACCCACGATATCCTTCCTTGCTGCACCTCAGATCCTCACCAGTTCGTTCGCTCGGCCGGGGGGTGGGTGCGGGCGGGAACGCGGATGTGCGCGATGCGATGCGTGATGCGAGGCGGGATTGACAGGGCGAGGGAGCCACTGCAAACCGGCGTGCGGCGCTTGTCAACTGCAGCGATGAGTTGGCCAACGCATCAAGTGGTCCGTGTGTAGCCTCCTAGAGTTTCCCTCAACAAGCCCCTCCCTCGCATCTCCTTCTTTTCCCATTCTCTTTGAACTTCAGTCCTTAATTTTTCTTTTTGGTTCTTTGCTGAATATCATTCTCTGGTTCTCGTCTTGCATGTTGGACTTTTCCCTGCCGCAAATGGCCTCTTGGTTGTTTGGAACGGGTGTTGATAAGTATCCACACCCCGGCATCACCTGGACCTCCGCCTCACATTGACAACTCAACCAATGTCATCTGGAACCGGTTCTTCACGACAATTCAGTCTTCTTAAAGGTCTCTTCAACGCCTGTCAGGTCGGATCTTGAGCGTGTCTTTTCATCAATACGAAAATTATATACGAACTATCTCAGGAGCCGGGCTTGATGAGATCCTAGTTAGATTCATATCGCACAGTCTCACTCACACCATCAACCCTAGACCTGGATTTGGATCTGGATCTGAATTGCTAGTCTATCAACACACGTCTCTTTCCGTCAGTTATCATGCCAAAACCTGAACAAACAATTTCATAGCGACATCATCATTTCAGTCATCAGCCGTTTCTAGTCAGCCGCTTGCAGATTACTTATACAAGCCGTGGCCGACATCAATATCCATGCTTTACTCGATCAAAGTATGTTCCAACCAGAAGAATAACGTCCAAGAATCGTATCATCGTCATCGTCATCGCCAACAGCAGCAAGTACAACACCGCCATTGACGACGGTAACAGCGGCCCATGACCCCAACAAATAACAAAAAAGTAGTGTGAATGGCAAGCGCCAGCCCTCAAACAGGAAGCCGGTGTTCCTTGGAGAAGACCTCTTCTCCTATCTAGCCAGCGCTGAACCTCTTTCCATCATGCAAGCTTATGCTCCGTCGAGAAATAAAGAAAAGTTGTCCTGGAATTACAGAACCCTGGTTGTTGACAAAAAGAAGACGGTGAAGAAGTCTTCGCAACGACTGTGAACAACCACTCATGGGCTGACAGATATCTGGAAAAGTCATGAGCTCGTGAGAGAGGAAGTTTATATATGTTTACCCTCGGTCTTTTCACTCGTCTCGCCGCCGAGACGGCCTTTTGCTCTCTCCTCGGTCTTAAGACCCCAGACACAGGCAGACATGGGTTCTTGCCTGGAAGTTATTGGAACAAATAGCCCAGGCCTGAACGCTCTACCTCCTTTCAAACAAGAAGGGGCCTAGGTGTGCATCCTCAGACAGTCATGTTACGGCCACTATACCAACGACACTCGCGCTGGTCATGGACGTGTGGCATACTTCATTAGAAACTCGACTACAGCGTCAAGGTTTGTCTCTTCTTTCGCGCTGATACCATAGCAGCACACTTCACGGCCGCGTATGCTCTTCAGGTCCAGTTCGTCAATCAGCTCATCCACCGAAAGCTTATCCGGAAGGTCGGACTTATTCCCCAGGATGAGAAGTGGGATACCAGCAAGTGACTTGCGGCTCATGAGGTCGTGAAGCTCTTCTTTGGCTTGGGGGATCAATGGAGTGTCGGCAATATCGACGATAAAGACGATGGCGCTCACACCTCGGCAGTATCTCTCCCACATAGTTCGAAATCGGGGCTGGCCACCAATATCCCAGCATTTGAGGGTAACGTGGCCACGCTGTACCTTTTTCATGTTGAACCCGACGGTAGGGATCGAGCTAAACAGCATCTGGAGTTAGCACTTAGGCCCTCATCACGGAATGAGACCGTCGGAACGATCGCTGCAGACATCGAAAACATATGGCCCGAGCCATTCTTGGGGAAGCGCTTACTCGAGAGTGAATTCGCCGCCCTACAATTCCAACAGAGGTCAGCTACAAGCGGCCAAGCAACATGGCAGGAAACGAGACGACAAAACTTACAGCGAGGACCCGTAATAACGAAGTCTTACCAGCATTTTGCAAACCAACCATTGTCACCTCCATTTCCATCGCCCTGCAAGTTATTATCAGTATGTTAGTTCAGAGTCTGTCGCAGCTATGAAACAGAGCAGGGAGCAGAGGAACCAGCAGTTGCCTTGAGAGCAATGCATGATCACGGTTACTTACCAAAACATGCGCATCAACCAATTGTAGACCCTTTGGAAAAGCCCTGCCATGTTTACTATCTGGTCACGAAGGACGCTGGTCGCGCTGCGGCAGAGGGTCGGGTGAAGGCGGGGGTGGTGATTGAGCAGAGCTATGGCTAGGCCGGCTGTTGCGAAAACGAACGGACGAAATACTGTTTTCTTTTGAGGGCTGCTCTCTCTGATCAGAAGCACGGGAAATATCTTGATTTCGCAGAAAATGGCGGAAGATGTGGCGGGCGGGGTGCTTTATGAGCAAGGCAATTCTGTCGGCGCTCAGATGCAGGGTCGTAGTTGGAGGTGACAGGACGGAGACGAGGAGCGGGATGGCGGTTCAGGATGAAAAGCGACTTGTATGACGGTGGCAGGCGACGAGTAACATCTGCACCTACGAAGTTGTGCGCGCCAGCGTCTGGGCGTTTGGGGTCGGCGACGGCGTCGGAGGCGGGTTCGGGCGGCGATGGAAATAGTGAAGGAGGAGAGGCTCGTGGTGCAACGACGGAGGAGCAGTACCTAGATTGGTACAGGTGACGCCTAGGCGGAGGCACAAAAAAGGGCCCCACCTGGGACGAGATGACGGCCGAGACAGTCGATAGAGACGCCAGGGAAAGGACACCCAAAAGACACCAGAGGCCACCAGAGAGACCACCAACGAGCACGAGCCTTTGGGGCCCTTGAGGGGGCAAGGAATGGGGAAGTGGTGGGAACGACCCGTGCCTGGCGGCGCAAGTAGCGTAGCTTTTAGCGCAGATGCAGCGCCAAAGGAGCCCAGAGAGGTTACCGAGATAGATTAGATAGACGGCTGAGTCGAGTTGTGCCGTAGTCGCGAATATGGGCTTCAGGGAAGCTCAAGGTACGATACTTGGCGTGAGTGAGTGAATAACACAATGCTCACTACCCACCTAGGTATAATATCGATAGCAGCAGTGCTGTGCAGGGAACAGCGTCGACAAGAGCTCCAGGTCGGGGAGCCTAAAGCTGGTGCAGGGATGAGCAGTACGCGGGAGCGCCAAAAGTACTGATTGGGGACTGCAAGTCGTCGCGGGGTGTTGTGACATTCCAATCTTCAATCACCTGGTCCAGCCCAGAGGTGGCAGCAGTGTGGGTTAGGCGCTGCGGCGTTTCATTCGCTTGGTCGCGGTAGAGCTTGTTAGAGTGGAGCGATGATCGACCAGGGCTCAAGGTCGGCGTCGACGTCAGTACTCAGAGCAATGGGCTTCTGAGGGCGCCTAATGCTGTTGTGCCTTCAATGTCTAGGGTCCTTATCTCTGGCCGAGCGGCTAGATGTGAATCGAATGGCCGACAGTGGAAATGAATGTTTGGGATTGTCGTTTTGAGTTCCTAAATAAACCTCCTCCACGGTTAGCTGCAGGGTCCTTGCTGGGCGGGAGCCGGCAAACAAACCGAGCCGATGGAGAGTGTAGAGGTTGACGATCGATACCAGATCTGCTCAAGATACCAAGCGGATCTAGTGTCGATTCTCGATGCTGAGACTGCAAGGCGGGTAGCAGATTTTCTCCAGCAGGGCAGTTCCCTCGATACAAGGTAAACCTCGGATCGTATAATCTCAAATACGTACGTGTTTGAGCTCAGGTGCTTGGTAAACGTCGTGTTGCAATAACACATGCAACTTGTGGGCCTTTGTTGCCAGCCACTGACAGCCACAAGTAAGGCGTTGCTGATAACGAGATGATCAACTGAGGGCGAAAACGAATGAAGTCGAACCGATTCCTAGTTGTGAAGAGCTGGTGGCTTCTAACAAAGTTCTCAACGGGGGCGGTAGAAGCTCAAAGTCCCTCGATTCCAGTTACTGGTGACGTAGTATTTGGAGGTAGCAGCAAGGGAATATGAGGTGAGCCTCAAGTCGAGGTGATATCGATTACCTTGGCGTTACCTTGAGGATCAAGATGGCGTAAGTCGTGTCTAGGTCATGAGACAAGGGAAGAGGATGACAACCTCTCAGATAATGTGCACAAGAGAGAGGGGGTCAAATGCAGAGTGCAAGGTTGAGGTATCGTCTTTCCATTTCCATTTACTTCGAGTCAAGTAGCAAGACCTAGCAACCGAGGTCAGGTAACTGCTAATCTTAGTATCCATATCCCGGTCTTGGTACCTGTAATGCAGATGCAGGTTGGGCTGCAGTTATTGCAAGCATCAGCTCACTCATAATATGAGCTTTCATTCGTGCAGCGGTTGGGAAGCTATGGCTTTGGGCTTCAATGTGGGTGCGCCTGTCACCCTTATTCCTCGTGGAGGTGGCGGCCAGGTCTTACTTGAACGCATGGCGTCCTTCATATTGACCTATCTGCCCAAATACGTTGGTCTCGCTCCCTTATCCATCTCATTGTAGATATCTACCAGACAAGCACGAGTCCTCTACAGGAGCTGTTACTACACCCTGCACAGCACGCCAGTTCCTGTAAAATGAGGTGAAGCCCGGGCAGAGTTCCTTGGGTTGACACTGCATCGGGCTGTCCTTTAGCCTTCTTACTGCCTTGAAAAACGGCCCCCATCTCCGACTTACACAGTCAGCGTCGTACCTACAGCATCCCCAGGCACCAGCTTTAGGCGTTCAACGCCCTAGGGGACTTGATTGGCAACACAAAGGAAGCAGGTTTTACTTAGTGGACCTTGTGACTTGGGAGCGCGGAGATAATTCGTCATCATTCTCGTGAATTATCGCCTCTAGGAACGACGAAACGAGACGCTCTCTCTGATCTTGGTTCTGCGAAGAGAGAATCACTCACTACCTTAGGTTATCGACTTTCCATATCGTTCTTGGCGTGAACCCCACACCCAAACTCAAGGGGAATAAGATAAATGCTTCTCATTCAGCGCTTTCATTGTTTGATCCAAATAACTTGACTTGAAATTACCTGGGTTACTTTGCTTAAGATGGAACTTTTATTCCGCAGCGATAATTCCGCATTCCGTGATGCCTGCTCCTCATTCGTCCAAAAGCCACCCCGCTTTGCGATAAGATAAGCCACTATCGAACGTGATCCACCTACAATTTTTTTTCTATGCGAGGAACTGTCGGACTTTTTTTTCTGTCGCGCTGCGATAGCCTCAATTTCTCTGCGAGCGGCCCAACTGACGAATGTCTACCGCTCTTCACTCCTCATAGTGATAGGCAAGCTTTCGCGGGTACTTTAACTCTCTGCGATTGACTCATCTTATTTTTGTTTTGGACATATTGCTATTGCCCAAAAGCGAGCGCCTCGAGTCTGGTCTTTTTTTAAAAGCTTGAAATCGACCTTTCACCAGTCACCATGGCGCCCTCGGCCACCAACACCGAATGGGATCACGAGTTCCATACTCTGCGCCGAGAAAACCTTTTCCGAAACCCCCCAAAGGATCACAGCGCCTATCCCGCCCTTCAATTAGCTGTCGATCCCCATCTTGAGTCCTTCAATGGTCTCTTCCGTGATGATGGCAAGCCAGGTCTGTTGACGCATGGTATAGCCGACATTGGCAGCAAAACTTTCCTCGATGGCGACGACCGCGCCGCTTCAGATGGCAAGAACCGTCTGTCAATCCGATATAAGGATGTCTTCCTCCAAAAGCCCCAGGTTCCGCCTTCTAATAAGATGGCCCGGAACCGTCAGGTTTTTCCCGCCGAGTGCAGAGAACGCCATGTTACCTACCGAGGTAGGCTCTCGGCTACTCTCGAGTATCGTATCAATGGAGGTGATCCAGTTGAATTTACTCGAGAGTTTGGTCAGGTTCCTGTTATGATCAAGGTTTGCGCCCCATGATCTGGTGTAGGAGCTTTTTACTTACAATTACCAGTCGAACAGATGTCATCTCGAGAACAACTCCCCTGCCCTCCTTGTTGAGCGAAAGGAAGAATCAGAGGAGCTTGGAGGATATTTCATCGTGAACGGTATCGAGAAGATTATTCGAATGCTGCAGTTGAATAAGCGAAACTTCCCCATGGCTATCAACCGACCCAGTTTCCAGAACCGTGGTCCTGGTTACACTCCCTACGGTATCATTCTCCGTGCAGTCCGACCCGACGAGACTTCCCAGACCAATGTTCTCCATTACCTCAACGATGGAAACATGACATTCCGTTTCTCGTGGCGTAAGAACGAGTACCTCGTTCCCGTTATGATGATTCTCAAGGCACTAGTCGAGACCAACGATCGCGAAATCTTCGAGGGCTTGATTGGCCCCGCTGGCTCCAAGTCAACCAAGAACACCTTCCTCACAGACCGAATCGAGCTACTTCTACGAACATACAAGTCCTACAACCTCTACAGCAAGTCGGAAACGAGAGCGTACCTAGGCGAGAAGTTCCGAGTCGTTCTCGGAGTGCCAGACACCATGACCAATCTTGAAGTCGGAACTGAGTTTTTACGAAGGATTGTTCTGGTTCACCTCGGAAACGTCGATGTAACTGAGGAGCAGGATAACGAGAAGTTCAAGCTGCTGCTCTTCATGATCCGAAAGCTGTATGCGCTTGTTGCTGGAGACTGCGCTGTCGACAACCCTGATGCTGTTCAGAACCAGGAGATCTTGCTTGGTGGCTTCCTGTATGGACAAATTCTCAAGGAGCGACTCGACGAGTTTCTCAGTGTCAACGTTCGTGCTTCTCTGCGAGACTATCTCCGAAGGCACCCCGGTGTTCCATTCACCTCTGAAGACTTCCGCAAAGACTTCCCCAACAACATTTTCCGCAAGGCCAACGAGAACCTTGGAAATGCCCTTGAGTATTTCCTGTCAACAGGTAATCTGCAGAGTGCCTCGGGTCTTGATTTGCAACAAACTGCCGGTTTCACAGTCGTCGCCGAGAAGCTCAACTTCTTGCGATTCATCAGTCATTTCCGCATGGTCCATCGAGGTGCCTTCTTCGCCCAGCTGAAGACAACAGCTGTACGAAAATTGCTTCCAGAATCATGGGGTTTCATGTGTCCCGTTCATACACCTGATGGTGCCCCTTGTGGTCTTCTAAACCATCTTGCACATAAGTGCAAGATCATGACTGACTATGTCGATGTATCTCACATCGCGACACTTGCCGCTGAGCTTGGAATCGTTGATGTTTCTTCAGCATCGACTGACGAGAACGTGGTGGTTATGCTTGACGGCAAGATCCTTGGTTTCTGTACTCCCAAGGAGTCTGTCAGAATTGCAGACTGCTTCCGATACTGGAAGGTTGAGGGCACTCACGGAGTTCCTCACCAGCTAGAAATTGGTTACGTTCCTCCGTCCAGGGGTGGCTCTTATCCGGGTATTTACATGACTTCGACGCCTGCGAGAATGGTGCGCCCTGTCAAATACCTTCCTCTTCAGAAAGAGGATTGGGTTGGTCCCTACGAGCAGCCCTATATGTCCATCGCTGTGGTGCCTCAGGAGATTGAGTCTGGCAAGTCCACACATGTGGAATTCGATCCTACCAACATTCTCTCGATTCTCGCCAACATGACCCCCTTCTCCGATTTCAACCAGTCACCCCGAAACATGTACCAGTGTCAGATGGGTAAGCAAACCATGGGAACTCCTGGTACTGCTATCCGCTACCGAACCGACAACAAATCGTATCGTCTGCAAACCGGCCAAACGCCCGTTGTTCGAGCGCCCCTCCACAACGCCTATGGATTCGACAACTTCCCCAACGGCATGAACGCGGTTGTAGCTGTCATTTCTTACACTGGATACGACATGGACGACGCTATGATTCTCAACAAGAGTGCCCACGAGCGAGGTTTTGGCCATGGTACCATCTACAAGACAAAGAAGATTTCACTTAAGGACGACTCTCGAACGAAGGCTACCAAGAGCGTCACCAAGGCCTTCGGATTCGCGCCGCACAGCTACGTAAGTGCTCAGTACCAGGGAATGCTGGATGACGATGGTCTGCCGCATGTTGGTCGTCTGATTGAAGAAGGAGACGTCGTTTGCGCATGGCACACTGTGACTCCCGACTACAATGGCAAGTTGGTGAACCTCGACGGCATTACTCATTACGAGAAGTACAAGGACTCGGAAACCGGCTTTGTTGAGGAAGTCCGCCTGATCGGAGCCGAGTCTGGTAACGAGCCTCTGCAGACAATATCTATCAAGTTCCGTGTTCCCCGATCACCCATTATTGGTGACAAGTTCTCGTCCAGACACGGACAGAAGGGTGTTGCCTCACAAAAGTGGCCAACTATGGATCTGCCTTTCTCCGAGACTGGCATTTCCCCCGATATTATTATTAACCCCCACGCTTTCCCTTCTCGTATGACGATAGGCATGTTTGTGGAATCGCTGGCAGGCAAGGCTGGCGCGCTGCACGGCCTTGCGCAAGACTCGACGCCATTTAAGTTTGACGAAGAGAACACAGCAGGAGATTACTTTGGTCACCAGCTGATGAAGGCCGGGTACAACTACCACGGCAATGAGCCTATGTACTCGGGCATTACTGGAGAGGAGCTCGCAGCTGACATCTACATCGGAGTCGTCTACTACCAGCGACTGCGACACATGGTGAACGACAAGTATCAGGTGCGAACCACGGGTCCTGTTGTTCCTACGACCGGTCAGCCTATTAAGGGCCGAAAGAGAGGTGGTGGTATTCGTGTGGGAGAAATGGAGCGTGATGCCCTGCTGGCACACGGAACTGCCTTCTTGTTACAAGATCGTTTGCTCAACTGTTCCGATTACTCAAAATCGTGGATCTGCCGCCGATGTGGTTCATTCCTCTCTGTGCAGCCCACAGTGTCACAGTTTGCACAGGGCAAGAAGAAGGCCGCGAGCATTGTACGATGCCGCGCCTGTGCAGTTAAGCTGGACGACTCGGAGGGCATCGACCTTACCGAGATCCAGGGTGAGATCTGGGAGGACGGTCAAGGTAACTCTTGGGTTGGCGGTGACCACACTACGCAGGTTGTTGTGCCCGGTGCGCTCAAGTATCTCGATGTGGAGCTTGCTGCGATGGGTGTCAAGCTCAAGTACCGTGTGGACCGTGGCGATGAGCCTCGAAAGGGTCCTATGAGACCTATGGCATTGGACGGCGTTAAGGTTGGAAAATAGACGGATATATTGCTGATTTGTTTGTTCTGTTGGAGCTGTTCTATTTTGTGGCGGCTTATGTATATCCACGATGGTATAGCATGTTAATATGACCATGACTCTAAAAGACTATCTGAAGATCAAGAGTGTCCTGCAGTGTGCCCCTTGACTGGCCTTGTGTGCGCAATGAAGCTAACACCACCTCCATCGCAACGCCTCGCTCAACAGCATGTTGTGAAGACGCATGCGCGAGGGTTAAAGAAGAGCTCGAGGCACCAACCCTAGCCTAATAAACACTTTCACCTTATCTTTGCAAAGGATAAATAATGTCGGGTACTCTTGTCTAGTATCTAGAGGTCTTATGCCACTGCATAGCACACTCACCGACTCTATCCCGTTTTCAGACTTACATCGAGCTATCAACTCAAGGTACTTGACTGTAGCATTCCGCTACTCGAACATCCTATTCCGCACCATAACCTTGCTTGATAAGCAGACGACACCAATGACGGCGGCAGCACACATATCTACGGCACCTCGGCATCGGACAGCTCCGAGCAAACGGGGCATGGAAACGTGGATAGTCGAGCGCAAGGGGAGACAAGAGAGTTGCGTGTTTCTTGGCAGGGAAACCAAGTGATACAAAGTGCAGGGCGGATGCGAGTAGCCGAGGCGATGGACAAATGGCAGCTGAGGACTGAGCTGTCGATGGTTTTTGATCCAAGATGAGAGAGTGTTTGTGATTCAGAGTGATTCAAAGGGGAGATGCAACAAGCCGTTTTGTGATTCCATCTATGGATGTTATGCTGCTGTTTCTTTAGTTGAGGGTGTACACAACAATGTGGATAGGTAGATCATCAAATGGCGGAGTGTTTCTTTTATATCGCCGTGTCTGGACTTGATCGTGTTTGTTCTTTCCCCCGAGGGTTGTTACGAATCGCATTGGGTACCCATCAACTTACGTTGTACTAAGAAATTACCAGTTCATCCGATAAGTTTACTGACAATATTTATAAGTTTGCTGAGACATCCTCTTTTCGAGCCCTGTCAAGGCACCGTCTGCCGAGTTGTGCCTGCCTAAGGATAAAGCAAGAACGAAGCTGGCACTGCACCTTCTTTCTTAACCCAAATCTGCGACTTCCCTTTTCGTTATCTTGAAATTCGCTTTATTCAGCAGCCGAAACCATAAGGTACTTTATTTCTTCTCCCTTGATCACACAACTTCAGCAACCATGCATCTTCTCATCGCTTGGGTACTTTTCGTCGTTGCTGCAGCGGCGCAGAGCTATAATTACGACGTGGATATCGACTCGCTTACACGCAGACAAGACAGCGGCTCCCGAATCGTTGTGAAGCCACTTCCGCAGACTCGCAATGGCACCATTCCCCTGAGACCCGAGATTCGAGAGATGAAAGCCGACAAATACAAATGGGACTTGTTCATTCTCTCAATGAGTATGTTTCAGGATGTCAGTCAGGATGACCCTGTTTCGTGGTACCAGATTGCCGGTATGTTGCATTGTCTTGGATATAGCGTTATAGATTGAAGCCATTCTGATGTTTTGTCTTTCAGGAATACACGGGGTTCCCTTTGAGCCATGGAATGGTGTTGAAGCTGCTCCAGGAGCAAGTCAGTCTGGGTACTGTACTCATAATTCCGTTTTGTTTCCTCTCTGGCATCGACCATATCTCGCCCTTTTCGAGGTAAGCTCGACTCTTGGGGAGATTTCATTCTCATGCTGACCAACTTGAAAAGCAAGAATTGTATCGAATGGCCAACGTCATTGCCGGCATGTTTCCTAACGGGACCGAGCGGCAAGCATATCAAGATGCTGCCCGCGACTTTCGGATGCCATATTGGGATTGGGCAACGGCTGCCCCAGAAGGACAGACGCACTTCCCGGATGTCTTTTGGAACGAGACCATCTCTCAGAATGGTCCCAGGGGGGTTCAAGATATAAGAAACCCTCTTTACTCTTACAAATTTCACCCCAGGAATGAAACCGCCCTGATCTGGAGCCCAGTAAGTCCCTGATCCAAGACTAAACGATGTTACTAACAATTGCCTAGTTGAAGGAATGGGACGAGACAAAACGAGCCCCTAATTCTTCCGAAAGTACTACGAATCCTACATCCGACAATGAAGAAGTCAGCAGAGTGCTTCTCTCCAAGTTGCCTCAGATTCAACAGCGTCTTTTCATACTTTTCTCCAGTTACAAAGATTTCAACAACTTCGGAAATAAGGCATGGGCTGTTAGTCAAAACCTCTCAACATTAGACTCTATCGAATCTGTTCACGATATCGTCCACATCTACGGCGGACTTCAAGGCCATATGACCTATGTTCCTTTGTCTTCATTCGACCCGCTGTTTCTGCTCCATCATTGCATGACGGATCGGCTGGTTGCAATATGGCAAGCCCTCAATCCAGACTCATGGTTGACTCCGATGCCGGCGGGTGAGAATAGCTTCACCACTCTCAAGGGCGATGTGCAGGATTCCAAAACACCTTTGGCTCCATTCTTCGCGTCTGATGATGGCACTTTCTGGAACTCAGACATGTCCAGAACTACTGAGGCATTTGGCTACGCATACGCCGATACGGATTCAACAGGGAAACAGAAGGAAGACGTTCGAGAAGAGTTGGTAAAGAAGATAACGAAGTGGTATGGAGGCACAAGTGTCGTCAGTCTAAGGGCCAATTCCGGTGCTATGATGAATGCTCAAGGCCAACCTGCATCCCCCATACTTCGCGATGGGCACTACACTGAATGGGTTGCTAACGTACGTGTTAACGTGGAGGCTTTGGGAGGCAACTTTGGAGTACACTTCTTCCTGGGTGATTCCTCGAACGATAGCAACTATGCTGGCACAGTCGCGATTTTTGCCATGAACAGGAGAACTGGTTCAGAGACCATGATTTCAGGAACGACACCTTTGACGTCTGCCCTGTTGAAGAGGGTCGTGGCCGGAGAAATTCCACACCTGGAGCCTGAAGCTGTTGAGCCCTTTCTTCGACAGAAACTACAGTTCCGTGTGCTCGGGAGTAATGGTCAAGAAGTTGATTCAAGGGACGTGGCCGGGTTGTATGTAGATATCAGCACTTCAAAGGTGAAGCCACCAGAGGAAGAAACGAAGCTACCTGAATGGGGAGCAGTGTCAAGAATCGATTTATGGTCTTAGATGGGATACTTATCAAATCAGGAACCTAAAGTAGGTGGTAATAATAAATCATGAACTTTAAGCTGAAGTAGACCTAAAATAAGCTCTAATTATTATAGTGACATATCCTAAGGTTTAGTAAACCTCTCGAGCTTTCTTGAACTACCTTTTAAGGAGTAGCAACACGAGTCCTTTCTCAACTGCCTTTGTCACATTGATCTCGATCCAGATGTTAACAACATTATCCTCAACTTCGAGATTTAGACTAAACAAGGGTCAGTAAATAATCGACACTTTACCTAACTTTAGGATAGGTTGCTGTAATAACTAAAGCATAGCTTAGGCTAGATAGATATCTACTAAAGTGCCTAATTTGTTTTATTACCTCTTACCTAAAATTAGGTATGGTATCGATTCTTTACTGACCCGCCTGCTACCTTAGAGCAGTAAGTTGGAAATGCTGACCATCCATCTTATTTTAGTCTTCTCAGTCTACGGAACAAAGATCACGTAATTCCCATTAGTTCAACAGGATCCGGGCGTGCCGCTTATGAATGTCTCAGATTCAGATTCGGAATGGATTAGCACCTTGGCAGCCTGAGGTTTATGAGGGATCAACCGTTGCATATGTGGCTTGTGACACATGCTCTACGAGCGGCTAAAGTGCAGAAGTGCAACACCAACTCGGGTACCGTCCCCAACGAGAAACGTTCATAGGCTTCCTTGTTCTTATCACGAATACATGATGCTTGTGTGGCCCTTGTGATACCGATATGCGTCCATGATAAATATAACGGAACAGTTCCCCTCAATCCCAGGTCATCGCCCCCCAGCGCAATAATGGCAGACTCCGATATCCCCTCCGTCCCTCCGCCCTGGACTCTCAAGGGCGACGTCTACGCCTTTGTTTTCTGGACGCCTCGCTCACTGGCCCGTGATGGCCTCCCCAGCTTGACATATTCGCCTCTTGAGGCTCAGTCAAGCTATGCCTCTAGCCAGAAAGCCCTCGGAGGTCTAAGCATGTTCCAGCTCATCCGCTACACGGAGTCTCCCGTGGGACCCTACGATGAACTCATCCTCGCACCGGGAAGCTTCGAATATGAGGAAGAGGATAAGAGTGGGAGAAGAGTTAAAGGGAAGGGTGTGAAGATTACAAGGATCTATGTCTCGCAGAAGCATACGTGCTATAATGGGAGAAAGAGTAATCATCTCTTCCATTTGAATGCTTTATCAGCTAATTGTTGTGTTTAGACTGGAATGTCCCCAAGCATCTTGCTCAGTTTACTTGGACCGATAACTCGAACGGTTCGACAACCGTAAAAGTGTATCCTCACGACACAATAGCCACAGACTCTGTTGGTGCTGAATCAGCTTCTCCGGATACTATTCCCTTCTTTCAAGCAACCTTCAAGCCAGTTCCCTACACGCCCCCGTTTCCCTTTAATACATCGTGGATGAACCATTTCGGTTTCAACACCACCCTTGTCCTTCCTCCGCTACCCGAGGGGTCTGGGAGCCAGGGGGAGCTGCCTGGTACTGATCGATGGTGCTCGGTGGTCCCTCAGCAATATAGCTCCAAGTGTAAACTGGGCTGGTTCAATGTTGAGCAGCATCGCGATGAGGAGGGTAAATTGACGGGTGCCTTTGAGAATTTCTGGCCTGGCTGGTCAAAATGGCAGATTGGGTTTAAGATGGAGAATTCTGTCATCGGGTTCGATCATCCAGAAACTTGGGAGCCATCTAGAACGAGCCAATGAGGCCATGAAGCTGTTACTTCTTGATTTAACCATGGCCAATCAACCTCAAAGAATCACCGTTGAGACGAGTAGATAGCAAGCGCAGTGTTGATGATCAAGCGTTTCTCTTTTCGAGACCTATGAGGAATCTGGACTAGTAGAGAGTCATACGGGTACTATGTAAGTAAGCAAATGCCTCTTTAACAAAACACCTTCAACTCCTGTGCGCGCCACGAAAAGATAATAGAACTTCAACCCCAGTCTCCCAACCAACAGGTTGCCTCTGTTGGCTCACCATGGCCGTATAACAAGAACCCCAGTCTACGCAAGAAATACAGGTTCGTTGAGCAGCCCACTGCTCGCTCCTTCAATCCGTCCATCAAGTCGTTAAGTTAAATATGTCCAAAGCAGTCGTACAGTAAGTTTTCTCATCGAATCAAGCATAAGCAAGATTATGAGCTCCTCGCCACCTCCTTCCTAAGCCCATATGCGTTAACAAGCATACCATTCCACAGCTGTCATAAGTCCAGGATAAATGGACGAGCCAACCAAAGCCTGCATCAAGCAGTCAGGTCCTGGGCTTTACAACTGTGATGTCTAGCAAGAACCAATTGTCTCTCGGCAAATCGCCTCGGAAATGTTCCACATTGGTCAGGCGTGCTCTTAGTTGCCGTAATAGTTAAAACCAGCTCGCGAAACACCCAGTGGCGCAGGCGATTGACATTCATCAATCATAGATATGGGCAACTCTGCAAGAGCAAGATCTTGCCTGGTGTGCACTTCGCGAGTCTATTCACTCAGTGGTTCCAGTTCCCGCCTGTTTAGCCACAACCTCTCGAGCATAAAACTCAACCAGCATAGTCGCATATGCTTCCAGATCTTCCACTGGAACGGCGAGTCGGAAATCGTTAAGGAGGAGAAATTGAAGCTCGAGGTGGTTTAGTTCAACCAACGGTAACCCACCAACCTGTCGACACATTAGTCTTCGGCTATTCATTCCTGCAGAGTGAATACATACCTTGGCATATCTCGAATTTGTATAGAAAACGTCTGAAAAGAACTTGCTTGCACATGTCACCCCGGAAATGATAAGGCGGTGAATGTTGAAGCTGTCGACAACGAAGTATGTTGCAGCTGCAATAGCAGCATGTTCAGTCGGAGTAGCGGGCCCCTTGTTGCTGCTTGGGTGGCTTGGTCGAGTTGAATCGGCCATTTCCTCGTCATCGTCGTCTGCAAGGTCGGAGTCGCTCTCATCTGAATCATCCATACCCTCGCCGCGCATGGGGGTGTCTTGAGAAGCAGCTGCGTTCAGTTGTTGCGGCTGTGTTTGCCTTCGACTCTCTTCGCTCTTCGTGACCATATCGTTGACACGTTCTGTCATGCGGTCAAAGTAAACCAGCAAACTGAGGAATACCTCATAAGTAGTGGGGCAGTATTTGTGTATCCTTGAGAGGTAACTGAGAATGGTAATTGCTGGGACATTCTTGCCATGGAAGGCAAGAACAGAGTGGTTCAAGGACGAGATCGAACTACCACTTGTATCGCCGGATTGGTTGGCTTGTTGTTGATGGGCAACATTACGCTGCATCGCATCGTGTTGTAGATCATTCGTAGTAGTGATCTTGGTTAATAGGGCAGCAACCATTTCAATAATATCCCCGATAGGCATGCCACTGATCTCATACTTCATCTGCTGGAGAGGTGGATCGTTGAGGATGCCAGATCCGCCATTGCCAGAGAGTAAGTCGGCACTAGCCAGACTCTGAATATGTGCTAGATCACGAATATGTATAACAGTCTGCTCTGGTGGTTGCGATGATGCGCTGGAGAGAGGGTAGGAAGGGTTAGGTATTTGAAAGTCGTCGGATGCGGGAGATGGTTGTTGAGCGGTAGTGTTAGTAGGAGTCGGGCCGGACCGCGGAGCGTGACCTATGGGACCAGAGTCCCTCGCGTCAGATGCCATAGACGAGCTCTTTGCATCATCGGCATAAGCAGGGCCGGTGGCAGCAGCGGGCGATGAGGATGGAGGCGGAGAGGGGAAGCGTGAGGCTCCGCCCGTGGCCGACACGTGGGCAGCTTCGTGACCCGCAGGCACGGGAGTAGATCCTGAAGCCAATGCGGATGTTGTTGTTGTGCTTGCGGTCGCGGGTGACCACGTCGTAGAGTTGTTGTTGTGGTTACTGCTGAAATCGGCGAGGTCTGCTGTACGTTGGGCTCGCGGAGTGGTGGAGCGTCGTGATCGGCTACCAGATCGATAAGATGACGAAGAGTCGTGTGAATGGTGATGTTGAAGGGAGGGGTTGGCAATCATGGTATGAGGATAAGAGGAGTCTGAGATGAAGTCGCCGATCACAGCAGCCATAACATCGCTTTCGGGCGAAGGATCGTAGGTTTGCAAAGGCGAGGGTGAAAGTATTACGGTAAACGAAAGGGTATCGTGTGTTGTCGCTGGTCTCGCAGAGGGGAAAAGGCTATCGTAAACGACGAATAGACTGCGGGGTGCGATAAAAGCAAATTATTAGTTATCGAGATCACAGTGAATAATATTGTATATCGTTAACATCGCTTGACGTGAGAGGTGAGGCGTAATAATGGTTGAGGCAAGAGAAAATGGAGGCGATGACGATGTCGATAGCCAAGACAAGTTGAGGAAATCGAAAAGAATCAAGCAAATGGAGGGGACAGAGAAGAGGAGGGGAGAGGATCGGGCCGGTGGAGACAGCTAAGAACCAGAACCAGGACAAGCCCGACAGAATGCTGGAGACTTGAAGGCTGAGCGAACAGTCACTGGAGCGCCAGATGAGGGGAGGCAAGGTCAGCCTGACTGACTAGTAACTGGCGTCGTCCAGTGGATGCCCAGGCGTTCAACAGGCTCGTGGTGAGTGGTCCTAATAGCGCAGCAGAGCAGAATACTCGCCCCTCATCAGCCCTCGTGGGTGAGCCAGCGGGTACCATGTGGTGGCCGAAGCGGCTGGTCGGGCGGATGGTGGGGTGAACTTCGCGGGAGGCTTGGAAACTGGCTCTGCGCCGACTCAGTCCCCCGACGAAAACTCGGAACCGACTCGGTGGTGCATGTCTTTGGCCTGATTGGCACATCCTTGCGCAGCAATTCAGGGTTCGGAGTCTTTTATTTTCTTTCTGTATTTTCTTTTTCTTTGCGATTCTTAAAGGGCGTTCCAGTGAGCCTCGTCTTTGATCGGAATCCGCGAAATGGAATTCTTGGTGAGTGGGGTGAGGTGTCATTCGTTGTCGATCATCTGGTGTCAAGAGGATGCGGAAATGAGTTCGTTCAATGGATTTCCGTCATTCGTTTGACAGGAAGCATGATTGCGCATGTGCATGGCAAACAAACTCGAGTCCATCGACAATTGAATGGCCCTTAACGACGGAGACGGATATCGAGTTGCGGCCTGAAATGTCGTTGAAACTCGCCAAGCGAAGCGTTACACAAGATATCGGCCATTGTAAATGTAGTGGCGTTGTGAATTCGCATCCATTCTGATCAGAGCACAGGCCGGCGACGTCACCACCCTGCCCACATATGTGCAGCCATCCGTGCTCGAGGCTGTCTGGGTGGCTGACTCCTCGGTCCCTGAGACTGTCCACCAGCCGCCCGCGTGCTTGCTATGTCTTTCTTCGTCTGGTTTCACTTGGGTCTCCAAAACTGGCTCCAATGCTCAAGTGTTGAACGGGGATAATATGTGCGATGCATACGGGCATGATGGGGCGGAACGCAAATATGGCACCAAGCATGTGAAACATGTGTAGAGTGAAGTAAACATATCGCGCACTTACCGAAAGCTGTATATATATATAAGATAAACTCTGTTTAAACTAGGCGAAGCGCGGTCGGTAGAGAACAGCAATTGTAGTAATGTAAAAAATCTATAACTCAAGTTGCGATAAGGTATGATGTCGTCGGATGTAAGGTGTTCCTGAAGAGCCTCCTTAAGAGATGTAGTTGAGGTTGAGTTAAAGGTGACAACTGCCAACGGACAGGAAACGATTGGCTGCCTTAGGTAATGTTGAAGCGGGATCGCAAAACTAGGGATTGACTAGCAGGCTGCGGGTGTTCGGCGAAGGCGACGGAGACGGCGAGGAGCGGCCAGCGGAGCGGAGCGCAGTGGCTAAGGATAAGTCCAGAGCTCCCTCCGATCAGCACTTTCCAAGAGAAATGGCACGAGATCGGCTGCCGCTTGAAAGAACAAATAAGCTGAATATACCGATGCGTCTGCGCTCTTCTAATGCAGGATGCTAGAAATGGTTCGAAGTTGAAGAATCAACCAGTCAGAGAGTAGTCGGCAACAACGTTGGGCTCTGCTATGACAGGCCGGCAGTCCAATGTCACTAGGAAATAGCGGGCAATAGTAGTCGACCTAATTGTCGTAAGCTCCGAGCCGAGTCCAACGGAGAGACGCGCAAGCGAGCGCCTGGAGTTTTGACGAACGTCAACTACAAAATGTTGGTTCAAAACAAGTGAGTACGAGGCGAGGGGAGGCAGCGAATCAAATGACACGGCTTTGGGTGACGAGATGGCTCGGTCGACCAAAATAGCTTGGCCTGGATAGCTTTGATACTCGTATGGTCCGTCCGCTGGGGCTGGTCTGGATCTGAATCTAGCGTAGGGGTCTGGTCCTCTCTCCAGATCAGACGAGTGGCCTGCCGATAGTGGCTCGAGCTCTCCGCGGTGGAGTTGAAGATGGAGACAAGTTGACCAACTCGATAGTGGGTAGTATTCACGTCTCAGGTCAGGGTACGCAAGGCTTAGTGAACTGCAGTATGTAAGAAAAGAAAAATCGACAACGTGGGGATTGCGATATGCGTAGTTGGTGGAGAAGAAAAAGGAGGGATGTTATTTTGAGATTTCCGAGCAAGAAAGGAAAACCTTTGTAGGAGACTTGTTGAGTCATTTCCTGATTTTTAGTACCTGGTATCAGGGAAAGATCTCATCAACTGTTTCCTTCCGTCTTGGTTGCTTCGCTTGTTGTCTGCACTGTCCTACCAATCTCATTCTCCTACTTGGGAACTGGTTTGCTTACTTACTCAGAATGCACCTTCCAAAATAGAAGCAATCTGTAGATCAGGGGTTTCAGAAAGCGGCATAAATACACTAATAAACCACGAAGTGTCTGACAAAAAGGATAAATACAACAGAATAGTATTATATCCCGCGTTTCAACTCTGATCTCTATGGCAGTGCTACAACAAACGTTACAAACTGTCAGTTGGAGGCCGGTAATGCCCCGTCTCTTTGCCGGCCCCTCCCCGTTCCCCCAAGGATGCCCCAGAGCCAAGAAGTGATGCACGTGGGCACAATCCCTCCTCTCCCAGACTTTGTAACTGTGTAACTATTCAATGAAGATAGGCGAAGTTTGTATGTGAATAAAGTACATGTTCTTAGCCCGGCTTCAACTGCGAAACATCCATGACCCGGAAACATTACCGTGAACATGGTATTGGCCTTGAATCCCTCGTGGAAAACCTGTAATATACATACAGCCATCAACTGCACCCTCCAATTCGGCGTTCGGAGGGTTGTCAACCAACATAGGTAGGTAGGCATTGCAGTACGTCTCGTGTTGGGTTGATAAGCTCTTGCATGCGGAGTGGACCAAGAGGATATGAATACCCGGCTATCTGCAGGTTGGCCGTTTCAACTACATCACGTTATCACCAACACGCGAACTCAACCTTCATCAGCCAGTTCTCGTGCCGTATAACAGACCTTCGGTTTCTTCTCCGAGTCCGTCGAAGAAATTCAATTCACGAAAATAAACCTCATTCACAAGCTTTATGCGTCCCTTCCCCCTGCGCAAGGGTCCCCACCGTATATACAAGAGCCCACCGGCATCGGGTGCAACCTCTTTGGGGCTGTAGTCTCACGATTGCGTCTTATACAGGGCTTTCTATTAGAGCGAATTCTCGATCCCTGACCCCTAATGGTGTCTCGAAAACACTCAGAGCAGCAGCGATCTTCCCATCTCCTCATGCGTGCACACGTGCCCTATTTTCGTCGATGAATAGTTGTCTACCTCTTGATTGTTTGATCATCTTGGTTCAAAAGTACAGGATACTTCAAAACCTCACCGCTGCCAGCCATTATATAAGGCGTGCTGAAACCTGAGACCATGAAATAAAGCACAGACACCCTATATCTGTCATTCAACCACACAGCATTTGTCCTGGGAGCACATGGCGCTTGTTCATCTCAACTCTCAGGCATGCACCATCAGGTACCTATTGCACAGGTCTCGTGGGCTTCTCATTTGCCGCCTAGAGTCCACTCTCCTGCAAGTCTTGATGCACCCATTTTTGATCATCTCTTCAAGCCTCATTCTAGAAGAGCGGTGAACGATCTAGATAGGCGCTACCACCGATATGTTTCTTGCTTTTGGGGTCAATTAATTTGGATCGTTTCACATTGTCCTCCGGCCTTCTAGGTTATGCTGTTATAGCTCCCAGCCGAGCCCTTGTTATCGACCTCAACCACAACTTCGCCTCTTGTTGCTAGGATTCTCAACTCAAACCACGGCCCGTTCCAGATGCCATTCCCGCTCTGTTCACAGTGGACCTTAATTCATTGATCAGTGAGATCGCCAAAGGTCTTGTCTTTCTTGATCCCATTATTTAGTGTACAGCGCCGAATGAAGTCTAACTTCCTGCATCTACTGTTCGTTGTTTCTCGAAGAGACCGGCCATAACCTCTTCATGTCATCACCTCGATACCGTTCTGAAGCGCCCATGGGAAGTTTCTCCCTTAGTTACGCCCCCATTTTCATAACGAGTTTCGTAGTAGCCCTGCCCATGCTAGATTGTTCCCCTGTCCTTACTTTGTCCTGTTGGAAGAGGACCATTACTCATGCCGCACTCTGTAGTCGGTATCAGGGAGATACAAGTGTCGGTCCGCACCATCCTTGGTGAGGACGACCATACGAATGACACCACCGGAGCTACCATCCCACTTGATGGCCTCCCTCAAGGCTCCCTTGACGAAGTTGACCGCATCATCCTTCTCCATACCCTCTCGCCAGTTTGCGTCACAGTAACCGTAGATGTAAGTTGATCCAGAGCCACCAATAGCATACGATTGCTTGTGAAGGGAACCACCCAGAGGAATAGAGTAGACTTGGCCGCCGAATCGCTCATCCCAGCCAGCGATGATGAGTCCAGCCCTATAGACAAACTATTAGTATCCAACACGATATTCACAATGCGATGGAGATATCAGAACGTACGACAAACGGTCCTTGTTGGCGTAGCAAATCTCCTGGAAGATGGACGCAGCGGTCTGTGTCATAGGGGGCTTGCCGTTCGTCATGGCGAACAGTCCGAGCTGGTATTGGACAATGTCGGCAACAGCCTGGGTGTCGGCAGCTGAGCCAGATCGGCAGCACCAGATGGTGTCGTGTACTCTCGTCAACTTGTCTGTCACTCGGTTTGCGATATAGGCACCGGTCGTTGTTCGCGAATCCGCACCTGAAATAAGAGTTAGCCATTGCATCACTGTTGCAAGATAGAATGCCTACCCAGAATGACACCGTCCTTGAAGGTAACCGCCATGCTAGTAATGGGTTAAGCTATGTCGTTTGCATCATCATCATCATCAGGGAGGCACATACATCGAGGTTCCCAGGCTGTGGACTAGTTAGCATGCTGCGCAAATCGATATAGAACGGTTTGAAAAACTCACTTGACTTCTCCCTTCTTCAGGCGGTCCATGTCCACATGGATACCATCTAGCGATATCTGTAAGCTTCCGTATCGACAAGGCCAAGCTATGACGAAAGAGTTCCCAACGCACCCTCGTTCAATACTCCAGCGTTTCCGAACTCCATTGTGTCAATTTTTGGGCGTTACTGTTTGATGTGTAAGGGAATATGTAATCGTGTGGTTCGGGATCGTGTGTCGTAATGCTTCGTCGTCGTTCCTCGTTGCTTGGGGAAGGCTGGAGCTCAGTGAAGCTCAAGGCAGCTCTGAACGCGCAGCCGCGCCACGGCCAGCTAAATTGTCATGTGACTCGACACGTGACTCATTCCATGCTCGATAAGGACTTTTACGTTTCGTTACAATACCTTAATATCATTCAATGCAAATAATTCAGCGTTCAAAATATGATCTCGTCTTACTACTGCAATTTTTGTTTACGAGGACTTGTTTATAGGAGTAAGTAGTGATGCGATAACAAGCGTTTCTAGGAATTTCGGTATGTTCAGCATAAGCAGCCTGGTCCAGCCAGACCCAGCATATACAGGCTTTGCTCCCATTCAATAATTACTCGTACATTAATAGGTATACATGGCTGCACTTTAATGCTTGTGCATCTCCTGGCTAGGTCCCTCACCCTGGGCACCCTCTACACCCTCCGTCTTCTCGGCCTTGTCCTTATCACCACAGCCGCAGTCGTAAAAGTCGCCGATGTTTTCGCAGTCAAACAAGGGTTTATGCACCCTCTCGTTTACAATGTTGTGGGCAAAGCACAGCCATCCAGCGGCTGCGTTACGACTACTCGTCTGAGGAGGGTATTGGGCGAGGAGCTTTTGGAAATGCGCTGCGCACTGGCCGCAGGGGTAGAGTCGGGCGAAGAGGTGCATGAAGGTCTCGAGAGCCATGCGATCCTCCTTGGAAGGCTTGTCTGGGAATCGTGCCATCATGGTGTGGAGGAATTTCCATGTCGCGTGGCCGAGCTCAGCCCTGTTGAAAATGGTGTTAGTGCATGTTGTATCGTAGATGGGAAGTCAGTCGACATACTTCAGAGTCGCATTCTCGAGTTTGGGTGCGATAGAGTCACCAGTGAGAACTCCCGCAGGCAAAGCGCCGAGATCAGCAGCGAACTCAGATCGAGGGGCTTCTTTCAGGGGCTGTCCAACGTCATTGTCGAGTTTAGGAAGGACACTGCGCGAGGGTCCCGAGAAGAAATAGGACAGGGTGAAGAAGACGCCAAGAACCAGAACGAAGGTCAGCGTGAGATGTTGTCGACGAGCCATGATTGCGTGTTGCAAGTAAAGAGTGAGATGGAGGAGGTCAATCCTCCGTTTGGGAATGATGGTTCATGATACATGGAGTAGATAAATTCCAGCGCGGGCCTGTCAATCGAACGAGCTGCGGATTTCAGCCAATCACAGCAAAGGACCCTGGCTGTCCTGATGCAGTGGAGAATGGTCTATTAAGGTAGGTTAATGAGGCGCTAAATAGCCAGATGGTTTAATAATTTGTCGAGGCACCTACCAAGCTTTAGGATGGTTTGCTATAATAATTAAGGCATATTTCTGGTATAACTTATACCATATTGCCTGTATTGATTTGTCATCTCCTTACTCTCCTACCTAAAGTTTGGTAAATATGCAAGCCGCCTGATAACCGAATATGTGGCATGAGTTGGCGTGGTGGGGCCGGCCGTCGCCGGAACGGATGTCCGCTGAGATTAGTGGGTCTCCGGCAGCATCCGACTACCTACCATCGAGTAGACGATCAACTATGGGCAGTGTATTCTCTTTTTACCGATGTTATCTTAAGTACTCTACTTTTGATGTCCTCGAATGTAAGTAGTCCTGCTGTGCTGTTTGAGTCTTATTGAAAAGTGTACTCGTATAGGCGTCTTGCTAGTTTCTCTTCTTTCAAGCTCCTTACTTACGTAGATCTCTACGCTTGATGCCATGCCGGAGATTTCCACATCTCTTTATTCAAACATGTATCAACTCCCCATGTACAACTAGAGGCGCCAGTTCTCTCACCAGGATCACAGGCAATAGACAGCTCGTATTACTGAGCTCCAAGTGGTTAAGTTTACAGCTACCCTATACAGTCGGACGCAACTGCTTGTTATACCTAGAGCAATATGCCTTAACGTCGATGAAGAGTATTCCAGCATACCAGTTGCTATTCTCCATGATGGCTCGATTTATATTGCTCTCGTGTGATTCTGAGTTACTGTGTGAATACTACACCGCGTCAATCACAACAAATACGTAGGGTTCATGTCGCGACCTAACAGAGAGTCTAGCCGTATGATGAACTGGATGTGCCATCACACCCAATCAACCTACTTCAAAAACAATATGAAAAAGTACTCGGCGGCTTCATGAGAAGAAATACGAAAACGAGACGTGAAAGAAAGAACAGGTCAGTCCGTAAACACCCAACCCTGGGCAGCTTGAAGGTCACGGGGCACGTCCAGCACAACGTGAAATCCGATTGCAACTTAGAGATGCAGGAGGACGAAGATGACAATTTACCAACAATGATTGGATAAGTTCACTCATATTTCAGCAAGAACTATAAGTTCTATAGGCCATCCTGGCCATTGACACATGTCGATACGTACATAAACTCCAATAACACTAACCCAGGACTTGCCAATAACAATCATGTCTGTCAGTATATTATTATGAGACCACGGAGGGATCGTGGAGGAGCCACTCCTCAAACAACTTGACACAAAATGTAAGAGAACTTGGGCGGTTGAAAAGGCAGATCGACGACACCGTCATGATCAATCCAACACATCCACCATGTTTCACGCGTAACGGCTACTAAGAAAGACGTATCTATGAATAGAAATACCCAGGTTAAAAAATTCAAACTATTGACGATGGCGGCTCATCCACCCAAATCACATTCCAACGCTACCTCGTGGCTTGATTGCTGGTTCACTCATAGAGCCAACGGCACCCTTAGCTCTGCATGGTAGGGGCATTTGAAGATACTACCAATGAGCGGCTCATTCAGTACACCATTCCAGAGCGAGTAAAGAACAAAGGATGTCGTGTCTTGGTCTGCGGCATATTGAATTCCCCCAGCAGATTGAAGGAGAGGCTGTAGTAACGAGGGCGCCATCCAGCATGCAAATGGCATTAGCAGTCTCCATAAACAATACACGTAATTTGGAGGTTACGACGTTTGAATAGCCTTATCCCTTGCAGATTGAGTGAGGGCTGGCGGGTAATAAGACAAGACAAAGCCATGAGAAAAGGCCCGGGCCTTAACCTCACCGTTGTATTTGATCGACCGCCGTGGACATGGTCTAGGACATGCTAAGCATTATGGTAGACGTCAGTTAGCGTGACTATGTGCCGCAGAACACATTAGGTCATGAGGAAGCAACTAGTGTTTCTCCTTGTTCTTTCTATTCTTTGCTGTGCCGCGTTCTTTGTTGTCTGTCATGGTGGCTGGCTTGGATGGCTGATCAAGGGTCTCGAGTTCTTGATATTAGGAAACAACTGAGCTCGATAACTTGACTCAAATGTTTCAAGAGGCAGTAGCTCAGTCGACTCGAGCGAGACGAGCCGCCGGCGCCTATGTCTCAGGGGGCTCTACCATTCCTCTAGTGAGTCGGATCTCAGCCGGGAAATGCATACTACTCTTCCGAGTCACCTGTCTTTGAAATGTTTCTCGAGAGGATACCCGTTTCGTTTCAGGCAGAGTCAGCTATTGACATGGGTAAACTAATGTCAGGTCAGGCAGGGAGAAGTCGGCCGATTCGCGCCATAAGACGCCTCTCTAGACCCGTCTTGAAGAGCGGTAGGGCAACGGCGGCCTGAACGGTAGTGGTGATGGTGGAGGCATGTAGATGTAGCGGGCGTCTCTTCAAAGATGGAGAGGCCGCTCAAGAGAGCGACCCAATAGGCAGGGAGGTTGGAAATGAGACGATGCAGTTTCCACAATAGCACAACAACAACTGAATTGATTATTATGACCAGTCGGGTCTGAAGGGAGATATGATGAGGTTAGTGTGATGAGACGAACCTTAGAGCTTCTTGGCATAGAAGCCATCATGGTAACTCGGCTTGAACGAAACCAAACCTTTCCTAAGCTGGGTAGGAATAAACGGTAGAAACAAACGAAGCGGATACTCAGAAGAAGAATCATTGGAGTTGAGATGGTGTCGAACAGTGAAACTACCAACACGGCAGCTGCTCAAAAGACTTGCAGGGGAGGGCCTGTTAAATTACGGCCAGATTAGGCCACGAGCATCCCAATCTGGTGAGACCCTGGGCCACTCATCGTATTTTAGCTGCTTGGAAAAGCCCAAAATTGGCTGTTGCTTTTGATGAGTTAGAAGCCACTAATAGCATCGGTTGCTTCAGGTGAGTCCAAGAACAGTCCGAGCCTACATCTAAGAGAGAAAAATAGACACGTGGTTGATGTATGGCGGCCGAGCAAGATGTATGGTACGATACACAATAATGCTGGAGTTTGGTGAGTGTTTATGGAACCAATCTCCGATTATTATGCAACAGAAAATACGGACATTGCACAGTTAAAGCACACATGGCATCGTGTCTATGCATAGACCTCGATGCGCGGTGACGGGTTGTGGGGGGTCAAAGGATGACCAACAGCCGAGAATCAGACATGGGGGAGAAGGGGGGAAATGTGACGGTAACATCGTGAACAGGAGTCAACTGGACCGAAGCCAAAGTGGTCTCCAAGTAAGATTACAGATCGTGATGGACTTATGTCGATAAGAAGAGGTAGAGGCTGTAGAGACAGAAAAAGAAAGGATAATTACACATAGATGCGGATGAGTCCATCAATCCGGTAATAAGTCGAGGGCCGCGGCCAAGCTCGGCCCTAGATGACAATTGGCACCAAGGAGGGATCTCGGAGTCATCTGTAGATCATCGAAGCAGCCTGAAGCCATGGATCATTGAAGTTGACAAGATGAACGATGAGCTAGGCCAACCCTAATTGAACTGTTCGAGACGATCATCACACGAGATGGCCATGTGTGGGAAAACACTAATCACCCAGTTTAATGAGACATTTAAAAGTCTGTTGTTATTGACTGACGCGCAATCTCGGGGCGCTCGACCAACCGAAATGCTGCATCACTTTTGTCTCCAGATTGCATTTTCGAGAGCCCACGTGGAGTTGAGGAATTCGCTGCATCGAGCCACATGCTGCGAACAGACACGAGTCTTTTCTACGTATTCGTTGGATAGAACCAGGAGGCACGGTAGTCATTCGTGATGACGGCGCAGATCTTACTCAGAGTGGTCCTGTCAAGCCACAATCACAAATATTTGTGATGTTTTCTTGCTTCGAGTCGGATGTATTTGGGCCTGTGAGTCAAAGAACGCGGCTTTACCGGGCTGACTCTGTCCAATATTATCCATCTGCACAAAGTCAAACTCATGCGTATGCTTTCTTTTTTGTCTGGGCTTCATCAAGTATAAACTTCTCTCAAACATGATCGTTACCGAGTAGGACCCGCAATCAGGGAGCCCTTCGAGAGTCAAGGCAAGTACCGACAGTCTCGCATGGCACGGAAGAGCAGGGAACAGGGTCGTGATAATTAAAGGCCTAAGCCTCTAGGGCTCCAGTGGCGCTGCCGAGACGAAGCTAAGCGTTGCTAAGACTTACTCGAGCGGGTCTTTCGATCTTGTCTTGAAGATGCAATTGGTGTTCCCCTGTCGCCAAACCACGTCGAATCCAAAGCAGGTCGGTTCCTGGATCACGGCGGCATCCATGCCACGGGGTGGCCCTCTTTTCAGTGGCACTACGCCTCCCCACGGGCCCTGAGTATCGAAGGGAACAGGGACCTTGCCAAGGTCTTGCTGGTCGGGAGGCTGCTTATTGAGGTTAGCAGTTGATACCCGGTCAATCATCGCTTGGTACTTGACGCTTGATGGAAGTCTGACGCAAGGCGAGAGTATCGTCGTAGATCCAGGCTTGTAGAGTCCTATGCAGGCGTGTCAGTAAATAATCACCACTTTGCCTTAACTTGGGATAGTTACTATAATAAGTAGAGCATATTTCAGGCTGAAGATCTCCTAAAGTGCTTGAATGATTTTGTCGCCTCTTACCTAAAGTTAGGTAGAGTGCGGATCTGGACCGCCTGCTATGCTGCCCGTCGCGTGTGAAACCGCCTTGAACTGTTGCATCACCTTTCCCATGCGCTGACGTCCATCATGCAGAGTTCTCGTTGGTTCATCAGAAGCCACTGTAAAATATTGTTGCACATCAGCCACGGAAAAGACTGATCAGTTTGAGGAGGCGGACCATGCTCGTAATCAAGTATGAACTGCCGAAGACGGAAGACAAGGCGTGTAGGTTAGGTCGTAAGCGAAATCATCTCGAATTTCTTCTAATCTCATCTTCAATGTCACGTTGACCTCCGTGAAGTTTGGTAGCAGAGTTTCGGCTCTGATCTGACTTTGGCACTCGGGGTAGCTTCTGGGATCGCTCCTCAACTCGGAACATCTTCCGTCACAAACAGGGAGAAGTGAAAACACTGGAGTTGTAAAACGTGCACACGCAATCCTCTTCATCATAATGCACATGAATAAGATGTCCATGTACGTGCCAAAATATGGAGACGCTGGGTGTTCAGACGAAGCTAGACTATGATAGTCGACAGACCCTAGATCTGACCAATTGTTATCCGCGTTGAGTGAAGGTCCCCCTTGCAGATTGCAGGCCCCATCGATTCCACACGTACTATATCTCTCCTTCACACTCACCTGCATAACCTACACAATTCACCTCCCCTACCCTCCTATAATGCATAATGGCTGGTATTCCACAACGTCCGAACTAACTCCCCGGCAGATGAGAGACACAACGAGCGTTTGGGACCTGACGCTACGACACGCTCCATCAGTTGATTTCCACCAACTGCGCCGTTGCTGCATGGTATGTCATGTCACTAACTGACTCTATTCACCTTTTTATGCCGCACCATTGCTCACCAGCATACCTGTTCTCCTTGGTTTGTGTTACATGCACATTCTCGTTATTGAGTAATTTAGAGATGCACGTAATACTCTGTCTCTCTACCTCGTGCCGTTTATTGCCGACAGCCATCATTAATTCAATTGACTGTGCCGTGCCATGGCATCGAGACCATTCTTTCTGCGACGGTGTCGTGCTGTAGCAAAGCAATCTCAGCCACACCCTGGCTCTTCGTTCACGGACTCAACCCCCCCTACAGGATGTACACCCGCCAAACCCCGTTCTGTTAGGTGCGCAATTTCCAGGCTGGCGGTTGTGCAGGCTTTCCGTGCCGCTAGATGCTGCTAGCTCACCCACCACTATCACAATTAGCGTGGCTCGTTGTCCCTAATGACCTTGGAAGCCCGAGGTTTGAAGGGGGGGTTCAAGCTGTCTTCGGCGCCTCTGGCCGATGCCGTCAAGAGGCACTTGAACGGACGCAGTCAAACGGCGAAAGAAGGCGTTGGCGAATGCAGCCTCCTTCGAGAATACGGCAGACTATCGCGGTAGCTCCCGGGGAGAAAGACCAAGAATAGCAGACGAAGGCGTTGAAGCATTCTTCAAGTTGTCGCTGTGTTTTTCTCAAACCGACCCATCCTGTGTCTTGTTCGATAGTGCGCTACTTCCAGACCAGTTGTCGATTACATCGCTTGTCTCATTGATTAGCCCGACCGAGCTTGTAGTGATGGATCTGCCCTTGAGTACCATTCATGCTCAAAGGGGGTTGGTGTGGATGGTTTACGACAAGCAGCCCCATATCCTTTGTTCGTCGTTACCGTCCTCTTCCTCTACTGGGGGCTTATTCGATCCAGGCCCACCCAAATGGGAGTACGAAGTCGTATGTGCTGGGCTGTACGGTACATCTGGTACCTCTGTTACCCTGGCTCGGGTGCGTTCTCAACGCTCGCGGTGCTAAAAAAAATAGGTGTTGCACGAATGGATGTGTGCCCGCTCACTATCCAGGTTGAGTTAGGTGCATCTCAGTTCAGTTCAGGGCACTCAAGTTGCGTTGCTCATCCATGGATCACACCCCCTTGATCCTCGTCCCCTTGTCCCTGTCGTGTTTCCATGCCCTTCCCATCTCCCCATTCGCCTTCATTCCTTCCTTCCATTGCTGTTGGCCCTGTCGCTGTCCCTTCTTTTCTCCAGCCTTTTCTTACATTACATTACTCTTTACTCTCCTTCCTCTCGTTTCTCTCCACACCGACCTCACCTCCTTCGACAAGCATCAAAGGCGTCGTCGACCGTCCTTTTTCGATTCTCGACAGCGCTTTCGCGTCTGCAATCCGATCCCTCGCGAGACCCGTTTACGACCTTCACTCCCTTAACTCACAGTCTGCCTGCCAGTAGGACCTCTGGAGGTTCTAGCAATCTAATCAGCAAATGTCGGCGTAACGATTGATCTTCATCTCCCTCACGAATCCGACATTTTGTCCAGACCACGATCACAGAAAGAAGAAGGCCGTCACGGATAACCATCTACACGACAGGCGCCTGTTTTGAATCACATTTGACGATATTTCGTCAGTCACTCTTTTGAATTGCTTTTGAAACCGCATATACATACGCTACACGCACACTATATGTGAGTCCGGTTTCTGTTTACATCTCGACATATGATGATCGTTGTCGACTTGGAGTTGGGGGCTCTTGTCATTGAAAAAGAGCCGGCGATCAGTTCCATTGAGAGGCGGATGATTGCGGATTACGAGCTGTAGAAGGTGTAGATGGGTCACGAACAGCAACTAACCAGGCTATCTAGACTACACTCGTTGACCTAATAGTCAAGTACATTCGCTGCAACTTATTCCTGACAGTGAGTTAAAGGACATCTTCGGACAACACTTCAGTCTGACCGCAGGTCCAGCATACCCACACCCACCGACGACAACTTTGAGCCTCAACACACCGTACATACAGAGTCGAACAGAATGCACGCAAAGACCTTTGTTGTGGCGGCCGCCTTGGCTCTCGCCTCTTCCAGTGTTGTCGAAGCAAACCGACCTCGCATCTACTTTCCCAGACAGGTCAGGCGAGAAATCGAGAACAATGCTCCAGCCGTAGCACCCGAAAATCAAGCAGTCCCCACGGTTGCAAAGCGAGAACCTGCTGGTGGATTCCTCAAGAACCTCGTCAGCGAGAATACCGAAGCCGACAAGGAAGATGGCGTCAACTTCGATCCGACCCTTCCTCTAGGCTTTAAGAGGCCTGGTGCCAGTGCCAGTGCCGCTCCTGCCCTTATCTTGCAGCCGACTACAAGTGCCGCAGTAGAGGAACCAGAGACTACCGAAGCCGCCGATGCTCCCACAGAAGCCGACACTGGTATTCTCCTTGCCCCTAGTGGCATCGTTACAACCAAGCCGGTAGCCCAGCCAGCCAAGACGACAGCGGCCGCAGTAAAGGAGCCTAGTACTCAAGCACCTCAGAAGGAGGTTAGCAAGGAGAAGCCCGCCGAGACCCAGACTGCCGCTCAGCCTGAGAAGCCCGCTGTCAGCTCCGACGTTGACCCCGTCGCCAATCCCGCGACAACTGAGAAGCCCGCGACTCAGCCGAAGGAGGAAACCCAGCCTGCGCCCGCTGATACCGAGACTCAGGCGCCCGTGAACACTCCGGTGAAGAAGCCTGCCGAATCTAAGACTGAGAAGTCTCCTGTTGAGACGCAGCAACCTGCGCCTGTTAAGACCGAGACCCAGAGCCCAGATCCCGTTGCAACCCAACCCAAGTCTGAGCCTAAGGAAGAAACACAACCAGCTCCTGTCGAGACTCAGACTCAGGAGCCCGCTAAGAAGCCGGCTGACACCGAGAAGACCGAGGAACCTGCACCCATTGAGACAGAAACCCAGAAGCCGGCACCGGTTGAATCCAAGACGCAGAAACCTTCTGCCACCAAGGGCCTCCTTGACCCCGTCGAGAGCATCCTGACATCAGCTCTTCCAGCTCCCGCTGAAACCCAGCCCAAGTCTGACACCAAGGAAGAGACTAAGCCCGCCCCCGTCGAGACCAAGACTGAAAAGGCCTCTCCTGTCGAGACCGCGACTCAAGAGCCTGCTAAGAAGCCTGCCGACACCGAGAAGACCCAGAAGCCTGCACCAGTCGAGACCCAAACACAGGACCCGGCACCTGAATCTACGGAACCGGCTAAGTCTCAGCCAGAAGAGGATACCAAGCCTGTTCCTGTTGACTCGAAGACCGAAAAGCCTGCACCTGCTGAGACTGAGACACAGAAGAAGACGGAGCCTACCAGCAAGAAGGGTTTGTTGGATCCTGTCGAGAGCATTGTGTCTTCTGTTCTTCCCGACACTGAGAAGACCACGGAACCCAAGCCAGTCAACACTGAGACAAGCAAGCCTGAGCCTGTCAAGACCGATACCAAGAAATCCGACCCTCTGAACACTGAGACTCAGCCCGCTGCTATTGAGACCGAGACGCAGAAGCCTGCTGATTCTGAGACCAAGAGCCCATCCCTTGCGGACTCCAAGACGGAGAAGCCTGCCCCCACCACCAAGGAGGGTCTACTTGATCCCGTTGAGACGCTCTTGTCTTCAGTTCTTCCCGATCCCGCCGACAGCAAGACCAAGGATCCTCAGTCTGAAGAGACGAACGTGCTAAAGCCTAAGCCTGACGACACCCAGTCTGAGTCCTTGCCCGAGGAAACGGGAACGCCCACCCAGGAGCCTCAGCGCGAAAACACCAAGCCCCAGACTGATGGCAAGACCATTCCCACTTTCAGCCCCCCCTCTGAAGAGGCGACTGCAGCCCCCAATGCTGATCAAACCACTGACGGTGGCGTGTTGGACCCTGTCGAAACTCTCCTTAGCTCAGTCTTGCCCAATGCTGACCCTACTGATGTGAAGACTACATCTCCTGAGGAGACTCAGTCCGAGGATGTCAAGGCTCCCTCAGAGACTTCTGCTCCGGAAACCGTCCCTGCGGACACCGAGCCTACAACTGTCGGCAGCGATGACAACGATGCGCAGAAGACTCTCTCTGACACCCCCTCGACTGATCCCGAGACTACTGGTCCCCCTGATCTCATCCCCACCAGCATTCTTCCTGATCCTACACTCCCAATTGACGAGACTGATCTCCTTCCCAACCCTACGGATATCACTGATGTCACCTCGGCTATTCCTGAGCCCTCAAGCCCGGTTACTGTTTCTCCTGTCATTCCCACTACCGCTCCTCCTGCGCAGTCAGAAGAGAGTGGATCCCCGGATCTGACTTCGTTCCTCGATCCCAACACCAAGTTTCCGAACACCGAGATTGATGAGCCTACTGGTCTTCCCAACACGACTGATCCGGATGTGACCTCAGGCATTGACTCGAAGCCTGATGAGACTGAGTTGCCTGTGCCTACAACTGGTGCTGAGACCGAGCCTGTCAATACGACAGAGACTGGCCCTGAAGCCACTGGCGAGCCTCAGACTACTGGCGCTCCTGAGCCCACTGACGATAACACAGTCGAGCCAACACAAGCCAGCCAGACGGAGGCCCCCAGACCTACCGGTGATTCCACCGAGGACCCCTCCGGAAACACTACTGAGCCTGTCACCCAGCCCATTGACTCAGCCACCGACGCTGTACCTACCGACAGCCCCGCTACTGAGACAGATGCAGAGACCAACGGCACTGCCACGAAGGAGCCAACCAAGCCTACCACTGGAGTTGAGTCCCAGAGCGCCCCTGCCACTGACGGAGAGGAGACTTCTGCTGCAGCCCCGACTGCCAGCCAGGATGTCAGCAAGGAGGAGCCCACTGCCGAGCCCACTGCCGAGCCCACTGTCGAGCCTACAGTTGAGCCTACAGTTGAGCCTACCTCTCAGCCTCCTGTCAACACCGAGCCAGCTCCCACCACCCTTGTCCCAACAGCCGCCGACCCTATCACCAGTATCCGACCTACTGCTACTCTGACCAACACTAACAACTGGCTGCCTACCACCATTGTTTTCGAGCCCACCTCTGTCCCTGTTGCTCCCACTCAGCCGACTGAGACGTCCACCAGTACTGGCCTCCCAGCGAACATTCCTCGGGTTATCCTTCCTAACGACCCCAACAAGCCGGTTCCCGAGGGCTCTGTTCCCATTCAGCTGGGCTTCCTGTTCCCTTTCAACTACAAGTTCCTGGCGAGAAACACTGTTGCTGCTGCTCAGCTGTTCAAGTACCTTCCTAAAGCGCTTGCCGATGCTGGTGGCTTCGACAAGGATCGCATTCTTGTCAGCAAGATCGTTCCTCTTGATACCCAGGCTAAGTGGGGATACATCACGGCTTTGGCTAAGATTCACTACCCCGAGAACATGATCGACAGCCTCCAGGCCGATCTTATCACCTCCAACTCTCTCCTGTACAACAACGATCTGGAGATTGTTCGCAACCTGACCTCGGTCATCAACACCAAGATTGACATCTTTGGCGACTCGACTAGTGACTCCAACTCAGACAACGGCAACTCAGATGACGGTGGTAGCGGCAGCAACGATGGCTTCGGCAACAGCGGTGAGGGAGACAAGACAGCCAAGCAGAAGGCTACTACCGCTGGTATTGCTGTCGGTGCTGTCGGACTGAGCGTCATGTATGGTGCTGCCATGTTCTTGGTTGCTCGACGATACAAGCGCAAGAAGCAGCTTGGTCACCGCCGTGCCAGCTCCATTGGTAGCAGCCAGCGCTCTTCCGAGATGCGTTATACCGGTAACGGTAGCCCTGCTCTCATGGGAGGTGCGCTCATGAGCCGTGATTTCTCAGCGTACGGAGGTACCCAACAGGCAGAGGCGGCCCCAGTCCGCCCTGGAGGCCGTGACAGCCACGGCAGTGGACGCAGTGGTATGGGTAACTCCGCAAGGACAGCATACATCTCTGCGCCCGTTGCCGCTGAGAACTCGCTCGGATGGAACTGATCAACACCGGATTCGGACGGCCGATTTCTCTTTATCATTTAACCAAACAAACAAAAAAATCATATCGTTTTTTACCAGTGCACCATTTTTCTTTTAACACTTCGATACCCTTCAGGTGGATTGTGACGACTACTCCTACCACTACGACGCGGTGATCAGCTATTCACTACGAGAACCGCTCGCCATGAGCCCTCAACTCGAAATGTTTCCTATACCATGCTTTCTTCATCATGTTGAGACGAAGACGATGCGACATCCGCCTTGCTCTTCTTTATAGACTTACCGGTCGGCTGCCCCGGCCCTACATCATTTTCCCCTTACGCCTGACGCCACTCAACGGGGTAGAGCCCCCACGTACCTTTACTTATTCCTTCGGCTCCATCCTGGCGACCTGGCCATCCTTTTTTAATGCTTTTTGACTTTCTTTTCTCTTGTCATTGTTTATTGTATCTTGTCGTGGAGGAACTGGACTGTTGAGATATGTAAAGAGGAGGGATGAGTGTGGCTAGGTTTAAGGGGAAAAGGTGAAAAGCTTGGCTATTTAGACAGGCGTTTCGGGACGGGACAGAACTGGATAAGAGAGCAGGTTCAGGATGGTAGGATACATGTCAACTTGTATATTAGAGGACCTTGTGTGATGTCTTCGGAATATGACTTGTATGCCTTCATCATTTCTGAGGACGAGGACGATGGCTGTGTCAGTATGGTGGTGTTGTCCAGACTATTCAAAACATTAGACTCAAAGCAAATCCAAACAAAAAAGAAGAAATGGACACTTGTGAACATCAGATGCCTTTGTATGAGCTATCCTGTACTGTTTCCCTCCACATACCACCAAGTCTTGTGTTGGTCTTGCCCTGCGATAGCTTCAGCTTGTAAAGTTGGAGCTGAGAGCTTGCCTGCCCTCATACGGATGCCTTGTCCCATGATGTGACTGAGCCCCCTTTTGGCGGGTTTGCTCAGCAGAGGGTTGCATCAATGCCTCGATAAGGCTGATGTACCGAGTCTACTGCGTGTGCGGCCGTGATGGCCTGCATCCCATGTTGCATGCCCCTGGTTTGTGATCTTCCCCTAACGAGGTAACTTTTGGCTAGTGATATTCTTAGATCAGGTGCAGTTGTTAGTCCATAGACTCTTTAACTCTTTAAGCGCAGCCTTTCAGTTGTGCGTCTCTTTTGAGTCAACTTTCTCTACTCTGAGTCTGAGACATTTGTAACGGGTTCCTGCGTGTCCCGCTCTCGAGGTGGCGAACATTCTTCTCAAGAGAGTAATTTCCCCTTGCATTAAACCTTGACGGTCAACCGCGCTACGGCGGCGGCGCCAACGGTGCGGCGCTCAGAGACTGGGGGCCAAGAACAGGGGTTCAATTGACTCCATTCTCAGTCTTACTCTTTTGCTGAACCTCAAGCTGAAGCTCAAATGCAAAAGAGAAAGAGAAGAGTCGAGACCACACGCAGATCCTTGTCTTGTACATGATATTCCCTGTCTAGCCCCCTCACTTGTCTCTCGTCTTGTGGGCAGACTACGGAGACTTTTTCTCTCTTCTCCCCTTACTCTAACTTGTTAGATACTAGCAGCTTCTGTTTTCTTGATTGCTGACCCCTGGGACGGATTTTTAACTCTTTGACGCGTGGCGCTTCAGACTATCGAAGAACTATAGCAAGAGGCAGATATTAACGTTGAAGAAGCCAAGCATCCGACAGAGTAGGATCTAAGAGTTTGCCCTCGGGGCTCAAAAATAACCGGGAACAGAGGTATAGCTCTTCTATGCCATGATTCTTAATAAATTTTGATAAAGTCTTAAAAAATATAGATCATCTTGTAGCCTAAACTTTGAAGAATCTTAGGGTTTCTATTTTATAAACTTATGCTTTATGATGATACTGCAGTTAATGATAGTGTCTGAATTATTGCTGACCCCCCTAGCTTGCATGGGGAGGTTCTAGACAGGCGAGAAGCTTGGCTTTTGGACTTTGGTTTAGTTTAGCATAGCATGGGGCGGAGGAGCTAAAATAGGCAGAGGGGAGGGATCGAAGAATCAGGCCAGTCTACGGTAGGTTCGATTCACCATTGTCTTTTTTTCGAGATGCCACTGTAGGTACCGCAGTTAGATCAGGTAAACGTCCCGGTTATAACGGTGGACCGAAATCCGATGGCGGCAAGCCTTGAGCGGCTCGTTCAGTTGAATGTAGATGCCGAGCTGAAGAGAGGAGAGTAAGAGAGAGAGAACAAGTCAGCTGTGGGAATAGAATCATGCTTGTGAGCTTGGCGGCTTGATTTTTGTTTCTTTTCTCCTACTCTTTGCTTTAGTAGAGTTGCATCGGTCCATCTTGTGCATGCGCGCATGGCATGTCCATGTATCCGTAAGCTGGTGATAATACCTAAAGTAGTGGTGGTGGGGGCCATTCTCAGGGGTTGTTGGGCTATGGACGAGGATTTCTAGACTATTGACAAAGATAGCACAGCACGCGGCGCTTGGGTTGAGAAAATGTGCATTAACTTACACAATTATTGTAAAGACGGGCTGTATGGAGGATTCTAGAGTGGCGTGGCGCGGCTACAGGCATCCGATTTTGGTTTTGGTCTCTTTTCAATCGTGCTTTGCATCGCCATTTAGATCTGACATTTGCACTTGACGTTTTGACGTTTGTTCTTTCCTTTTCCTTCCTTTCCTTTTGCAGTCTTGGTGTAATTATCCCCAGTTCCTTCCTTCCTTTTTTCTCGTTTGAAGTATTACGCTCGTTTTGTACAGTCACTCGTTTTCACAATTCATCATTCATTATCCCTCAACTCGAGAGGTTTGCCAGGCAGACCATGCCTTGAGGCCTCTGACCTCTTCTCTCTTTCTTCCGCCTTAGTATAAGAGAGCCGTCCGATATATATCGACAAGTCCGGGCCATCAGCTGTGGTGGCAAGACATGGCAGCACCATGGAATAATATGAATATCCATTCTCCCGGCGCCGATCATGACAAGATCGTCGTTGGACCATATAACGAATCGAGATATACGCAATCATCCGGCTTCAGTTATGTTCGATATCCTTCCTCGCAACCTACCAATTCCACCGCCCGTCTAGTTCCTCAGCCGCTTCTCTCGCCGCCTATCGCGAGAACATCACCTGGTCCTTCAAGTCCACGCAGTCCAGCCAGTCCAGCCAGTCCCCGAAGTTTCCCGTCTCTAAACAGTCCCTCGAGTCCCGGCTTCCCGCTCAGTCCCTTCTATCCTCCGAGTCCAGGCTTCGGACAGAATGGACATCTCCCTAACTCACCCACCAGCGATGGCTTCAACTCACCACGCCTCTCGGGCAACACGGATCCCCGATTATCGACCAAGGCTTCAAATACGATGGAAACGGTTCTCGAGACGCCTTACTTTGACACCCCGCCTCATACTCCCGGATCGTGGGGTAACTCAAGCTTTCGCGGGGCCGATGTTATAGAACCAACAGAGATCCCACTCAACAATGGCTGGAGGCCATGGTGGCTGCGCCGAAGAGTTATCAGCATATTCATTGGCGCATCTATCATTTTAGCAGTAGTTGGCGAGGTGGTAATGTGGCTGCTTTCTAGAGGTGATGTTGATAGCAGCTTGAAGGGTCTCTGGACTTTTGGACCTGTTGCAGGTAAGTGATCGTCATGGCCCTTACTCTGTCTGACGGCGATCTTCGTTTGTGTAAGTGCTCACATATATACTCAAGTTGTCTCTATTATGACCATGCTATGGGCACGGGTCGAAGCTCAAGCATTGCTTTACATGCCGTGGATCGTTCTCGACCGCCGACCAACGACTGTTGATGAAACTCGCCGCAAACAGGCTCATCGAACTATCCTTCTCGACTATCCTAGTCTTGGAAGCTTCCAAGCACTAACCAAAGCATTCCGGAATCGCCATCACCTCGTTGTCGCATCTATCGTCGCCAAGCTCCTCCTCCGCGCTCAGATAGTTCTTTCTACTGCCGTCTTCCATGCCGAAATCCATGTCGATGGTACTAGCTTCCTCCGCGTCCGACTTGGCGTCCTCCATGCTATGGTTGGCGTCTTTCTTATCCTCTCCGGTGTACTTCTTCCAATGTTGTACCACGCTCCATCACCTCGAGGTATTGCACCACGAGATCCCACGTCCCCCGCTGGAACAGCAGCACTTCTGACAAGTAGCCAACAATTCCTTTCCCGATTGACAGGTACCGGAAATGCAGGCATTGAGACTGTTGCTGCCAGACTGGCGGGATCATGGTACACGACTGAACTTACACAGCCTGGACGACGACCCGAGGAAATGTTTCAGTTGAGGCAGCATGGCGGAGGCAACGGCTCGCTTGGTACCAACTCTTCTAACCGGTCAGAGGAGACAACTGCAACTTACCGACCTTGGACTCAGGGTGCTCGCACCAAAACCATTAGCATTTTTGCTTGTATTGGGTTGATTGTTGGAGTCTGTGTTATCCATAGCCTCAAGGGCACCAACGACGGCTTTAAAGTTGACGATAGCATTTTTGTCACTTGGACCTGCCTGCCTACACTCATTTTTGCCGCGCTCGCCGTATTCTGGACCCGTATCGATATCGACAACCGACGTCTTGCCCCTTTCCTGAAACTTACAACAGTAAAGTGCCGCTTTCAAGAATCCCTGGGACTGACTTACATGAACGAATTTGGCCTCTACACGGCAGGAAAGGCCATGCGGAATCAGGACTGGGCAGTTTTTCTTGCCAAGTGCACGTCAATACTTGGCTGGTTGATGCCAATCTTTACTGCAGGACTATTTGCTGTTTCTCAGATTGCACAGAAGGCTGACCTTCAACTCCAGCCCGAGACGCAATTTGCTTCCACGAGCAAATCATTGAGCAAAGCCATCGATAGTGACACAATCGACCAGGTTCTGATGAGAGAGACGCCCAAGTACCCGAGATGGACTTGGGAGGACATTGCTCTGCCAGAGGTTTCTCTTGTCGACCACCCAAGCGAGTGGCCACTTCCAAACACAGACCTAGTGGCCACAGTTCCTGCTCTTCGAGGCAAACTCAATTGTGAGACAATGTCTTTATATGAAGGTGAAGGCGCAGACTTGCAGTGTGTGCCTCTAGCTGGATCCAAGAAGCAACCCGTGTGCGGAGCCGACCAATCGCGTACTGCACTCGTCGCCTCATCATGCCCGCAGCTTTCTTCCACATACTCGCTGAAATATGTTTGGGGTAGCTGTGCTCAGGATGGAATGATTTCAGTCATGATGTGTAACGAGTCCATTGTCGAGGTTGACGTTCATACAACATTTCGCACTGAGGACCTGTACATCAACTCTGATTCCATTCCTATTGTGAATGCGTCCAGTGAGCAGACGTCAGACGTGACGGCAGATATCACAAGTGTTTACGGAGCTCTTGAAGACGTCGGTGCCGATGACAAAAAACTCAAGGGGCTCGATGGCTTCTTCCGCACTTTGGTACTCTCGAGACTTCAGACTACTTCGGAGCGTATAGCTTTGCCTGAGAGACAGAATTCTGTATCGCAAGCGATTCGCTTGCAACATGGCATCCTAGCTGCGCAAGCTATCAACAGTGACTTGATACGGCGTCCATTTTCGTCAAAGCTGCGAGCCCGTGCAACGGATTCAGGTAGTTCCACGACAACCATCTCAGCGTCCGTCGACTATGTTATCCCACGTTTGATGCAAGGCAGCATACAAACATACGTCCTCATAGGCCTACTTGGCTTCACGCTCGTGTTCGGATTGCTTTCACTCCGCACAGCACCACGTGGTACTCTACCCAAGAGCCCTGGAAGCATCGCCGCGCAGGCAAGTCTTCTCGCAGACTCGACCTTGTGGTGGCGCCTCCCAGACGGAGCAGAGTGGATGGACGACGATGACTTGACACGATGCCTGCGCCGGAGGACGTTTCATCTCGCATGGAGCAAGGCAGCTACAGGAAATCGAAGCTACGGCATCAGCATCGTGCAAGATGAAGGAAAGGTGGCGAGACCGAACATCGTGTCTCAAACGACTGCCAGCAGCAGTGGAGGATTAATGGCCGGTCGATACATCAGCATGGCGCCTGGTGTATACTCTTATGGAGATATTACTTCATATGAAAAGACATGAAAGCGCATCTTTGTTGTATCTTGCATTATATGGTTGGACTTGGGCATGCATGGCGTTGGAAAGGAAACGAATCGGTTTGGTATCATGACCTTATATCCCTGGGACTTACTAGAGCTACACATGGCCAGATATATATAATTGCATAATGTCTTAGTTATCTAATGAGGAACCTTTGAGAATAATGTACAACATCTTGACGAGTAGTAATGTAAGCGTTTTAAGGAGGCCTACCAACATAAGAAATGTGGAGACTTTTGCCCAACTAGACAACTATGATTTGCGAATACTGAGTTTGATGAGTCTTTAAACTCCATATCGTCCACATGTTCTCCTGCCATTTCAACCTTGAGGGACCCCTAAAACCTTCCTTTGCATATTAAACTTTGGCACCTTCCAGTCGAGCAGCAGCTCTCTGTTTCTGTTCTTGACCTCGCCCCGCAGTCCCAAGAGACGAGCGGCAATACAACACAGCACGAACCATGGCGTTCACAATGCACTCCCACTCGGGCCAGTTCTGCCCTGGCCATGCTAAAGACGATCTCGAGGAGATTGTAAAGCAGGCTATTTCTGTCGGTTACAGAACCATTGGGTTCACTGAGCATATGCCTCGCTATGAGCAGCGGGATCTATATCCTGAAGAGGTGAGTATCTACAACTTCATCTTTGTATACAACATCTAACGGATTTGCAGCTTGATGACCCTCAAGCAGCTCTTGAGGCTCTCCCCCCTCGTCATGAAGCATATCTTGCCGAGGCTCAACGTCTACAGCGTGAATATGCTTCGCAGATTCATATCCTTATTGGCTTTGAGGCCGAGTTCATCCGTCCTGACTTTGCAGCGCACGTTCGCACATTGGCAGAGCATCCTATCATAGACTACTTCATTGGCTCTGTGCATCACGTTCACGGCATTCCAATTGACTACGACGCTGGCATGTTTGCCTCGGCTGTGCAGGCGAGTAGTCGCAAGACTGAGGAGTCGTTGTATGAGGACTACTACGATCTGCAATATAATATGCTAAAGGAGTTGAAGCCGCGTGTGGTAGGACACTTCGATCTGATAAGATTGTTGAGTGGAGATGCTGGGAGGGATGTCAGGCAGTGGGAGAGTGTTTGGCAGCGTGTATTGAGGAATCTGGCTCTTGCTAGAGAGCAGGATGGATGGCTTGAGGTGAATAGCGCTGCGCTGCGTAAGGGTCTTGCCGAACCTTATCCATGCAGGGCTATTGCCGAGGTGAGTCGTCCTGACTGTCTTGTATAAACAACTGCTGTTGATACTAACTCCTCCCAGGAATGGATCAAGATGGGCGGCAAGTTTACCTTTTCCGATGATAGCCATGGTATCGCTCAGGTCGCTACCAATTATGCTCGTACAGTCACCTATCTCGAGAGTCTGGGCATCAAAGAAGTGTGGACCTTTGAGAGATCGCCCCATCCGGGTATTGAGGGCACAACTAGGGCAACTGTCAGAGAAGTTAGTGTTCCTTTGAGCGAGTTCCGCAAGAGTTTTCCATGAGAGCGACGAATTGCTAGACCGGTGCACAAGATGCGTAGGAAGGCATAAAGTCATAGATTAAACAAGACTAGAACTATATATAGCGAGGCGGAATCCAGGTCCGAAACAAGACGAAGAAAGGGAAGAGGGTATCGTGAAGAATAAACATCCAAAGCTCAAGATGGATGAAATGTTGCGAAACAATCAAGTTCCAATAGACGAAAAGAAAGAATCTGATAGTTGCACGCGTGCATCGCCTGAATCGTATCTTCTCTCCTAAACAGTACTGAAACAAACCAGACAGCCAGCTATCTGCATCTGAAACGTCGAAAGCAGTAGCATAGTGCCATCCTTAATGTTGAGGCGTCTCGGGAATTTCCTCGATAGAGCTGGGGACGTTTGGTTCGAGTTTTACACCTGGCTCTGTCGCTTTGGCACCACTGGCCCCCTGTGATTGCTGTCCCGGACGGGGCGCAAAGGGAATCCCAGAACTATACTGGAAGAGATTGTTCTTCTTGATCGGACTGGGCGTCGCAGCAGGTGTTTGTGAAGAAGGAGTCGGTACGTTGGGAGGAAGCCACTTCAAAGGCTCATGCTGAGCAATGGGCTCGGGCGCAGGACCCTCAGGCTGATAAGGAACAAAAACATCATCTGCGTCTGCGCTAGGGTGAACGGAAACAGAAGGAATGGTGGGAGAACTAAATGGTGGGGAGATCAGCTGGGTAACAGGCGCAGCAGACTCGAACGAATCTTGTTCCAGAAGAGGAGTTGCAATACCACTAGAAGCAGTGGCAGGTGGTGAAGGAATGCGAGGGTCGACATGTGCAGGCTGATTGGGCGGGAGGTTGTCTTGCCCAGTAGAGACAACAATGGAGTCAGCGCTTGACGACTCTGACGAGTGCTGAATACCGGAAGGAGCTTCAGCAGGCTTCTCAGGTTCAGGCTGGGTAGTAGCAGTAGAGCCGTTGCCCTTTACTTTCTCAGCCTCAAGACGAGCTCGCTCCCTAGCCTCTTTCTGAGACTGAGTGATAAGGTTGATGCGGATCTTCTTCATCCCCGTGGTAATGCTATCGATGTCGTCTCCGGCTGTACTGGATGCACCGACTTTATCTGTGGGCTTTGCTGGCACTTTGGGTTTCTGAACAGCCGTGGGAGGTCGTGAAGCACCGGCTGTTGTTGTGGTAGTCTTCTTGGTGCCCCTAGGTGCTCTAGGCGCAGGCTCTTTGCGGGTGGCAACGGGATTTCGTGTTTTCTTGACCTGCAAATTGCTACCAGCGGTAGACTTTGTGCTCAAAGGCGAATTAGGAACGGTACGTGCGTGCTCGGTGGCCTCAGGGAGGTCAGCCTCTGTGCTAGAGGATGCTTGTGATGTATCCCTTGAAAGGAGAGACGTCGGCACCTCGCTAAGGCGTCGACTGGCCCTCCTCACTCCTGGTTCATCACTGTTCGTCCTCAAGGGCACACCGCGGGCCACAGCCTTGAAAGAAGTCAGCTCTGGCTCAATACTACGTGATGGCTTGAAGCTTACCTTGTCAGAAGAGATGGTAGCGGTGCCCATTGTCTTTCGGCGGCCCTTGGACGCCTTGTCTACACTTGGCTCAGGAGGCGGGGCTGGCTTAACTCTTCTCTCGCGCAGAGACATGCGCGATGTTGGGCGTGAAGCAGGGGCAGGAGGAGGGTTAGGGTCGATGCCCATCAGAATCGATTGGCGATCGCGTCTCACCCGACTTGCCTCTGCGTTGAGATCTTCAGGCTTGCAGCTATCTGTTTGACGTTCAGAGGGAATGAGAAGCTTGCTGAGTTCATGGGCTGCAACCGTCCAGGGAACCTCCGGCGGAGGCGGCGACGCAGGCCTAGACATAGACGCACCCAAGTTAGACAGACTACGTCGCATCTTGATAGGGTCTGAGACCTTGGCGGTCGAAGCCTGCGTCGGGGAGAAGTATGTGGGAAGAGTAGTGCTTTGCGGCTTGGGAGGGGCACTTGGGTTGCCCATGAGGGTTTCGAGCTCATCCAAGTGCGAAGACGACCACCATGACGGGTCGTAAGTATGGATGGAATCCAAAGCCGGCTTTCGCTCGAACTCATGCGGCGCCTCTTCCGCGAGTGTCCCAATCTTATGGCCCATCTCGACACCAAGGCGCCCAATGTTGTCCGGCTGTTGTTGGTACGTCTGATCGCCAGCCAATCCACTTAGATGGCTGAGAATACCGGAGCATAAGGCTCTATCACTGTAGCCACCTTCCAGTACACTGATAATCCGACCATCAACATAGAGGCCTTCTTCAGCTGCAAGTTTGATAACATCCTGGGCAATACGAGCGTAAAACTCTGTTGGCACGTTGACCTTGTGGCGCTGCATGCCTGCGCTCTCCCACTCACTGGCGTCAAATCCAGCAGATAGGAAGATGGCTGCCTTTGGAGGCAGATTTGAGAGTTTCAACCGCTCTGCCTGGTTCTTGAGATAGTTTCTAACCTTGTCCAAAAGAACCGTATATCTGGTTTCGTAAAGTTGCCAAAACTCATCTTCGGTTTTCCACGGGTCCAGATGAACGTTCCAAACAGTTTGTCCATGTGCGTTGTCGATACAGATACTGGCGCTCCTAACCTTTTCTTCATCGCCCATCTCACACGGATATGAGTTGATGTCGTGTAAGCTGAAATAGCCAATGGACGACTTCTTCCACGCAGCAGCGTTCTTGGCGGCGTTGTTTCCTCGAGTGTTGTGCTGCCAAGTAATAGCCTGAGATCCGTCACCGTGGTGAAGATCAAAATCAATAATAGCAGCGTGCGTGAGCCCGTGATTGAGAGCTGCGTGCATGATACCAACATGAACATTATTAACCCAGCAGAAACCTGAAGGATAGGAAGCAGAGCAGTGATGGCCTGGAGGTCGCACACCTACAAATGCGCGCTGAGGACCTGTACCAAAAACAGTATCGATCGCTTCGCAAACAGCTCCCAGGGCACCCTCCATAGCGTTCAGAGACTCCGCACAGAGGTATAAGTCACCTTCGTGGAACTTGTCAGGAGGTTTCTCGGTTCCCCTGTTCAGCTCTGGCCTCTGAAGTTCCTTGCCTCCCATAGCGAGCTTCGACTCGGCTGCATCGCACATCATCTTGAGTTCTTCCATCCATTTTGTCCCATGTACGTTGACTACGGCCGGTGAAAGAAGAGAAAGCCGGCGTTCTGTCTTGTGTATTCGAAAGGGAATTCCTGAAAGATCTTCTACCTCTCTCCTTGGATGAAGTGGATATTCGCCCTCACAATGTCTGCCACCCAAGCGCACATACGCTGCCGAAATACCCAGTACAGCAGCCTTTATTCTTTCCGGACGTTCGACAATAGTACCAAGGGCGGCACGAGAGGTTCGGGGGCGGGAGAATCGGTGGCCATAGACAGCATCGTTCAGTACTACAATGGTCTGGGTTGAATGTGTGGAAGTAGATCCATGATGCGCCTGCAACTCAGCGCTGAGGTTGTCGTGGGCAATAGAACTAGCAGTCGGTCGAGGTTTCTCTAGTACGGGAGGTGTAACTGATAGAGGTGACTTGGCCTGGGTTGGTGACATAAGATGCGCTGTGCTTGAGCGTCTCGTAGGAGTTGAACCGGGCTCGATACCGTTAGATGAGCGCAACGAGTTCATGGAAGCCTTTCGGAGAAGCGTGGGCGTCCCCGAGGCGGGGTCACGCCGGTGAGACGGACTGCGGGACGGAGGCCGGGCATTTGGTGCTGGTGACTGCGAAGCCCGGCGGCCAGTTGAACGGAATGGAGAAGCGGGTTCAGAGGAGAGGCGGGACGGAGCTCGGCCGGGCGAAGTGGAGATGGATAGTTGATTCAACGACTGCGCCAAGTCGTCATGTTCGGGTTGTTTGAGGTTCCGTGCGGAGGACTGACGCCTGAGCGGCAGCGATGGGCGGGACGGTGATGCCATGAGGGCCAGATAGGCAGATTCATAGAATTATTAACGAGACGATATGAGACAAGGACCGGCGGGTCTCAAAGTTAACGTTTGGAGTAACGACGCAAAGAGAAAAGCCAGAGCCGAGTGGCCTAACTCAATCTCTAATCGCCTTTGGGATAGCTCCTTGCGGCTTTGACTTTTGTGATCGAGATGTCAGGGACGGGTGGGTGACGTCTTTGCCCCTGTTTGGGACCAGTTCGCGTCTGGAGTAACGCGTTCAAGTCACGTGTTTCAAGATATGACGCTGGTTGTGTTTTGAAGGTTGCCTCATTTGGACTTCTCAAGTAAATAAATCGAGATGAAACTTTGAAACTGTACCAAAGTATCTTACATAGTATTTTAAGTCCCTATACTAGACTAAACAAAGGAAACAGTGTCTTCTCTCTTCTACGAGGTAACTTTACTCCTTTTTGAATTTCTCCGTAAAAGCGAGATTCATCTGTGTATGCGAAACAAGGGCGACTCGAAACATAAAATAAAAATATTTGTGGCTTACATAACCACATCTTGCATCGATTTTGTGTTGGCAGGATACCAGTGAACTAGATCTGTGGGCTCGGGTATGCACGGTAGGATCAGTCCTCATGTCCGCGATTGATTAATCTCAAGATCTTAGCCGTGGTAACCTTGTCTTTACGCTTATTCACAACAAACACCAAGCTTAACTACCTACTGCTTGAATATGAAATCCCACAATACGAGAAGAAGAAGAGCTTGTTAGGTCTGACAGAAATTATTGGATAGGTCTCAAGCTATTGTCTTGTCGATCAAGTCTAGATTCACGGCTGAAAAACATGCGGCCACCATGAGCAGGGTGGCATGTCTTATCGCCCAAGGTAGTAACCTGGGCGAGCTAGAAACGAAACGTTGGATTCAATTCACCACAGGTCTACGACTTTTCCCACTTTCGCCCGGGCACACAAATCTCTTCAATGAATGTCCCTTGCGCTGGCTCGTGGCTGTCGACGACTGGCTCACAATCAAATCCCTCGCGTCTGTCTTGTTGATGATGGTGGTCCCCTGAATAGCCTTAGCTATCCGAGTCTGGAAAGGCCAGTGCCGTGCCCCATGTTGCCGAGACATAAAGTAGCACTGGTCCACTCGCTAGGCGGACTGACTGACCGTGACCTGACTTTGTTTCCGCGTAGTCGGGCGTTTGAGTACTGCGGGGACTACGGTGCGGTGCGGATGAATCCCGCGTTGCCTTGTCTCATCCGAGTCCGTTGGGGCATCATCTGAGACCTTTGTGACAAGAGAGACCTGACAACTCCGCTGCGGTCGAGCTGCATGATACTGTTCTGTAGATGGCTGCTGGCTTGCATGAATCCTTCGGTCGAATTGCGTAGGTCACGGGGGACAGAATATCCATTTATCGTCAAGTGAACTATGGCTAGATACAGTACAGTACTTATCCGTGTTAGTCCTAAGAAACAAGATGAGCTCTTGTCTTGTGTGACAAACACCTCCGTCATGACCGAGTTCATCTTGTATGACAGGCAGGGCTGAGTGATTTATGAGGTTATTGCCCATCCATACCAACTTGGAGTTGTGGAATTTCTTTTATTGGAGCCATGACATGTATTGGCACGTAGCTGAACCTTTGAGTGCCGAACCAAGGCTGATCTGCTCGTCTTCAGGCTAGAGACTAAGGCACAAGTGCAGATGTAGGCGCAAAAGTGCAATCTGCCCATCGGCAGGGGCACATTTCATCTGTCCAACGATATCGTCGAGAAAACGCCAAAAATGTGTGTACGATGCGCCCCTTACACCTCTTTTTCTAGTGGCCGGCATGACATTGGAAAATTGATACCCTTGATTTGCCAAGGCTGTAATTCTATAGTGTATCTACGTATGCCCAGACAATCCACGGAAAACGGCAGTGGAATATCTCCATCGTCCTGACTTATAATGTTCTTGGCTGGGGGGTTTTCCTTGGGCCACCTGAGGGAAACCCTTGTAAAGCTTTGACAGCTGTAGCTCTCTCTGGTCTAGCTCAGAAGAATATCTGAACCCGACTCGAATGGCTTTTTCCTCCACTCGCTCTCTTCTCAACTAGCGCAGGGCACCCCTGGTCCCGTTGCAACTTTGTCCAAGAGAGACCCCAACGTTACCACCAGATTTCTGCGCGCAATTGACGAGATGCGTCTAATTGCCTCTCAGCCGCACCCTAGTACACTTGTTAATTGGTTGATTTCGCCCCAGAAGACCTGGACACTCTGCCTCGTGGCTGCGTGAGTCCGGAGCTAGCTCAACACCCCCCGGCCGCAAGCTTCCTAGCGTCATGTGTGTCTGTTTGTCTGTTGCTGAATCAAGCGAAGCGATGAGCCGACCCTTTGGAGGAAGCTCAGCTCAGCTCAATTCAGTTCAGGTCAGGTCGGGCTCGTGAATAAATTCCGAGCTTCGGCCTTTCACCCCCCGGAGATTGCTTTCTGGGGAATTGGTGCTTTTCCGCTCACAGTTTTGTATAAGTGATTGCTTGTCTTGCTTTGACACAACATACCACCCGTCGACCTGAGCCATTCGAATCCCAACTGTTCCAATTAGTTCGAATATCCAATTGTCATAATGAAGAGCGCCGTTCTCTCTGTCTTGGCCAGTGGCGCCGCTGCCCAGATCACTATGCCTCTGGCTGGTTTGGGATTGGGTCCTCAACTCTTCCAAAACGCTGCCATCAACCCCAGCGACCCCGAATACGCAACCTGCGAGCAAGCTGTTAGCATTGTTCAGGACTGTGTCTCTCAAGTCGGTGGCCTCGACGCTGCTGCGACTGCTGATCCCGCAGCTCTCGTCGCATGCGCATGCTGTGATGGACGCAGCAACAACGCTGGTATCTACTCAGTCTGCTCCGGCTATCTGTCAGAGGAGGCTCCCGAGAACACTTCTCAGTACGAAGGTGAGTTCCCACGCCGCATTGAGTACCTCTGGGAAAAGGGTCTCTAACATGTCTCGTTCCCAGCCTACGGCACTCTGTACAGCGCTTGCAAACTCGTCCCCAAATGTACCGGCGGCAGTGGCAGTGCCAGCGGCGGTAGTGGTGGCAGCAGTGTTACCCGCGGTAGTGGTGGTGGTGGTAGTGGTGATAGTGACAGCAGCGCCAGCGCTGGTGGCAGCCGTCCTACAGCAACTACTGCGGAGGAAGACGATACCGCTACCATCACCACCAGCCCTGCTGAGCAGACCTATGCTTCGGCCTGTGTAGATATGCTTTCCATCTTCACCTCTTGTTCCAAGCAGGACCGAGAGTTCACCGCACTTCCCTTCAAGGAGCAAGCCGAGTGTTATTGGTAAGTCTCTCAACTGAGGTATAAACTTGTTCCTGTTACTAACTGTTTGTTAGCTGCCGTGGCTCTGGTACTAGACTCACCTGGACCGATGCGATGGACAACTATGCTTCCACATGCGCTGACTGGGCACGCACTGGCGAGCCTGACACCGCTTATAATGGTATGTGCTTCACAATCGAAACATCAGAAGCCCGGCTAACACAGCATACAGTCGCCAAGACCTTCGCTACCTTCTGCAACCACTTTACCGATGTCTGCAGTATTGCTGCCGCCCGCACTTCAGAGTCTGAGGCTACCGCGACTGAGGACTCCGGCTCCCGCCAGACTGGAGCCTCCTCTGGCGACGATGGCGACGATAGCAACGGCGATGCCACCACCAGCGAGAACAACCAGGGCCCCGTCACTGTTACTGTTCAGCCTACTACCACCGAGAGCAGCGACAGCGGTAACGATGCCTCTTCTGCCCGAGTTGGCTTCGGCGCTGCCCTGGCTGCCGTTGCTGCTCTTGCCATCGCTCTATAACCGCAACGATGTAACGATCAGATTCGGGAGCGAAGGAGTTTATTTATGATTTGTCGTCTTAGAGAAGAGGTGTTTGTTTTAACGATTACCCGGAATGTTTAATGAAACGCTGTGGGGGAACTCTTGGACAATGCGCAACTTTGTCAGGATATCCTTGTTAGCATACGAGCGACAACCGTATATAGAATGCATATTCGTTATTCATAACTTTTGTCTTCACCAACGCCTTGCTTGTGACGAATACCGTTCATGCGGGTGGCTTCTATTCCGATAGTAGATCTATACCAACACCCTTCAATGCTCCCACTGCCCAGTCTGGGTACCCTGTCTTGTCAGCATATAGCCAAGTGAAGAACTGCCGCACAAATGCTGGGAAACGGTCCTCGATAATCGCTTCCCGTATTTGTCGCATAAGGTTCAGTTGATAGTAGACATTGTGAATTGTCAATAAATGCGCCGCCACCGTCTCTTTAGAGGCGTTGTGGTGCACAAAAGCCCGAGTGACACCCATCCCTCCTTCAGCGGTTGGCTTGCAGACCATGCAGTTGCAGCCTTCCTCAACAGGTCCAAAATCAGTAGCGTATTTCCTGTTGCGGATATTGAGAACGCCGTGCTTGGTAACTGCATTTCCAAAACGGGCTGTTCGCGTGGGCCACACACAGTCAAACATGTCGGCGCCCAGCGCAACACTGACAATAAGGTCTTCGGGATAGCCAATGCCCATAACATATCGTGGCTTCAGGTCGGGCAGCATTTCTGTGCAAGCTGCTACAACTCGGCAATAATCTGCCTTGGCCTCTCCGCCGCTCAATCCTCCTATGGCGATGCCAGGCGTATCGCGAGCCAGCATCTCTCGACAACATTCTCGGCGCATGTCAAGATCTAGACCACCTTGAATAATGCAGAAGAGATTCTGCGACTCGGGCTTCTTGTGTGCTGCGATACATCGATCCAACCATCGTACACTGCGTTCCATCGCCTCGCGCATACGTGCCTTGTCGGGTGAAGTCGTTACAAGAACATCATCCAGCTGCATCATAATATCGCTGCCGATGCTGTTTTGTAATGACATTGAGTGCTCGGGTGTAAGGAGCATAGGTGTGCCATCGTGAGGACTCAGGAATTCGACGCCCTTCTCAGTGATAGTCGCAAGCTTAAGCAAGCTCACCATTTGGAACCTTAGGGAATTATCAGCCTGTTTCTTTCACCCATATGTACTAGCACGACGTACCCTCCACTATCGGTCAGGATGTTATGATCCCATCCTTGAAGTTTGTGAGCTCCACCTATCGCATCCAAGACTTCCTGTCCTGGTTTCAAGCCAAGATGGTATGTGTTGTTTAGACACAACCGACAACCAGTCTCTTCAAGCTGCTCTGGGGTAATGCCTTTCAGAGATGCCTGAGTTGCGACAGGCATGAACATAGGAAGTTGCACAACGCCATGAGGTAGCGTAAGTATTGAAGCCCGTGCTCTAGTGGTCTATCTTGGAATATGTTTATTAGTCTTATATGGTCCAACCCCAGTTCCAGCGGCTAAATGAAGCCATCGCCAGATGAGACTCACGGAGCATTTTGCAACAAGCTCGTGCGTCAAGGCAGGTGACTTGTAAATGTTTGATGATGACGCCATCCTCTTGATCGCTTGCATCTGCTTTATCCCGGATTGTTCAGCGATAGAATAAGGAAAAAAGACACCTCCTCGCCTCTCCTTGTCTTGTTAGTTGTTTCGCTGGTTTTTTATAAAACAGAAGTTGCAGCGATGAGCAGACAGGGTTTCAGTGGAGCATGGTGCTGTCAGAAGAGGGTCGTGTGCCTGAGCTCAATTAGCCAATGGGATCTCACCGGGTCATCACCGGTAGATTCCGCCCAAGCTTCCAACGTTCAGCGAATTTTCGTCGACTTCAGCTACAGGCCTATTGCCCATCACGAAGACACCAGAACGGCAAGCCAATTGAGCTCGCCAAACGGTCTCCGAGTCGCAATGGGGGGTCGTACCGTTTCGCCCGGAGGGGCGCTGCTGAGATCTTCTCGGCTGTTCTCTCTCCCCAAGCCATTGCCCGAACCTCAGTCGACAAACCTGCACATTGGCGATCATAAGTCTCCCACCATGACACGACAATACCCGCAGTACCAGTCCGTCACATCTCCTCTCTCGTCAAGAGAGAAGGGTGACTGGGGCTTCAAACGACCTTTCCCTCTCAAGTCTACCTTGACGACTTCAACACCCTTGATCCGAGTCAAGCAAGTCGATTCTATCGAGAGCGTTACCGACTTCGCTTCCGCCGCCGACCACACCCTTTCTCTGGAGAAATTTCAGGAGTTACGTGTTCCTCTTTCGATTCCCAAGGGAAACGAGCGAAGTGGCAGCCTGGTAAAGACCGACATGTGGCGCAAGTCTGTCTTTGAGGAGGATATGGATTTTACCGACTACCGAAAAGGACGAGCCGACGACAAGCGATGGAAGTTCCAGGGACCGTGGCTAGCTAGGATGACCGAGGGAGAGTTTATCGGATATCTCGATAAGAATGTGCGACCTAAGCGTGTTCAATTCAGACAGCTGCTGAAGGAGAGACTTACCGAATCCATAAACACTCGCCAGGCCAGGACCGCCATGGAGAAGGGCGACCCGGCACCTACAAAGACCAGCATCGGAGATATCACCGAGGAGCAGTTCACGGACTATGTGCGTGGCCTACGAAGTGACCGTGCTACGCTCTACGGACTGGTGTCCAAGTTCCTCGACCTTGCCCCCCTGGGCCAACCTGTGGGCATCATCCAGACCTTCCTGTCCGCCGGAGAGAACGCGGCCGCTGAGAGTCCCTACGGCAAGTCTGGACCTCCTCCTAGCCATCCTTCTGCTGGTATCAGCTACCTGAGGACAAAATCGTATATGGAGAACCACCCCGTCTACGGACCTCAGGGGCAACATACCCCTACTCTCGCCCGAGTTGTGTACCCCAGAAATGGCCCCTCCCCCGCCAAGCTTGGTGTCGGTGGTTTCGTGGCCGATACCCCTGCAGGAGACAATGAGTTCAATACCAGAAATGTCCGTCTCAGGGTCTCAGCGCACAAGCAGATGCTCACTGGTATTACACAACTCGACACCACAACTTTTGGTGGTGCTAAGGCATATGTCAACCCTCAAACCGCGACTATTGACCCCAGTGGAAAGGTCGTGCTCCACCTTCAAGAAGCCAGCAACGAGGCCCAGCTTGTTGCAAGGGAGGCTAAGGGTCGCGGAAAGGTATACAATGAGAAGAAGGCTCCTAAGCAGCAGACCAAGACCGAGGCCGATCCTTGGCGAGCCGACCGTGTTGCCAATGAGCTTCTTGGTGAGAAAGATGCTCCCGCTCCTCGAGAAGAGGCTGTAGGTAGCTCCAAGAAATACGGTCTTGACGACAAGCAATGAAGTAGATGTTTGAGTCAAGGGCAGGAGGCTGGAGCCGTTGTATATCGATGCCATCTATTGTCTCTAATATTTAGAGAAATCATGTACCAAACGAACTGTACAAATAGAATTGAAGCAAAATTAAACTTGAATTTTCCAGTGTTCTATTGTGGTACCACTTTTCTTAAGGCTGACCCAAAACAAGCGACTTAAACTACCTCTTCATAAGAATTCCTGAATACACTCAAAAGACCATCTTACTCGATGCACAAGGATCCATGCACCAGCCTCCCGTCCCTTAGCGCCGTTTCGTGCATTAGGTAAGCAAAAAGCTCGCTTTTGAGCGCGCACGTGATCTGAGCCCTAAATCGCAACTCCAGAGAAAGTGCGACCCACCCCATCAACACCAAAATTCCTGGTCCCTAGCGGAATTTCACACCAGCGACTTCTTTCAACCTATCGCCCAACGTCCAACAGTCCAATACCGCCAAAATGGGTCGCGTTCGTACCAAGACTGTCAAGAAGTCCGCCAAGGTCATCATTGAGCGGTACTACCCCAAGCTCACCCTCGACTTCGAGACCAACAAGCGTATCTGTGATGAGATCGCTATCATTGCCTCGAAGCGCCTGCGCAACAAGGTTAGAATTGCCGATGTCGAGAAACACGATAGACGACAGCGACTGATACAGGATTTTGCAGATTGCCGGCTACACCACCCACTTGATGAAGCGAATTCAGCGTGGCCCTGTCCGTGGTATCTCCTTCAAGCTTCAAGAGGAGGAGCGTGAGCGCAAGGATCAGTACGTTCCTGAAGTCTCCGCTCTGGACTTCACCCAGAACTCCGAGTCTGGCCAGCTCGACGTCGACACCGAGACCAAGGACCTCCTCAAGCACCTTGGCGTATGTGCACCTCCGACATTTGGAACAGTTGGACGAGATGCTAACAACCTATACAGTTCGAGTCCATCCCCGTCAACGTTATCCCCGTCACTCAGCAGCAGCTCCCCGAGCGTGGTGGACGACGATACGGCGACCGCCCTCGCCGCGACTAAAAAATTGGTATTTGGGATTATGATGGGTGTCTGGCATTTACAGGGTTTCACTACTTGGCGTCTTAGGACAGTGAGTGCATAGGTCTCAAAGAAAGACTTTACAACCCCCCAAGGTGTCGCCGATTCTCTGGATGTCTCCAGAGATGACGCTTGATCGCCAAGTTACTTTCCTTGCTTCTGTGAACGTGACCTTGTCCAAGGCCAGTTTTCACGTCTTAGGAACTGAGCCGGAGGAACTGTTGTCCATGTACACAGGACCTGTGCTGCGGGTGTCATGATGGGGTATCTGCTTATCCCCGATTATGACCCTGCCTATGATACATATGCCATCCAATGCCTATTCTTATGACTACGCCTAAAGACATGATTTACCATTACTTTTTATTCTCTTCCTCCAGTTTGAGCTTGGTTTTGTAGCCTTCTACAAGTAAGTGTTCATCGTCGTAGACTTCGGGTTTGTCAGATGTAGTAGGAGGTGCCTTGGCATCCTTCTCCTTGAGTGTAATATTCATCTTCTTGTCCTTGTCTTGCGATGGGTCGCCTCGCTCAAGAGCCAGGGCAGCAGTATCCCGAGCTGCTTGTCGCTGTTCCTCGAGCTTGAGCTTACCCAGTTCCCGAGCAGCACGGTCGACTTCTGTTTCCTTGGACCTGTCTTCATCGAGCAAGTCAATCTCGATATCCGGGATGCCCGCTCGTTCCCAAGCAGCGGTCTCGTTCAGCTGAACCTTGACGTATAGGGCGCGACGAGCGCACTGCTTTGAGCACCACTTCTCAAGGTCCTCTCGCTTGACAATGTTGCCGTTGGAAGCGATCTTCCACTCGCCACCGGGTCCAGTCTGTCGACGTGGCCGCGCACAGAGACTGTAGCCACAAAGCTCATTCACATTGCGCTCGATGATTAAGTCATCGTAGTCTGAGGGCTGGAAGAGTCGCACGTGAGCTTTGAAGTCGGTAATGTCAGACGGCGCTGGGTTGGAGGCGTTGTGAGGAGATTCGCGGACAAGAGGATATTCGGAGAGAAGAATCAGACTGTCAAGGATTTCTGCTTCGAGATCTTTGCGATGCTGAATAATCTTGGCATGCTCGATAGCGATTTCTCTGGGATCGACGTCCCGCTCTTTGATAGACTTGGGTTTCTTCAGGATGCCCTTTGGAGGCTGCTTGGAAGTTGAGGCCATAATGGAATATTGTGATCTTGAGAAAGGATGTGCAATATCGTAGCTCAACTCGGATTCAAAGCTCAGAAAGATCCAGAAAGTGCCCCGCCGCCACAGTTAGCTTGCAAGTGCCAGAAGAGGGGAGACTGTGTGACGACTGGACCCTTCACTCAGCTGACATAATTACCACCACATGTCAGCACTTTAGTGCCTATGGACATGTTTATGTTTTTTATGATGACGTTCAAAGCTCGAAAACGTCCAGTAAACCAATCAAGGTAGAGAGATTTGTTCCATCATGGATGATGGATGATGCATTGTTGTACAGCACAAAGAACAGTCATTTCTCTCATCAGGTTACATCCACAAGACGAATGGGGTATAAACAGTGGTTTCAAAGTATCATGGGCTAGTATTCATGCCTTGGTATCACCTACTGGGTGGTTGTTTTAGAAGCCCAACCCAGTGTTTCTGTTGCCCCAGGTTCTTATGCCTCCCGGACAGCTCGGACACTGCAGATAACATACGACCCCACGATCAAAGATAAAGACAACACAATGTATCGACTCACAATTGTTTCCCAAGTTCTTTAAACATTATAATTACCTGTCTTACATCACTATCATCCACATTTCTCAATGAAACACGTCTTATCGTGATAGTCATGACGGACGATCCTCGGAACTAGGCATCAACCTAACTGGAAACTTCCCTCTACCTTAATACGGCATCTTCAACGTGAGGTACCACCGTCCGCGCGCCTAACACTTTTAGCCGTGAGATAGACGGAGTGACGGGCTCATAGGTACAAGGCGCTGACGTCGACAACCTACTAAAAGCCCCAGCTAGCAGAGGCCTATGCTCCGCTAAACACCACCACCACCGCCTCCTTGCAACCTGCATCTCATCTCTCTCTTACTCGCTCGCTTCCTCTCCCAAGAACTTGAACATCGCGCGTAATAATTCCTAACACATATTGAAAATCAAGCAATTCTCTTCCTACACAACCGCGCCCGCGCCCTCAGAACATTCAACACCATATCTTCCCCCGCCGCATCGCATCTCATTCAACAGGCTGACGACGCCCCCCTGTCGTGCCCCACACCCAACCAAGCGAGCTGTTGACCTACGAATATCCACGTACCTTGGTGCTCCATACAGCCACACGCCCCGAGTAGCTCTGATCCAAGCCTCGGGCAGCATTTGTCCTGCAAGAGAGCTTCTAGAGGATCAATCACCAGCAAAATGGCCGCGCCATTCAGGGTCAAGTCTATCTACGAGTACTCGTCGCCTCACGAGGACGACCTCAACTTTGGTATTGGGCAGGTCATCACCGTCACCGATGAGGAGGACGCCGACTGGTATGGCGGGGAATATGTCGACGACCAAGGCGTAAAGCAAGAGGGCATCTTCCCTCGCAACTTTGTCGAGAAGTTTGAGCCTACCGCACCGCCTCGTCCAGCTCGAACTCGCACCAAGAAGGAGCAGGAAGCTACCCAGCCCACCGAAGATATCGCTTCCCCTCCCCCACCGCCACCTGCTCAGCAAGAACCTCCTCCAGCACCCGCGCCCGAGCCTGAGCCCGAGATCGAAGAGGCCCATGAGCCCGTCTATAAACATTCTGCTCCCGAGCCGGCTGCCCCGGCTGTCCCGGAGCCCGCGCCTTCAAAGCCCGTCGAGCCCGTTCCGGCAGCTGCTCCCCCGCCTGCGGCAGCTCCCAAAGCTGCTGAGCCTCGAGCCCCCGCTCCAGCTCAAGCTCAAGCTTCGTCTCCGGCTCCGGCTCCTAAGCCCAAACCTTCCGGGCCACCTCCTGTCTCAGAGAAGCCTGTGACCAGCTCGTTCAAGGATCGCATTGCGGCTTTTAACAAGCCCGCAGCGCCTCCCGTTGCGCCCTTCAAGCCAAGTGGTCTCGGTGGTTCGGGTACAGGTTTCGTCAAGAAACCGTTCGTCCCTCCTCCTCCGAGCCGCAATGCTTTTATCCCTCCGCCACAGCAGACGCCAACTGCCAAGGTCTACCGTCGTGACGAGGATCCTGAAATCAGGGAGAGGGAGGCCGAGGCTCAGGGACAGGCCGAGAAAGCTGGGCTTGTGCCAGCTGAAGCTCAAGGAGGTGACGATGAAGATCAGCCCAAGCCTACCAGCTTAAAAGAGCGCATTGCTCTTCTCCAAAGACAGCAGCAGGAGCAAGCAGCGCGACATGCCGATGCTGTTGCTAAGAAGGAGAAGCCAAAAAAGCCTCAGAAGAAACGCGAAAGTATCGGACATGCCGATGCCCCGGCTGAGACGGAGGCGTCGCCTCAAGAGCCTCCAGCTCCTCTCGAGCGTAGAGACACCCAGGACACCGACACTAGAACATCTTTAGATGAACCTCGACCAAATCGTATGCCGCCACCTCCGCGCCGTAGGTCGTCAAAGGGACCTGCGCCGGAACCTGTACATGATGGCAATGAGGCGGACATGTCTGGGGCTGGTGATACAACAGAAGGCAACGATGAGTTGACTGAGCGTGAAGACAGCGATGGCGTGCCTAGACGTGCGTCGCGAGCGCCCACATTGCCTATACATCCTGCCCCCCCTCCTGAGGCACCAAAGAGGGAAGAAAGCGAGGAAGGTGAGGAAGAAGAAGGCGAAGAGGAGGAGGAAGTCGACCCTGAAGTCAGGCGTAAAGAGGAGCTGAGAGCGAGAATGGCTAAGATGAGTGGTGGTATGGGCTTCCATGGCATGTTCGGTGCGCCTATGCCTGCACCTGCACCTGCACCCAAGAAGAAGAAGGCGCCTAAGCCGGAGCGAACTTCGATCGACGAAACTATCGAAGAGACTTCGCCGACATCTCATGCTGCACCACCTGTCCCTACCATGATGGCTCTTCCTGGGTTTGGCGGCTCAAGTAAGCCAGAGGAGTCGACTCGTCCTGAGGTGGAACATGAGCCAACTGCTCGAGCGCCACCACCGCCAGTACCTTCTCAGCCCCCTCGGGTGCCGGAGCATGAAGAGGCATCAGAGGATGAGGAAGATGATGAACCTACTCCTGCACCTCACTCTGCCCCTACCAGTATGTATGACTAAAACTGACTGTGTTATCATTACTTACCATTGTCTAGTCCCTCCACGAGACCCGGCAGGACCACCCCCTGTTCCTAGTGGTCGAGGAGTGCCACCCCCTGTGCCATCTGAGTGTAAGTAAAACTCATATCTAAAAGTAGCTTGAGGCTCATTATTCTGCAGCTCGACCTCCTCCTCCTGCACCTCCTGCCGATGCCAAGTCCCAGTCAGGCGGATCTGAATCTGGAGACGAGCTTTCTGGTGGCCGAGAAAGCGAGAGAGAAGCCCCTGCGGTTGCTCCAAGGTCTCCCCCTATGCCACCACCGCCAGTTCAGCCTCCTCACTTGCCTGCGAGATCGCCACCGTTATCTCCTACCCGCGAGGACTTCAGCCCTATATCCCCTAGTTCCAATGCTAGTAAAAGATTAAGTCGATTACCACCTCCTATCCCAGGATCCGCACCGGCTCCTCCTGCGCAGAGCCGACCGCCCCCTCCCCCTCCACCAGGTGCTCTCCGGCGACAGTCAACTCAAGATTCCCAGGCTCAAGCCCCCAAGGGACCTCCTCAAGCTGGTGAGGAAGAGGCCGAAGAACTCACAGAGTACGAAGGCGATTACGACACTGATATTGCTTCCTCAGTTCCCCACAAGGACGCCTTGAAGTCACACGCTCGTGATTCAAGCCTGGAAGATAATACCCTCCTGTCGCCTGTTTCCGACGCCCCTGCCAACATACCACCCCCTATTCCGTCCGGGGTGGCTCCTAGAGCTGTACCTCCGCCTGTTCCTTCACAACCTCCTCCCGAGAACAAGCGACAGTCTATCGATGTGCCACGCGCTGCTCCTCCACCGCCTCCCCCTGCGGACAACAAACGACAATCTATTGATGTCCCACGCGCGGCGCCTCCTCCTCCTCCTCCAACTAATATTATTCCTCCACAACCGCCTCAGTCTCCTCGTCTGGAAGAGGATTATGACCCATACAATTACTCAGCTCCCCCTGGTGGACATTCATATGCCCCTAGAACACCCAAGATCGAGGAAGAGGCTATTTTCCCTACCTCTCCTTCTGTAACCTCCCCTATTGACCGGAGAGCCCCTCTTCCGCCTTCTGTGCCTGTGGGCCGTGCTTCTGGTCGACAGTCTCTTGACATCTCAAGAGCTGCTGCTGGAAACAGACGGTCTATGGACGTTCATCGACCGTCGATGTCCATGGAGTCAGGTTTCATAGCCAATGACCTCGACCTCGCCATCCAGAGCGGCTGGTGGAAGCAGTCTAATCAAGTACCACCTGTACTCCAAGGTCGTAAGGACATCTACTTTGAGGCCGAGGAGTCAACATCCACCAATGGTGGGCAGCAGACGACCATAACTCGCGAAATCTTTATCTTATATCAAGACTACTCGCAAACTTTCCTGACGATCCGTTATGACCCCTACGATCCGTCCGACGTTGAACTTGAGCAGCGCCACGAGCCTCCACCACGTCCGCTCCGCCAGGACCAGATGGAAGAATACTATGAGCGATTCGGTCGCCACATTTCAACGGCTGTAGCATCTAAGAAGGACTCTGTTGTCGCAGACGGCACTCCCCAGGGTCTTGTTCTGGAACTTCTTCGACCCTACAAGGACGCTCTGCCCCCTGTCGGTACTCGTGCCTATGGCGCTCTCGTCTATTCTAACATGGCCAACGCATCAACTCAGCAAAACGACGTGATTCGAGCTGGCGACATTATCACTGTCCGCAATGCCAAGTTCCAGGGCAAGCACGGTCCCATGCACGCCAAATACTCTGCCGAGGTGGGCAAACCCGACCACGTTGCTGTAGTATTTGAGTGGGACGGCACCAAGAAGAAGGTACGCGCATGGGAACAAGGCCGCGAGAGCAAGAAGGTTAAAGTAGAGAGCTTCAAGCTCGACGACCTGCGCAGTGGAGAGGTCAAGATTTGGCGCGTCATGCCGCGAAGCTGGGTTGGCTGGAACAGCCAGCCCTTGTAGAGCTGGGACCGGCGTAGCGAGGGTGACGATGATCTCTGGGAGAGGATGTCCATGATGATGATGACGAATAACAGGAGGAAGTCAAGATTGGCCGTCGGGCCGTGGCTGTTTCCTCAGGCGTTGAGTGGTAGTTTAGGAACTCGAGAGACACAGGAGGAGGATATGACGGGTTGCATGAGGCGTGTGTGATCATGATAGGGGACGAGTGGGACGTCAGAGATTTAGTTAGTTGTAAAGCAGTTCGATTCAGTAGGTTATGTTATGGACCGATGCATCTTGTCTTGTGTCACTTCTGGTTTTGATCATCTCACCTACTTGCGCATCTGGGAATCCATTTTTGTCTCTGCTAAACAACCTCGCATAAATCCGAAACATACTTCTAAGACACGGCCCGGCCGTCTACGCAGCGGTTCCACGACCACGTTTCTATCTGTTACCGGCTAAACGCCCAAGGACCTGGGGAGTTACAATGCAAAAGTCCGAACAAGTATCAGACCTCCACCGAAGTTGCTTTGATCGACAAGATCTTCAGTGAAGAAGAATTGAACCGGCAAATCAAATTTGGGTGTAACTCTGCAATGAACTATTTCGGTCGATGGACGTTTGACGATGGGATGGGGATCCATGATGGATGCTCGATTGAAACGTTAAGTCGAGTCACATAAGATAGCATCAGGAGAGAGGGGAGAAGATGGTGAGTTATGAGAGGATCTCAATACTATGAAACATCGGCAAATAAAAGAGATTGAATAAATTCAGCGCATCTCGTGACTGGTGAAGTGGGATGATAACACGGCAAAGTGGTTACGAAAAGCCAATACTACCATAGCTCATCAAGATTATATCGAATACTCTAAGTCATGCTATAGTAAATGATAATGACGTTTTGGCATAGTACTGAAAATAGTAGATTCCAGTCTAGTCCATTTGTCAACTTGAGACTCATAATCCCGATGGACGGGTGAAATCAGGTCACCCATGGAAAAGACCGGATAGAATAGGAGCACAGCCGTCTCATGCCGGCCGGATACAATGCCTCGAATTCGGGACAGCACAACTTAAACGCCGGATGAATATTGCTTTTCTTGGGATTGCCTGCCGAGGCGGCAGGCAATAGAGTGGTCATGGTCCACGTTGAAATGCACAGGGCGGCTTGCACAGCGGCATCTTGAGTACCAAAATCATACAGCAAATGGCTGGTTTCCATTCAATTGTTAGGCGCAAGGTGCTGTGCGAATCCGTGGGGGAAGAGCGGGAGAAAAGGCGTAGGGTCCGATGGTCAGGCTTCTGTCCATTCGGATCGCGCCCAAATCATCCATGTATCCATTCTCTCGCCTCTCGGGGTGTCTCGACCAGAGTGCTTTTTTGCAAGAGCCTGATAGTCGCATATCCCGCCGACGGGCCGGCACCTCCAACACGTGTTGGAAAGCGCGGGGAAGCAGAGCCGTTAAGGTGCAAAGTGAGGCGTCAGATATTTCTCAGCCTGAATGTCGAGTACGTGGCTATGCCCGGCTCTCTCTCTCTACCTCGTTGTGTTGTCGTTAGCAAACCTCAATTCTGAGGCCTGACACTAGATGCCTCTAAGCGCAGCTAAAAAAGCATTCGTCATGAGCCCAATCATCTTCACGTAATGATGCTATCGACTCCTCGATCAAGCAATAGTAAGTAGCTAACTTAGCTCCCGCAGCATTGCGTCAAGCCGACCTGCTGGTCTCGGATAGGTGCAGTAGTGAAAAGATGCGCCAGGAAACTGATCAACTGCGCTAAAACGCGGCTTAGGTCGAATTGATGAGATTGGATCAAGCCCGAGACAAAGTGAGGTCAGCTCGAGACCTCCGGACTTGAAGCTTACCAAAAAGTGTGGTTCTTGCAATATGACGGCATAGGGTTCCGATGAGTGGTTAGATTCGCGACACACCAACTCAAGGTTTGAGTAGCTAGTCGAAAATGGCAATATGTCTGCTTCAACCCAAGTTGAAGTTGGGTATTGTATCGAAGGATAGATGAATACCTAGCTAAACACATCGTCCTCAAACTTCCAACAGAGTGCTTGTATCTGCGTGTAAGGCTGCGGTCTCTTGATAGTCAGACACAGGTTATCAATGCCAATGGCGATTTGAAGATAATGAGTTGCGATTACCCTGCTCCTCGGAAGATTGGAAACATGATTCTGGGACTGGGTTCTTAAGGTACATACATGGTGCTTCATCTACCCAAGGTCGAATGAGGGTCATAAGAGCGAATGGGCGATCAACACATGAACAAGGGATGCATCTCGATGGGTCATCTTGGTGGTCGGTCATTTATCAATTTCGACGTGCATATTCAGCGCGTGCGATGTAGACGAGAAGACGGGGAAAACTGCAGGGTAGGGCACTCTGCTTGGAGCCCAGATGAACAATTGTCTCAGTCGTGTAAGCTGAATGCTGCACATTAGATCTGTCAGTGTGATTGTGTAACACGGCTGTGTATGAAATTCGTGTGCCTAAGAGCTCGCGGTATTGTCGAGTCCCATACACTTAGGCGCATCATGATGGAGGTGTTGGGTTTCCATTGTGATTGTAAGGTTTTCCCCCAGGTATCAATATCGAATTCTGATAAATCTGAAGAGCCACCGGCTGAATCCCATCCTTGATCTCTAAACTCGACGGCAGTAAGACACGCATGTCAGATGTTGGGCTTCATCATAGCTGCCTCCAAAGTATTTACCTCATGATGTGTATCATTCAGGCAGGCGGTTCACTAAATAATCGGGATATTTACCTAACTTTAGGACGAGTTGCCATAATAATGAGCGCATACTTTAGGCGTATAGTCGACTAGAGTGCGTGCATTATTTTATCATACGCTACCTAAAATTTAGCTGGACCGCCTGCCAGGGTAGCAGATCCGCGAGTTGGCTCACCCGCCGTGTAAATCTTCCTGACGGGCTATGAATGCCTGGGACGGGACGGCCCTGTCGTCCCGGTGAGTCAATTAATTCATTGGCGATTCAATGGACCAGCGTCTGGCGCAGCAGATACTGTCTGACTGTCAAGGCTGATCTTGAAGACTGCGGAGAAAGAATTTTAGTGATGGAGCCCAGCGAGCACGAATCATTTAGGCTCCAGGCATAGCGGACCCATGTCATGACAGCTCCCCAAATAGAAGCACTTTAACGTTAGGTCGAAGGCGGAGTCGAGGCCATTCGCAGCCTACCCATCTTAATAGGCCATGCCTAGAGGGACGTGGCTCAGTTGGAACTTAGTCGTCACGGTAGCCTCGTCACCGACATTACCAGCAAACAAAGTCAGAACTAGACTTGTTCACGAGGCAGACACTGTGGGTTAGAGAAGGCTGACGCGTTTAGGGATCATCGGCAAGCCACGATATACCCAACGACCCAAGGCTCCGTGCAACCCTGGACGAGAAAAGACGAAGGGGTGAGATGCCGTGGGATCCAATCGGTCGTGCATCAGATTCCGGGGTCACCGGACGGGTCGAGGACCTTCTGGATCAAGGAGAGAAGCAAACGTTACTGGCGAATATTGAGGGAAAAAGTGACTTGGATGGTCGATCCTATGCTTGGTTGGTGGAAGCTGAACATGAAAGATGGATGGTGAAAGGAACCTCTAGTAACCCAAAGAATGCAAGGATCGATGTGATGGTACACACAGGGTCAGGAAGAAGCTCTCCTAAGCGGTCATGAAGTCGAGATGATAGAGGACAATGGTCATCAACACTTGGCTGCACTGTAGGTAGGTGAATTTTCTGTGTTCTACAATATCTGATTATGTGATGCCTGAGGTGGACGTCGTGTTAGAGCTGGAGGCCTGGGGGTAGTCATCGTATTAACTAGCACCTTCCGTACTCGCCTTTTGACTCCACGTGCAAGAGCTCAAGCGAAGGAAGGAACGGGGAAGGTATCCGTAAAAACAAGATAAACTCATGTCATCTCGTGACAAGACTCATCAATTGCTCACCTCAGTCGTGAATCATGGAATCCATTCAAGATCAGGAATCTTGAGAGCCCTCGTCAGGCAATGGCACTTACAGGGCCTCTGTTACGTACCTACTGTACAGCACTTTCACTGACCCAGCCGGGACTTGTTCCATGAACCCGCCAGTTGACTCAAACTATCGGGATCACTTCTCATTTGAGATATCTCCTTTCGGTCACGGTACTGGAGACGTTCAGGGCACGTTACTCGTTTCGTTTGTCTATGATGAGTAATAAATGGGTCGTGAGCCAACGCACGACGAGTCGAGTTTCAACATCTTCACGTGGGGGAAGCGCACAGCACAGCTCTGTGCGTGGTGATGAAAGATTGGCGGGTCGTTTGGGGACTGGAGAAGCTGTGGGCGCCTAGGGACTGACTGTAGGGGTCCTTCAAGGCTCCAGCAGAGCAGAGAGGGTCTTTTTTTCACAGCTGCGAAATGTTAAGTGGCCTCCCAGCAAGACGTGAATTGTTCGGACTGGGTCCGAAGCAACCCTGAAAATTCTCGACATCATCGCCTCAGTCGAACCAAATGGTCCATGCCGCCAACCTCCCTTGATAATCAAGCTTACCACGCTTGATCGACAACCATTTCAGCAAGATCCCATCGATCGGCGCGCACCAGAATCCGTCACCCAGACTGAGAAGGGATTGTCGCCCATCACCCCAGAAAGCCCGAATCGACGGGACGAGGCAACAGCCCACCCATGGTGTGACTATGAGCTCGACATGAGCTCTAAACAGCCATTGCACCCCTAGCTGTGGCCTGTCCCCGTGTGCTACACCGTCACAACGCCCTCACACGCGCACCCTCACGCTCACTCTAGCGGCCGAATACTGGCCGGTGCACACTACGGATCCCATCCGGGGGACTCTGGTCCTTAAACGTCCCCCCCACGAACACGAATGGAGGTGTTGTATGTACGGTCCACAGAGCCATCTACTTCCTACTACGGAGTACTATGTACGGTACGTTCTAGACGCTTATCCGCAAACCAGGCGGATGTGTGTCAAAAGTTGGAATGCATTGCCTGGGGTTATCAGCCACCTACCGTTGGAGTCGCCTCCCTAAGAATGACCAACTTTTCATGGTAACGGCGCTGTGACCCGACAGTCTGCCCACTGCTGGCTTTATTGCCATATTAGCGCAGTTCGTTTCCCAGACTTTGGGGGAAAATTCTGCTCGCCCTCGCCCAGACGTCTCTTCTCCAGCCAACGATCAAGTGCAGAGATGCTAGGGCTGCAACAGTGCAGTGTCACCGCTGGCTGCACAGAAGAGGCACTAGGGGTGTGGCTACTGAAGGTTAACCTAAACATCCTTGAGATGAGATGAGGGAGTCTGAGGCCGGGGCGAGGCGTTTATTCCACTTCTCCCCGCCGTGGTCCGAGTTGACAGGTGGTCCCAAAGTGGTCCGTCCCGCTAAGAAGTAACCGACCAGGTTCCTGATGTGGCCTCGAGTCCATGCCTGAGCACACGTCTTACCCCTGGCATCTCTTGAGCTCCACAGGTTGCGTATTAAGGTCAGGCTCGGTACCAAATAAGCCCCCCTCCCCACCTTCTGCCAACGTCCGTTAGTCTACCATACATATCAAGGCAGAACCGACTTGAAGATATATCTCCATTGATCGTCTTCCTGTTCAAAATTCTTTGAAGCTATATCACGACCCTTGATTCTGACCCAGCCTGATTGAACTTGGTTGTGTCATTTATCTCACTGCATTATTTAACCAAGCCTCAAAGATTATTACGCCACACACACCAATAGTTTATACTCTACTCCTCTTCCCCAACGCTCAACATCAACACCACTTACACGAACCTGCTTAACCACAAAGTTTCTTAACTACAGCAAACTCCAACTCAATTGAACAACGCCGAACAATGACGCCGGATTCATCATCACGGCGGCAACGAAACGTTGTCATCACCACATCCCCCGCTCCCTCCGAGTCCGATTCACGCCGTGACTCGTACTTCTCTGAAGTATCTCAATCAACCGCCCCCACCTCCTTTCACTCAGCTTCCGGATCCAACAACAAGTCCCTTGATATGCCTCAAGGTCACAAGCCTACAACAACAATGAAGGCCGCCCCGGTAGCTGTTGAGCGCAGGTTCGACACTACATCATCCTCTATTGCCACATACGACTCTGTCCTGTCTGAGATGGCTCCTTTATGCCGAGATTTGCCAGTCGGTGGTGAAGAGGTGGAATATGAAGTCGAAGATGAGGAGGAAGAAGACGAAGACGAGGAAAGCGGTGATGATGATGATGACGACGACGACAGGGAGAACCAAGAGGATGCAGATAAGGACTACATTTTATCCGACCCAGAATCGCTACATATCCCCCCAGTGTTGCCTCCTTATCGTGGAACCTCCAACGAACGACCATGCCGGCCATCTACACCTCAAGACTTTAGCCGTCTGTTCCCTTCGCTGGACAGACTTGCTGTACGCCACGATGATTGCACCTCTGACGGTAACATGAACCTCCGTGTCGATACTGTTGTCCCTTTCGGACATACTCGACGGACACTTGCCGTTCAGCTATTCCACCTGCGTATGCACGATCTTGCTCGCCGAGAGTTCTCTTTACGCCGTTATTGTCGCGACTCTGGCAGAGAGGTTTGCAACGCCAAACGCGCATATGCTCCAGCACCCACGAATACCGTTGCTGCAGCACGCCCTGCCCTTCAACGGTCAATGAGCTCCGCCATGCGAACGATGACCACTCCGTTCCACCGATCCACCGCCAGCACCTCATCGATTTTCAAGCACGGCAATGGTACCAGCGCCTCGACGACTTCTGACAACGCTTCCGTGTGGTCTGGTTCACACCACGAAACACCAGAGTCACAGACACCTAAGCCAAAGGCAAGAATGGTACCGACCAACCGCATCAAGCTCGAGTTCAGCAACTATGCCCGCGTGGACATTGCACGACGAGGCGGACGGACAAACAAGCGATACGAGTTTGAGTGGTGGGGCCACACTTACGCCTGGAAGCGTGTGATTGACAAGAACCTCAACGTTGTTTCATTCCACCTTGTTCGAGATGGTCATGGCGCTCCTGTCGCACACATCGTCCCTGAGATGCGCAGTCCCAACCAGATCCTTGACGACGAGATGGCTGGTGCTTGGGTGACCCCTTGCTACATTTGGATCAGCGATAGCAGCATTATTGATGCCATCACAGACGTGGCTGAGTAAGTAACCATAAACTCCTATTTACGGTGATTCGATCTAACAAGAAGTTTAGTGTCATCATTTCCACTGGTCTTGTCTCCCTTGTCGATGACTGTATCAAGGAGCGCTGGCAAGCCAAGAAGCCTTCACATCGTGCCATCCGCAAGGACAATGGCGAGGTCAATCACTCGAACCCTCGCTCATTTATGCACAGCTTTTTCCAACGCCGTCATTCGGAAGAACATTCTTCGAGCCGTGGCTCATTGAAATTTGGTCGGAAGCCTGTTGCTGCATACTAATTGCCAACGTTTTCGAAACACTTATATCGATAAAGATTGATCTTTTCTATAAAAGAACTACATCGTATCATCTTTGTTTCTTCGGAAAGCTACAGGATGCATTTCGTGCTCCTTATTACGAGATCACGACATTACATCCTCTCTTCTCTTGTTTTAACAGTTTCCTATCTCTTTCGTTATAAACGAAACACTTATGTATATGTTTGGATATTTCCTTGTTTTATCATCTATCCACGCCCACCACAGAGACTCTGGGTTACGAGGTATTGAATGGGCATTTGCGGGATTTGAAATATCATCCCCACGGTTTTAGCATGCGAGGCGCTTGGGAGTTTTGGAATAAGGGCCATGAGAAATGGGAACCCTTGGGATTGATGATCTGGCTTGGCTTGGTATTACCCGGCGTCTTTGTTTACCCCGGATTGGACTTCGCCTCTTACCCCAGATATGAAAATGGGCATGACTCGGAAGGAATTGAATACTGAGTTATTTTGGATTGGTCGAGGCACACGCAAAAACAGTTGATGTTATAATCAGGCTAAAGTTACACTTGAATGAGATGCCATCATGACCTGGTGCGAATTGGCACAATTGATAGAGTTCTTAGTGGCATTGCGCAAAATTTTCGCACAGCTGCATGTCTACTTGAATCATTCATTGGTATACGTCTATGCTTGGTCCCATCCATCCCATCCATCCATATGCACAGGGAAAAACCCTCATCCACCCCCCTTGTCCCGCCTGTCAGACCAGCTCGAGATGCATCCGGGACATGAGAATCGTGCCATCCGTAACGCCACAGATGCACCACTTCGAATGCGGGAAGAAACGTCCGTCTCTTTTACGTTGCTGCAGACAGGCCTTGGTTTAGGCACTCTATTATGATGTCCGTGTAAGTGTGGCCAGCTGGCATCCCCATACTGTCTATCTCTGAAGAGATCATGCTACTAATGCTGCTCGACATCATCGTGCCCGTCCGTTCTGCCGAACCATGTGCCAAAGTCGAGCTTCATGAGCAGGCGGTTGATGCCGCCGACCCGAGCAGCTATGAATCCACCGCGCTCTTCTGTATCGTCTGCATCCCGGGCTCTGCCGTTGCGCTGCTCCTCCTCGTCAACTTCCTCGGTAGCCATAGCGGGAGCTGTGTCGCCTTCCCACTCGGCAGTGAAGATGGGGTCGGACTCAAGGACACGTAGGGCGGCGACTACATCTTCGATGCCGGAGCGGACGCGGGACTCGATGTCATGGAGACGGCGCTTGACGTCACGCTCTTCGGACTCGAGATCTACAAAGGCATCGACTACGCCGGCATCTTCTTCGAGATCGATTGAGGTGTAGATAGCGTGTAGACGATGTAGATGCGCGGCAAGGTGGTCAATGTGAATGAGGAGGTTATATAGAGGTTGTGTGAAGGTAGGTTGAGTAAGAAGAAGGCGATGGATGAGGGTGCGAAGGTAGAGGCGATGAGCTGTTGAGAGAGTCTGAGGATCTTGGGGAGGCTTTGAATCTGGCGCCTTGGAGGTATCGTTTTGAGCGGCAGCATTGTCCTTCTCACTGCTTAGCCATATATCATCATCTTCTTCCTCATCACTAGCATCTTCAGGTTCATCCTGGAATTTGGTTGGTGTTGGCGCTCTAGACCGTCCATGCTCAGGGTCATTGGCCGTCAACCACTCATGGAAACCTTCCCATAGCCCGGCTACAATCTCCGTCTGAAGGTAAGCCTCTGTTTCGGCAAGGAAGAAGATGGCGGCGCTGGCGGTTGTCCAAGAGCTACGCATTGATGCCGATCGGGCTGTCCATCTCTTGCGAAGAAGGATTATTTGTTCCCGACCACCCCGTGGAGATGGATGATGGCGTCGTAGGGATGTGATCTTCCATAGATCAGTGAGTCGAATGTGCGCTCTGCGCATTGACAGTAGGTAGGCGTTGATACACGAGTATATCTGAACGTCTGAGGGCGATAGAACCATGTCCAGTGGCGGAGGAATTTGTACAGATAACAAAGACGGGACGGAGAAGAGCAGGTTGCGAAATGGTGATTCAGATAATAGGTTTGCGGCGTCACGACTGAGGCCAGATCCAGAACCCATAGGCGTACTTGTCTTGGTCTTCGTGAGATTAAGTCGCAGGAGATCTCGAGCAAGTTCCAGTTGTTCGTCTTCTTCGGCATGTTGGCCCTGCATAGATGCCAAAACGGCCCACGTCCTGGCGAGAACTGCTGCAACTTCACCCTCTTTGACCGTCACATTCTTCAGACCGTCACCCTTTTCGTAAGCCAAGTTGTCTGCTCTCCTCCATCGACTGCGTATCTTTTCATCTGCTTCGTGGGTCAATTGCATGGCAAATTCACCACGACCCAGTAGGAAAAAGTCTCTTAGTAATTGCAGCATTTCCGTCACCTTGGCCAGTGGGAGCAATTTTTGTAGTGTGTTCTCGGATAGAGATATCCGGACAGCAATGATAGCTCTCGAGAAGCTGGTGCTTTTCAGTGGAAAAGAAAGGCTCGACAATTCTTGTAGCTTGGATGACAGGTGATCGAGACCACGAAGTCCCGAGTCTACACTGCTCTTCACTCTGATATGATTTAATGACTTGCCGATAAAGAGCATAGATGAAGCTGTGGCTGGCGTCACAAATGCCGGTAATAGGCTAGGCCGTGATTTATACTCCTGTTTCTGTTAGCGATGCTTTACGAGGGCTCGGATCAATGCCTACCTCGTCAGATTCTTCCACTTTTTGGACGAAGAAGTCTTCACTTCCAAAGCTCGGAAGTCTGCCATACAAGATCCATGCAGAAACTTGCTTCAACCAAGCTGTCTCGGCCACTGCGACAAGACTCATAGCTGTATCTTGAACATCCCGGTATCCGCTCTGTAGCTCAAGCCGTAGGCGATCCATGAGTTGTGCACCATGGCACACCTCGCCTTTCTTGTCTTTCGCCAGCATAAACTGCACCATCTCCCATAGCCAGTCCATCCTCCTAGTCCAGTCCTTAAACTCTCCCACCACGGCCGTTAATGGCACAATGTTGTAGGCACCGACTAACTCTGGGTCATCGTGTAGTATGCTCGCCTCGACATCGAGAACTTTGCGTTGGAAGGCAGATAGGTGGATAGTGTCTATGGCTGTTGCGACGGCTCGGCATATGGTCGACGGGTGCGAGTTAGCTACTTGGGCCGTGTAGCTGATGAGTTTGATGTGTACGTCGCTGAGATGGGCGGCTGAGGCGAGGAGTTGGCGCTCGGCGGGGGACACGCCGGAGAGAGCATGAGGTTGAGTTGTGTCGGTTCGAAGGAGAGGGGATGGGTGTCCCGAGAGGGAGAGCAGGATTTCGTGAAGCATGGTTTTGGCTCTGAATCTAGATCGGAAGAGCTTGGGTATGCAATTAGCGGTGATGCATCACAGCTTGAGGATGCCAAGAACACACCGTTTTTGGGTCTTTCTGGATTTCAGGAAATCTCCAATATCACGCAGGATAATTATAACAACACCGATCAGCTCGAAACGGCACATAAGCCAGTTGCCTGCACGTCTGGTAGCCGAATGTTGCAAAGGTAGTACGCCAAGCACCTTAAAGAGCCCGGAATTGAACTCTATCACAGCCAAGGAACGGTGTTCCAGCCAACTTCAGATAGGAAGACGTCTCCAATGTCGTGACCCTTGAAAAACTCGGTCGTTAACATGGCGCGCCATCGATAGTAGTCTTGGTGGGTTTCGAGTTGAAGCTCAACTAGAGATATCAGGCGCGACGCGATTGCCGTCACTGCCCCGCGGTCACACCGTACACGTGATAATTAATACTGTACCAACAGCTCACTTACACCTCAAACATGAGGTTCTTATTCTATCTTGACAACAAATATTAACAAGAGTCAGGCTCAAATCGTTTCTTATTTCGTATAGTGACTTTTAGCATGTATTATTGATCCAATCCGCATTATCACCAAACAGAAAGCTCAAATAAACCACATCCGACCCATAATCGTAAGTAATCATTATCCCGACGTCTTAACTCCTTAGTACGGCCCCTTGGCTGGATTCTTACCATTGGGGTCGTAACCACCAGCGATGCTCACGTTATCGCCATATGTACTATGCGCGCCTTGGCCGTTGGCCTCTCGCTCAGCAGCAAGGGCGGGGTTGTTATCGTTACCTCCCACGATAATCTCACCACCGCCTTTAACCTTGCCGACCACCATGCCCTTGGCAACACTCTTGAGGATGGCGCGTCGAGACACTCCTGTCACATCTATGTAGACAAGTCCCACGTTCTTGACACCACCTCCCAGATTTCGCGACATCTCGCCAGCCTCTTCGCCCCAGCGATGACCGACTACGGTGGTCACACTGGATGATGTGCCAGTAAGTAGATTACGACTGGCTTGTTCAATACCGTCAACAACAGTATTGAAAGCCATCAAGCTCTTGTTGAGCACACCCGGCTTATAGGTGTCAATCGCTTGCCCGTCCTTATCAAAGCCTCTAGCGCGTCCATCCTTGCGACGGGTGACGGTCGCACCGAGGTTTTGCGCCATATTTCCAATGGCACCGACCGTAGTGGCTGAGAATGTAGCTGCTTTAGTTGAAAAGGTGTTGATCCGGCGAATGTTCTCATGTGTAGTAGGGGCGAATGTAACAGGCTTGGCGACAGGCTTTGTGTGTTTGGTAAAGTTATCCGCTTGGCTCTGGAGTGTTCTGGACACAACGTCGGATGTTGTGACAATAAGACGAGACGCCTTGCTTGCGCTATTCACAATTGAAGACTTCTTATATGCGGGATGCATATCCATCTCAGCCCAGGGCTGTGAAACAGGCTGCACAGAGATATTCTGACCACCATCGGTGGGGAGGGCAATCTCAACGGGTTCTGCATGACCGTTAGCAACTCAAAGTACATGGATGTAGAGTTTGCGCTCATACCTTTGGAACCTGGACGGATTTTGCTATCTTCGACCACCTGGTAAGTGTCGGTCAACTCTCCCAGAACACTACCATCTTCCTCATCGATAAGCACGATTCGGCCCCCATTGTGTGAGCTATGGCTGCCCTGAACGTATCCCTCTCCTGGGCTGTATTCAGCCGGGTTGTAAGCGGGGAGCTGGTCTCCGGCCGCCTCGCGTGCCTTCGCTTGAGCTTTCTCGGAAGGTCGGGGCGGTTGGGGCGGAGGTGCTCGTTCGAGGAATGCAGTGCACTGAGCAAGGATAGTCTCGAAAGTATCAACATCCTCTTGGACACCCTTTCGGTAGTTGGTAGGTGGGAATTCGATGCGGGTGAAGGCGCCACTGTCGGGGCCAAGGTCCCAGCGAGGAATCAGATAGCTCGTGGGTGGCTGGTGGTAGATCTGGGTCGTAGCAGGCAGAGGCAGGTCGAGTTCGGGAGGGAGGTGCAGGTGAAGGTAGAAGTCCTCCTCGCCATCAGAGCCAACTCCAGGCTCAACAAAGCCCGACGAAGTCGGAACCATGAGGAGCGACAGGGTCTGGGGCCCCGAAGAGGTGAGGGATTGCTCTTTGCCATTAGAGATGTGGTAGGCATTAATGCCCTCTACAGCGTAGAGGAGCTTCGGATCCTGCGCAAGAAAATGTTAGCATGGAGGGAGGCGGCGAATAAAGGCGCTATGCACGTCATGGGCAGATGCCATGATGCGCCGGCAGGGAATATGACTTACATTATGCCCAGAAGCCATATCTGCTAGAATCCTGTATTTAGTTGAAAGGAAGCGATACAATCTCAAATTATCAAATAAAGAGGAAGAACAAGTTTAGGTCAGCGAGTACAAGAGTAGAGAAAGGGAGAGATGCCAGAAACCTGGAACTTGGAAAGTCGCAGAGACCCGACGAGATGGAGGGGTCAGGTTTATGGGCCACCAACGACAAGCGCGGTGCGCGGCAATGCAATGCGACGACCTAAAAAGGATCAATACCGGGCGGCTGTTGCTGACGATTGATTTGAGAGTAATGTGACATTAGCTGCAAAGATACCCATCATCATCAAAGGTGGGCGTCTGTCGGCGCTTAAATTCGCTGCGGTGAGCTTTCAAGCTTGAGTTGTGTGAGGCCTCTTGAGGCGGCCGACGTCATTCATTGGTTGGCGCGCCATCATGGAACACATGCCCCTGGTGTTGGTGTCGCCACCTTGGTACATACGAGCAAATAGTGTCGACTTGCTTGGTCTGGTGCCATCTCTCAAAAACCCAACTTGGAATTAGATGTGCAAGAAAAAGTATCAGAAAGATGTTGAGCTTTATGTTGAGGGGCGATATCGCTGTCAATCAATAGCTGGTAAAGTAATTCAAGATTGCGTATGCAAATGGGCGAAGCACTTAAGCTTAAAGTCCCTGGCATTTCTTGGAGAGACTAGTTCAGCTTGGCGCTGTGTCGGCAGAGCACATATCCTGGCAGGCGTATCGCAAAAAAATAGGACAACTTGAGGGTATTTGACAGAAATATACGACCAATCTTAGACTGAGATCGTCCTAAGAGTGGTCTAATTTTATAGTTAGCGTCCTGGTTATTTTGTTACCGACCTGCCTGGTTCTGGAACATCACAATCATGTGAGGCAACTTCTCCTTTCTCATGGAGTGTCCACGTACACTATGAGGCGCATGACGGGTTTAAGTAGAACCGAGAATGAAGAATCATAATTGTAAAAGCTGGGTAGAGGTACGCATGAGTTACTTGTTGGAAAGAAGTACGTTAGGTAATCAGTCCGGCAAATGTGGACTCACCCAGATCAAATCTTTAACAGAGAGGGCCCGGCTGGTCTGCTCTCTTTTGACCTTCTTGTGCCGGCCGTGCCGTCTCCCGTTTTCCATTTTCCGGTACCCGATTTCCGGTAGGTACCCGTTTTCCGTGCCCATAAGAACCGGCTGAACGATATTTATCGAGTTGCCGCCCACCGGCCCCATCTTCCCGAGCCTCGACCATTTCCCAGTATGGGGCCCCATATTCAAACTGGGACAACTTCAGTTCAACGTCTCGCTGATGGATACGAATTGGTAATAGAGTTGCCGCTCTCACTTGGGCTGCCGATTACAGCAATTGCGCTATGACTCGGCCGACGCTACGGAGGACCATCCGATTCAACATCTCCGTCGCTGGCACTTTCCTAACACTCCATTTGCGGTAATCGAGTCAATTTCAGGGTTCAATTAGCTGATTGTTCAAGTAAAAGTTTCGGTTTTAATACCCAATGAGTCGGCACCACTGCATCCATGCCATCACATTTCAACCTAACGACATAAAGTTCCTCTAGAATTTCCGAGCTGCACTACTCTCGGTATTTAATAGCTCTTTAGTTTAGTTTCCATAGTACCGAAACCCCCACCATCCAGCTAGAATGGCCGCCGGCCGGCGACTTGAAACATTACCGGGCAATACCCGTAACGGCTCGTCTAGCTCTTTATCATGCTATTTACCCCATCATTACGTATCGAACTATCCTATCAAGCAACGCCATATCATTCCCTCACCCACGGTGTGGTAGTGAACCAGGGGGTTAGGCTAACCTTGAGAACCCAACCGGGGTTCGGTCAACAGAAGTTACGCTTGATTGGATAAGTCTTCTTCCTTGTATCCAACGACATGTGTTGAAGAATTGTGCGAGAGCAGATAAAATACTCGAGTATGATGGCAGGGTTTTCAATTCGGTCTTCTTATCTCGTGAAAGAGATGTTTACCTGCCTATACGTTTCTGCTCATGCCTGTGAAACCAAACTTGAAATTTGATGCTTTTCTCGTCCGATGAGGCTCTGTCGAACAAGTTGTCAAGACCTCAAGGGCGTGGAACCAGCACTAATTTAGCCCTCCTGCTCCCTAGCGCGCCTTTTAATGGACAAACTTCCTTAAACGTCCCGTCCACCTTTGGTGCCCCAGTAATCGTACCTCCAGCTACGTTGCACATGAGAGTATCCCGTCACCTTACCCAGATTTTTATGCATGCATGGCACATAGATTACCTCGCCAGGACTAGCGACTCAGACAACGAATGGCGTGCAGTCATTATTTGTCGTGCTTGCTCCGGACACGGAAGACGGTGGACCGTAGATGAAGTCTCATAAGTCGGCATGAGAACCTGAAAGTCGGCCCGGGCCCTCATCGTGCCTGGCTTTTCTATAAGTGCAACTTGTACCTGGTCCTTCCTGCCCTGATTTGTTAGATACATCTGTCTCTCACCGAGACTTCCATTGCTCACCTTGCATCATTCTCTCTTGGCTCATATCGCACTCATGAAAGCACAGTTGGGTCAACTACGGCTTCGTTCTTGGTTTCTTGACTGCACGCATCGCGGTTTTGGTTAAGGACATTCAAAGACGCAGAATTGACCTAAGCATTCTTAAGGAAGTCACCTGCCAGTTCACATCCAAAACAATTCGACGATACCTGAGGCCTGCCATTTGCATCATCCCGCCCTCCTCTTTCCCGTAGAAGAATCTGGACTGGGAAGCTCGGGTCTTATCCGACGCCGAGAAAAGGTTCTCTGCCTCTAACTAGGCTTCTTCAACACCACAGTAAGAGCTCTGCAGAGAGCTTCAGGGTCGCCAAAATAGCTTCCCAGCTTCGTATCCAGTCTATACTCTCGCCCGTAGAGTCCGAGGGCGACAGAGTGTCGAGCACGTCCTCGAATCAGTCAAATTCGAAGCGCAAGCTCGAAGAGGTCTCTTCTGCCCCAGAGGGCATGTCGCCGGCGTCAAACTGGGCTGCTCACCAGGACGAACGACCCAGACCCGACGCCGGTGACGATGGTCTAGCTGGGACTCGGTCACCATCTAACTCTGATGAAAGGGCTGGAAGGAGGGCTTCCAGGATGAAACAGCCGTTACGGTCTAGCATTGCCTGTTTGCGATGCCGGAGGTCAAAGATCAAATGCGACAACGATGGAGGAAACAGCCCGTGCGACACTTGCGTCAAGGGAGGACACCAGTGCCAATATCCAGATGCGGTACCTCTCCCCTCTAAACGAAGCGATCCCCCCACTACCGGAAAACCAGAAAAAGAATCACATCAGGAAAAGAAGCGAACGAGGAAGCTGGACGACGTACCGGGACTTAACAGCCAAAGGTCGACGGCCTATGCAGAAGAGATCCTCTCATACCCATTTCTGACGATAGAACTTTGGGGTCAGTTGCTCGATATTTACAAGCAACATTATGCGACAGAACTTCCCTTTATCCACTTACCATCCTTGAAGGAGAAGATGAGCAGCGGGACAGGACAGAAGCAAGACTGTTCATCGGAGTTGAACTTGGTACTGCTTGGCATCTTGACACTCACGGCTCGCTTTCACCCGGATCTGGTCAGATATGTGACACACTTGCCCAGCTCACAAGTCGGCAGTGCTCGCTCGCGTGTGTCGCAGTCCAAGCCCGACCCAGTAGCTGCCTCCGATTTCTTTGCCAATGCGCTTACAACAGCACTTGGCCCGCTGAGAACAGCCATGGACACCATTACCGTGGAGAAAATTCAAGCTTTCTTGATGCTTGGTTTATTCGAGTGGAGTCAAGGCCAGGTCTCTCACGTCTCCAGTGCTTGGGTGTATATTGGAGTTGCGATTCGAATGGCCAAGTTGCTGAGGCTTGAACTCGACGACCAACGAATGAGTATGCTAGAAAGTCAGACCGCTTCGTTTCAGCGGCACCGAAAAAGGTCGTCTGAAATCGCCATCGTAAGAGAAACTCGACGGCGTACGATGTACAGTTGTCTGATTCTTGATCGCATGATGGGCTATGGGGACGAGCGGCCTCTCAGCATTACACCCGAAAGTATGCTAATACAATTACCGTGTTCTGAGATGGCGTTTGACCTATCTCTCGATGTTTATACGGGATTATTGAAGTCGCCCGAAGGACCGAGTCAGCGACAGATTAACGACGACAGTACCTTGAGCCGATTTATCCAACTGATCGAGATTTGGGGTGAGATTTCCCGGTATAGCTCGACGGGCGGCCGATTGAGAGAGAACATACCGCCATGGGATAGCAGGTCGACGTTCCATGTGTTAAGGGAGAAGCTAGATAAATTCTACGACCACCTCCCTGACACTTTTACCCTATCCCGACAGAATTATTATCGTCATGACAACCACCAGGCTACCAACACCTACGTATCACTGCATATGTTAGCTTCGGTGTGTCAAATTGTTCTAAACCGAGAACATCTTCCATTTCTGCCCCTACGTTGTCGTAGACCTCAGGGACCCCTTGACATAAACCAGCCTTTACATGACCAAGCATCGGATCGCTTCTGGGACGAGAGTGCGGACAATGTCTTCCGAGCGTCTCGAAATGTCATTGACTTGGTCGAACTCTGCAAGGACAAGTTGCCTTTATCTTCCATGACGGCATACTCCATATGGCTGGCCGGCTTCATGGCTGTGTACGCCCGTCATTTTCCTCAAATGGATACGAAGCAAAGAGTGACAAGCCGACAAGTCGTGGAACTACACCCAGACGACAACACAAACATACTCGAAGAGGCAATGGCGGGAACAGCTTGTCAGGCACTGCAAAGAGCCACGACTTACTTACCTGGCGCCCAAAGCTATTTGGAAAACCTTCAAGGGATAAATCGGCGCTATAAACAGGCAAGAAACCAGGCTCATGGGCGGCCTGCTGTTAGAGATACCCTCTCGGAACTATCTGGAGACAGATCATTAAGCATCCGGCTTGGCGACACTGGCCTGGACGTGGACAAGGGGCAGCGAGATAGACTCCATGACTTACATCAGCCTCATGCGGATAACGAACACCCTTTGCAACAGGATATATGGTCTGGGTCGTCTCGTAACACTAGCAGGGAGACTAACCTTTCGATGGGGATGCCAGACGATCATGGTCGTGGAGTGCACTACACGCATGATCACAGGACAAGCCTTACGTTAACATCGCCGACAATGGGCAACCTGTCTAGCTTGCGAACTGGCTTGGAGAGATCTGCCAAAGCTGCTCCGTCGATATCTAAGAGCCTACTTTCGTTGCCTGGGATTGACGAGGAAGCTTCGACAGGGAGAATCCCAGAGTTTTTAGTTGGAGATGTCGGAATGGTTGAGTCGCAGCGGATGAGCAGAGTGCTGAATGATTTGGAAGCATTTTCCGGTGCAGGATTGTTGAGAGTGGTGTTTTCTGCATAAGCTGCTAATTATGTGTGGTATTCGTTGGTTAGAAATGGTGTATATCGGATTGGAGCAAGAGACGATTTAATGGCCGAATATAGATAACGACATTTGGTGTATATATAGGGCAGGCTTGGAGTTCGAGCATAGTAATTGTGTCTTGGGGTGATCGGCAGTGCTTATTTCGGTAGATACCCATGTATAGTGATCAACTGGTGTTCATTCTGTTTCTAAGAAAGATCTTATAGGGCAAGTATTTCATAATATTCAAAGATCGGAGTTGCCCAAGACTATTGCAAGTAAAGTAGTGAGTTTAGGTGGGGAAGTATATGAAGATAATATGAAGATATCTTCAGATATCTTCCCAACTTTAGGATTAGTTGCCTCAATAATTGGGGCATATTTTAGACTGGCACGGTAGGAGAGACCTTGCAATTTTGGAAAGCAAGAGTAAATTCGTCCAATATAGGTACCCGGATGCACTTGCCTTTCACCATCCACCTGCTTACATGCAATAGTAATCCAGCCGTCGCAAAAAGTTGCTTTCTTCATCTTTTGATACCAGATATGCTCGACTCGAATAACGGCGATCCGTCTTACTAAACAACAAAGTTTGATTGCCCGGCCCGAATCGCATATATTCGGTAAAAACCTGCTGGTACCGGCTTAGGCGGATCGTGCGACGTGGGATGAATGTTTTGGAATCATATCACTAAGCACTTCTGGAGCTTCGAGGTTACACGACAGCTGGAACGAAGCTGAAGGTACCTATGGCATGACGTCCGCATCAAGTCACCATTGCCAAGACCGGTAAATGCGAGTCACTGCGCCCTGTGCTCAACCCTTGTCTGGTGCTTCCAAATCAACATGTCTTAGTGGACGGCTCAGGTACCACGAGGGGACATTTCCGGGAGCTTCGCGGGGTCAATTCAGACCAGCTTGATGAAAGTTCCATCTTATCTTAAGATCGGCGAATCCCGTCCCGTGTGGAATCGACAACAGACAAGTCGATGACCCGTACAAACCGGTTTTGCCTGTTTTTGGTGAGACAGGGCTTATGTACTTGCGGCTCGAAGCAATACCGAGGCGTCTGCGTGGGATCGGGGAGTTGGAGTTGGTGCAGAGGAATGTCGTGCGTAGAGACGGTCTGATGTACCGATCTCCATCACTTCAATATCTGGGGTAAGCTCGCTCACTGATCACGCAACATAAGGCTGAAGTTCCGAAACAGCATGCACAATAATCAGAGCCATTGATAGATATTTAAGCCCCCCAATACCGACTAGACGATCCGGCACTATCGTTCCCCTCTTCAAACTGCTCGATCTTCAGTGAAACCTCTGGCTTGGCCTTGTGAGCTTTCCCACCTCGACATCGCCTCCCACGCGCGTGGGGCGTGGGGCTTACTCTGGTGACGTCCTGATTTGCCAGCTCACGATCTCTCCCACTCTCACTCCACAAGCGCTGATGCTGCAAGTTTGGGAATGCAGGTCATGACAAACTTATTTCAACAAATGGTTCACATGAAGAGGGCTGCAGGGCTTGAGTATAGCTCCATCGCACCGAACCCTGCGAAACGGAGGGTCATTTGCTTTCTTCGAGGCACAGCCGGCTTTCCCTTTGTGATGTCCGAGTGGACCGTGGTTCCTGGCGCAGAGCGCATCGTTTGACTATTTGATATTATGACGATTCGCTGAACTAAGAATAGTGTACCATCCCCGCGCTGTTTGGCTGCCCTGTCTGGCTTCGTCAGAAGATGAGGAGCCGTCCGAGCCATTCTCCACTGAGGAGGCAGAGATGCTCAGGTACCTCGGAGCTATTGGCATGGTGGGAGGACTACTAGCAAGAGCCACGCCCTTCGAGACGACTCTTGTTGTTCATTATAAACCATAGTTTTCCCCATCATTACGCCTCTGTAAAACGTCCTGTCCCGAGCTGAAGCCTTACTCCGTTTGTTTCAATCTGCGTCTGCTTTACAATGCCTTCCATTACTGCGTCTTCAGCTACTTCTCAAAGGGCAGAGCCAACTGCCAGCAAGTCGTCGTCCGCTTTGCCCAGTATCATTGATATCCGTGGTGAACATGTCGAGATCAACTTGAAGGAACAGGTGGCTTCTATGTTTAACCCTGATGATGGCCCACGAAAGCTTCCGACGCTTCTCCTGTATAACGAGAAGGGGCTACAGCTATTCGAGGACGTAGGTTGATTCTATCGAGAGGTTCCCCTTGACTGTTGCTCATACCAGTTCAGATCACATATCTGGATGAGTATTACTTGACAAACTACGAGATTGAGGTTCTTAAAAAGTCCTCTGCGGAAATTGCAAACCAGATCCCCGAAGGTTCTATGGTGATTGAGTTGGGAAGCGGGTTAGTCCATTTCCCAAGCATATAACACACCAATCACTAATAGAATTGAAGAAATCTCCGCAAGGTATGCCTACTTTTGCAGGCTTTCGAAGAACTTGCGAAGCCTATTCAATACTTTGCCCTCGATCTATCCCGAAAGGAGCTTGAGCGTACCCTGGCTCAAGTCCCTGGCTTCAAATATGTTTCTTGTCATGGCCTTCTAGGCACATACGACGACGGAATGGAGTGGCTCAAGCATCCCTCTCTAACTAGCCGCTCCAAGTGCATTCTTCACCTCGGCTCCAGCATTGGTACGTCTCTACTGGTAACTTGAGTCTCTTATGATGCTGATGGCAATATTGCAGGAAACTTCACTCGAGATGAAGCGGCCGATTTCTTGGGAGGATTCGCAGAAGTCCTCAGGCCATCTGATTCTATGATTGTTGGTGTTGACTCATGCAGCAACCCGGCCAAGGTTTAGTAAGTCGAAAATAATGCTCAACATTAACAGTACTAACAATCTTACAGTCATGCATACAATGGTACGTGACCTTGCAAAGCTGAATGGATAGGTCGATGTTAATGCCGCAGTTCTCTGATACAGATTCCAAAGGGGCAACCCATCAGTAAGCTGCATAGAGCTTTGTATGACCTTTTAGCCACTAACGGCAATACAGGTTCATTCTGAACGGTCTTGACAACGCCAATGAAATCCTTGGTGAAGACATCTTCAATAAGGACGAATGGAGGGTCATCGGGGAGTACGTCTACGATGACGAAGGAGGGCGACACCAAGCGTTCCTTGCGCCCACTCGGCCTACGGATGTCCTCGGATCAAGGGTCATGCCCCATGAGCGCATACAAATTGAGGAAAGCCTCAAATACTCCAAGGAAGAAAAGACAAGGCTGTGGAAGCTAGCTGGCCTGACCGAGATGGGTTGCTGGAGTCGGGGAGACGAGTATGGTAAGTCGCATTCTCTCGTGATACATAACCCACCCCGGAAACCTGCGATTTGAGGCCTTGGGGTCATGCACAGCCCGGACTACCCCGCGAATCGTGGCAAAAGGATGTTTCCCTTTCTAGCCCAAGCGGCAGGCATATGACCAGACTGGGAAACTATTCAAGATTACGTGGGGGTGCATGTTAGAAGCTGAAGATATATCGAGAAGAAGCAAGGAAATTGCCGGCAGAAGACTAACAGTTGTATAGGACTTCACTTGCTGCAGAAATCGAGCATGCCGTTCAGTCTAATCCCCTCTCTCTACGCCACAGGGCCGCTTCCAACAATCCCTGACTGGACAGGACTCTGGAAAGCGTGGGATGTAGTCACAAAGGATATGATTGCCGACGAAGAGCTCCAAGAGAAGCCAATTAAGCTGCGAAATGCATGCATCTTCTACCTCGGTCATATCCCGACTTTTCTCGACATTCAGTTGACCAAGACCACCGGTCAACCTCCCACTGATCCCGCAACCTACTATTCCATCTTTGAGCGAGGAATCGACCCTGATGTGGATAACCCTGAGCAATGCCATACCCATTCTGAGATCCCTGATGAATGGCCCCCAGTTGAAGAGATCATCGCATACCAAGACAGAGTTCGAGGTCGTCTGCAGAATCTGTACAAGAATGGTGCGGAAAACATTCCCAGGGACATTGCTCGAGCTATCTGGGTTGGCTTTGAGCACGAGTTGATGCATATTGAGACGTTGCTCTACATGATGCTTCAAAGCGACAAGACACTGCCGCCGCCACATACAGTGCAGCCTGACTTCTCAAAGATGGCTCGACAGGCGTATGAGGCTAGAGTCCCGAACCAGTGGTTTGATGTTCCTGAGCAGACGATCACTTTGGGAATGGATGATCCTGAGGATGGTACGGATCCCTCATGCCACTTTGGCTGGTGAGTTCATGTATTTCTATTAGCTCAAAGCGAATGGTGGCTGACTCTCTTAATAGGGACAACGAGAAGCCTGCACGACCTGCAAAGGTCCATGCCTTCCAAGCTCAGGGCCGGCCAATTACCAACGAAGAGGTATGTGGTTTTGGTCAAAGAAGGATTGCGAATATCTAACAAAGTCAAAGTATGCCCAATATTTGTACAACTCTAAGATCGACGGCATTCCAGCTTCGTGGTCTTCAGTTCCGTCCAACAAGACAAATGGAGCTACCAACGGCAACCATACTAATGGCCACTCCAATGGCAACTCTCTGGGCCATACAAATAGAAACGGACATCATGCGAACCAAGTCCCTGACTCATTCTTTGAGGACAAGTTTGTCCGAACCATGTACGGTCTAGTCCCTCTCAAGTATGCACTTGACTGGCCGGTTTTCGCTTCGTACGACGAGCTTGCAGGTTGCGCAGCATGGATGGGTGGCCGCATTCCCACGTTTGAAGAGGCCAAGAGCATCTATGCGTACGTCAATAAGCAGAAGAGGGCTGATGCCGAACGTATCCTGTCAAAGACGGTTCCCGCAGTGAACGGGTAAGTGCACTCTCAAGAAGATACCTTTACCGCTTACTAATGCATGTATAGCCACCTTGTCAATGACGGTGTCGAGGAGACCCCGCCATCACACTCTTCCGATTCGGTCAAGGATGGCTCTTCTGAGCTATTCTTTGACCTGACCGACGCCAACGTCGGTTTCCGTCACTGGCATCCCATGCCAGTCACGTCCCGGGGCAACAAACTCGCAGGCCAGTCCGAGATGGGCGGTGTCTGGGAATGGACGAGTTCACCGCTCGAGCGACATGAGGGCTTTGAGCCAATGTCGCTGTATCCCCTTTACACAACTGATTTCTTTGACGGCAAGCACAACGTTGTCCTGGGCGGTTCGTGGGCTACACACCCACGCATAGCAGGACGAGCGAGTTTCGTGAACTGGTACCAGAGGAACTACCCATACGCTTGGGTCGGAGCCAGACTGGTACGGGACATATAAACGCCCCTGTAACATTGAACTTATGACACGAATGGTCTCTTATCATAAACGAACTGTCTGTCGGGTTGGACTAGGGTTTTACTATGTACTGTCGGAGTTGTGTTATGTATTTGGGTCTAAATTGCCACAAGAGGGATGAAGCGGAGGATTGTCACTCCCTGGGAAAGCAAATGTATTCTTTAATGTCCATCTCTATGTACCCTTGAATTTTGAACTCCTTTACCAAAACCAAAGACTGGTGCAATGATAGCAAATACTCTACCAAGATCATGGTCTCTCGGTTATCAATCGTCACACATTAGATCCGGTGTCTGTCCCAAATCTGGGCGGCGCTTCTGTCGACAACCTAATCATGACAACGAGCCTTGCTCCAGCCCCAAACGCCGTGAGCTAAAATTTCGATGAGCCTCTTCGTGATTAGCAAAGTAGGCCAAGCGATGAGGTCTCGTCGAGTCAAAAATACGCCATTCTGGCTTTGAATACTAACATCTTCTCTTTTGAGAAGTGTCGTTGACTAGAATGGGTGCAGCATGGTTTGATTGCGTCGACTGGACTTTTCAACCGTTAAGACTACCATAGATATCAAGTAGCTGCTCAAACACATAGCCTGGAAGCTTAATCCCGTTCTCTGTGATGAGCTTGGAGATGAGGTCAGGGGGCTACAGCCGACCTATTAGTACCTTGATCGAGAAATATGGGTTTAGGAAAACGTACCGTAAAGTCGACGGCGTCAACAATATCCTTGCTCTTGGTGTCGACGCTGAAGTCGAGCACATCCTGCTTGAATCCAATATCCCGCTGGTCCATGACAAACTTGCGCGCAAACTTGTGTGTCTCAACAGCGACGTAGAAGGGTAGACCGGCCTGAGACGCCAACTTGGAGAGCTGCAGAGTGCCCATACGGGAGATGATACCGCCGTTGGAAGTGACAGCCTCAGCACCCACAATCACCATGTTGACCTGGCGCAGCAGGCCCATGACGTACGCCACTGAAGCCTCTGCGATCTCAGCGACAGGAATACCCTTTGAGCGGAGCTCGCGAACTATGCGATCACTCTCCTCAACACGGGTCTCCTCACGCACGTAAATGACCTTGAACTTGCCCGCGCCGATGTTCTGCGCTGCGCGCTCCAGAATGCCCACGACGGATCGCGAGGCACCGTGTGTGAGAATGCACTGGCCTTCACGAATCAGCCTCCATCCTGCGTCTGCGATACCTTCTCGCGCGGCATTGGCACGCTGGGCAAAAAGTCGTCCGTTGCGGAGGAGATGCTGCCTCACGGCGTCGAAGCTGCCGTCTTGTTGGCGGAGTGAGGACACGAGGTATTGCAGGAAGAGATCCGTTCCGGCGGACAGAGGTACGGGGTTTGAAACGGAGGCTTTCAGGCGATCGGAGTGAACCTTTACGGTATCGAGGATCTCGAAAACGGTGGTAGAAGGGTGGGCGTTGAGGAGAGCGATGAGGGATTCGATGGCAGCGACGGGCTTGGTGAGGTCGGGGTCTGTGGACAGAAGGCTGCGGTAGGTTTCGACAATGCTGGGAATGTGTTAGAAGAGCGTCGAGAAGAAGTAGGTTTTAGAGACGGACTCAAAGTCGGAGGTAGAGGAAGGATGATGTTGCTCAGCCGGAGCAGCGGCTTTGGAAAGTTAGCAAGATAATATATGGGTTAGATAGTTCACATAAATCACCTCCTGTGTCGATAGTCGTCATTGTCAAGGATGTGCGAGGGTTCCGGGAGTTGGTGTCAAGAGTTTAGTAATGATACTATTCCCAAGTCAATAGAGGGGAATTTTTAACCTTGGTCTTGGTGAGTCAGGTCTCTAGGAGCTGGTTTAGCGGGGTGAGTGGGGAGCGGGGCCGAAGTGACGGCAGCTTTCATCTTCAGGGCATGTTCAGTGGGAGTCCCCTGGAAATGCGACTTAGCAGGTCTCAAGTACCAGGTAGGTGCAAGAAGCATTCTCAAATAGGGCTAGTGGAACAAATCATTGCTAGATGATTAAGTGCTAGCGGGAAATGCCATGAGCTTGTTCAACTTGGATCATATTTGTTCTTCATTTTGAGTTGACTTTGACCAGTTGCGTTGCATAGTTTCATGGCGTGCCGTAACTCGACAATCTCCAGGGTTCATCGCCAAGTTGATTACCCTGCAGCAAAACGTGCCCCGCGCTTTGCCCCTCCACCGCTCCGACCTCTAGTTATGCCCCTCTCTCCGCCTTCAGCTTCATACCTTCTAGCTTTAGCTTTCCATCCCTGAACTATTCAATCCTTACTATAACATCCAGTATACCTCTCTGAATCCGGACTCTTTACTCAAAAATCCCTCGATAACTCAAAAGCTCAATCTCATCCACCAATGGAGCTCCTCGACCCCGCAACAGGCACCGCCCTCCCCAGCGACGCCATCCAGCGTATTCTTTTCGTCGCCAATGCCGTCCATGTCTATAACATCCCTCCTCTGACCTCCACAAAGGGCTACTCAGCCAGCACCTGGACCGCCGAGCCCCAGCGCCATATCTTCACTGCTCGTCTGCGCGTCGTTGAGACCGCCTACGAATCCGAAGCGTCTACCAACAAGCTCAAGGTCGACGCTGTGCTCGAGGATGCCTCGTCCGGCCAGCTCTTTGCTGCAGCACCCTATACAGCCCCTGGAGTTGTCGAGCCTGTCCTCGATAGCAGTCGCTTTTTCGCTCTTACCGTGCGGGATCCTCAGGGCAGGAAAGCTGTACTGGGCATTGGCTTTGAGGAGAGAAGTGAGGCGTTTGATTTGAGCATTGCGCTGCAGGAGGCGAGGAAAGCGCTGGGCTGGGAGGGCGAGCAGAGCAAGCCGGCTGCGGCGAAGGCGAAGGAGGAGCACAGAGATTACAGCCTCAAGGACGGTGAGACTATCACTGTGAGCTTCGGCGGATCAAAGTTCGGCAGGCGAAAACAACAAGATAGTTCACCGGCTGGAGGTTCAGGGTCTGGAGATCTCCAGTCCTTTGCACTACCACCACCGCCTGCTGGACCAGGATCTTCAGGCGGCTTCGCGTTGCCCCCTCCACCCAGTGCGCAGGATGTAAAGCAGCAGAAGCAGCAGTCAGCGAAGGATCTTGGCTTTGACGATGGTCAGTTTGGAGAGTTTGCGTAAGGAATTCACGGTATAGATTGGTGCATTAGCGATATGATTTTCGAAAACATATATATATCCACATTGGGACTTGCCAAGGATTTAACGCCAAATTGATATGCTATTAATGACAAAATGACATGAGCATAGCCTGGTACTAAATGAAAACTGCTTGCTTGCTTGTTTGGTGATTAGATGCCATCACTCGACATATTCGGATACATTGTCCAGCAATACATTCCTCAAACATACACATTAGCCTACTCCTCTGGCCAAACATTCTGGATACAAGGAAGACTAAGTCGTCTCTCCCTAACTGCCAGGAAGGGGGTATCATCGATTTCCTCCCCCATTTCCGAGCCACACGCCTTCTTCTCGACGAAAGGAATCTCTACAGCAACTGGGGTTGCTGGAGTGGTCTCCGACTCGACACTCTCACAACCTGAGTCAGGTCCATACAAGAGATCTTCGCCAGCCTCATCAACAGTCTCTAGGCCATACATTGTTGGCTCATGTCGGGGGTACGCTGGTTCAGTAACTAGTTGCAAGTTACCAAAGTAGCTCATAGGGATAAAGTCCGCTGATGAACCGCTCAAAGGCGTAGTAGGAGTAGGCAAGCTATAAAAGACAGGACTGTAGCCAAGAGGTGTTGAGACGCTGGGGCTATCGACAGTCCATGCCTGTGCCCACGTCTCGCGACTCTGAATCTCAACGTACAGCTCGCCGAGACGGGAGAAGATGGACTTTTCCTGCTCGGCCGCTTGGTTGACCTTGGACTTCAGCAGGCTCAGCTGTTTCTTTAGTTTTCGTCGTCCGCTGTCGCCGTTAAGGCTCTGGAGCTGCAGGTCTACTGCACAGTACTGTCTCATGAGCTCTGCGGCTCGGACAGCTTGTTGCTGAAGTGAATTGGCAAGATACGCCCGTTCAATATAGAGGTTCTCAAAGGGCCGTGGCGAGAAGATGAGGCGAGAGTTGCTTTGAGGCTGCTGTCTCACGTCTACTCGTGAAGGACGGTTCCTAGAGCTTGAGGAGCGTCGTCGTTGCTTCTTTCGTGGAGATGGGTTGGAGGTTGAAGGAGTGTCTGGGTACGGTGTATCCGGAAGGGACTTGGGTGAAGGTGGAAGAACAGGGCATGTTTGCAGCTTGGGAAGGACAAGGTTCAACTCCTCGGGAGGCGGAGTAATCCTTGCATCCATAGGTGGTAGCTGCACCATGCCGTGAATAGTTGCAAATGTTGCATTCATCTTGACAGATACTGTGTTCTTGTTGTTGTTGATGATAGTAACGAAGGAAGGTTCTCACTGAGAGTAACGGCACCCATCGCTCCTAGATATTCATTCTCCTCTTGACCCTGTCTTGATACCACGGACAAAGACCACCGCAAGGATGGCTATATTGGGAATGAGGGGTTTGAACGCTTTGTCGCCGCATTTGCCTCAACAACAAAGCGAACAGCGAGTTCCGACGCATGTTCAGTGCTTCTTTGGGAGATGCCAGTCCTAGTGCCAGGCGTTGGTTGTTCCTATGGATCCGTGCCTGGTTGCCACACGCAAGTCATCAATGCAACTTATCAATAAGACTGGCTGGTCTTGCTTGGCTTGTAGTCTTGTTCAGTTAACAGCCAGGAACCTGAAAGGCATGTCGTGGGTCTGGAACGGCTGGGTCACTCGGTTTGCCTCTGTGTAATTGAATAAACCCCCCAGGCCAATTGCTCGCCCGGGCCAGGTGGTGGCGTTCTTAGTCCCCGTTATTGGCTTGCATTCACAGCCTCATGGCAAGGTTGAGTCTCAATGCAACCCAACGGTCAAATGATAGGCAATCTGCTTCTCATCAGATAGCAAACCCATCATGCTTGGGTGGGTCATTGAACCGCCAAAGTCCAGCATCCTGGGCGACTTTCCGGATCGAGGAGATCTCTTGATCATTGACAGCTCGGTTGAGCTCTGCGTACCGAACTCCCTCGCTGGCTTGTCTGTCGTCGGTCTTTCCTCGCTTTGGCTTGCCAACATGAGCATCTGGATGGTACTGCTCCATAATATTGACGAAGCAATCCGAGGATACCTCATTTGCTAGGAACTTCATGATTTCGGCTCCTTCGTCCTCTTTTCCTGGCATAACAAGATGACGGATCAATAACCCTTTCTTGGCGATCCCGTCTCCGGTAAAGCACAGGTCGCCCACTTGAGCGTGCATGACCTTGATGCTCTCTTTGGCTGTGGCGGCGTAGTCATCGGCCTTCAGTAGCCTTTTGGAGGTGCTTGGCTTCCACACTTTGAAATCAGCCAGGTAAATATCGACCAATCCGTCCATCAATTGGAGAGAGGCGAGGGAGTCAAAGCTTGATGTATTGTAAACGATGGGAACTGTCAGACCGTGGTCCCTGGCATGGAGGATGCTCAACGCCACCTGCGGCACAACATGCTCGGGTGTAACAATATTGATATTGTGAACATTACCGACTTCCTGTAGCTTGATATACCAGTCACCAAGCTCCTCGGGCGAAAGGTCCATCCCATTGCGCTGATGGGAGATGTCAAAGTTCTGACAGAAGATACAGCGTAAGTTACACCCGCTCATGAAGACGGAGCCGCTGCCATTGTGCCCCTGGATACAAGGTTCTGTATTACCAATTAGAAATCGAAAAGGAAAACATGGTATATGGCCAAAGCTGAGCTAATAAGCTGAAATGCAAGGGAGTGCCACATGGAATAGATCGAGAGCACAGAGGGCGTCAATTAGACTGACCTTCGCCAAAGTGGGGAGCAATTGTATTGACTTTTGCCTTCTCCCCAATAAGACACATCCCGGTCTTTTCATACCGGTTGACGCCACATTCTCTTGGACACAAGTTACAGTTGCGGAGGTGAGCATATGCCAACGAGCGTTTCTTGGCAGCATCGCGGGAGCTTAGAGTCAGGTACCGAGGAACATAGTCATCAAGGAGGAAAGGGGGAGCCAAATGCAGGGAACGAGTGGATATCTTGGAAGCTATGAGAGGAGTTTGATGGAAACTCTTTGCACATCGTCTTGAAAACGGCAGCATCGTGAGGTGATGTCGATTGTTTCGAGATGGTGACAATTGCCGTGACTTGATTGGTGTTGAGCCGAAATATATGTTTATAGGCAGCTTAGTCATGCGTCTACGCATCGTCCTATCTTTTTACCGGGTTTATACATTGAACGGGAATGTAGTTCACACGAATACATGCTTTCACTTGAATAATCAATGTCCCAAAAGAAGGATACTAGATTTTATATGTCTCAGATGGCGTTCAGTCACCTACCAGTTCAAAATTAGTCGTACCCAAATCCAAGGCCTGAAGCCCGTCATCATCAAAAGACGTACCCTATAGCTTTGAGGGTTGCTTCTTCGCTAACAAAAGTGACCTCTCAATAGAGCATTTTCCGTCTGTAGGCAGAGATTCTCTCAATTAATACTGGAAGTAAATGGTACGCTGGCACTTCGAGCTGTGGTTTCGGCTTCAGAAGGGGGAATATCCTGGAGGTATGACTGGCGGGACGACTTACAAACATTCTGAAATGCTTCATAAATTTGATGGGCCTAACAACGTATTCTAGTTGCTGAGACACTACATAACAAAGAAAAGAACTCGTAAGTGAGCAAGAATTTAACGAGTTTGACAATATCTATGTATGAATTGATAATGCAGATATCTAATTTATTTTGTACTGGGATTGGCAGTTTGCGTATGTGAAGCCCACACTGGCAGCTGTCTGCCACTGGCGTAGGTCTCTGATGGTCGAAGTGCTCGAAATGCTTCGCAATCACAAGCTGCTTTGTTTGTTTTTATTGCTCTCTTGCTCGTGAATCAAAGTCTTATGTGAATTGTGTTGAGACACACTCCTTTGCGCCTCAAAATCGGCACAGGTAAACACGACGTATTCTCTCAACTCCATCGCCATGATGCTTTTTGGAAATATGGTGCTGCTCATGTTGACCTTCTTCCTTCTATCATGGGTTAAGGCCCTACATGTTACTCCTGACATTGCAAATGATCAGCTGCGAAATGTCTACGACTACATCATCGTTGGAGGCGGCACTGCCGGTCTGACCATCGCCAACCGCCTCTCTGAGAACCCAGCAGGTACTTGATGTCAATGGTCAAGCGAGAGATTTTTACTGACAATTTTGACAGTTTCGGTTCTTGTTCTTGAAGCTGGCCCTCTGTATGTTAACCACGATCCATATTCAGCCACCAGCTAACGCTCTGTTATCTAGGGACGACGCGAGAAACCTTTCCGACCCAGGAGGCTTACTTCCTGTTCCCGGAACAATCGAATCTGGAGGCTGGCAGAAGTATCAATGGGGCTTAGCCACGGAGCCTCAAACGTATCTCGACAATCATAGTGTAGGAATTCCGCAGGGAAAGGCTGTCGGTGGAAGTTCCATTCTCAACGGGCTTTGCTGGTCGAGGGGTTCTGTCTCTGATTATGATGGTTGGGAAAAGTTGGGCAACAAGGGATGGTCGTGGAACGATCTGCTTCCTTGTTTCAAAAAGGTAAGGTTTCATCAAAAAACTAGGGTAAAGCTGACCTGTGTTAGTCTGAGACGTTCAGCTCCAACATTCAGCTTAGGGATGCTAAACAGCTTCACATTTATCCCGAACCAGGAGCGCATGGGTACAATGGCTCAGTGCGCGTGTCATACCCCCGGTACTTCTACGATCAGTCTTGTAAGTCATGGTTAGAGTGTTTATCGAACATCAGGTACTGATGCGTGGCTTAGCAAATGTTCTAGATGGGTTCGCAGAGCTTGGCTTGCCCCTCATCCATGATGTGAACAACGGAACTGCAGCAGGAGCCATGATACTCCCATCGAGCATACATCCCGACAACCAAACGAGATTTGACGCCAGAGAAGCTCACTTCAACCCCACGTCCCATCGCTACAATCTACATATTGCCACGAACCAGACTACTACAAAACTTATATTGGACAACTCTACACTCTACAATTCAACTCGTCGTGTGGTTGGTGTTGAGGTATGGTCAAGTGAAGGAGGAGTTTGAAAATGGTGCTGATCGATGAAAATAGTTTGCCCAAGACAAAGAATCGGAGACACGGGCTATTGCGTGTAATCGAGAGGTCATTCTCTCGGCTGGAGCTGTCTTCTCTCCTACTCTGCTCCAGGTATCAGGAATTGGTCCATCGGATGTCCTCGAGTCGCTGGATATCCCTGTCAAGATTGATCTTCCTGGCGTCGGATACAATTTGCAAGACCATCCTATGATATACGCCAATTACTACTGTATGATAACCCCAACTCACATGAGCTAGCACTTATTCTTCCTAGATCACAACGACTCCTATTTCAAAAGTAGCGAGATCGTCGACGAAGTGTATGACGAAGTTGTCCAGGAGTATATTCAGAATAGAACAGGTGAGCCCGTTTTGACCTACAAAAGAGCCCGTTTCTAAAAGTTCCAGGTCCTTGGACAGCGCCTCTTGTCAACACGGTTGGATTCGTCAACCTCAAGTCGGCGACAGATGATTGGAGAATTTTCCTCAACAAGAGTTCTGGAGACGGCATTCCTTCTGATACTCCCAGCACAGTCAAGAAAGGCTATGAGATACAGAAGGAGATACTTCAACACCAAGTACTCAGCAATGATACTGGAATATTTGAAATCATGGCCAATTCTTGGGGGCAGCTCACTGTCGCCGCCCAAAAGACTTTCTCCCGTGGTACCGTCCGGCCGTCGACATCCTCCATCTTTGATCAACCGGTGCTCGACCCACGATACTGCTCCGATCCTATCGACTGCAAGATTATTGTTTTGGGCCTTCAGCTGAACATGAAGTTGATTCAAACCAAGGCTATGAAAGAGCTAATGCCAGAGCCTGAATCAGCGTTCGATACAACAGATGGCGAAGCCTTGATGCGCCAAGTCCTAAAGAAGATTACGACAGAGAGACACCCCTCTGGAACAGCAGCCATGATGCCATTGGAATTAGGAGGGGTCGTGGATCCCGAGTTGAGGGTATATGGGACATGCAATTTGCGCGTTGCCGATGCGAGTATCATGCCCCTGATTCCCTCAGCGCATCTGCAAGCTAGTGTTTATGCCATTGCTGAGAAGGTGAGTTTCTGAGCTATAATCGGTGACGAACCACTACTAACAGGGAGAACAGGCTGCTGACATGATTGAATCAGCCGAGGTGAAATGCCCAATCGGCCAAAGACTTCCCTTTCCTCCAAAGCCCCGACCGACCATTTGATAGACACCATCATTGGATACCTAGAGGCGAGATTTGAAGATAGCTCAAGGAAGCAGTTCATTGTGGATGGGTTAGATGTTGATATATGCTGGAGGCTTGGATGATGAGATTGCCTCGGTTGTTATACAATACACAAAGCTAATAACTAATGTAATAACCCACAAAATCGACTGGACTGGACTCTGAACAACCCCTTCAAATTAAAAGAACTTGATCTATCCTGGAGACTAGGAACTAAAATAAGGCAGCGGCAGTGGCTAGGGGGTTCAAAGAAAACACCAAACAGATATGCACCCAGGTGGTCTAAAATAACCGGCACTCTGCCTAACTTTAGGTAAGGGCTAATAAAATAGCACAAGTACTTTAGGATATCTTTGAATTAGAATACACTTTGATTATTATAATAACTTATCCTAAAATTAGGCAGAGTGTTGAGTATGTACTGGCACTAAAACTAGTTCTGTGTTTTCTTCAACCCCTATATAAATCGTTCTTTCAAACATAACTATCCATGAGTCCTGCGTCAAGTACCTCTTGCCATGACTTGTCTAAACAAATAAGCTACTCAGATTCCTCCGAACTCGTAACTGTAACATCTAGTGGCAGAGATGACCGCCTCGCCAAGGTGCTTCCTTACTCAGGAATGCTCACATTCCGTTCGTACAAAGCCAGCTGCTCATTCAACCTACTCGTCTCTGCATTCTTGACACCCATCATATGCTTCATCTCAATCATCTCACGAGAGAGAGCCTGATTCTCCGTTTCCAGCTTCTCTGCCCGCTCCAAACGCTCCCTGTACTTAGACTCCAAGTTGGACACTCGCTCCGGCCAAGTCGGGGTCACGACCGAGACCACGGTAGGTCTCTTCTCAGCAAGTTGTGTTTGCTTTACGCCCGGATGCTGCTCGATGGCTGGGATAACAAAGAGAGGTGATTGATGACCTTTGCCCTTGATGCGGTAGAAGCGACTCGTGAGATCGATGGGCACAATGCCCTTTGCGTACACTTTCCCTCCTCGTTCTTCGTACCACATGCGCTCGCCGCTTACACCGCTTGCTTTCCAGATTTTTTCCTTTTGTTCAATTTGGGCCTCGGCAACGTCGATGAGTCGGTGAATGTAGCCTGTAACGTCGTCACCTGCGTTGGTGAGAATGTACTTGTCTTGTGGGTAGGCAATCTCGCGACCTCCTGAGATACCATCTGTACCAGTACGGCGCGTGATCTGAGCTGGGACGATGGCCTCATCTTTGAGGACATCGAGGGCATTGGCATAGTTGATTTCGAGTTCGTGCATGCGACCGACGAGGTGTTGGTGGTGTAGAAGCCACTGGCCGAGGAGGCTGTTGCGAGCGCCTTCGATCTGTGAATCCGACAAGCCTTTGTACCTATAGCTATCACTAGGGTCTTCGAATCCATGTGGAAGAATAGACATGAGACCGCCGGTAGAGGAATACTCATGATCAAGAATTTCGAGACACTCGTTGGCGTGCATGACGAGATCATGGTGCGTCATATAAGGGTACCTGATATCTCCCTGCTTTGCCGAAGGTCCAATGTCTTCGACTTTGGTCAATGGACAACGATGTTCGATACCATCAGTCTCAGACTCCGCCTTGACAGTGTTATGCAGAGCCCATAGAGGATCATGATGAGACGGATCATCGTTCTCGTACGGCTTGTCAAGATCGTTGAGCCAGTCAAAGGCCTCGTTCTCGTCAAACTCATAGCTCTCGGCTATAGCGTCAACTCCAACATTACGGGTGTGGGTAGACGGTGCGAGTTTGCGGATAACGTTGACAAGAGAGTGGGCATGTTGCTTGAGGGTGAGAAGAGTGGGTGGACGACCGGACGAGAAATAGGAGCAGTTTAGGTTCTGGAGAAGAGCCATGTCCTGAGGTTCTAGTATACCAGCGTCTGGGAGGGTCCAAGCGGACTTGTAAGAGGTTGCATAGGGGTTAGACGGGATGTGAAGGGGCTGGACATTCTCCTTCTGTTTTCCGGCAGCTCGAGGAGAATCCATTGCGATAGTGGGAGAGTAGTTAGGAAGCTTTAGTGCAGAGTTGTAGAGATGCTGGGGATCACAAGCTACGAAAGGAACAGAGATCAGAACAAGAGAAAGATTACTTTGAGGACGAGATGGCTATGATTGTTTTTAAGCAGGATGGAAAGGTCATTCTATTTACGCTGACTTGCAGCGCATTCGCATTCATTTCTTCGGAGGTCTTTGATGGATGGGATGGATGCTATTCAAAGAACAAAGAAACTGGATCTTTGTTGAAGGTACCACGCCACGATCATGGTGGGCGCATAGACATTGTTTGGGCTTCTTTGAGCGACTTGGCTTTCTTTGTCTACTTATTGAAAGAGTAATCGGAAGTGCCGAAAGTTGGAACCCATATTGGGGATCACATCAATGCGTTTTGGTGAATACCACGGCCAGGCTACAAGTATTGTTTCTACCATTATTGCGAATGCTTCGAATGGTGTATAGACAAGTTACAGTGACAAGTGAAAGAGCGGTTAGTGATGGTCTATACTTCATCTTCTGGCTCGCCTTCTCAGAACCAAGTCATGGTCGTGCGCAACGCCTATACACTCGTGCAAGTTATATAGAGTATTCGAAACGACAACTCAATCCAACGAATGAAGTTGTGATAGAGAGTCTATACCATATTTTTACACCAGCATGCTTACAAATGAGGTGTGTTCTATTACATCGACTCAACTCATCAAACTGCTAAAGCAGTCTACACCTTTCACAGAATCACAAACAGCTAGCCATCGTGGTACGTGGAAGGCATCTCCACCTCGTGTGCACCAGGAGCTCGCCTTTTCTTTACTCGGGCTGTTTGTGAATGCTGTTCTTAGAGCTCGCCAAAGAAAATGCACACATTCTTATCACTGAGTTGATACCACCCACTTGCCCTAATACTCTGAAGACGGGAACCTGGCTGTCTCTACAGCAATGGATCCATTGTTCGTCAATGCTCTTTCTGAACACGTACATTGTATTAATAGGGGGCAACAATGCTTTGGATCAGGAATGTTTGACCAAAGCCATCACAAGGTGAGACATAAATGCCGGCTTTCAGATTCAACCTCTACCATCAAGGGATCTTTGCCGATGGTTGTACCACACACGTGACTGTACAGTCCGCAGTTGAACAATGGCTAATTGCAATCAAGAGGCCGCATCGTCTCATTTAGAGTGACGAAGTCAGTTTGTGCAAGCGGTTACAAAAGGTTACAGAAGGTCACAAAGAGGCACAACGTTTGTCACAACAAACGTTTATTAAAGGCATTCGCAATTGTGACGCAGCTTGGATGGAATACCCATCTGGTAAGCCGTAACATGCTTTGTTAGGCGACGTTTGCGGTAACGGCATGTGGGATGTTACCCACACTCAATTGAGTAAAAGTCAGGGAGACGGGAGGGAATTCAATCAATTCAGAACCGAAGAGGCCTTATTGGTCCAATCATGTCATTCTGAGGGGTGATGCGACAAGATGAAATTACTTCGGCCGAAGGGTGACCAGTGCCTGTTTTCGAGATTGACACCAGAGCAGGCCAGAGCAGGCCAGAGCAGGCCAGAGCAGACCATCTCAGCTGAACCAGCATCATCCAGCAAGCGCTAGTGCCAAGAACAGACTGGCGCGTTGGATCTGGAGAGGTCTAGCCTGGTTGGAATGGACTGGGGTTGTTTGGGTTGCACGATGGAGGGATGCGTTTCCATCCTCACTCAGCATTGACTACCCAAGAGGCAAAAGGTTCACGAAGCTCATTTCGCAGGCCAAGCGGTGAGAAAAGTGGTGATGTCGTTGAAGAAATTGATGGGTATCAACCTGGAGAGACTAAAGCGCCCAAGGAGGGTAGAATGATCAAGACAGGGGCCATCACTGGAGCCTCGTTCCCTCGATAAACCATAGCGCGATGGTCTAAAAGAGATTGGCAAGAGTAAATAAAACAAGATGCAGTTTAGAGAGTAGTCATGAGCCAAATGACCACGACTACAAATCGATCGACATGAGGCTGCCGTTATGGGGTGATATGATTTAATTTGGAGATCGGGATAAATCAGACTAACTCAACTTGTTGATGTCATTGGCGTCAAAAGGCGTCAAGAACGGGATTGATGCTTCCGAGTGAAAGGGAGTCAGTCATTCATACAAATGAAGAGTAGAATGGTAGCGCCACGAAATGAGTTTAGATGGTTTCAAAGACGGCCAAGAGATACAGCCTTGGCAGGCCCTAAAAGGGGAGACGATTAACATTCCGATCTAGATCGTCGCTAGGGTTTGATTCAATGACTCTCTCGAGAGGGAGGACGTGCAATTGTTTGCGTGTCATGCGCTTTGGGTTCGAACGATGATGGAGGATGGGATGGATGGACGCATCCTGACATCACACATCCAATAGAGTGATCCCTGTCAAGCTGTTCCGTGCATGCTCGACGGGAGAGCATCGTGGCTGTGCCGCTCTCAGAGAGAGGGTAAATCAACGACACAAGCTGAACTCGACAGCATCAAAACGTTATTGTATGGCCTAGATTGAGGGCATGATAGCGAAGAGCCACAATAGCCTGGTCTAGACTCTAAACTCTGCTGTAGAACCTGATGAAGTTGCAATCTGGCGAGGTTACTGTCAGAGAGAGGCTCACCCTGTTACAGCCCAAATTCTTCCTGGCTGCCTCATGTCTTTCATCCTGATGCCCCTGACTGTCGGAATTGTCCGTCCATCATGAACTGAGGCATGCACCGCAGCACCAAAGTCTTAGTTAGTGTGACTATTTACAGTAGCGCAGCGTCGCAACGACGTGGTAGAAGCTCGCTGGGTCCCGTCCCGTAGCCAAGCTTCAACAGCCGAGATGAAATGAGAGGAGCCGGGAAGAGGGAGGAGAAAATTCGTAGGCCCTTTCCCCGGGGTCGCATCGCGTTTGCAGTTGATTTGAGATTCAGAATTTAGAGTTAGAGTTACAGGGGAACGATGCCATTTTTTCCTTCGGAGACAGGGTCTTGTTTTGGAGTATTATTTTCGTATTGCCTGAGGTGACCTGACCATTCGTTTCATATTGAACTGAATGGACGCGTGCGTATGGCAAACTTTACTGGCATCCATCTTGTTTCACTGTTGCCGCGTTATTACCCAAGGAATATGTCCATACCGCCCATACCTGAGTAAGGCACGCTGCCGATAACAGCGGTGGCCTACAACTTACAGTGATCGAAGGCCAGCTGGGCTGGGGTTATTCGGTGGTTCCATTTAGACTACCGGGGGCCTGGCCTAGACCAACGTCAATCAGCCATCCATCATCCACTTCAATTACCGCTGATGAGCGCACCAAAGCCCTTTGGCCTGTGTCGATCTAGGCCCAAACCAGGATTCGTGTGTTTCCCAGAGGGAGTTTGTTCCAGGGACTTGGCGATGAGCGTGCGTCTCGGCGCTACGTCGTGACGTAGACATCAGCACCTTGTGCCATGCCGTGCCAGCTTGTCAACCACCCTGACTGACGTTGATGCATTGGATGGCATCACACACTTTTACTGATATCTTCTGATCAGCGTTATTTTACAATGATCTATTGACTGCTGTAAAGTACCATACGATGCAGTAGAGTTTTGCGCAATTATCAAAAACTACGCTCAATTTGAGACGCGTATTGCCCCTGACTATGTAGTTTTCTTTTCTTTTCAAATCACAGGAATTGGGCTAAGACATGACTTCACCTTGATTAAGGGGGGCCATTTTAGTGCTACTAAGCTTTCGTCGCACAAGTCTCCTCCATTCACACCCCTGACAACCTGAGCTGAGCTACCGCAGTAGTAGCGCGTACCTTAGCCAACCTCTGAGCCTGGGCTGCTGTAGTAAAACCAGCTTTTCTCTACCTTATCTAAATGAATGGATGGATACCTTACATTTAATTACATATAGCCAGCCCCATCCACCAATTTTCGTTTCAACGTCCCGTCAATTTTCGTTCCCATTTTGGTTGCAAGTGCATAGTGGGCAGCTGCACATTGGAACGCGCCTGCCGTCCGAGTTTAATCTATCTGCCACCTGCCCGCCCCGCCAACGGCTCCTTCAGCAGCTTCCCAACCTTGCTGTAGCGACGACCAACCGCGTCGATTGAAGCCTTGAGCTTTTTCTTAATCGTTTCATTTTTCACCAATCTTCAACATACCGAATCGTCGAGTTCATCGAAGCGAGAGTCACCCCAAATTATAATCGCCCGAACCCAGGGCCACAACCCGGATAGATCCAACTTGAGTAGTCTACAAGAATATACCATCGGGCCGCCATCATGGGAAACTTTATCAGCTGGTTGGAGAAGAATCTCCCCGACCCTAATTCAGGCGATGCTAGAGGAGCACAGCCCAAGTCCTTGTCGGGTATGTTCAATCCGAAGAGTACAGGTATATGCGACACAGAATTAATGATGTCTTAGGCATGATCTCGACTCTTGTTCCCGTCCTTATTGCATCAGCGATCTACATCGTTGTCTTCCTCGTCTTACGCAAATCTAACAGGAGGTTTTATGCGCCTAGGACATACCTGGGCTCTTTGCCTGCAGAGTAAGTCTCAATGTGCCACTCCAAATGTTGGACAGTATTTCCTAACGGTCTTGCAGTGAACGAAGTCCCCAATTGTCTAGCGGTCTTTTCGGATGGTTTGGAACTTTTTGGAAGCTCCCTGATGCCTACGCTCTGCAGCATCAGAGTCTGGATTCATACCTCTTCATCCGTTTCCTTCGCATTTGCTGCACCATTTGCTTCGTGAGTCTGTGCCTCACATGGCCCGTTCTTTTCCCAGTTAATGCCACGGGCGGCAATGGAAAGAAGGAACTTGAAATATTGTCCTACAGCAACATTAGGATTGAGGATTCCAAACAGAGGAACAGGCTGTATGCCCACTGTTTCATTGCTTGGCTCGTCTATGGGTTTATTATCTACACCATCATGCGCGAATGTATCTTCTACATCAGCGTGCGACAGGCCTTTCTTCTCACTCCCAAGTACGCCAACCGTATCTCAGCTCGAACCGTGCTTTTCACCTCGGTGCCAAAAGAATATCTGGACGAGACCCGCATCCGCACGCTCTTCAACAACTCGGTCAAGAATGTTTGGATTGCTGGCGACACCAAGGAGTTGGACGAGATCATTGAGGACCGTGACAAGGCTGCTATGAAGCTCGAAAAGGGAGAGGTCAAGCTCCTCAAATTGGTCAACAAGGAGCGCATCAAGTCTATGAAGAAGTCTGATCCCGAAGCCCAAAAGGTTGCTTCTGCCCCATCTGACCCTGAGTCTGGAAGCCTCGCCGCCCGCTGGATTCCCGATAAGAAACGACCTAGCCACCGTACAGGCCCTCTGGGACTCGTTGGCAAGAAGGTTGACACCATCGAATGGGGTCGTGAGGAGCTTAGAACCCTTATTCCCAAGGCTGATAACGCTCAGGCTGACTGGCTAGCCGGCAACTACAAGAAGCACTCTGCTGTGTTCGTCGAGTTCTACACCCAATCTGATGCCCAGGCTGCTTACCAGACTACCACTCACCACCATGCTCTTCACATGGCACCCCGATATATCGGTGTCAAGCCCGATGAAGTTGTCTGGAAGAGTCTTAACTTCCCTTGGTGGCAAATTGTCATTCGAAGATATGTCATCTTCGCCATCATTGCGGCCCTTATCATCTTCTGGGCTATCCCTGTGGCTATTGTCGGTGTCATTGCTCAGGTCAACACAATCAAGACTCTTCCAGGCCTCACCTGGATCCAGGATATCCCCAGCGTAAGTTTAATCATTGTTTGTTTTATGTGATCGAGCTAACCTTCGTCTAGGTCATCCTGGGTGTTGTTTCTGGTCTTCTGCCTTCCGTCGCCCTCTCCATTCTCATGTCGTTGGTACCAGTCTTCATGCGTATTTGCGCTAAGCAGGCCGGCTGCGTTTCCGTGTCACAAGCTGAGCTCTTCGTGCAAAACTCATACTTTGTCTTCCAGGTTCTTCAGGTATTCCTGGTCCAGACACTCGCCAACAGTTTTGTGGTATCCATTGCAACAATTGTCAAGGATCCTAGCCAAGTGTTTACCATGCTGTCGCAATCCATCCCTACTGCATCCAACTTTTACATCGCCTATTTCATTGTGCAGGGTCTGACGATTGCCACGAGCGTGCTGACTCAGGTTGTCGGCTGCATCATCTTCAACCTTTTGTACAAGTTCCTCACGAGCACTCCGCGATCTATGTATCAAAAGTGGACAAGACTCAGCGCCCTCAGCTGGGGAAGTCTCCTGCCCGTTTACACCAACATTGCTGTCATCAGTAAGTCATCGTTTGATGAACCCGTCAGGTCTCTTGGCTAACCACGCTTAGGCATTGTTTACTCTGTTATAGCCCCGCTCATGCTCTTCTGGTCCACCATTGGTATGGCCTTGTTCTACCTCGCATACCGTTACAACATCCTGTTCGTCACCGAGACCACTATTGACACCCACGGTTTGATCTATCCCCGAGCTCTCAAGCAGCTCTTCGTGGGTGTCTATCTCGCTGAGATTTGCATGGTTGGCATGTTCATTATTTCCAAGGCACCGGGTCCTGCTGTCCTGATGGCTGCCTTCCTTGTCTTTACCATCTTGTTCCACATTTCTCTGGCCAAGGCCCTTAACCCTCTGCTCTACAGCCTGCCCCGCTCGCTCGAGGTTGAGGAGGAGAGAATTCAGAACAGTCAGCAAGGCTCTGAGCTGGAGGATGGGCATGCCCACAATGGCGAGGGTGCCTCTAACGGAGCCTCCAACGGCGCTGGCAAGGTTGCTGGCAAGCTGGTGCCAGGTGGTGCAGGCAGTGTTCAGAAGAAGGGCAACTTTTTCTCCAAGTGGCTCAAGCCCTGGATCTATGCCGACTACGAGACAATGCGCAAGCTGGTGCCGCAAGGGGGTAATCTCTCTGATCAGCAGTATTCTGAGGAGGTTGAAGGCAACGCTTACTTTCCCCCATCAGTCACGAGCGAGACTCCCATTCTGTGGATTCCTGCGGATCCTGCTGGCGTCTCGAAGCAAGAAGTGTTCAACACAAGCAAAGTGATCCCCATCTCAGACGAGGGTTGCACACTCAACGACAAGAATCATATCGAGTGGGACACGGAGGGAGCCCGACCTCCGATCTGGAGTGAGAAGGTTTACTATTAGATGGGGTAGTAGATTTGCTGTGATACCCAAACACATGCCGGCTATCAGGCTGTGTTGTTTTGATGAGGATTCAATAGCCAGTGAGAAAAGAGGAGTGGTTGGGATTGGAAATCAGGGAGGAATGGATATGCTGCGAAGTTGCGGCACGAATCATTGATATGTGAGGCACCATAGCGGTTATCAGATCAGAGTTAGTTAGTTATATAGTTTAATGAAATCTAATGCTAATGCATGTATGGTCGCTTATGAAACGAGAATCGAGTATTTATCCAGTCACCATCGTTCCTGGTTGTTGTTGAAATCCATCTGTTCAAGGCGATATATGCTCTACCATGTCAAAGAAAGTTCGGCTGATAGTTGATTGGGCAACTGGCATGGCTTGGCAAGCTTACACTACCGTAGTACGATCGGTTTTTAGCTTTCCTCTCCACATGCACCACATTTGGCTGTTTTTACCTGGTAATCAGCAGTAGGGTTATTACATGGCCGTAGGATAGTGTACACTGAGAAGCGAGCTATGGATAGCACCTGAGACATGGAACAAAGAGGACAATGCAAGGAGGAGGGAGGGGAAGCCGAAACACTTGATACTGTCAATGACATTGACATTGACATTGACATTGACGGACAAGAAGGCTTACGAGCGCATATGGTTGTTGGGGTGAGTTCACAGACGGAACAGGGATTTGCCGGGAAGCGGATAGCGGTAGCCACATTTAAAGCCACAACCGGCCGCTATCGTCCATTAAGCCACATGCATGCAGGTGAGCGAAAGCAGCGCAACGGAGACGTCTGTAGTCTATTGCATTCATTGGTTATCAGAGGAAAAGCGCGAATAACATACTACCTATTCAGTTCAGGTCAGTCAGTAATCTTTGTTTGTGGCGCCTATCCACATGTGATAGCGTCCGACCCATGTCATCTTCCCGCCTGTCTAAGCAAGGTTCTTGGGCGCCCCTCCATTATCGGCCCCACCATCATGGGAAAGCTTGGGAGTCGTCGTGCCAACGGGGATAAACAATCGTCTTGCAAGCTCTCATCGGACCAAGCAGAATGCAGCAACTCGCTCTCTTGCTCTCATGAATGGAGCTATCGATCTCGAGCTAGCCATTGACAAGACGGAAACCTACTCGCACAACTTCCTTCTTGGTGTGATTGTGCCAAGTGGGATACGGGACGTCTTAACCCCAGGTGCTCGCAGTAGCAAAGATCCCCATCCCTGTCCGTACATACTCTTCCTCTTGGTTCTTTGGTGTGCTTGCGTGGCTCTTTTCGTCCCTTCTTGACTCGACTGTCTATCTGCTCTGCTTCTACATCCAATCTAAACCTAGACAACGACCCATCGGCGACCTGTTCTCGAGACCTTCAAATCACTGACAGGTCTACCAATCTCTGAGTCTTGACGAGCACGCTTTTTGAGGCCCGAGACATTGCGCAGAGACCCTTGGACATTCCATTGCTACCAAGAGAGTGTCGATCACCAGACTACGTACGACAGCGCAGGCGCACTCTCGCACTACAACATCTAAACATCAAACGAAGCGAAGTAGGAGGAGTGAGGAACACCAACGAAGTATCACCAGCTCTCGAGCTACGCTGGCGATGACAATGATGGTATGAGATCTCAGCAATACCGCCGGCAACTATACGCTTGAATAGCGACAAAACCCTCCACATCAGCTAAATTTCCTCGACACCACACAAATCGCAATGGCTTCAACAATCAGCTCCAGTGTCCCGCGGTCGGCACCCTACAAGCCAACAATGACTATTACTACTACTCTCCTCCTTCTCGCCATAGCCATCCTTCTTTTCGCCTCACCTGCCGCCGCGCACTCTTTTCCATACGTGCCTACGGAGATTCTCATGCCCGATCCAACTTGCGTCGATGGGAGCGTACCATGCACCGCTTCAGATCTAGCCTACATCTTCCGACAAACAGCTTCAGGCGGCGTCGAATTTCGATCCCTTAACTTTTCAGCCAGCGTCGACGCCAACGAGGTCAGCCTTGAGCGCCCCGCCGGCAAGACCACGCTACCTTTTCTCGACAAGGCATCCAAGAGTACCGCTTTTGGTGCCGCGAGGACGGCAAATGGCTCGGTACTTGTGTATGCAGGTGACTGCAAGGAAGGAACTGGTGAAGTCTGGAGCTTCGATTATGAGGATGAAAAGGGATGGTATCGTCGAGGTCTCAAGAGTAACAAAGACGGTCTTCGTGCTCCTTATTTCCTCGGCGGTACTGTTGCCTTTTCTTCTAGTCTGGCTCCGAAGATGGATCAGCCGACACTTTACACCTACGGCGGAATGTGCGCAGACGCTGAAGATGATGCGACGAATTGGCAGAGTGATGCCAACTACACCAAATCGATGCTGAGGCTCGCGCCTACAGCAAGAGACGCATATACGCCTTATAAGATGAGCGTAGCGTCCAGTGGCGGACCGCGAACACCTATTGCCGGCTTTACTCTGACTGGTTTAACGCCTTCGATGACCAATAAGTCTGGCGTCGTGACGCAGCAGATGAGTTATGTGCTGTTGGGTGGACATACCGAAACGGCCTTTATCAACATGAGTACTGTTGCCGTATGGAACCTACCCGCCGAGTCATGGAGTTACGTGAACATTCAGGCCCCAGACGTTGACTTACCAAAGTCGGATCTTGCCATCAAGGACACAACCTCCCAGGCTAGTCGCAGGAGCACTAAGAATACTGCAGATAATGTCTACAGTCGTTCTGGGCACACGGCCACTCTGAGTGAAGATGGGAGCTCCATCGTTGTTCTTGGAGGTTGGGTCGGTGATGTTAATACCCCTGCCGAACCACAACTTGCTATTCTTGAGATGAGCGAGATCTATAGCGGATGGCAGTGGAAGATTCCGGACGTACAGCCTGATTTAGCCGGACTCTACGGCCACGGCGCTGCAGTTTTACCAGGCAACGTGTTGATGGTCTACGGCGGGTGGGAGTCTTCTTCTAGCTCTTCTTCCTCACGTCGCATGGCCAAGCGTCAAACCTCGTCAGGGACACTTCGCTTCTACAACATTACTTCTGGAGAATGGGGATCTAGCTACGCGAACCCCCTTGCCGGCTCGTCCTCAGATGATGAGAACGACAGGGCCCCCGCGGACGATGGCAAAGGATCTAACTCCAAGCGCCTCGGCCTTGGCCTAGGTCTGGGCTTTGGTATTGCTGCCTTGATCGGCATTATCATTGCTGCTCTATGCTGGTACAAGAGGCGGAAACGACATCGCAGCAACCGAGACGAAGCTGTTAGGGCACTATCCCAAGATCCTAATTACTACAACAATGCGTACCCCGAAATGATGGAGGAAAACGATCCTTGGGGACTTGATAGTGCCCCTTGGTATGGTGGCGGTGATCCTTACGCTGCTGGCGACCGATCTGTTGGTTACGAATCGATGAGAGGCGCTCGAGGTGGACTACCCGGACTTCATATCCCACACAAATCCTTGCCGAGACCATCACGCGGAGGCTATGTGCCTACAGGGCCTCGACCAGGAAGCTTTCCAGGTCCCATCCACCCGATTTACGAGGATGATGAAGAGGAGAATTATCACAACCAAGGCTTGTACGACCATGTCCCAACACCCACATCCGAGGTTCATTCAGATCCTTTCCAGACTCCAGTCACAGGTACAGGCCCGAACAATGTACCTCATCCCATATGCCTGACTCCTGGAGGAGGCAACCGAACATCGGCGACACCCAGCCCTGAGAACCCACGACATGATCCTGAAGTTCAAGACTGGGTAACCGAAGTTGATGCCGCAGAAGGATTACTCGCACGTATGAACAGTCGTCGAAGTCAGCACCAAAACGCTCAGAACCATGATAACGAAGAGGGATTACCTGCGCGTATGAACAGTCGGCGAAGCCAGAATCAAGGAAGTTTTGGTCGCAGCCAGGGTCGTGTCTCGCCAACACGACATAACTCAAATCGCTCAGCTGCTTTACGAGATGATGAATCACGAAGCGGATCCAACTTGTCCGAATCGGCACGAAGTGCAGCAGAGAGCATCAAGGCTAAAGCACGACAACTCAACCCCTTGGCTCCCGCGTTCCTGGCAGCTGGTGCAGAACATCCCAAGCCTGGCAGTTCATCATCCAGCAGCTACAACACAGCACGTTCATCGTTTGGTGCTCTTCAAGCCGAGGGTCCTGCGCTCCTTATGGGTGATCGCGCCCCTAGGTACGAGGATGATGAGCCTTCGTCGCCATCCAAGTCAAAGCCACGTCGAGGATGGCTAGGCTCTCTTAGGCGAGTCTTTTCAGGGGCTAGTACCCCGACATCCTCCCGTGAAGACATGTCTGGAATTCGACGTTCGTTTGATCAGGAGCCTGTGACTGGTGACTATGAGCCTGGTCTCGTTGGTCTGCGTGGCGAGCTTCTTAGGCGGAAGCAGGGTCGACAGGACTGGGAGGGTGTCGATACCATATCACGAGACCCAATGATGTCTGGAGCAGCAGGACCAGAACCCGGGGCTGAGTCTGACTGGGATATTGAGAAGGCGGTAGAGCAGCGACTTGTCCAAGTCATGTTTACGGTGCCTCGAGAGCGACTTAGGGTTGTTAACGGCAACGAAGAGGGAAGCGACCGCGAGGATGAAGTGCCGATGGAGCCGCAGGCGGCTGAGCTAGTTGATCCAGACAACGAGAGCCAGCCATCGAGAGGTGACAGCATTCGAGAGAAGCATGTGGAGCGTCATTATGAGCGTCCCACTTTACGAACCGTGGAGGAGCCTCGAAGAGAGGAGGAGGAGATGGATGAGAAGTTGGCTGAGAAGCAGCGACTTGTTGATGACGATGATCATGAAGTCTTCAACGAGAAACAACCACACGATGATGAGAAACAACAGCTACGAGATGAGGAGCGTGTCGAGGAGCAACGCCTTGCGGAAGAGCGATCTCAAAAAACACAACAAAGGGAGGAGGTTGAGCCTCAAAAGCGAGATCAACCACAATCACAACCCCAACCTTCATCACAAGAACAACAACAGCAATCTGCTGTACCAACACTACAAGAACCAAAACCCTCTCACCTCCAACCCATCCGTCCTCTCTTCCACCGCCACTCCCCTTCGCCATCTCCCTCACCATCACCTTCACCATCCCCCTCGCCCTCTCCCAACCGACCACACACCTCCAGACGACACATGCGCGGTGACTCAAACAACTCAGTCGGCGGCTTCCTCCATCACCTCGACCTCGACCAGCTAGAACCTCGCTTCTCCCACTCAACAGACGACACCGGCCATCGGTCCTCAGGCGTCGTCATGGAAGCACAGGCTGTTCCTCTTACACGAGAGAGACCACGAACGCGTGTCTTGGCCATGGTAGATAGCTTTGAGACTCTAAGCCGTGAGAACAGCCCGAGTCCCACGCGGTTTACATGAGACTTAGGGGAACTGAACAAAAGAAATGCATGTTTTATTGCACGGGAATGGAATTGTTATTTGCTTTGCAGGGTGTTTAGGGTGCAGGATACCTCGATTACATTGCTTGCTTTTTTGGCATATTGGCTTCAGCATTTTTTGGAAGCTTTTAGGAAAGGTGTTCAATGGGAAATGCACATTTGATTTGGATCTGTATGTATCGTGCCCTCTGGGGAATTGTATCTATGTCTGCATGTATCTATGTGCCCAGGATTCTACTTATGTATCTTACGTGGGTCATGACAAGAAGAAAGAAAAGGATTCAGCCTCGAAATGATTCAATGTTGATCTTGCTTACGTCTCTGATTTTATCACTTCTCACTTCCTCACTTGGGTTACGTTTTCGATATTAAGTGCACGTTGTGACCAGGGTGATTGATTGCTTTTCAGATGTATGTAGATCAGATCATTCGCTTAACATACTGTAAATGACAATGTAATTTCAGCTTGCCAACGTGTTACTCCATCAACGTTCCATCACCTTTATGTCGATCCACGAAGGGCAGTTCTAAACGTCATGTCCAACAAAACGGTCTGCAGCAGAGGACAACGCATTCGGCCTGAGACCGGGGGTGCCAAGGAATCTATCACGGGCACCGGGTCCGGAATCACCGGTGATTGAACGGATGGAAATCGGAACAGGGTGGACACGACATGGCACAAGCTGAAAGCGTGCACTGGACTTTTGCTGTGCTGTATTAGACGCTTCCTTGGTTTTTGGTGTTTCTGTCCCTGACGATCTTATCTTTTTCACTCAATAACTGCGCCGTGCTTGTTCTTTGATGAAACGCATCCGGACGCCACAGGCTCCACGTCAAATGCAGGGGCACTACGAGGCATTGATCAGCGGGGGTCAAGTGAAAATCTTCATTTTGGTTATTGTTCTTTGCGGCGTGAAATGACTTGACAATAATTTGATTCGCCCAATTGTTGGTCTTTGTTCAGCGGAGCTGACGGCTGTAAATTAGAGGTTTAGTTACACGTATGGTGTGGGGTATCCGTGGAGAAGTGGGTGGACGAGTCAAGTTTAACCATGTCTCAACTGAGAAAGCTTGACACTGACCAACGACCGGGTTGTACATTCTTCTTGGTCATCTTCTTGGTCAATGACTTGTTCCATCGAAGGATGGCCTCAATGAACTTCCGGCCCGGGAAGTCTATAATAACAATGCCAGTTCGACTTGTATCCGGGTTGTCTTCGAAATCCTTGATCCATTGGCCAGTCATATCATTCATCCCAGTAACAGTGCGGTTCATTGGTCCAGCCGCCGCTTCGATTGGCAGGACACCCACAGAAGCCGAGATGTGTGCGAGATAGAGGACTTTGTTGTCAAGTTCTGCTGTTGCCGCGAGCTCGAGAGCGTCTCGTATAGCAGTCCACTTGTCCGAAAGGTGATATATATCCGGAATGATCCATTTATCCTCCAGAATCATCTGTCTTCCCTCCCACTTGGGGCCATACGTCCCATGCCTGGCTGGGAAATTCTGGAGGACAAAAATCTTGGAGCGAAGACTGCCGAGATTTGGTAGAGGGTCTGAAGCACTATAGTTGTATCGTCGATCTCCTAAAGGATATCGTTTGAAGGCAGACTCGAATGACAATGTATTGTTGTCGCCAATACCATTGCCCTCTTGTTTAAGACGCATTACAATGGTTTCAGAAGGATATTCGTCCAAGAACTCTGTCATATAACCAAGAACATCCTCGAAACTGAAGCCAGTGTAGCCGTTGGCATGATATATGTGCAACTCGTCGTCGCGCACACGAGCGCGGATGTCGAAATAGCGGATGCCTGCTTCTAGCTGTGTGGTGAGGTTCCAGTTCTGACATTGTAGAACCTCGGTACCAATCTCGTAGGTCATGGTATCATGTGTGCCAGGTATACTGAGGCTGGAAAGGGGTACATCGTCGGGAATGTCGGCCATCCAACTTGGGTTATGAGCCAAGTCAGCATCGAAGCTGTAGGCACTCGAATAACCACGGTAACAGTTCCCATAAACTATACAAGGCGCGATCGACAGGAGGAGATAGAAGAGACACATTATGAAGAAGGCTATAGCTCCAAATAGCATTGGCAAGCGACGAGAGCGGTTCATGGGACTCGAAAGTCCACGAAAGCCTGGGACTGCAATCATAGCGGACTGAGTATGACGGAGGTCGGAGCCGGAGGGGCCGGGAAGGACCTTACGGTCGGCTAGTCACATCGAAATATCGGCGGTGAAACCGGAAAAGTATCGGCAGCTACCGATATAAGTCTGACAGAGGATGCAAAATGGGTATCGTCGGGTGGACGTGGATCAATATTCGATGATGTTGTTGTTGTTGACGAGGCTGATGAAGCGAAGCTCATGGATCACGCAGCCAAGACCAAGGCAAGATGACATCGAGCGGTAGGAGCTTGGGCCACCCTACGGTTGCACCTGCTGCAGCTGACGACCATGAATGGTCAGCCGGAGAAGGCTAGCGTCATCATGTCACCCAAAATGAGACAAGCCATGACAAGGATGACAAAGCATTCTAGCCTAAAGCTTCACACTTACCCTATATCTTGATTCAAATAATGATGGTGGTCGAGTATTTATCGCAACTGCTAGATGCAGGCAAGAAGAAACTTTGTTTGACAGCAAAATAAATTTTCAGACACAGGGCAATCGGACCTTTGTTTCCCAATCCTCCTTGATCAATACCACACACGAATCGTGGTTCCTGATATTGTCCCCTTCTCCGTTATTAAGATCGTAGCCGCGTCCACCAAAACGATTAACTCTGGCTAGCTTTGCGTTCGGGAAACTCAATGCACATGGAATGAGTGCAATGACGGCTGAAAGACGACACAACGTGCATGTTAAGGGAATAAGCAACCCCAACGAATAAAGAAAACTACCCAACCGAGCTTACTGACTAAAATTATCCTGCGGTCATACAATTAAAAATCACAGCACCTTCTTCCGACGAGCCGTGTCTCAGAGGTTACTAAACCCATATGCGGCTCATACAATGTGGGAAGGAAGTGAATTTACGCAATAGATAAGGTACATGGACAAGAAGAAAGTACAAAAAGTAAAAATACCATCACGGCATGGATGATTGAAAAACATGATAGACAAAGCTGTTCGAAGTACGGCTGCCTCGTCTACAAAAAACCTCCGGTAGAGAAGAATGGTTCATTCTAGGCCCTCTACACCCTCACGATGCACTCACAGCACTCCACTGCCGTTGGTGGCGGGCGGCTTGCAGATGGCGAGCCCTGAAGTTACATTCTCCCGGTACGACGGCGCAGCTAAACACGCAGCAGCGACACTGGACGAACGCGTGATTTGCCTACAAAATGTTGTCTCAAAAATGAGGAAACTGTGTTTATCTACTCGGCCAAATCTAGTAATATGAAAACTTTGAAAAGTAAAAAGACTGCTTAGGTTAGTAGAGTCCAGGACGAGACTCAAGGTATCGATACACAACGTTTAGAGCATCAAGGTTCGTCGGCCAGAGACAGCCGTAGCCGTAGCCGTAGCCGTGGTGCTTCGTAACACTGCCTCGAAGCGGCCGGATATGTCCAAGACAGACTTAGACGAGAAGTCACCAACACGGGGTTGACAGGCGAGTGGATTCGCTGACATGTGTGAATATGGCGGCATAGATCATGAGGGATTCCAGGGTGCCACTGGCGATAAGCTAAGGTGCACCTGGTTTAACAACGGAGCCTCAACTACACGGCATGATACATAGTAGTCATGATGGTAGCGGTCAGAGTAATATGGCGGATATGGCGGCGAGTACTTGTATGATGACAAAAGCGTCGGTTCACGGCTCGATGATGCCGATACATCCTACAATATGTCGCACACTTTTCAATGCGAGAGGCTGAAAACACACTCACTGGTCTTCACATGAAACAGAGAACAATATCAGATGCCGATATCGAGGTAAGAAGCAGTAAACATGATACTCGTCCCAACCTCCAAGCTGCAGACTCACCCCACGCACCGCTTGCGTGACCCTTCAAGCACATAGCCGAGAAATGGTTGGGAATAGCGTCGCAGATTGAGACATGACGAAGCGACTTTGCCACGCCGCCCGTGTTCAGAAATCAGAACCAAGGGTCTTCTGCAAAATACGATACAGCAAGCATAGAATCGGCTCACAAGGGGGAGCTAGCTACACGATTGGGCAATTGGGGAAATGCAGTGAATAAGAGGGTGTAGTAGTGTTCAATGATGGGGTAGCAGTGAATGCACTTGGCGGCAGTTGGAGTTCGTGTTAGCCTCGGTGATGGTGTTGAAGTCGGACACTGAGAGTAAGAGTGAGAGTGAGATTGAGGGGTGTGCTTGATGCGGTTCTGTTAATCGTAGAGGCATATTTGGCGCTCACGATGACATACAAATTAAAGAGACTATGGTTCCTGGATCATAGTTGACTGAGCTATTACACAGGTGCCAACTTTTATCTGGACTCTACGCCGTAGAAATCAATAAGAGGCGGCTGCTATAGCTGCCCCAGATTTCAGTGTAGCATTTGGATCCATACAACGCCAAACTCCAGCCTTTTTCAAGAGCTTCAAGAACCACGCTCCATATCATGCCATTATCCCACAGTAAAGGCCGAGCCCGCAGCAACGTCGTCTCAAGAAGGATTAGACAGATTTCTTAGCGCGTCAGCATGCCTGGGCCATCGAGTAATTGACTTTCTTGCAAGAGTACGTATACCAGAGTAGGTTTACGTGTTCAGCTGAACTGGGCGGAATCAGAACTGCCTAGGGTCACAATCCTTTCTTTGACTCGCATTCTGTAAGTTAAGCCCCCAAGTTAAATTGTAACCTTGAATCAGCGCCAGGGACAGGGAGGGAAAAAGCTTGAGCTACAGATGTAGCGAAGTATTAAAACTTGGCCAAAATATTGGAGATGCAGGCGTCCTGTCACACGACAATGAGCGTTGACAAGACACGAGGCTCTCCATCAGTGACGTCGAAGATTGCAAGGGAGACTCGTTCCGCGTATTATCTATCGTCTTTTGTATTTAAAATTGTCAAGGGACATGATCTGATTGATTTATACGAGCGGGGAGAGGGTCCTTGCTTCTATAATTACAAGGGCAAGGCTGGGCGACAGATGAAGGGTTATTCAAGAGATGTCACTGTCCGTTGTCAACGTGGAAAAAGACTTGTTCTGGAGCACGATACCCGATCTCGTGAGTAGCACTATCATATGGAATTGCTTCAAAATCATGGCCAAGTTAACGATCAAGGTCTCGCACATATCATGTTTCCCTGCACCTTATCCCACTCTCAACCTTGTAATTCGATCATGATCCATGTCCCCTTCCCTCGTCACGGTCTCCCTCCCGCGGCCCGGCTCCAAAACGACTGAAACCAGAAGTCCTCAGAGCAGGGATTTGCCTTGGACCGTACTGTCCAGCAAGAACCCGTTGGTCGCCCGTTCGTTCCATGTGGACCAGCGAGCGTTATTGCGAGATATTCACGCGCTGGGTCAACCCAAGTTTGATGTCGATCAAACGATCGAGCAAGGCGTGCGCTTTCTTTGTCCTCAAACAACAACAACATTCTCACCGACCACCATTTGGCCCGGCAGCGGGATCGTCTTGGAGTTAAAACCCAAACTTACAAAAAGGGGCCGGAAATGGCCCGTTACGGTAGGTCACCGTTTCCTAACTTGGGCGATGCCACGTCTAACGGCGCGGCGCCGAGCTCAGGGACTAGTGCAGTGTGGTTTCTTCTGTGAATAGAGAGCTCCCATGTTGGGCGTAGTTGATGTTTAAATTTTGGCGCCTTATGAAAGTGAGACCAAAAGTCATGCTGTAATCAAACGGGATGCACGGCAACCTACCCCAATATCCTCATTAACAACGCATTCTGTCGTCTTTGATCATAGAGAATGGGCTATAGAGATGAGTTAGAGCATAATGAGGAATGGATCCATCTTTGAGAGCCGCTAGTCTCGCGATATCTATCGTGCGTCTTGGTAAGTGGGAACAGTGGAGTCAAAACAAGATGATGGGGGCATGGGGGTTTACAAAAAGTTGATGACTTTGAGTATTTAGGTTAAGCCTGACAAGTGCTCTACATATTTTGTCACCTTTCTGACCCTCCCATCTTCAAGTCATGAAATAGCCGAGATCTATGGTTGGAGCGCGAATTATGGCTTCAACAACAGAAAACGCCGAGATTTCGAGGCGGCCGTGTTTCAATAATCTTGTTCTAGCGTCCCACGTCGTTATCTTGACTTGAACATCGTCGTCCACGCGTCATGCGGAGGAAACACAGGGAACATTTCGAGTCAAGGACTTTTGCCTATTCTTTTTGTTTTGGCGCAAGTAACAACCGAATCGTCATGGGAAGCAGAAAAGAACGTCGTTGGAGGCAATTGGAGCGATTATCATACAGACAGACGAAAGAGGAGATACAGATTGACATTGACAGTGACAGATTGCCAAGGGCTGAAGCCAATCCGGATATTGGGTTGCCGAGGAGCGAGTAGAGGAGGGTACATAGCTGCTGTACTGTCTGTATTGGATCCAATTTCAATTTCAGAAGCGCGTAGCGGCAAGCCAAAGGCTGAGGCCAAGCCTATCCTATCGGGTCAGGTCTAGATCAACTCTTGGTGTCAGGAATATGACAACCATGGCTGAGAAAAGTACTGTTCAATAATAAACATTGATTGATTCACCGTGTATATGAGATGGTTGACTATCAGATGTCAAGCCGAACAGAACGTTTCCTCGTGGTGAATACGGTGTAAGGGCTGCAGGGATCAGTCAAGTTTCCCATACCATGTCACCACCAGATTTGGGGATCTCAGACCTGCAATTGCGATTGCGATAGTCGGCCGGGCTCTTGCAACCCTCCGCGTCCGCATGGTACCTCTCTACCTTTTTAATCAAGATCGCCGCCCGCACCCTTGCCCAGGGCCTGCAGATCTCACTCCCTCACCTTCTGGTGCCCCCCCCTGCGCGACGACACGACATGACACGACACGCCCCCCTTTATCCTACCGTAATAAAACCATTCTCCTCCCTAAAACAATAACACACACAACACGCTGGGGCCAACAGCTTTTCAGTACTGGTCAGGCCTTCAGTGGTGACGACATTTGCTCCCCATACCCAGTGCCGAGCCTACAGGCATCATATGAAGGCCAAGGACGCTGCAGGCGCCGCGTGTTTTAGTTTCTTGGTATGGGGGGAGCAACGAAACGAGGGTCCATTCTTTTTTTTATTTTATTTTCTCAATTTTTTTCTTTTGCACCCTGCTGCCTGGGCTTGTTCGTAAGAGTACAGTAGATCAGATCAGATTAATTATTGCTGCCCGGGCAAAGGCAACCGGGCTCGCTATCTTATGCATGTGCGTAGTGACTATCTTTTGCCAGGGGTTTCGTCACAGTGACTGCGTGTGGACAGCTTCAACTGGGACCTGTTGTTGACCAGCAACAACCAGCGAATTGCTTACCTCAGGCAATCTCAAGTCGATCAGTTCTGCCTCTTCTGGGACTGTCAATTTCCTCGAGTTCCTCTCCTGTATTCTCATTTGTCTTGTTCATCCTAACTGTGCACAATTGACTTGTCCTTCATTCCTTTCATTCGTTCCTTATCGTTCGTCCTATTCACACAGGCGCCTAGGTGATCCTTTGCTGCCACTTCATTTTACACTCCTTTCTTATTGCCGCTACAAACGGCCACTTTACGCCGAATACCACCACCACCACCTTCATTTACGCTCAAGCGGAAGTACGCTCGCTCACTATTCAAGGCTTGGCCTCGGATCGGCTTCCTCCCGCGCGCATCTCGACTCGTCTCCTTGGTCGTCCCAAGCGTGGAGCCTCCTTTGTCTGCCCAGCCTTGGCTTTCGAGCTGAGAGTGTTGAGCCTTTCCTTTTTGGACCGACGCCCCCTGCAGTACATTGGGACGGTACGTACCCAGGACGTATCCAGGGCTTTCCTCCCAGGTCGTATTGAAACCTCCAGTGCAACTTTATTCAAGGTCTCTTTGTCATCTCATCTTCAAGGGCATCTCTACAGGGAGCAGTCATCGAAAGAAACTATCGACAGAGACAAGCCTCGAGGATACGACTGTCCTTTCGACGGGAATCAAAGATTCAATTTATTGACTACTCCCTCGCTACTTCCTCCGCCGCTATTCCCGAGCTCTTCCAAGTTGGGACAGATTTGGTTAGAAGGGCCATCCTCGTCTTCGTTCTTCTTTCCCTGTTTCCCATCCCGGTCGTTGCTGCCGCCGCCCCTCCACTAGGGCCCGGGACTACCGTGCTAGGTACAGATACCTACATAGTTCTTACCTGATCTGGCCACACTAGTCGCTGCTTCCTTCACACCTCTTTCCCTCCTACAGTCTCTCCTTCTCTCGACCTCATCTCTAGTCACGCATTCCAATAACTCTCACATCTCCCCAACCTCCTCTCACTCATCTCCCCGCGATATACATTTTCGCTGGTTGGAGCTTGCTTCTCTCGTTTTTACTCTCGTGGTAATTTTTGGATTTTTGGGTTTTCTTGGGACGATCATTGGAATTGAGGTTTTGGGATCGTATCGTATCGTTCGCTTGCGTTACAGTTGAGATTTACGTGGATTACCGGAACTCTTCATCGACAAACACTCGAGCTTCGACTTAGAGCTCTTGTTAATTACTTCTACGGTTTATTGCAATTACGCCTCGACATCATCACCGTCGTTGACAAGCTCGAAACAAACGCCATAACCGATATCGCTACCGAGCTTGCTTCCCGTCTTCGAGAAGCCACTCGTTCTACCATCAGCCTGCTTAGTTGCTTGGCTGTGTTACCTCAACTTGATTCCGATCACCGTTGGCGGTACCGACTGTCTTGCTCTGGTTTCGAGACGGCCCTCACGCGATAGCCCTGCCAGCAGTACTGCATACCTCGACGTCCGACGTGGTATGGCTTCGACTATCTGAGAGCTTTCTGCGACCGTGTTATGTCGTGATCAACCTGCTTCATCTCTGTCGCACCCGACCTCACATGCTCTTTTACTGCCAGCTCCATTGGTAAAGGTGTGTTACGTTTGGTCACGAGTTTGTCCTTCTACCTACCAGTGGCCAATTCTCGTTTCCCCTCAACTCAACAAACTCTAACTCGAACTCGACTTAGTTTTTGGAACATACTCATAATCATCATGTTTCCTCTCTGTGGGAACGCCCAATCGGCGGGAATGCTTCTCTTACTAGCATCATCATGGGCTCCCCTGGCTCACGCCTTGGACATTGAATATTGCGCCAGCTTCAATACTGGACAAACCGACAGGAGTATGTGATCTCTACGAGATTTATGATCTTGCATCCCCTAACACGCGATCCTATAGACTCGAGTATCTACCAGACCAACGGCCTTTGCCACGATTTCTGTATCGACGACTACGCCTACGCCATCACTCAAGACAAGCTATGCTGGTGCTCTAACTACGCCCCATCAAAATCATCACGATCCGATAACTCGAAATGCGACACTCCGTGCCCTGCATGGCCTGATGAAGTCTGCGGCGGTGACGGCCTGTACGGATACGTGTCCCTGGGCAACATTGAACCATCTGGTACTCAAGGACCCTCAGCCTCATCCACCAAAGTAAGTAGCATCCTGTGATATGATTATGCTTTTGTATTGTGATTGCCGCACACGCCGTGACCGGACAAGTGTCTGTCCACCCAGCTTTCCACCTGCAATTCGTATAATCCTTGTCCATTTCGACCCCTTGCGGTTGGTAAGATATCACGGCTTAACACGCAACCCTCAGGCAAAACCAACCACTGCGGCCGTGTCCAAGGCGACTGAGACCGTACAGCACACAGTGACACTGAGGCCATCATCCAAGTCGACAACTTCCACCCAGCCAGAAACCTCAACTGTATGCCTCATCTTAGCACGCAACATTCCAACATGGGAATCCGGTGATGTGATCAAGAATGGTTGAGACGGATACTAACCATATTTTTAGACCAAGGAAGAAGAAACGACGTCGACGTCTACGTCTACGTCAACGAGCGAGAGCTCGACCACAACCTCAACAGAGGAGGACGAGACCACCACGGCTGTTGAAAGCGATGAACCTACATCTCTGGTGCAGACTGTTACTGCTGGGGGTACCATCAGGACGGTTACTGTTGCACCGACACAGCAGACCGCCGGGACTTCGGCAAGCGAAAGTGCTGGACAGACTACCGATAAGGGTGGACTCAATACCGGTCAGGTTGTTGGCATCGTAGTGGGCGTCATCGTCGCAGTCATAGGTGCCGCTGCCTTTGCCTTGTTCTTGTGGTTCCGTCGCAAGAAGCAACAGAACGAACAGGAGGCCTACCAGGATGACCCAAGCATCCGAGATAGTTCCTCGGGCATCGCTCAGCGACCTGATATGACCACAATCGCCGGCTCACCGATATCGGCAGGTGCAGCTGGCAGCCGCAACAGTACTCTGCAAGTTGACCCGCGAATGGATCCGTTTAAGCAGGGATTGTACGTCCGAAGTGCCAGTCATGAGAGTATCAACACACTGCGAGACGACCACGACTATTCGAGGAGGATTCAAGCACCCAAAGTCCTACGCGCAACCAACCCCGATCCAACGCCAGAACATTGAGAGCCCTATGGCTTATGGCAAATGGATTAATGAAGGATGTTCCACACGAGCGGACAAAAGGCCGCAAAGGCTCATGAAGTACACGAATCTCACTTTCTCCGGCTCGCATTTTTACAACCTATGGGGGTTTTGTTGCATTTCTAGATACCAGGAAGGCGTTGGCATTTTCAAGGGGGAACACATTACATGGGACAGACGAGTTCCCCAACGATTGGTGGAATCATGGTACGGTACATACAGGCATAAGCGGACTGAGTGACTGTTGCTCTGCACAGCGCCATCGGCATGGTTATGAGGGCAGCCGCCGACTGCTTAATTTTCGATTCAGATTTATATTTTACGGCATTACGACAACGGCGATCTAGGACTGAATAGTATTGTCATGATGGATGCTTGGGAACCGGGACTGTTGCAGGAGCTCGTGGTGGTGAAGTCACCCAGTTTGAACGAGTTGTACGAGCGATCAGTATCTCCTTCACAGTCTGGATATATTGAGCAGGTCGTCGTTGTCGGTTTGGAGTCAATTGCTATGTACATAGAGTTAGCATTAAGGCACGGGGTTGAGGAGGATGAGAAGATAGTGGCCAAAAGTATACTTTTCTTTTTTTGGTCTGGGAAGACGTCAATATGTTGATTGACGAGCGTTTCCCAAGGTAGTTGATAGTACAATTCAACCGCTTACTGGTATGACATGGTCTACACTGACATGATGACAATATGGTGATATTGTGACCTTCTACGTTGGATACATGATGCATGAAGAGACACATTTCTTGTCTTGTACACATTAAATGAATGGAAACGCAATAATGAGTGAGCATAACCTGATCTTTCAAGTACCGTATCTTTGCACTACGAAGATGTTGAGATCACCAAACCGAGAAGTCGCTCGGCAGTGGTTCCGTCAGCCGTTCAACCTTCTCGCCATCCACCCCATCTAGCCTGTTCCCTTTCACTACAAACCCACAAGCCCAGACACGTCAAACCACTTCCAGACCATCAATCGAAAAACTCGAGACGCTCTACTAACCAAGTTGGATAGTGGCAGGTGTCAAGTCTCCCGCTTCCGGAGAGCTGGAAACCCCCTGAACTAACATAGGCCGAACGCGTAGTAAGTAGAACGCCACTGTTGATGTTGATGATGTGGACAATGAGTTTTTTTTTTGCCCTTCTTCAGCTTACCTTAGTCATGCAAGGGGTAGAGAGTGGATGAGGCGGAAAGTGGGAGGATCGTTGTTTACGTGGTGTTTGAAACGAACTATTTTAGGGCTGAAGTGGATGGAGTTTAACTTTGCGTTTAGGCTTGACTTTGTGGTCTCGGTACTAGGGGTGAAATTTACCTAAGCATGTTTTGACATCTTTTAGATCGTGACAAGTACAAGTAGACTATTAGGTTATCGATGGACCAGTCTGGATATGTTCGAACATGATGACGCCCTAGTTACGGACAACCGCATCTCTTTGCGTTTCATTATACGTGAAGTTATCTGATACATAGACTAGGTAATTCAAGTTAAGGACTCAAGGACGATATCACCAGGAATAGCAGAAAAGTACACTTTAACCAAATGTAACAGTCTGAGGAGACCGTAGTTGTAGCCAAGGGCTTGATACGCTCGATACTATCCCAACTCCTCCCAATGCTGCACAGCAAAGACACGCTACAGTATCCTACATAGGCCAACATCGACTGCTCTCTAGCCTGAAAGATTCTCATCGCCAAAAATCTTACTCTAGTTTACAAATCGCTTGCAAAGTAATAGGCAAAAAATCTGCCCAAGGGGGTATCTACATCCCATGTACGCCTTGCCAACTGAACGCCTGACCTTTGATGACCGGTTTTAGACAAAATGACAATGCGGTTTCGATGTAATTGTTTGTTGTATTTGTTCGAAGCCTCGCAAAGACCGACTTAAAATATGCTGACGGGCTCAAGTATAGCCCTCCAATGTAACAAGAGTGGTAAAAGCAAGAATAATTGTAGTAACGTAGTAAAGGAGAAGTGTATTGTAATGCAAGGTCGAATGGAGCATAATAAGACAAAAGTCCTGATGAACGCCCCGAAAATGCGACTGTCTGTGTGCTGCCCGTTCTTGACCAGACTGCTCGGCCGTGGCCGTAGTCCTCTTCTGTGCAGGTTGAATATCCATTGACTAGACTCGAATCCCCCTTTTCGTACTTTGTCCGTAATCAAAACATGCCGACTTCCTTTCCTTCAATCTGAGTTCTTTCATCGTCGGGCTCGCTTCTCACGTTCGCTTGATAATCCCCCAACTCCTTCTTCGCTTCTCCTCTTTCGTCCACGATCCTCTCTATTGTCGCGGCGATCTTCCGGCCGTAGTCCTCCCTCACGTTGCCCTCCACGACCTCCCCTGCTACCACTACCACTCCAATCTTCACCAGTACGGCCGCCTTGGCCATCGCCTCTATGTCGGCCCTCGCGGCCCTGCACAAGGTCTCTTCCACCGGTCGGAGGGCCCATCGGCTCGCGTGCCGCGCCACTCTGATCTCTATTAGAGCGTCTGGACTCTCGCTCTTCCCTGCCGCCCTCACCAGCTCCTGAGCGGCGGTCTCGGTATTCCCGGTGTTCCTTGCCTTCTCGTTCTCGGCCTGGACTCCGTTCCCGATCACGCTCACGGCTACCTCGACGCGAGGCACGATTCGACCTACTCTCACGATCGCGTCGACTTCGGTCATGCTCGCCACGGCCTGGATTTTCATCTCCATTGGCGGGCGCTCGGCTTGACGATTCATTGCGGACGGGGTCCTGACGTTCTTGAACCGGCGTAGTAGTGGGAGAGCCTCCAGTCAACACTTGTGCATCCGAACCACCAAGTGTTTGACGTGCTTGACTTCTTCTTCCACTACTGCTTCGACTCACATCGGGCATGTTGGCTTGCGCTTGTTGTAGCGTGCTGTTAATGCCTGCGAGCTGCCTTCGGCCACCACCATTGCGCACTCGCTCGTTGGAAGAAGCTGGCCCTGTAGGTACGTTGGCATCACCTGCCGGCGACCCTTGATAACCTCCAGGCGTTTGTCGTGGTCCTGAGCTGGGCCCTCGGTCTGGAGTGTTGGCCCCAGGCATTGACTGACGACCATGGCCATGATTATGGCCGTGGCTATGAGGTGGTGGTCCCGGTGGAGGCGGAGGGGGCAGTGGGCCGCCGCCGCCAATCTGAGCAAGACGTTCTGGGTGAACCCCCGAAGGTGTCGCATTGGCTGATGCGGGAGAAGGCATGCCCTGGCCAGGACCAACGTTTCTCATTCTTCCCTGGGGACCGCTGGGGGTGCTGGAAGGGGTGACGGGCCCAGCGTTCTGCTCAAAATTACCCCGTCGTCCTCTACCTGATGATGGACCGGTAGGAGGAGCCCGATCTGGGGTCGGCGGGCGTTCGCCCTCAGAGCCAGCGAATCGGCCCGCCAGGGCTTGTGGTCCACCATGACCTCTGGCCGAGCCTCGTCCACGAGCTCTTGGTCCGTATGGGATATCAGTAACATTCTGAATAGGATTAAGCCGCCCATATGAATCATCTTGGTGAGGTGCTTTGTGATCAGGCTCTGGACCGCGGGAAGGGGTTCCATGGAAACCAGAGGCGTCGCGACCCTTAGGTGCAGGAGCTCGCTCGTTGTCGCGGTCCATCGGTCTCTCTCCACGGTAGTTGCCCTGTAATGGCGACCGCTCCCGAGGATCTCTACCAGAAGTTCGATGGTCCATAGGATAGTTGCGGTCATGGCGGTCTTCCCGACCACCTTCTGGCTGACCACTCTCATGTCCATAGCGACCGCCTCGTCGAGGAGATTGGACACGAGAGTTGTGATCCCGTGCTTCATTTCTAGGGCCACGAGACGGTGTGCTATCTCTATTTCCCATCAAGGCAGCTCTCTCTGGGTTGATCGCATCCATTGGCTCTACTGGGGCGTTCTTACGTCCCCTACTAGGGCGGTCGGAATCAGGAGCACGGCTTCGTTCGTTATCTTGAGCGAACAGAGCAGCTCTCTCAGGGTTGATATGAGGTTCAGGTGCCTCGGCGGCAGCAGCAGAAGCAGCAGCGGGTGCCGCAGGAGTTGGGGCCGGCGATTCGTTCAGACGACCATGATCGTGGCCTCTGCCACTTTTAGCGTCCCTAGGTCGTTCTCGCTCATGATCATTGCGACGTGCCGACCCGTCGGATCGAGCTGATTCTCGGCCGTGGTCCTGTGTTCGTCGGTCTTGGAAGTCGCGAGGACGATCGGGTCGAGCAGGATCAAAAGGCCGGGAGTCGCGTTGATCCCGTGACTCGCGAGCCTCTCTAGGCTCTCGCTGATCCCTAGCATCACGAGGTTCCCGGGATTCACGTGAGTCTCTAGAGCGTGAGTCCCTTGGCTCTTTTCCATCGCGACGCTCGTGTCCGCGAGGTTGGTTAAACCTTTCGGGAGTATAGTGTGCGGGAATGGGCACATCAGGTCGAGTCGGGAGGGTGTGAGGTGGGCGATCAGGAAGCGTGTTTGGCCGAGGCTCGTGCTTTGTACCAGCACCAGCTCCAGAGTTGGCATTTGAAGAGCGAGGTCCCAAGGGCGCCGAATCACGTTTGTTTGAGTCCCGAGATGATCCTGGTTTGGCTGGTAATAGATCCTTTGCTGGGCCTGTAGCCTTTGTGGAAGAATCTGTTGCTGGATTCTTGGCGTCTTTGGCATCCTTAACCTCTCCATCCTCCTCCTCGACAGCTGTTTGTTTTCCTCTGGACGGCCTTTTTATGTTAGATTTGGAGTGACTTGATGAGAGTGAGTAACTTACTTGGACGGGCTTGGTTTGAACTCGGGTGCAGTCGCACGTAAATTGGACTTGTCTGTTTCGTTCTGGGCAGCTCCAGCCTATAAAAGAATTAGTGACTGCAAGAATCTCGTCTCAAGCAAAAACTTACTCCACCAGGGCGGAAAGCCTGGACCATAACCCATTTAGATTTCCTCCTCTGGAGTTCGGACATTGCACCCTGTGCGGCGACTGACAAATCAACACGTCCACCAATCTCGCTGTCTGGCGACGGTTTGGCTGAAGTTTCTTGCTTGGTAATGGTTTGAAGAAGAGAAGAAAACTTAGTAGCCATGAAGTCGATCGCGGGAAAGAAGTCGAGCACGGCCTTGAGCACTGTGATGGCGTTTCGAATGTGCATCCATTCCGTACCCTCTAGACACGAGCGAAGTGCACTATTGAGGTTCTTGTGCCAGCGGAAGAGTAGATCCCGGAATTGTTCGTGCTCCACAAAGGTTAATGGTTTTCCATTGTCATCGAAGGTTAGGGCAAATCCGAGGCGAGGTTGATCACTTGGCCCTTTGCCTTCTTTCTCATATGCACCCAACCTGGGCTGGTCCTTTGACTTGTCTTTTTCGTTAGGGACGGGTGCATTCTTGTGCCATCGTGACAAATCTTCCAAAATGAGCTTCAAGAAGCGACCTAGGTACTCTGCTTCCATGACGGTGGATGTGAAGATCAGGGATCTCAGACGATTGGCGTTGAAAAGGCGGTCGTATAGCGACATCAGCTGGAAGCCCGGAGCATTCCACTCGTGAAGTGCTTTAATGAATTTGTATGTGTATTCGGCATCGGCCTTTGACAGGAGCATACGGGGGAGAAAACATTGCTCAAGCAACGCATCAGAAATGCTGTCTGGCTTTGCTCGAGGCTCTGGGAAGGACGTTTGGAACTGCTTGCTCAAGTAGAATTTCCACTTTGCCTGTCGCAGCAGATGTTCACCGCATTCTTCGGAGAGGCCGATCTGGAGCTGCATAAGCTCCTTTCTCTTTTCCACCTTGCGCTCCTGTCCTCGTCTTGACATGTCACTGCGATCTCGAGAAACCGCAACCTCCTCGGTTCTGAGGCGTTCTTTCTCTTGCCTGTAAATCTTGTCAGGGCAGTAGAGGTCTCCTAGGTGAAGAGCCCAGAAGGTCACATAGAGATCTGGGGTGATCTTTTGCCAGGTCTCAGGGCGAGCAGCATCTTGGATGGTATCTGCAATAGGTTGCAGCGCTGCCCTAACAAGAGAGGGATCGTCCGACTTCATTGATTGCGGCGGATTAGTTGAGGAGCTGAGTGCTGGTGAATCTTTACCCACCTGTTCGTCAGCTTGTGGCGTCTCTTGGCTGGGTGTTTCATTACCGCCACTGGCGACAGGAGTATCAGACATGGAAACATCCCCTTCCTTGTCCATGGACTGGACGGCTTGGGCCTTTTCCTTTGCCTCGTCGACCTTCTTCTGCTTCCAAGGGAACATGCGATGGGCAAGGCTGGCTCTGCCTATCAAGAACGCCAGACTAACATCCAAGCCATAGGAATGAACCAGTTCAGGAATTGACGGCACGAGGGCGTCAAAGCCAGCCGGGTCCATGTTGCTCCAAAGGAGGTCAAGGTACTGAATCAAGATTCGGTGCGAGTCATCAATGATCGAGGACAGAAACTTAATGTGGGCTTCATCTTCGGGTACTTGGAAGAGTGCCGCTTGTCGATATTGCGTCAGGTTGATGAGGAGTTGTGAAGCAAGCTTAGAGTCCGTCAAGGCTTGGATGAGACGTTTCGAGCTCTTGATATTCTCGAATCGCTTATCTTGACCACGGATTAGAGTATGGCGTCGCAAGTATTCACCTCCAGCCATCGACAGGACTTGGTGATCTGTAAAATCGACCGAATCCACGATTCCACCCATTGAAGTGATGAGCTCCTTCAAAATGATAAGGTCGGTAGAATTGCCCTTGATTAGCTGGTTGTTGACATACTGAAGAACGGGCGTAGCGTTCAAAACGGTATATCGTCGGAAGACTCTACCAGAGAATCTCGACAGAGCTTGTAGCCACTTGCTGGTAGTGAGAGCGTGTTCGGCTTGAGTACGACTCCTCGATTTGCCAAGGGAGCTCATCAAGGACCAGACAAGCACATCGTAGGATAATTCCGTAAAGTACTTGGCGCATTCTACGAAGGCATCGATCAGGTTTGGGTAGGACTCAAGCTGCTCGAATGCAACCCTGAACACAATGCCAGGAGACGAGTAACTGGTTTTGGCGAGTTGCTTGGCCATCTCACTCAGATTAGTGAGAGAAACTCGCTTCATGGTTCCTCGAGTTTCCGACGTTGCTCTCGCAAAAGCAACTTTCATAGCAGGCAATCGAGAAATTTGGCCCTCGAACCACTCAGCATACATGGAATAGCGAGTTGTTATGGGATATTGCCTGAGAAGTTCCCATATCGCGTTGACAGCTGAAGCATTGGCCTTGGTATGGCTCAAAGCTGGCATCAAGAGTCGTCGGAGCAGGTCGTGCCAGCGGGTTAGGTTGTGTTCTGACTTATCCTCGGCAAGACTCTTGGCTCCAATTCTGGCCAGCTTGGTCAAAAGAGCTTCGTCCTTGCCGATGTTGACACCGGAAACATTGAGTAGCGTCCCACAAAGCGTAAAGATGTCGTCCACGGTCTGGCAAACAGGAATGTTGTCCGCCCATTCGTCCCAGTAATATCGATAATTCTGCGATTCATTGGTGTCCACCTTGTCGGGGAATGGCCATCTGAGCGATTTTCGGGTTGTCAATCTGTTTAAACGAACACTGCCTTTAGGAAGTCCGGATTGATCGAAATCGGGAACGAGTTTCGTTGGACATCCTGATTCGCCGACCACGATAGGCCGGCTGTCGTTGAAAACCTTGTCAACACAATGGTGAAGTATGCGATGAATCCGCTCGAGCACCTCGGGAAAGACCTCAGGGATCCATGGGAAGCGACCGAGAATGAACAACGATTCTGGGATGGCACCGATAGTCAGCAACTGGGTAAGCAATGCCACCTTCTGCTCCAATGGCTCAGGTAGTTTTGGCTTATTGTCCGTCGTCTCTGCTGTCGCTTCTTTGTTTTCCGTTTCGGTCTTTTTAGGAAGCTCTCGACGGGGGAGATTGGAGCCATTGGGATTGTCGTCATCGCCTTGGGGCAATACACCAGCTGTGAGAAGAGCATTCATAGGACCACCTCGAGATGACCTCTCTTCCTCTTCGACCCTTTTCATCTCCTTCTCACGTACTTGTTCCATTTCTTCATCAACTGGCGAGAGGTGAGGGTAAAGATCGGTCAAGGAAATCAAACCAATCTTAATGAGAAGAGCGGCAAGATAAAGAAGATTTGCAGGAAGTACATCTGTTTCATCTCGAGCGTCGGAGTTGTAGAAGCGAAGCTTAAAACCGAGTAACTGTGCAGCTGTTCGGTTGCCTGGGGGCGGAAGTGTTTTGGTTTCTTGCACCCACTGTCGTTCTATATCGGCCGCCGCATCATCGCCTTTGACCCCGTTGGTAATGGTAAGTTGCTGAGAATCGGAATCCGCAACTTGGCGGCCACCTAACTCAAAGAAGGCTCCAATGTGAGCCTCTCGAGCTCGGTCCCAGAACGCAATATCTCGGACTAGTTTCTTCTCTCCTAGAAGCTTCTCATCTTCTTCTGTCGTTGTCCATTGTGAGTATCCTGGGGTGGCCCATAAAGGCAAGCCGCCAACATAGACCGCAGTACTGAATTTGAGGTGAGAACGGGGCCACCAGGAACTGACGCGCAGAAATTTGACAAAGAACTTGAACTGCTTGATGAGAACGGCAGCTGCAACGTCAAGAGTTACGTCCAGCACTCTTCCAACGTCAAGATCGAAAGTACCGATCAAAGCCTTGATTCGCTCAAAGGTCTGCTCAGCCATCTCGGGAGGGGGAGGTGCCACGCTGCTTGTCGTGAACAACTCGGTGATGAGCTTTGAATATCCTTCCGTTTCCTCGCGAAGAAGGTTGTAGTTTGCTTGTCGATAGAGAAGATTTGTCGCCTGTTTGATACCTAGTTTAACGAAGTTATCTCTAATAAGACCTAAGTGCTGTAGAATTTCAGGATCGAGCACCTGTCGCATCAGATTCAGAGATACGCCAGTTGTCAAGAGGAATTCACGGAGGGTCGGTCTGTAGATGACGGGCTCACTATCCATTACGATGGACAAGGAGTCAAGAAACAGGGTGTGGGGAGCGAACGCGTATGAATCCTTAATGATCTCCGTCGTTTCGTCACCAAGGATTTCCTTGACACAAGCACCCGCATCGGCTGGTGGTAATCGGGCTTCGACAACTGCGTGGATGAACTCCTGAAATAAGCTCGACAGCTCTGTGATGTCGACATCGTCCCGCGACTGCTTTCCATGTTGAATGATCTCATCCCGACCGCGCTCAGCCCAAGTGCTAATCTTCTCATCCGTGAGGTTATCGTAGCGATAGTTAGAACGGACCGGAGACGGCGGTCGTATCATAGGTGGTGGTACATATGCGGGTTTCTTGATTGCTGGTGGAGGGGGTGGCGGCGGCGCATTGGAAGAAGAGCTGGGTCGTCGTTGCGTTGGTGAAGGGTTTGGTTGATGGTTCGGGGGAGCTCGATTATGGCCTTGCGACGAATCGCGTCGGTTAGGACCACGAGGTCCTCTGCCGCGACCACGTCCCATGCTTTCGTCGCGGTCGTGTTGCCCAAGCGTTGTATCTCCGGGTCGATGCGGAGAGGATCGACCTCCTTCAACCGAAAGGCGATCGTTCCTCTTGCGTTTCGGAGGCATAGCTCTCGGGAACAAAGTTGTAACCGAGGGCGATGATTATCTCATTAGATGGTAGCGTGGTGTTGCGCTGTTGGCGAAAAATTATGAATCGTAAGGTCTGGAAGAAAGAAAATGAGTTTGTTGACTCGGAAGAAACGGAAGAAGTGGCATTTGTTGCTGCTGATGCTGGCGGCGCGGATAAGAAAGACTGACTTTTGACGACAAGGAGTTCGGGTGGGGAAAGGTGATGGTCGCGACGAAGCTGACGAGGGAACGACTTGAAAGAAGAGAAAAAGCTGAAGAATAGAGGAGCGCGCAATAATTCGTTGCTCTAGAATGCGTGGATAAGCGACGTCTGCAGTTGACTGTGCAGCGGGGGAGCCCAGTCGCGATGGGGTTTGAAGGAAAAGAACAAAGCGAAGCTCCAAAGCATGAATTTGGATGTCACGACGTATTGGCAGCCTTACTGGGGAAACGAGGCTGCCACTGCTAAACGCGCGCTGGCAACGGTGGCAGGCACGATGAGCCAGTGCACGGGCCACCTGCGACTCTGGAGTCAAAGCACGTATTACCTAAGGTGCTTGCTTGTCTTATCTGGCCTGGTCTTACATAGTTCTTACCTTGGAGAAGATTATGCTTATACTCAAAACTTTGATCAAGAATCACAAGGTAACAGATACAGTTAGTTGTGAAATCCAACTATTGTCAAGTCACTCTGGGTTTCAAGGGATTGTTTCCATCAATTCATGAGTTTAGAGATTGACTGAGTAAGCACGTCGTCCTCTCAGTAACAGCTACCATGGCACGTGATCGCGCTGGTGACTCCGTTGCCGGCCAATTCTTGCAGGAAAGAGAGCATCGCAATTGGCTGAGTCACAGACAGCCATGGAGACCAAGAGAATTACGCCATAGCAAGGAATGATTTTTACACCTAAACCTGCATTGAATCACTTCTTTTAGGTGAAAGGATCTGGGAACTACGTTTGACTAGCAATTGTCTATCCGTTGGATCCAATTTTCCGGTATTTCGAGTCATTTTGGGGCCTAGTCGCTTCAATATCAGTCCTGGACATCCCGGGAGCGACCCCGGTCCGATCTTTTCTGTATAACCTCTCGCAACTATCGTGAGGAAGCTTCAGTCAACTACAAACAACCATGCCGACTGCAACTATGGCCGAAAACACTGCTTCAGATGGTGATTCTCATAAGCATTATGGTCAGTATTTAATTACACCTATCATCTGTCCTTGTCACCATCCTCCAACGTTTTTCTCATTGTGCCTCCCCTGATTTACAACATGACTCCCCTTGCATCATTGTACAAGACCAGTGGCTGAATACCTGTAAGAAAGAACGCAATCACAGCCTGAGAACCCGTTCGCTGCGCTCATCCCTGAGCAGCAGTTAGCGATTGTTCCAGAATTCACTCTTGAGTCTGGAGTTACCTTGTATAACCTCCCTGTCGCTTATACAACTCGCGGCAAGCTCAACGACGAGGGCAACAATGCTATGGTCATTTGCCATGCTCTCACTGGAAGCGCCGATGTCAGCGACTGGTGGGGTCCTCTACTTGGAGGCCCTGGTCGAGCCTTCGACACCTCAAGATTCTTCATTGTCTGCATGAACAGTCTGGGTAGTCCTTATGGTACTGCAAGCCCCGTGACGGCTAAGGACAACGATCCCAGCAAAGGTCGATATGGACCTGAGTTTCCCCTTACTACAATTCGGGATGATGTGAAGTGAGTTTTGGCCCTTATTGGTATTGGTAACATGGATGAAAACCATGTGTACTGACGATTTAAAGCCTCCACAAGCTCATCCTTGATGACCTAGGTGTGAAGCAGCTTGCTGCTGTTGTCGGAGGTTCTCTTGGTGGTATGTTTGTACTTGAGTGGTCATACTTTGGCAAGGACTACATCCGATGCATTGTTCCTATCGCCACCTCGAGCAGACACAGCGCTTGGGGCATCAGCTGGGGTGAAGCTCAACGACAGAGCATCTACGCTGACCCCAAGTACGATGACGGATACTATGCTTTCGATGATCCGCCTTCCACCGGCTTGGGTGCGGCGCGTATGTCTGCTCTCCTTACATACCGAAGCCGCAACTCCTTCGAGTCGCGATTTGGACGTAACATCCCCGACCCTTCAAAGGTCCAAACTATTGGAGGCCGGCCGCGACCCTCGACACCCTCAGAAACCCACTTTCATATCCATAACGATGGCCATGTTGTCAAGCGCACATCCATTTCTCGCCAGAACAGCACAACTGATGCTGCCTCCACTGCTCAATCCCCCGCAATCCCCGACAGTGTTGCGGACCCTCAGTTCCACGGCCCTAGCGAGGGCAGCCTCACTGGAGGAGAAATGCCACAGTCGCACTACTTCTCTGCCCAGTCGTACCTGCGATACCAGGGCCGCAAGTTCGTGACGCGATTCGACAGCAACTGCTACATCGCCATGACTCGCAAGCTGGATACCCATGACGTGTCACGCAACCGAGCTGATACTATTGCCGATGCGCTGGCTATGATTGAGCAGCCTACACTCGTTCTAGGAATCGAGAGCGATGGTCTCTTCACATTTGCCGAGCAAGAGGAAATTGCCAAGCACGTTCCCAATGCTCGCCTGGAACGAATTGAAAGCCCCGAGGGCCACGATGCATTCTTGCTGCAGTTTGAGCAGGTCAACAAATACGTCCTTGCGTTCTTCAAGGAAGTTTTGCCTGATATCATGTCTAAGGATGGTTCTGCCCCTGAGGAGGCCAGTGTTGGGCAACTCACTAAGTCAAGCACATTTGGTGAAGCCGAGGTTGAGGATATCACTGCCTGGTAATTGATGTTGGTAACAAAAGCAAGACGATGCCCCTACGACTTATACAGGAAAGGTTAGATGAAATAAAAGTTATGATGATGATTGTATGGCTGCTTAGTATACGCTACCACGTACCCATCATGTGCCGAATTTGTTCTTGTCGGAGTGAGTGACATGTTCCTTAAGGAGGACAACCGCATGTAAGATCCCATGATTGTATCTAATACTTCTACTGCCCAACAAGAGCCATCCAAATAAGTACAGTAGAGCACCGAGATTGTGGGTTACTCTTTTAACCTCAAGCATGGGAGTGATTATGAACAGTGGCAATAACACCAGCGCACATTGATAGTAAGATAAAGGATTCGTGCTATTTTAGGCCATAGGAGACTATTGACTCGGTAGCCCTGAGTCACCTCATGCCAAAGGTGCCCTTAGTTGTCTGCCCCTCGCATGCATATCTCGCAAATCAGTGCTTTACAATTAACTTCATTGATCGTCGTAGACTACGCTTAAGGACTAATATCCCAAAACAGTAACATTAGTTCCTACTGGACTTTCGATTCCAGACTCTGGGTGCTTATGTGATTGGACAAATCATTACGAAGTCTGTGGAAGTCATGCGACTCACCGCGGCATCTGAAGTGACGACCTATCCATCGCTGTGAATATCGAACCAATATCGCGATGCTCCTGGGAGCCAAGCCTCATCATATGGGTACTATATCCTGAGGGAAGCTGACCAAGTACTCTCAAGGGTCTATTCGGGTCTCGAAGCACAGCAGAGTTCAAACAATCAGGTTTTCAAAGGATGAAATATAAGAAATCACTTATTTTTCCAGTCCTAAACTCGACTGCTTGGATAAGTGGTGTCAGATTAGACTCGCGACACTGAACCATGCTGCCATCTGGTAGCCATACCACACCAACCATTCACTGAATACAACGCTATCACTCAGTCACGATGGAAATCCCGGTTCTCCATGTCTCGTCCGTCACATTCATAGTTTGAAGCCACTGAGGACATGGCGCATTGTATCCCTGGTGATGTGATTAAAGATTGTGGTGGCGGCCAAGCCACAACAGAGAGGCTGCCTGGAGTGACATGCTTGGAATGCATATAGATGAAAACAGGACAGAGGTGAACAAGTAAACACCAATGACAGATAGAGCTCGCTTATGTGCCCTTGATGCGTCCCTTTATTGACCGTTTTGGGTGAATGATAGCTGTGTTTGAGGCTGTCGCCGTTGGGAGATTTATTTCTGGAGACTGTCGCAACTAACTTTGGCTTTCCATTTCAGTAACGACATGGGCTGTAAACTCAAGAGAAGATTTGGTCAGATATCGAGCGCCTGGTTTGCCTGTGTAGAACGCTGAAGGGTGTCGTCGTGAGTCAATATCATGAACTGACACGCCTGTGTTTGATGACGCGACACCTCAATGTAACACCCAGTTGAATACCTAGACATTAGGATATCGCCACCAAATAGCCTCCGTTACTGTTCAGGATTAGAAACTGAGGGGCTTCGCTTCTTGCAGTCTTGTTGTAGACGGCTTTGGGGAACTAGCAATGTGATATATTTGGGTTGACCACCCTAATTGCAGATCCCCAAATTATTTTGAGTTTCAAAAACTTTGTGAATTTGTATAATCGTCTAATTCATTGAGAAGTCACTCTCTTCTCCCAATTATAGATCGAAAAAAGTGTAAGGCTTGACAGTATCTTAAGTTCTCGGCGTCTAAGCGTCCCGAAGCCAACTGATTTAGAAATTTGCGAGTCAGACTCCCCTCAGGACCTCCCCTGTTACGATTCTATTTGATAAAGGATTCGCAAATCTTCGTAGGTGAGGCATTGCACAAGACAAGCGTCGTGACAAGATGTGGAGGGCCAAGCAAAGCAGACACACGTGGAGAACCGATTGGCTGGGTGCGATACAGAAACCTTAGCTCCCTGTCAAATTTTAGGGAAACAGGAGCCCCAGCTGAGAAGTCAAAGAGGCGAGGCGAGGATGAGAATGTGATGAGACAAGAGAAAACCCCGTATGCGTCGGATGTTCTACCACTCTTGGCCCAACTCGGTCAGTGCTGCCGGAATGTAATCTACACCGAGATGACAGTAGGTTGAAAACAAAGGATGGGGTTACAGACATGTCGCCCGCCGTGGCTTGAGTCACGATTCGTACCATGCCTGAACGGTGAAAATCCCAAGTAAGCACTGGCTGATGATGCTTTAGGTAACGGTTTCGAGCGGCAAGCGTCGCAGATTGACAAGATTGGCAAATGTATTCAGGCACAGCGCTCGGGTCAGCAACAGGCCCGTAATACGTAACTTTTTAATATCAGGCGAGCCATTGTTCTCCCTAGGACGGTAGGACCCATGTTGTGGCAAACTTGAGAATACGGCTAGAAGCATTTTCGAAGGTGATATAGTGGAGACTGTTGAATAAAATAGAGACGGGCCGGTTTTGTTTTCTCTTGAATGAATCAGAAGAGGAGACAAGCCGTTTCACTTGTGTGAATAATGGATGAGTAATAATCATGCTTATCGGCGTGAATTCGTATGCTAAACTGTTCGTCAATGCGACAGCCCCAGACAAATGGGTCAAGCTGGGATGGAGCTTGCTTGATGCCGGAAGCCGGTCGTAGTAAACAAACAACCCACAGCCAGTGCCTGTGCCTGGGTACAAGATTGCACAACGTGCATCTTTTACGTACAAGCAAAGAGTACGCCCGCTTTGTCGGTGCTTTTTCCTCTCGTCATGTTGATCAAAAGGCACGTGTTGATATTGGCATTGTGGCCCTTTCTTTACGAGAAAGAGGGGAAGTTCTATAAAAGATGCTGTGTAATGCAGCCCAGGTCAGAGGCTATTGCCGATCGTCTTCAAGCCGTCGTCATCGATGTGATGCACCAGGGATGATAGGATGGAAATAAGAACTCGGGGCATTATACCACGTCGATCGAGTGCGTAAATGGTAGAGATAGAAACGCCGGTAAAATCTTGACAGCCCCGTCGACGAGATCTGCGGCCAAGTGACCACGGTGAGATGAATGGATGCTCGATGCGGCATAATGGGGTGTGATGGATCCATGGAACGACTCTATTACTTCTGGAAGCCTTCCCGTGACAGAAGCAAACTTGTTTGAGGCCTGAGGCACAAAGTTCCTCAGTCATTTGTTCTGGAAAAACAGGGGCCAAGGGGGGTTGTCTGACATGGAAGTCTATCACATCAGATGTACCTAATTTCTGCAGCACGTCGTGAAATTTGAACAGAAATTTCCAAGCGAACCAACGGCGAAAGGTTTCTGAATAATTAACCCCAGAGTCAGCAGCCTTACTGACTTACAAAAAAAAACCAACGTTGCTCATTGAATAAACTCTCTTTGCATTGAAATCCTCACCACAGCACACCTCAGAACAAGACGACCCTGGCTTTGAAGTGGGGGGCAGCCCTTTCAGTGTAAGACGCGGGCGTTAGGTTGGATGCTCTCCACCAGGGCGAGTTTGGCCACTCACCTCCGATGACTTCCAATTGGTCGAATCTGCTCCTAGCAGTTTAGTCGATGACAGGGGTTTGCAAGGGTGCAGATGCTTGGACAGGGAGCCTTCCACTACGAGCCTAGCTGAGCTTGAAACCCTGGGCTGGATCTTTTTGGAACGAGGTGCTGGAAGAGCTGGTCTTTTTCTCTGCCATGAACACCGGGCCGACCTGACCTATGCTCAATAGAGGAGGTGTTTAGCAGAATGACCTGCTGCGAATTTGGCGGGCCTGGTGGAGCATGAGGTCTCACAAAGCATGGGCAACTTGGTGTTCCATTCATCTCTGGTGGTCTGCATTGCTGTGGATTGTTTAGAGGGTTAATACGCGATTCTGACTGGTTCGGGGATGCTCAAGTGGGTGTGCAGTGGACTTTCCATCTTGCTTCTTCCTCGGCTTCCAGTGGCTTGGCCGGAGATTCCATTATGGAAGGCGTGCGCAGATGCGTCTCCACTCATTGCGCCTGCCTCAAAATCACCACCATCCCATCCCCCATCCCCCATCCGTAGAGGTAGGTACCTGGACACGCACGGCAGGCACGCTATATCCGGCCGTATCCTCCAATCCCAACTACCTGGACCTGTCAGGAATCCTCTCAACTTCCCCATTTCACCCGTTGTCGTCTCCGTTATTTGACAACATAATCTTCTTATTCTCAATTATTTACTTGCTTTTTCAAAGCCTTATACTTGCTGTTGAAGATCTATCACCACTCGTCGCATCTACCGATTCTCAAGAACCCGCGCCCTCCGATCATCCCCGTCGACACCGAAGTCCGAACCGTGGTATCGATGTCGCATTTGAATAGCAACAAAACACTCTCTTGTCCTCGATAAATGATAAATCGTCGCGCCGATTGAAGCTGGATTTTAAAATTGGAAAAAGGCTGGATTGTTTTATTGATATTTGGGACCAACCGCTTGGAACGTTCACAAACTCGCCGACCTTTGTCCTGGTGGACCAACTTGACGATCAACTCAGCGAAGTCAGACTCGGAGGGAAAGAAGAAGAAGATTGATTGGATCGAATTGGATTGAATCAGGCATATTCTACGGCAAGAGCTGGAGTTGATTGCTGAAAATACTACGCGGGAACCAGGCTTGATGTCTATGCATTCCTGATCCTTAACGGACCAGCACCCGAAGAGGTGGAGATCAGTATCGCGAAACTCATCCCGACGCATACCCATCCCGAACAACCCATGTCGTCGATTACAGATATCATCGCTCCCGATATCTATTCGCCATAAACTTCAAAATGCCAGATTACGACGACGAAATTCTACCCCCGCCTGCGGCGAGTCCTCAACAGGATCGTACTTATGGCGGTAACAATGCCTTTCACAATTTCTTTAACGACTTCTCTCACATCTCCGACCCAAATCTTCGCCGACGTCTTGCTTTGTCCGAAATTGACAAAGTTCCCTTTGGTGCATACCGTACGTAAAGCCCTTGGACGGGTGGACTCACTTTGTGAGCCATTTCTTTGATTATACTAACATGTCTTCTATAGATGTTCGGGCTGTTTTAGTAGCAGGTGTTGGTTTCTTTCTGGATTCTTACGATATTTTTGCCATTAACCTTATTACTGTACTTCTCGGTGTTGTCTTCTGGGGAGATACGAATCCTCAGAACGGCTTCAGTGGCAACGATGGTTACCTTCCTGACCGAGTTAATCAAGCATTCAAGGCCTCCACAAGTGCGGGGATTGTAGTAGGCATGATTGTCTTCGGCTGGCTAGCAGAGTTCGTACCCCCCTCTATCTTCATCAACTAACCTCTTTTTTTTATGAACAAGAATGTGCTGACAACTCAAATAGTGGGTTCGGACGACGACGCATGTATGGTGTTGAGCTGGGCATCATCATCCTAGCAACTCTTTGCTGTGCTCTCATCTCCTCGAGCCCAGCGATGGGTTCGACTGGCTTGCTTATTTTCTGGCGCATCATCATGGTAAGTCTACAAAATCTGCACTCTGACGATATGTTACTGACTAAAACCAGGGTATTGGAATTGGTGGCGACTATCCGCTCTCAAGTGTCATTACGTCTGAGTAAGTTACCACTGTCATGTCATCATGTAGACTTTGTGGCTGGGCTTTAGTTCACGCGAAACCCCCTACTATGCACATCCGCTGGATTAAGCTGACTGGGAGCCCGCTAGGTTCGCACCGACAAGGTGGCGCGGCGCCATGGTTGCATCTGTCTTTTCCATGCAGGGATTAGGGCAGCTTGCAGCTGCTATTGTTGCCCTTATCACCACTGTTGCATTCAAGGACGCATTTATCGGTGTTGCTGATGAGAGTAAATGCGGTTTCGAGTGTCGACTGGCTGCCGACCGAGCATGGCGAATTATCGTCGGAGTGGGCGCCATTCCGGCCTGCGTTGCCCTCTATTACCGCATCACCATTCCCGAAACGCCACGATATACTTTCGACGTCGAACTTGACGTTGAGAAGGCTGATGCCGACATCAAGGCATATGTAGCGAGCAAGTCTAAGGGTTCTTTTGATGTTGTTCACCAGGTCAGGTCCAAACGCATCGCTGGGGGCAACCTTAACGTACCTCGCGCATCTTGGTCTGACCTCTTTTCCTTCTTCCGTCAATGGGCCAACTTCAAGATGCTATTAGGCACCACTCTGTCCTGGTTCTTCTTGGTACGTCTTCTTTTGTAAAGCCTGTTTCGGTACTTTAACTAATCCTACCACAGGATCTTGCTTTCTATGGTCTGGGACTTAATAATACCTTTGTTCTTCAGGCAGTAGGCTACGGTGCTGGCGACACTCTTTACGACAAACTTCACAATCAGGCGGTGGGAATGATCATTTTGACCTGCGCCGGCTCCCTTCCTGGCTACTGGATTGCCATTCTTACAGTCGACACCTTTGGTCGCAAGCCGTTACAGGTCGTCGGCTTTCTCCTACTTACAATTCTCTTCTGCATTCTTGGCTTTGCATACAAGAATCTGACTCAGGGGGCTTTGCTTGCGTTGTACATCATTGGTCAATTTCTCTTCAACGCTGGCCCGAATACGACCACTTTTATCGTTCCTGGAGAATGCTTTCCCACCCGATATCGATCGACTGGCCACGGCATCTCAGCTGCCATGGGTAAGATTGGTGCTATAGTCGCTCAGTGCATTAGCATCCCTCTGGTGCGCCAGGGATCGCTTGAAGGCTGCAAGGGGACGGAATGCACCCCGAACCTACATCGACTGCTTCAGCTCTTCGCTCTTTTCATGTTATTCGGAACCTTGGTCTCCCTGCTGATCCCGGAAACCAAGGGCATGACCCTGGAGGAACTTTCCGGCGAGCCTCGGACGAGCTATAACTCTGGATGCAATGGTAGCATAAGTCTTGGGTCACCTAAGCTTAGGGCGTGGAACCCTTTTCATGGCGGCCAACCTGCAGGATTCTCGTACCCACGATCAAGAATGAACCATTTCCGAAAGACCGACCGTGTCGGTATTATGACGTCGCCCGAGCTCATGGCCGAGACATCCCGGCTTCGAAAACCTCGTCTCTGGAGGAGACACCGCAAGGCCAAATCGAGCACTGGTACGGATATTGCCTTGAGCACTCGAAGCTCTGGTACGGGTGACGATGATATTTTCCCAGCAGGCGCCCCAGCCTCTGCAGCAGCCAGCCCACCGCAACCGCCACCGACCTGGGGAGCTGGTTGGGGACGGATAGACCGAGGGGGACCACCTCCGTTGTTGAATTCGGTCCAGCTGCAGGATGTTGGCAGCTTGTTACAAAAATAATGGTTTGGATCGACAAAACACGTGTTGGTCACACATGGCTAGCATATTTCAGGCGTTGGTGGAATAATGGCATTTAGACTATGATACCTTAGATGTTTGGTTTTGGAATTATGCCGAGTACAACACCGGCAATCGGAGGCTTCGTGGATACGAGTGCCTCGCAACTTGTACGAATGAATAACGAATAAAAGAATCTCCAACTTCATTTTCGATCCTCGAATAAACTCGTAGTTACCATCATCTGACACGGCACTAAGCATTGTATTGGCGACCGATGCTATACAAGTTTTGTATTACACAGGGTGATATCTTCATCTAACCTTAGGGTGCCAATTCCACAATAACCTGGTTGTCTACAAACTAATCTGGTCCATCAATTATCGAATAAGACATCCTTGCACATCTAACAAATGCACATATCACTCTCTGGCCATTCTCTACCGATTCCTTCATAAACATTAAGAACATGGCGTGAAACCGGCATACATGCCGAGCTCTCGCACTGGAGCGCCCTCAACTCGCTGCTCGCCCGTTTGCCGTACTTAGCCGCGAAGAACCTTGAGCGCCTCCTTTAGGTTAGCGACATCGCGCGTCAGCTTCTCACGGCGGTCTCGACTGAGCATGTCCTCGCCAGCGATAGTCTCGAGCTGCTCAGGCGTCATGTGAAAGACCACTTGATCAGAGAGGACAGCCAGTGGGCCGTTAGGGGCATGCAGGAGGAAGTGATCAATGACCTGCTGGCAGACGACATCGACAAAGCGACCACGTGCGTTGTTGTAGAAGGTGTGAAGAACATTGTGGATGTCTCGACGGGTGCAGGTGAGATTATCTTCTTTGTCAAGGCGTTCTTCAACCATCTGGCGGGCCGCCGAGGGAGCGTCTCCCCACTTCTCGTTTTCGAATAGGGTTTCGATGGCTTTCTCAACTTCTTCACCAAGGTTCTTTGTATGGGCAAGCTTGAGGCGATTCAAGGAATCGTTGAATTTGGGGTCATACGTGATACTCTTGCCTTCGAATTCGACATCGAGTAGAAACTCTACGTGGTCGACGGCGCGACGGTAGCGTTTCTGGAGGTCATCAAGAAGAAACGCCCAAAGCTCGTCACGGATAGAAGGATGAGGACAACATGAGTCGAGAACGGTGCGAATGAAGTGATGCACGATAAGAATGGCGTTGGAGACGTGGGCTCGAGCCATAGGGCGCCATTTCTTCGACTGTTCTTTGAAGGTCGTGGGCAGCATTTCACCGCTGAACTATTAGGTATTAGCTTCGATCTCTGGTGATAATATGTAAAGACACTAGATGGGTCAGACTTACTGTACCAATTTCGTAACCACGCGATGTCAGATACTCGTTCTCAATGTAGTCCAGGATATCCTCTTTATTGGGTTTAGGGCAGTAGTAAGGATCATAGAAGATATCATCCATCAGATCATCTTCTCCGAGCAACGGGATGCTGAAGGTTGTCTGACCATACAAATGTTCTCTCTTTGGACCCTCTTGCTTTTCTTTGAAGTCAAAGATATCATCCCAAGTCGTAGGCACCGGAAGCTCAGTTTCGTTATCCTTGCCTGACTCAAAGAAGTTCCTTGTATGTCCTCTGCGATAGAGAATCCTACCAAAGCCCTCGTTGATCTCTCGAATTCGAGTAATGAGCTTTAGCTCCTCATTCTCAAATATTTTGTGTCGCGTATAGTACGCATCAAGACCGAAATTCTTGATTTGCGTAAACTGTGCGGCCACTTGACCGACGTAGATACGCTGTTGAGCCTCCGTACTGCGTGACTCACCCATGGCCTTGAGAAGCGCTTCACAATCCTTGTGCTTGGCCATCAGCTCAGTCCGGACCTTGGGGAACTCGTGCTTGGTACGGTCCATGAGGAGCTGCCCGAGGCGTGTCTTGAGCGCGGGGATACCGACACGGTCGGTGGGCAGTTTAGTCCAGGGGGGCTGGTCAAAAAAGTTCATCTCTTGGAGGTTGCGGTCCTCAGGGCTAGACGAGGTGTCGTCTGCGCCACGGTTCTTCACGACGCAGTAGCCGAGTTGAAGGTCGCGACGCTTTCCAAGGACGAGGTCGACGACGACTCCCTTCGTGGCTTCCTCGACGGCAAGATCAGGCTTGGTGAGAACTCCGAGAGTTCTCTTACCCTCGGGGTCGGCCTCTTTGGCATAGGTGAGAATCTTCTGGTTGGCTATGTCGCCGTTACAGGGGACAACGGCGAGGATAATTGTTCGTGACTCGTTGATGTACTTTTTCACCATGTTCTTGACCAGCTCAATATCAGCTTTGGTGGTCAGGCCGGGTGTTTCGTTCTCAAACATGCCAGGGACGTCAATCACGGTCAAATGGTCTTCGTTCGGTCCGCTGATCTCGACGCGGAGGACATCACGACTGAAGGCAGAGCCAACGGAGTTTCCGTTTGGGTTTGACTCAATGCCCATGACTTTGGCGGCCTATTGACCATTCAGTTAGGATCGAATTCAGGGATCAGGGTAGGTAGATGATACTTACATCTTGGAAGATCTGGCCAAACTCCTTTGCGTCAAGATTCTTGACGGTTCGACGGAAAGATCGAGCCTCTTTTTCGTCGGCATCTACCGCATGGATAGAGATGACAATACTGGAAGTCTCTTCGCGACGGCAGATAATCTCCGTGGCGTGTCGAGTACAAAGAGTGACATCGCGAGGGAAGTGAAAGCCAGTAAGAGATTCGAGAACACTGGACTTTCCTGCACTCTGGTCACCGACGACGACCATCTATAAGAACGAATAGTTAGTATAGGAGATTAAACACCTGGGCATAAAAGGAGACTTACCTGAGGCAGGGGAACCATGTCAGATATACCAAGCTCTCTCAGCTTGTCCATCTTATCGAGAAGGGCTCGGTTCGCGAGCCCTTCGCTCGACTTGTCGGTCTTCGAGGCTGGCATCTCGACAGCTAGTGCACTGGTCTCAGGAGCTGATGTAATCTTTCTTGGTCCTTTCTTTTTCATGGAGGATGTCGTAGGCTGTGGTCTCTTGTCTGTGTGTTCTTGTGGATGGGTGGGTAAGAGGTGGGAAGAAGAAGCATGAAGGAAAGGAAATGGAGGCTGGCTTTATATCCCCATGCGAGTATTCACTCGAGGCCTACCTGGTGCATATTCACTTGGTCCTTGCGGACAAGCAGTCTGAGGGTACGGGTACTTGCTGGTGAATGTGACCACTCATTGGGCTATTAGCTACACCACAAGACTAGGCAGATTATTACAACTTGTTTGTACTGAGACTTGAGACGCCAGACACCTCATAAAGAGGCTTGTACATGCATTTATCTTCTTATCGCTTCCAATTAAATGCGGTTATGCGACCGAACAGGCATTTGGATAGGTCTCCGTCGCTGCAACTAACGGACCAAGGGAGGCCGACCACGCCAAAGATGCCGGCAACTACCCGCATACAAATCACAAATTTCCATCTCCGATAAGTCACCAGAAGTCTTGGAAGTTAATGGCCAATAGAGATTGTGGTTTGCAAGGTAAGTAGGCATATCGTTGTTGGTCGTGCCGGTCACCCACGCAGCGGCCCAGGCAAGCTACGCCTCTTAAAGGCCAACACTGGAGGCAGCCAGAGCAAAAAGGAAGACGAGAACGAGGAATAGTCCAGAGTGCAAGTCAAATGTTCAATTAAATTCATACCTGGGTATCTTAAACGCTAAGTAAAAACTCCAGATCCTTTTCCTTTTCCTTTCCCACCCATATCCAATCACCATAGAGAAACAATTTCCGTAACCGGCATACCGCGTCCAGATGCGAGATCCTGCCTCCTCAGGTACCAAGCCTCAAGCATAGCCATCTCCATAGCCCCAGGAGCATCAGTCAAGTTGGACAGCACAGGCCCAACGGCTTTGGGCTCCAGTGCCGGGTCCAACACACCGCGAGGAGAGACGCATCTCGATGGAGGCTGCAAGGCAGATTCGAGAGCGCGTACAAATCGCTCGGCCAATGAGTTGGGCGAGTTCATGTACTGCCTGGCTGTTGCGAGACACCGTGTAGCTTCGTCGGTCACGGGAATGGGATTGGTGACAATATCCCTAAATAGTGGGTGCTGGACCAAGACGGTAAGAGTCATGCCAATTATGCTAAGGGCTATTGAAAGTTAGAACAAGTACTTTTGTGAGAGAACATGTAGACTTACCAATGGCAGATTGACTCTCGGGAGGTCCGTCAAAAGTCATCAGTCTCCTTTCACGGCTCAAGATATCTTCAAGCTCCACACTTGCAGCGTAACAGGACTCGAAGAGGCCTGCAAGCATCGATCTAGCTACCATGGAAGCTGGCTGGTTTGTATGACTACCAATAAGTTTCATGATTGCTGCGCGAGGAATCAATGCCTTTGTTTCTAGGTATCTTCATACAAGTCAGTATTAGTTGTACAAATTGAGATCAAACAAGGGTAAAACATACCTCATACGTAGAAGAGTGGCCTGGCGACGGAAAACAGCCTCAGGTTGGGTGCAGGGGAATTTGACACGCAGATGCTCGGGTAGAGCAGCATGCCATTCCTCCAAGTCGCAATCGAGCTTTAGTGCAGCAGATAGAATGTCGGAGATAGATTCTTTGTTGTTTTGGCTGAAATAAGAATCGAGAAGGGGCTGTAGAATATTATCGGATAGTTTTAGCGTTTGATTGAAGAAAGAGAGTCGTGATGGGATATCGCAAGGCTGGTTTCGGTCTGCGTTATGCGCGAAGGCCTCTAGATATTCGTCGTCGATTTCTTGGGGTAATATTCCAAATGTTGGGGTTGATTGGCCACCAGGAGAGGTTTGCATCCTGACAAGTAGGGCGCAAGCGCACCATGTCCTCCTTCGCTCCTCGCGTTCAGCCTGCGCCTTTCCTGGTAGGTCGAAGTTGAGCATCAGGCCCTCTGCAAGTCGATGAGCCATTCCCGTCAACATCCAGCTCTCCTGTGCCGCGCCGACCCGTCGCAGGAACCGAGCGTGAATAATCAAAGCCTGCACGACAGGGAGGGATGCCACAGAGAGAAGATCGACAAGCAAAAGTGTCTTGGCCTGCTGATGGAACTCGTGGGAGTGGGATACGTGCATCTCCGCGGACTCTGCGACCGGTGACTTGGCCAGCTGACCGATGGCGAGCATTCCGAGTAGGAGACAGTAGGTCGCAGCAAGCTCGGTAGCTTCTTCGAGAGGGATGTCACGACGATAACGAGAGTTTGCGACGGCGATTAGACGATGGTAGCGTTGGTAGAAAGATGGGCGGTGGACAACTGGCACGGTGATCCAGTCGATGTTGAAGTACTCGGCTAGTAGCTCGTCCATAAGGTCTGCTGGTGGAAGTGTAATCTTCTGCAGCATCAAGGCTGCCTTGACATTGGAGGAGTAGGAGCCGAAGGATGACGGCTTGACTGGAGATGCATCCTCAAGGTCGTCTGTCAATGGTGGGCTGGCACCCATTGGAAGATGAGGGCGGGAATAGTAGCTGGCTGGCTCGTGAACCATGGGTAGTGAGCCAGCTCCGGCAGAGACGCCGGGGAGAGGATAGCCAGAGTCAGCATGAATAGGTGGAAGAGCATGATCAAGATGCCTTAGAGGTCGTGCTAGACGCTCAGATACGACACTTGGAGAGCTAGAGTGTTTCCTCCATGCATCGTCATGAGCGGGGGTTGTGGCGGCGAAGGCATCACGACCCTGAGTAGCAAGTTCCTAGACGACGTATGAGTAACCATCCCTAGAAAGGAGCATAAACAAGTTACTTGATGCAAAACAACTTACCAAGACCCTCTCCTTCTCTTCAAGTTCCTGCACTCGCTTTTGGAGGGCGCGGATATAGCTTTATCAAAACATGTTAGTTCCTATCTATGATGATCTGATGATGCTGATAAGGATGATTGAAACTCACCTCCGCGACGAAGCGATAGAGCCCTCGTGTTCAATTTCAGGATAAACACACTGATCAGCACAGAGGCCACGTCTAGAGCAAGAGTCGCAGACAGGACGAGCACCGTCGCAGCGAATTTTACGATCGCGACATTGGCGACAAGCGAGGGATCTCGCCTTTCCAGGTCTACTCCCCGTGGCCTGTCGGCGCGTCGCCGAAGCAGAAGCCGATGATCCGGTCGCGCTGGGGATTGAGGTCTTTGCCCGAGTCATGATGAATCCTGCCCTTCGGGTCGTCGGAGGACAAGATTCGAGCGTATTTGATTAATGCGCGGGACAGCAGCGGGGAGATTGAATTGCGCTGGCCGTAATTGATGATTCTGGTGATGAGTTAGAGAAAATTTGGTGCCCCTTGGCCCAAGAAGATACGGATGCGGCATGTCCGCGGCTGCTCTAAGACGGCCGCCGGGGTGGCCATTTTGGCGGTTGTCGGCAGTCGCCGTATGGTTTTTTGTGTGAAAGGTGGTAAGTGGAGAAATTAGTGGTGGACGGATATCGGGCCCTCGGGGGGCACGGGACTTGGATCAACACGTGATGATTGATTTGCAGTATGGGATAAGAATATCATTTTATACGTGCTTACTCTGGAATTACCACCCGCATCTATCCATTTGTCTACAATGACATAGCTCGAAGTCAGGGTCTTGCTTTGATCGAGGTTGATTTAGTGTTGCAAACCCTCCCCAAGTTTTATGGATACGCTGACCCTCAAGGCTTCATCGGCCGTCGGCCATCGGCTACAGTCATTGGCGTTGCTGGAACACGGCTCCATCAAGGTCTCGACAACTCCCCGACCTCCCCGATGTCCCCGATATCCAGAACAAGGGTCGAGTCATCGAGACTAATTACGTACATGAGAGTCATGGAATGAGCTCGGATCATGTTGTTCGGTCGGTACGACAGCCGTCATTAAGGGAATCACTGAGAATGGTCTGATAAGAATCTCAATATCAGTCAACAACAATTAGAGTTCGGCTTCAACTCGAGTCTACGTTTCTGCTCTCTCATACGCGTACAATGTCTTATTCCCACAACTCCCCGTCGCCCAAAACATATTCCACTAGGATACATTCCACGCCGTGCCAACGCCAATGTTTATGCTTCGGCCCGTCGCCCGGCCTCTCCCTCCGACTTCCGCAACGAATCGACGATTTTTTTCGCCAAGCATCAGAAGACTGCACTCGAGCTCCCCGTGACCTACGCCACTGAAAACCTCGATCCCGATGAGCGTCATTCCCGTTCTCTGTCCGGCGTATCCAGGCAGCATGTCACCGGTGACCCGCCATAGGTGATCTGGGTGTTAACATCGCGATACTGCTTAACCTAAGGCATAGAATCAAATCAAGATATTATACTAGACTTGGAACCAATCTTCAATATCTAATCCATCTTGAATATTGGCTTGGCTCAATCCTTCTTAGGTATACATATATAACTAAAATATCTAAAAATGAGGAACAAAATCCAGCCAATCTACTGTCTCATACATAGACTCGGGGGCTGCCCTCAGGCTCACAATACCTTCAATAGTCAAATAGACCCGAGTTAAGATATAAAGAGTACCAGCACACATCATCAAGAAGCCATATACAACATACTGAGACCAATGGCATCGTAGCTTGACAAAACGATCCCACCATTGGCCCAGCCATGACCACAAGTAAAACAAGATGTGAGCGACTGTCCACCACACGCCACTCGCAGCGATATACCCGGCCGACATATGCCAAAGTAGACGTTCTGCATCACTCGGAAAGAATTCCTTCCATGCAGCAAGATGCACGCTTCCGTACATGATAGACACAAACCACAACACCATACCGACGACTTGAGTGTCGACGGCGCGCAGGAGGAAGTCGGTGGGCCAGTTGACGGCGTTTGGTACGACAAACTGATGCAATTGGGGAACAAAGTCGCACGAGTCAGGGGTTTTGCGGGAAAAGTATTCTTGAACAGAAGGATAGTCGCGGATGGCTTGGGCACAAAGACGGTGACGAGCGAGGCGTGATGTGTTAGTGTCGTTTGCTTTTTCGTCGACTTCCCAACCGAGCTTTCGTTTCCTCTCGGCTGTATGGGCCGTCTCCTGTCGCCGGATTTCTGTCCGGAAGTCTCCGAGGGGAGTTCCAGATATGCTTTGTTGATGTCTTTGGCTTTCCTGATCTGGAGGCGAGGAGTTGACGATGGTATCATCCGCGCTTTCGATAGCAGCGATATTGGTGTCTCCGTCTGACGGAGCCACATAAACAAGATTCTCAAGTTCAGGGGAAATCCAGGCCGGAGGTCGGATTCCCCGACGATACTGAACTCCACTGATCCTGCTGCTCATATACATAAACGAAGCGAGGCTGCTGATCCCTTCTCCATGCAAGACAGTTGGCTCACTGACTTCACGGGGCTTATGCCACCAGAGTAAGTAAATGACTAGCGCGCACAGAACATGGCCAATAGTATTGACTTCGAGTAGTGAGATTGGTAAACTTTGAGCGATTCGGGCGAGAGTCTGCACCAGAAACCAAGTGGCCTGCAGGAGAACAATGAATTTGGCCAGACTATCGGCTTTCGACTTGTCCTTTATATCAAGAGGATCGATGTCCGGAAGCTGTCCGCATTTTGCTAGAAGAAGCACTGCAGATGGCGAGAATGTTAATCTGCGCGAATGTGGAAAAACATCCCGCTCTTCATCAGCGTCGATGACAAATCCGCCCATACAAACATAGAAGCTGTGCAACTGCGTCCATCCATGCCGTCTCTTTGACTGTCCAGGATTTGACTTTGTCTCTTTGAGAACTTTTTGCATCTCGGTTGTGAGAAGTTTGGCGCTCTTCCATTGTCGCCAGGCAGCCCATAGAACGAGCTCAGGTGCGAGGATTCCTAAAAGGACCCAGCGGAGTACGCGTAGCCAGTACTGGGTCACTGTGTCGCCTTTTGGGGGAATGTTGAGATGCAAGGCGCTCCAAACGCATAGGGCGAGGGTTAGGATGCATGACCAGATGATCCCTAAAGTCCCTCGTCCGTCAGGGTCGTCACGCCAGCCTGTGATGGACTCATCAGACTGGCGAGGTCTGATGAGGGGCATCGTGTAAGTGCAACTTTAGGTAAGAGATACTGACATAATTCGGGCAATTTAGCCCAAAGAAAGTATGGGTGAAGTATGCTTAAAGTATGCTCCAATTATTATAGAAACCCATTCTAAAGCTTGGTAGGTGCCTGATCTGTATTAATAAACCACATATTTGGGGGCGATGGACTAAGAGATGAGACAAAACAGCAGGAGCAGGAGCCTGACTGGCGCTATTGGAGCCTTGCATTAGTGAAAAAAGCAAATCTGGTTAGAGATTACAATGACGTGTTTGCCAGCCTTGTAATTATCCCCTCATTCGAATTTTATAGCTGTACGGAGTATCTGAGCTCCAGATTGTCCGTTATTTATTCTATTCGAGTATTGGTGTACCTTCGTAAATATAAGCTTTAGTCGTTGTAAATAAGGTACTGTACCTGTTTTTCCTACCCGATTTCTGAGCAATATGGACCCTCACCATCTAACCAGTATCGTTACTCCAATCCTACATCAACTAAAACGGGTCTAGTACAGTATAGGCAACCCCAGGGTCAGGCGGCCGCCGCTGTGACAATGCTTTCAGCTTCCCTGTCTAATATCCCGTCGATCCGCCCACCGAGGTCACGCACCGCCTCTTGTTTCAGACCTCAATAGTTAAGCGCCGTGATCAACACATAAGCACGAATTTCTCCTCCATCTATTCATAGTCAAATTCCCTGCGTCATCACTCTCTAGTCGAGAAACTGCTAGCCTCTGCTTACTTGAGGCGTTTTCTGTTACCGGTGCTGCACGTGATCGATTCTATCAAAGCAACATGTCACGCAATCGCAAGGCAGCATCAACAATGGCGACCCAAAGTCAACCACTCCTCGATGTTACAACAGACGCTGTACAGAGTGTGGCGGACGTAGCCACTGATGAGAGGAATACGTTGGTGAAAGGACTATTGGCTATAGCGGATATACGTAAGAAACCCAACCCGTCCCAGATGTCGCCATTTAAAGCACTACTGACACAATACATGTATCACAGCCGAGTGGTTACAGTCAGTGTCTACCTAAGTTCCCTCTGCTTGGAACATTATTCTGACAATCTTGAAGCGAGAATGAATTTATACATACAAGCTATAGAGCGCCATCTAATTCCATCAAGAAAAGCGTCCGCAGCATACTGGCTATACACAATGAGACCGGTAAGTTGTCTCATGTGATATACCAAGTTTTCAGTCGTGGTAACAAGTCAAAGTCAATATTTGGTCCCATGTTCTGGGATGTATACTTTTCTTAGCTATTCCTGTATATGTCTTTACCACTGAGATCCCTCCCCGGTACAAGGTCGCAACTCGCGAAGACATTACAGTCTGCACAGCATACTTCATCGGCGTAGCTATATGCTTCTTTCTTTCCGCAACGTAAGCTATGTAAACCCCTGCGTCGTACTCCTCAAACCTAATTACCAACAAGCTACCACACTGTTTCGAATCATTCATCTCATGTCCACCACCTCAGCGTTCAGCTCGACTATCTCGGGATCCTCATACTCATGTACAGCGCTATGATCCCACTCATATACTACGGTTTCGTCTGTGATCATTTCCTGCGCAACATGTACTGGGGTTTGGTTTCTGTCCTCGCCGGACTGTGCGCTTTATCAACAATGCACCCGAGGTTCCGCACAGTTAAAGCAAAAGCCGTCCGTGGAGCCCTTTACTCTGCCTTTGGAGCTAGTAGCTTTGCACCAATCATCCATGCTGTCAACAAGTATGGTTGGGAGGTGCAGAAAGATAGGATGGGCTTGGTTTGGTATGCATATGTCGCCCTGTTCAACGCCATTGGTGTCGTTGCGTATGCTCTTAAGGCAAGTTCATGATTTCCATGATAAGATGCGTTATACCATATCTGTTCTTTTGTACTGTCGTTTTTCGTTTCACTAACTCTAATCTTTTGCCATAGGTCCCTGAACGATTTTTCCCTGGAAAATTTGACATTGTGGGTCAAAGTCACCAAATACTGCATGTTTCTGTTATAATTGCGGGCATGATGCATGTTTTCGGGTGTCTTGGTGACTTTGACTACCTCCATGAACATGGAGCGCAATGTCTGTAAGGAAAAGTGCCTGATCTTGGAACTTAAGGGGCAAAAACCTAGACCTAGAAATTCTCCTTGAATTGTGAAAACTCTAGCTTCTAAATATCCGAAAGAATATCAGTCCTAACGGCACTGATAATCAAAAAAGACTTTGTGTGAATACCTCAGTTTTATTGGTCTGGATTAATTAAACATATACAGCAAAGTCAGACAATGTCTCCGAGATGGAAAAGCAAAGGACTGTTCTCTGTTGTTGTTGAAGCGCGTATTTCACTTAGCAACAAAGTCAGTATCAACTTCTCCAATCTCATGAAATGAAACAGTGTTTATTGTTTGCTGGCAAGTCTTTCTGTGCAGCTACTTGACATCTAATATCATGATAGCCTCAAGTCAAGCCGGGATAACCCCTTATGATTCAAGTTTAATTCAAAATCTATGTTTATTTCATGCTTTAAAATATCATATAAGATGAACATAAGTAACGGAGTCTCTTATGAGCTTATGCACAAGAACCTTTGCACAGTAAACTTAACGGTAGTTATAGTACGTGACTATATCAGAGTTGGACCGCTTCTGCACACACGAAGTTTCTCACGATACAAATTACTTTGTTCCAAAAAGAACACTTTTACTCTACCATAAAATGATTTCTTCTTCCGTCTGCCCTCAATAACTGAATTCCTTCCTCTCCCACAATCCTTCACCACCTTCCACGACCAACCGCCACCATGTCGACTTTTGACGGAATTTACCCTGAAAGGCAGGGTCTTCTCGCTCGACTTTTTCCTCCGAAGCCACTGTCATCCAGAGTGCCCAAACTTCGGGGTAAAGTGGCCATAGTCACCGGCTCAGCCTGTGGCCTCAGCCTCGAGACGTCTCGTAAGCTCCTATCCTACGGTCTGTCCAAGCTCATCTTGACAATTCCGCCAAACGCCGATGCCGAAGAGGGTGGAGAAATCTTACAAGTCGAGTTTCCAAAGGCCAATATCGAGGCATGGCATCTAGACATGGAGTCCTACGCTTCTGTCCGGGAGTTTGGTCACCATGCAGACCTACTCCTTGACCAGCTTGACATTGTCATCCTGAACGACCACATGGCCACAAAGTATTTCGATGTTTTGCCTGGTATAGGCCACGAGAAGGGATTTCAAGTCAACTACTTCTCCACCTTGCTCCTCGGTGTTCTCCTCCTTCCGCTCCTCAAAGAGAGATCCTCTTTTGGCGAGCCAGGTCGATTGACTATTGTTGGCCCTGAGTACTCTCCTGAGACGTGGGGCGTGCCATATAAGAAGGGGTCCTTACTTGATTATGTTCAGGCTCAATCGCAATGGCATTCACCTTTTCGCCGCTATAGAAATTCCACGAGTTTCGCTCGCAGATTTACGACGGAGGTGGCGAAGTCTGTAAGCTCTGACGAAGTGATTATCAATTCCGTTAGTCCAGGCCCTGTCAAGAACACGGCTCTTCTGGAAACATGTGGTTCATTTCGTACGGCATATTACAAGCTACGTCTTGCTCTTATTGAGGAGCCACTATCTGTGGAAGCGTCGAGGATAATCGACGCCGTGACCGTGACTGGCCAGGGATTAAATGGCAAGTATCTACGTTGCGGTCGAGTTTATGAGTAAGTCTACAACCCTTCTTGAGCGACGGAGTGATGTGCAAAGGCTGACTATTCACGTACAGATTTTTTAGCACCGATGAATCCTGGTATTTTGACACTCTTCTCTGGGAAGAAACGATGAAAGAGTTTTCATGTGTTGTTGGCGAGAGGACGATGCAAAATATTGGTCTGCCTCGCAAGATTTCAAACTGAGCTTAGCTTCCAAGCTCAGAGGCGGCAAACTTCAAGTCCTAATACGTTAGACGTGGACACACGATACTCGCCTCTCGTTGTCTACTGTTTCAAATGTGCTTTTTGGTACAGAGAGCCGCCCATCTAGTTTCTGGTGAGGGAGTTCAGACAAGACAACAACTTCGGCTTGTCTCGGGTGTGAAACTGCCGTGTTACTGGACACGAAACCTGATTCATATTTGACATGGTCAGGGGATCCAAACTTAGATTATTTGGACCAGGTACCAGTTTTTAGAATTTTTACGAGCGCGAAGTTTGAAGAAAGAGAATAGAGTTTAATTGACAGGATCGCTAATCATTCATCGGGTTAAGCATAAATGCTAAATGAACGTGACCTGAGGCTTTATCATCTCCGTATTATTGACCAATATTAAGGAACTAGAATCCCTGAGATACGCGCGTCTTGTGAAAAATGATCTGGGCTCAAGCCGGAGTATCCGCAGAAAGCTTCTCACTACCTTTTACCTCTTTTCCCGTCTCGGATCTGAGCCTCTTCTCACGCTCTAGGCGGCCTTCACTTGCTGGGTCATAGTACGCTTTGGTGAACAGTTAGCACGCCATCCTACTAAGTCCAAAAGACGTCAACTCACGTTTCTCTCCAAAGACTGTTGTACGGATTCCTCGACGGGGAGTCTCATAGGTACCAGGGATGACTCGGTGAACCACACATCTAGAATTGGGTAAGTTTGGGTCTCATCAGCTTTGTCGCTAGTCGCATACCGGTTATCCCACATTGCTACGGCGCCGACGGACCATTTCCATCGCACATAGTGGTCATCGGCAGAGTGAAGATGATAGGCGAAGAAATCGAGAAGTTTATCTTTCCAAATTAGCACCAGAAGGATCAAATATTGGTAGGTACTATTCTTACCAGACTCGACTTTTTTCAACTCTGCGAACCCGGTCACGAATCCTGGGTTCACGTTGAGAGCTTTCAAGTTCGTCACCGGATGAGTTCTCACAGCGGGATGGTGGGTGTCGATAGGAGGTCGGTTCGGTCCTGTTCCCCACAGATCAAGAATCGTGTCGTATTGCAACTATTGACAGTTTAGTTCATTTGCTCACGACATACAATCTCACTACTAATACGTACCCTTGAGGTATGAACAGCGTGGAGACCCTCAACAAACTTCTTCATAGCGTCGCTCAAAGTATCGTACAAGCCATAACTAGAAAGCCAAGCCGTATCACCACCTACTTCAGGATGCTCTTCCATCCGAAGAAGTGAATAAGAGGGCGGATTGATCTCGAACGAGGTATCGGCATGGAAATCGCCTGAAGGCCAAGGTGTATACTTTGATATTTCGCGATGATCCTGCGTACTACCTCGAATCACCACATGCTTGACATCCTTCTGCGCAGGATGTCTATCGAGAATCCCATAGTGCTCGAAAAGTTCAACTTGTTTTTCCGTGTCAAGGTCTTGATCTTTGAAGAACACGACGCCACGCTCATTGACCAGTAGAGCGAGTTCATCGAGTTGTTGGGGTGTCAGTTGTGATAGTTGGACATTCTCGAGGACCGAGCCGATTGATTCTGTGAGATCCGTTTTCTTTGCAACGGAGAACAATGCCTTCTTCTCAGGATCCGCAAAATGGGCTCTATCGCGAGGGGGCGTGATTTCCTCGCGTAACGCCTCGGGAGGGTTCCATTCTCTGATCTTGGGGTTGAAGTTGGGGTGGAGTGTGGTCGGAAACCCAGAGTCTGGAGAGATGTGTTTACGTGATTCAAGATGAGCCATTATGTTGATTGATTATTGTAGCTTATTAACATGGGTGTTAAGTTGAACTATTCTGCACTATGAGCAATGTGAAGCAGGGTACGAGGCATAATCTTATATGTCTGTAAGCTACTGTTACCATTCTGCCAGGAATGACGACTACCTGCGCTGTCATGATAGTCAATCCGGATTCGCAATAATTACTGTGCGGCCCTATACCATTAGTTGAACTTATCAATCACTCAATTGCGGGGAAATAGAACGGATGAGTTGGTCATCATTTGTTGATGTCGAACTTAACTTGCGTGCTATGCGATGAAAATGGCGTCAAATGAGACCTCGCTTAGCATTTGCTGGTGATCAAGCACCGGATCTATCTGAATAAACGCCATCGATGAGGGCAGTAGTGATACACTTCTAAGATATTCGATAGAAGAATAAGACCAGCAACTATAGAAGAAATGTCATGTGGGTGGCTGCAGCTAAGTTCATGTACGTAATTTAACCCGTGGCGTAAGCTGAGTCAAGTTTGTTTGCATTGCCAATACTCGTATATAGTTATGTTCTTGGGGTAAATGCCATTCGATTATTATGACCAGGTAATGTACAATTCCTTCGAACGATACATTGGCTGCGTTCCAGAAAATCATAGCGCTGAAAATCAAAGGATCACTGTTGGTGTGATTGCTTTGCCAGCTAACGAAAGTCATTGGGCCTTGGGTCATCCTTGTTATGAAATATAAGGAAGGGTAATGTAAGCGAATTTCCATTAGACTTGCAAGATTAAAGAACACTCCACCACGAGGAAAGGCAGGGATAGAACATTGAACTGTCCATCACGCTCATACAAATGCAAATGAATATTAAAGTCTCAACATTCCGGCATGTAAAGGCATGTCTATTGTATATATGCAAGCAATGCAAATAAGGTATTGACGGTACAAAATGCTTGAAAATGATATATATGCAGTAATGCCTCAGCATATCAAACAAAAATTAGACAGACAGCAATTACAAAATCTAAGCGTGGCGGCGGAATCGAGAATGCTCCTTGTAGTGCGAGAGCGAGCGCTCAGTGACGATCTGGGCGTCCTCAGACTCGTCCTCAAGGTCACGCTTGGTACGCTTGGTAGTCTTGTACCAGTTGGCCGCGGGGTCACCAAGGCACTGACCAACAGTAACAGCTAAACAAAGGAATTAGTCTATGACGAGCATGTGGGTAACTTATCAAAGAGATCGACTTACGAATACGGGTGCTGCGCTTGACGGCATCAAGCACCTTGGGAATCAGGTTACGAACAGTGTTCTCGTGGACGTCGTGGAAGAGAGCAATGGAGCCGCCGTTGGTGATACCGGTCTTGAAGTTCTTAAGAGCAGTGTTGGTCTCAGCAGGAGTGTTGTACTCCCAGTCCAGGGAGTCGACATCGGCATCGATAACGTGATAGCCAAGAGTCTTCATGACCGAGAGGGTGTTGGCGTTGTAGCTGAAGTAAGGGGGGCGCATGTAGGTGGGCCACTTTCCAACAATGGAGAGGAAATCACCCTCAAGACGGGTCATCTGGCGACGAACAGCAGCGTTGTCAATGGTAGCCAGATCGGCGTGGCTGTAACTATAGGTTTGTCAGCATATACGAGGTGTGTCACAGCATGGGGCTTGAGATGAGATGAGACATACGTGTGAGAGCCGAGCTGGTGACCCTCGTTGACGACTCTCTTAACAGTAGCCTCGTAGTCATGGATGTTGGCCCAGTTCTCGCCGTTCATGAAGAAAGTAGCCTTGTAGCCGTACGACTTGAGCTGGTCGAGAAGCTCGTTGGTGTAAGCAAAAGGGCCATCGTCGAAAGTAAGCGCAATGTTCCTGGCGACGGTACACTTCTTGATAGCGACACCGACAGGGACAGCGGCAGAGGCGAGCTGCAGCAAGCCGGCGTAGGTAGCGAGCTTAAAAAGGGAGAGCATAGTGAATGGATTATGTAGTTAATTGGGACGTAAAAGACAGTGGTGAAACGTGAATTGCTTCAAAAAAGAGAGTGAGTAAAAAACGAGAGTGAGAGAACGAACTGTTGACCTACAAAGGAAGCTATCTCCCAGAGCAGCAGGATACTTTGTTTATATATACTTGGAAAGATTCTTTCACCTAGAACTACAGTAAAGGGCACATACCTAGCTTAGAGCCGGGCGCGGCTGGGACATCCTAACCCTCAACCTTGCACAGACAGACGTACGACGCCTCTAGTTCGACCGTTGTAGGTGCAGAAATAGCAGCAGGGGGCCAGTTAACGCTGAGCGGATGTACGGAGATTGGACGTCGAGGTTTCATCACCATGCAAGGCGCTGGAGTATCGATTCTTGGCAAAGGTCAAAGCCTTGCATTTTAATGGATTTCTCAGCGTCAAATTATCCCGCTTTGGGATTGAGACCAAGTGACAAAACAAGCCCTTGCCGTTGCGCCATCCATGTCCCCATGCTCGATGTGTATGTCTCATGCTCCATACTCACGCTCCATGTCGTTGGCTATTAGAATTTAGATCTTTGGCAGGCTATCGTTGCGGGATGATCCTCGAGCCAATCTCTACCTATAGCGCCGATGTATGTCTCAGGTAGATTTAGCTGACCAACTCCATGTGAGTAAGATCTCGAAAAAGATAACAACACCCGTGCTTTGATTTGTCGTGAGACCACTGCAAGTGTCGTATGCTCACAAGACATCTATACGTAAAAGTAAAATGCTTACTCGCCTTTCTCCTAAAAGATAAGGTTGACCAGGGTGAAGCGGGAAGCTCCCACGTCCCGGTCAGATGCACCCCCTGGTACGTACCCTAACTTAAAAGCCAAGTTAGACCATTTAACCTTATTCGCGATTACCGAACGTGGCTGTCTCACGAGGCGACGGCGCTGAAACCTCCCCTGAGCAAGCCCCGGAGAATAACCCCTCGAATGAGAATCGCCCATCGAACCACATCGTCCCAAAGCAGTAACACCCGCGCTGTCAATAAGGTTGATCGCAATAAGAATAAAGGGGATCGGTTGCAGTTACTACCCCGCCAGATAACAGCTTTTGAAACCCGCTTGACATGGTTCAGGGCTGGAAGTTTTCTCGAACCAGCATCGGGGGCCGCGCTGAGAGCAGAATGGCCTTGTTGATAAGAAGCAAAAGTCATAGGCGACGTACGACGCCAAGATAAGCATGCTTGAGCTGATGTTAATCGCTCTTTCGCCTAGCGATGTGTGTACTCAGCTTGCAGATGCGAGGCTTACTATGACGACTCTGATTATCTTGGCCCAAAGTTTTTCAACACCAATCTCGTGATCGAGTTTTCCGCTCACCCGTCACAACCTCAGATCATCTATCCAAGACCACCAGGCTCGGTTTTATTCTTTCATTAATCACTCACGCAGGTACGATCTAGCGCCTCGTGTCCACCGTTCGTGGTCTCGAACAAAGGACCCAGTTCGCCCCTAGGCTAAAGCGTCGATTGCCGAACATGTTCAAAGCTCACATACCCACAAGTCTATATTGTTCCTGGCTTAAAAAAAAAAAAAACTGGTTCTGCAACCGAGCGGCTGATCAAAAGCTCCGAGCAAGCCCCTTTTCTCGCTAAACTTGCTTTTCCTTTCAAGCTGAAAATCATTTATGGGTCTATCGCCCTACCGCGAAACAATGACTGCAGTTCTGTAAGGCAGGAGATTACTGACATGCACATCTATCACTTGGATGAGTGGGAACTACATGTACCATAAACCGTTTCGAGTAGCCCGAGCTAAAAATGGTGTCTTGGAAGAGCCTCACAGCTCGTGCCAGTGGATTTTTTCGATCTACGCCAGGTGCTATAATTACCGTACGACTTTTGCCAAGTCCGTTCGCCCAGTTCTTCTGCCAGGTTCTGAAAACAAAGAAAAACAAACTACCAGGAAAGCTAACCTCCATTCCATATCCCACTCGGCAATCACCGGTACTTTTTTGTTTCGCCTGATAGCCAAGACAAGGCCAAGACTTAACAAAGAATATTCAGACTTACATATGCATACCCCGTTAACACGCTTACATACCATCACAAATACGAGTTCAAAGACGTCAGCGAACAGAGAACGATAAGAGGCCTCTTGTGGAGAGAGCACAGGGAACACCCATGCCCGGGAAGGATTGGTCCTTAGATCCCCCAGATGATATCAAACGAGCAAATATAAACTAGGGGTTCGTTACTCCGCATCGGGTACACTATCCCGTGCTTACACGTTAGGGGGGGACCTGGTCTTTATTCGCAAGCGTTGACAGTGAGGGACAACTTGATTGGAGCGATTCACCAAGATGAAGATTTTTATACCAGAAGCTAGGCTCTCACGAACTACATACCCCAGCTGCCCAGACGGAGAAAATAAAGGAGTTTTAAAACAAAAAAGAAAAACCAGTTATGCTTATTTAGACTAGGATCCCAATCCTAAAGGTAGGTAAACGGTTACAGTCAGTCATTTGTAAGTTGTGACTGAAGAAGCAATTAAATTCTCCAACGCCCAGATTGCCAATCAACTCCCATGAAGATATCCCCTTTGATGAATAAGCCAGCCAGATTCCCGACGACGCTGCCCAAGTAGGTAGTAAGAAACGAAATGAAATGAAGAGAGGGTATCAGTGAGAAAACAGAAGTACAAACAGAAGTGGTGTTGAAAGTCAAAACAGGTTTGTCACGAGATGGATGGCAGCTGGTGTTGCTCACAGGTCATCCTCCCAATTACCCTCCACTTCTATCGTCGTACCTAATGCCTCTCTACCCTGGCGAATCATGTCCTGTAGTTGCTTATTGAATGCGTTGATCCGCACGTCTGCATCTCGTTCTTCCATCTTACGACGTGCTGCAAGGTGCTTGGCCTCTGCGGTGAGTCGAGGACTTGCTTCTGCTGATGCACGTCCTGATGCTACTGAAGCGTTACTTTGAGAGCGGCGGTGTGACGGTGTCTTCGCTGTTGGGGACGGGACGACGGAGTTTCGGCGACGGCTGGGTTGAGGGATCTTGCTGGGAGATGGCGAACGGGGAGAGGCGAAAGAGGCAAGAGAAGCGAAAGAAGCAGTTGATGCTGCGCGTGGAGAAGGAACGGAAGGTGAGGCAGCGTGAGAAAGACGGCTAGATGGGCGATTGGCGGTGGATCGTCGCTGACCGGGAGTCGAGGCGGACGAGTATCGAGAAGATGGAGCGGCACTGATTCGTCGGCCGCTGGCCATGGATGGGCCAGAGTTTCGCGATCGAGGGGTCGGGCGGTTGGACGGACGTCGCGGTGGAGGAGTAGGTCTGGGTTCAGGCTCAGCTGGCTTCTCATCAGTCACCATGACCCAATTTCTACCGAGCTCGTCCCGGTTGTCCGTATGTCTCCTTTTCGGACATGGTGCTGTTGGCGTGGATGCACCGCTATTGATCTGCTGGTCGGCATCTGACTGATGACTGAAATAATCCTCCTGCGATGGAGGAAATCGTCCAGGAACGTGCTGACTACCGAAGGGCGGCTCGTCCATCTCCTCAACCCTCCCGGAATCCATCGTGAATGCCTTACCGCCGCCAGCCTGGAATCCTCGAAATGAGCCGGTCTTGCAAAACTCCCACACACGGCCAACAACCCCACCGATAGTCGAGAATGCGAAGCTACCCCAGCTTTGCGACGGCATCGGCTGGGGAGGAAGGTTGAAGAGTTGCGTAGGGCCGGCGCCGTTATGATCGGTATCGTCGTAGCTTCGTTTTGAGCCGAGCGCTCTTCGATAATCTGAATCCGAGTACATGCTCTCACCGAGAATACCGCTATCGAAAGGCCCGGCACTCGGCGTGTCCAACTGGCCAGCGAGCTGGTAGCGCCTGTCGTCATTCCTTAACTGCGCTAAAGGGGTTCCAAAGTATCCATTCCTATCGACGTCATTTTGAAAGCGAATGTCTTGCGATCGTGACATGTCCTGACGGTTTCGCTTGCGTTTCGTAGCATGCCCATCGGGGGTCGCAGTGCTAAGCGGGGAAGCGTAACCATAGCTGCCGCTTGAGCTTGGTGACATGGGCGGGCGAAAGAGGCCCGGATGGACGCCCTCTCGATTAAAGCCACCGGGCATGTGGAAATGCGAAGGGACGGTCATCGTTAATTTGTGCCTGAGTAGGAATGCGAAAAGTGGACGTCACACGCACGCACGCGCGCGCAGGGCTCGGAGCTGGCTTGATAGCTTTGTCTAGCGGAGGGGAAGCTGTAAGAATAGGCAAAGCTTAGCAGCAGCCGAGACACATCTCAGGTCTTTGGGTCAAGCGGGTCTGGGGTAAACGGAAACCGAATATTCGGATCGAGTATCGAAGTCGGAATCGAGGCTCGAGCGAGATGCGAAGGCGATTGCTTGGTTGAAGATAGCGATGTCGATGGCTGACTCGTGACTAGATAACGTAGATGTTTGTGTCTTGTGATGACGGGCGCATGGGAATGGAGGGGTCGATGCCTGGCTAAGCGCCGCAACTCAAATAAACGCGAGCCAAACGTGGGCGCGAATGATGATTGTCTCGATGTGACAGACGCGCACACAGTACTGTAGATACAGTAAGATGCGCCTTGAAAGTGAGGCTCGATTCTGATGTTCGGCGGCAAATGTCTACGTCGACGGTCGGGCTTGTTTTGTTTGGATGATTGCGGTTGGGGGGCCAGCGCCAGCGTCTTTGCTGTTGAGTGATTGGTCAGCTGATTGATCCTGGACTGTCACAGATCAAAGAGAGCCGCAATGTCGGTAGTTAGGGATACATACAAAACAGGGGATGAGAAGAATAAAAAAAGGAGGCTCGGGGAAAAAAAATAGATGATAGCTCTGGTGAGCTCTCCTGGTCGATCTTTTTCTTCTCTTCACCGCTGGCAAATAGTGTGCAGCTAAAAGAAAGCTCTTCTCCTGTTAGGGACTTGTTGCTCCAGCTTCAGCTCCGTAGGTGGCGGATTCTGGAGGGTTTTGGTTGGGACGGTCCACTCGAGATCGGCAGGGTTCAGCTGAGGCGGGCAAAGGCCAAAGGGTAAACAATAGAACTGGAGTACAGGAGTTGTAAGTAGTTGCGGAGGTAAAGCTTCTACTCCTCTTCTAATGTTGAATGGTTGGGGTATTTGGTCCATTTGCATTGGTTCATGGTCTCGGTTTAATTACTTTAATATCCTTGGTTGTCCTGGGCGATCAACGATCATCACATGGGGGCTTCATTATGGCATTATATAAGCACAGGGCCATGATGAGTCGGAGTGTGTGCTTTGAATGTCGTTAATCGTTCCTTATTTCTTTAGTAAGATCTATCTATGCCTCATATCGCGTAAAACACTCTTTCAGGACCCTCCTCTATTCATAAGCGCCACCACCCCCTGAATTCCTTAAAATCGTTGGTATCATCCAGCCAGCTTCCCTTCCACTTCTCAGACACAAGAGGCGTTTCCAGTTCCAGCCTGACTAGTTCAGCCCTTGTTGTAATAGTTGTCCTGCTGGCCCTTTCGCTCCGAAGTGACACCCCCATTGACGCCCTGCTCGCCGTGCACATGCTCCTTGCTTCCCCAGAAAGCCTCACGTTCCTTGAGAACCTCCTGACCCCAAGCCTTCATCTCTGGCAGTGTCATCCTGGTCGCGACATACGCGAACTCGCCTAGATCAACCCTGCCCTCACCACGCTTCTCGTACTCGACCATCTGAAGGAGCAGCTCCATCTTGTCCACGTCGTGCACAAAGTGGCTATCGAGCGTCTCGGAGTCTTCGTACTCTTGCCAGATAGCGCGGATATCCTCGCCCGTTGTGCCGCCAGCCACATTACGCAGCAGGTTCTTGGTCAAGAAGTCCATCGTCTCGGATTCGCGTCGGCTCTTCTCGGGCTTGGGGACGCCATCAACGGGGGTGATGTCGCCGACGAGAAGCTCGGCCATGTCGTGGATAAGGCACATTTTCATGCACTTGGAGAGGTCGAGCTTAGGGGCAAGGGAGGGCGGAGCGAACATGGAGATCATAGACATGCGGTACATGTGGTCGGCAATGGACTCTCCCCTAGCGTATTGTGTCAGTAATTCTCTGTGGAGGTTGAACCGTCTGAAGTTCTTACCTCGAGATTCCAAAGCGCCTCCATCCTTCTCGCTTAGTCGTCTTGAGTCGTTCGAGCATGTGGAAGAAAGGGAGTGGTGACGCAGAGTCCTCAGTAGGCGCACCGCCAGGAATTTCTTTAACGACCTTGTCAACGGTCCATGGATCGGAAACCTTGACCATAGGCGTAAAACCCAAGTCCGCGATCACCTCAACAGGACGAAGATCCACGGGTCCATTCTCCTTCTGCTCCGGTTGCGATCCCATATTTGCGGTAGAGTACGGTCGATATTGTAGTCGTCGCGGGGTAAATGTTGGGTAGAAGTCTGCGCTAGTGCGAGTTGAAGAAGAGAGCGGTCGTCGCAGCGAGTTAAATGTGGATTTTAAAGTGCTAATAACACGGAATGTTTGCTGAGGTCGCGGACAAACAGAGACAATCATAACAAGAGCGCAATTGGCAAACGAGTCATGAGAATAATGATCTAGAACGGCAGAAGAATGTTTGGATAATTAGAGCGGGTAGTCTAGTTGGTGGGATGGATTGGAGCAAGTTTGTGCCCAGTGCTGTGATGATCAATGGTCAGCCACTGAAAAAAGCCCCAGCCGTTTGCTTGATTGTAGGCTGCGTCATACTACGTATCAGTGGACAGGGGTGCAAAGCCGGGATCTGGTTCAGGGTAACAACACCACATTCACTTACATGTCCGACATCACCAACAATTAGACTTTGTAGAGTGTTGTTGATGTTGCAAAATCATGGTAGACCTTGCTAGGTTTCTGAGTTTTCTATTCAACACTGCTCGCAAGCTCAAGCCCTAGCATTATTCTTATGTTGAGGTTGAGAATGGTGTAGTTCAAAGCAAACTTCTAATCACGTTCACATCTTCAAAATTGTCCGATCAACACCAAAGCAGATCAACCAAGTTTTCACAAGGCTCTTGAAGTAATCAACGACCATTCACCCAATAGGATATATATTTAACAAGAATGTCTTCTTTACAAGATGGTATGATTACCTTATAAAAGATATTTGCTTATGGTAGAGGCGTTCCATCTCTTCTCTAAATTGCGTGTAGTGGGGTTCTGCCAAGCGCTAAATCTAGCCCTGTCTGCATCATCCTTCAACCTTCAGTGAGCCTCATCCGAGTTCAAATCTTATTCAACCTCACTTTCGCATGCGACTTTTCAGGCATCTCACCAGGCCTTCATTTAAACAGGCACGCACAATGACCACAATTGCCACTTTGAAGCGGCTATCAGCCAAATCACTCTCGGAGAAAATCCTTGAAGAAGTGAATGCAACAGATCCCACATTTGCCATCATTGATGTTCGCGATAATGGTAAGCCATAAGCTCTCTCTGAGAAAGAATGACACATCTCTTCAACTATGCTTCTATATCCCGCCGTAATCCAAACAAAAAGAAACTTCTGACACGTATGCCAGACTACATTGGCGGCCACATCAAGGGCGCAGCCAATATTCCCGCGCACACTTTGGACGCCATGATGCCAACTCTTGTGCGGCGCCTCAAAGATAAGAAAACCGTGGTATTTCACTGCGCGCTCAGTCAACAGCGCGGTCCTGGCGCGGCCCTCAAGTATCTCCGCGAGCGTGATGGTCTGCTGCGTTCCATGGGTGAGGACCCCAAGGGAGAGACCGGCCAGGACGTGTTTGTGCTGGACAGGGGCTTCTCTGGATGGCAGGAGGTGTACGGAGAGGACGAGAGATTGACCGAAGGCTATGTGAAGGATCTATGGGATAATTATTAATGAAGTGAGCTAAGTTATATCGGGATCAAATAACTTGATTCGCTGTAATGACTCTGCAATATTGGCCCTCGACCACAAACAATAGATCAAAAAGTTGTGGTAAAGTCCCGAAGAATAAGGTAGGACACAACAAGCGTATGAGGTACAATCTCAAAACACAATCTGTGCCAACATCCTATCATCTGTCCATATGGTATATATCCATTGTCCATGTAGCGGTCACAAGATTCTGTTCCCGCAGAGTCTGTTTCCTTTAAAAATCAAGAAGACGCTGTAAACCGCGACGAGGCGCATCAAGCTTCTCATCAAGCTTATTTCTCATCAGCCTTCTCCTCAGCAGGCTTCTCCTCAGCAGGCTTCTCCTTAGCAGGAGGAGGCGGAGGAGGAGTAGGAGTAGGCAGAGGAAAAGGAAACGGAGGAGGCGCAGCAGCACCTTTCGAAAGAGCTTCATCTAAAGCTCCTCTCTTCGATTTGTTTTTGAGGTATAGAATGATGATAAGGAAGATTACGAGGAGGATCATAGCGACTCCCGTGGCAACGTAGCGTTCCATTGCTTTGCTTGGGTCTGTACACCAAAAGACAAATGATTGCCAGGCGTTTTGAAGACCCTGTTGAAAATCCTGCCACGATGGTCCTGGAGTAGAAGGCGGAGGAGCACCAGCACCAGCATCAGGAGGGGGAGCAGCCGCATCAGGAGGAGGAGCATCAGCATCAGGGGGGAGAGCAGCGGCAGCATCTTCTGGTGGTGCTGCTATATCACCGGCAGGAGGTTGATCGGAAGGAAGCACACCGGGAGGAAGTTGATCGGGAGGAAGTACACCGGGAGGAAGAGGTGCCATCGTGGCGGTGTTGTGTCGGTATAGTTAATGATGATCTTGGTGTAAACATGTAGTAATCTTTGGTCCCAAATTGTACGAGTTGATGAGAGTCTGAAGTAGTGAAGGGAGACAAGAGGAGTAAGGATTGTTATAGTCGAGTTTCCATTCTCAGAGAAAGCTGTAGAAGAATAGAGACAGCGGAGCGAACGCAAACCTGTTCTAATTGTGTGCGAAGCTTGAAAGAAACGTTATGCGCCCATGTGACAGTTGAGTTCAGGCATCTTTCATTTGGAGATGTACCTATCCTAAGCATATGCACTTGCATACCTTATCTAAAGTTACAAACAAGTAGTCATCGTCTCCTGTCTTCTTCAGTCTAGGTGACTTCTCGGTCTCTCTTATAAGTATAGTTTAATATGGTTGAAACCTTTCCCATATCACAGCTTGAATTAGACTCACCCATCGATTTAGCTGCCTACTTACCAGCACAACATCATCACGTTGATAGCTGCCCAATTTCCACCCCTTTACCAATGGCTGATTCGCACATCACCATGTTCGAGCGCCCATTGAAGCGCCCAAAGTTTTTTTCCTGTTGTAAGTGAGATTCGTGCATGACTACGCGGTCATGGGAACTGAAAGGAAAAAGAGGTTAATGACGAAAGTCTATTGCAGCACAGATAGTTAACTCTGACGACGTCGCCTGACCACGCCTATACTTTACCGCTTCATATACTTTTGTGACGAACATAATGAACGAAGATACTTTTGTGCCTTGCCTCTTATGCATAAGTCTGGAGGTTAGAAAGTCTGGAGACTAGATAAAGCTCCTCTTCCCTCCCATCTCCCACCCAGATATCTTCAACCAACAACAATTCGATCCTTTCCATAGGTCCATGTCAAGATCGTCAAGACTTCAAGACTTCAAGATCATCAAATCGTCTATCAAAAGCCGTCAAATATCTTCCAGACTTCTCTACCAAAGCCACCAACCTACCTATACACCCACCCACAAAACATCAACACTATGGCTGTTCTCCCTCTGACGCCCTCTGCCTTGACCAGGGTAGACGCTGCCTCAAACACCACCACATCCCAAAGCCCAACGACTTACGAAGTGTTTGACTGGGCCGACACCGTATCCCAAAACTCAACGATTAACAAGGTGTTCCCTTCCTGGGATCCATTCCGTGGCATGCCTATTGAAAACAAGGCCATCATCTATTTCGTCTTGCTCTTGGTAGTAGGGGGGTTGTTTATCATCTTCAGCTACTACTTGTGGTATTGCGGCCAGAAATGTGGTACCACGACATGCTTCTGCTGCTATGAAGATGCCGACGACGAAGGGTGGAGAGAGAGTCCACGACAAAATGATCGCCAATCTTGGCCTCGTCCTTTGGCGAACCATCTGACTGGCGCGCGTCCTTCTGGTCATCCAACAAATTCGCCAGCCCAGTCTACACCCAACAACCAGCCATCTGCTCCTATGGCCGGCCCAGAGCCCGCTGGTAAAAGACCTGAAACACCGCCACCTGTTTATAACTGCGACCCGTTCCCGCCTCCATACGATTCATCACCTAGAGTGAACGAGTAGTGGGCTAGGCATCGTATGTGGATGTGCTGGATACGCAACCGATATCTTGGGGCTTTACTTCAATTTCTTCAAAAGGACAACAACAGAGATTGACGCATGGGGGTTATTGTATCTTAGAATTAGATCAAAGCGGGGTTTTCTAAAAGTTATTATAAGTTTTTTGCAATAAAATTTTGTAAAGTCTACTCGCACTTGTTATGCGCTCAAGCTAAAGCATCTCTCAGTCTCGAGAAACTGTATTGTCTCCCTAACAATGCATTGCATGTAGAACTCAAGGTTTAAAAAATATAAAGGACAGTCTTGGATCTTCTGTTCTCTTTTCTCTTCCCTTCACTCTTCACACCGGAGCTCCCTCTTAACTTTGGTTGAAGATCCTTCCAACTTCTAGCCCAGCCTGCCCCTATCTTGACATACATCACCGTCTTCAACAATCTACTCACACAAAACCATCACAATGGCGCCTCCAATCCTACCAGACCCTTCAAGAAATCCCAACGAAACAATCTGGAGCACCCACCATCCATCTACACTGGCGGGTCACTTTGAACAGTTCTATGCGGGCTTGGACGAGGAGATGACGGTCCGTTTCTGGTGGGAGGTTGGCTTGGTGGCCTGCATGGTCTTTGTATTTTCGGTCGTGGTGGTTCTCGTTTTCCAATATGCTATGCAGCGGACCAAGGAGAGATGCTGGTGGCTCTGTGGTGGAACTGAAGATGACACTGGGAATGGAGGACACAATGGCCACCCTGAATCTTACCCTATGTCCGAACTCCCAACTGGCCCACGTCCTTCTGGTAATTCAACGCATCCGCCCATGGGCTATACGTCGAGCAACCCACTAGCAGCTTATGAGCCAACCTTAAGCCCATCTGGCGATAGCTTTGATCTGTCTACAGCCGACTATGAGTCTGGCAGGCGACCAGAGAGGTATACCACCCGACCCCGTTCATCTGGCAATAATTTTGGTCTGTCAGTACCTGCATACATGTCTGGAGCATTGCCACCCAGCGACACCGGTAAAGACTGTTCATCTATTGATGGCTGGACCTCATTGTAATTAGCACGAGATTAATACACAGCTATCTTACAAGACACTTTGACTGTCTTCTTATAAGAAATATTGCGTGATTGCTACTGACACTCGTCATACCATGTGAAGATGCTGTATGATTCAAGAGGTTATCTTCTTTAAGTAATATATCTTGCCCACAACTTGAGCATAAAGTAACATATCCCAATGCTCACGCGAATACAATACCACAACATTACTCAAGACTGTTCTCTGTGGCTCTCAGCGCTACAAAATGTGATGGAGGTGTTTCCCTATACAAGGCTGCTGTGAAGTCGAATGGTCTGTTGCAGTCTGCTACAGATGCTGGCTAGCTTCGAATACCTTTCGGTAGCTAGGTGAATCACAAGCTAGAAAGGTGTTAAGTCGTATGTTAGTAGATTTGACAAGGACTTAATATAAGCTAACATAAACTTGAATAAGTTCTTGAGAACTAATCCCAAGTTCAAGACAATATTAATCTCTATTCTGACACCTTGAGTAAACAAAACACAAATCTGGACCTATTGGACTCAAGTCCATAGATTAAAAAGTACAAAACCCAACCAAACGCCATGCACCTATCCAATAACAGACCGTGGTATCCCAATCAAGCCACTGCCTACTTCTTCCTCGAACTCTCCGTTGCTTTCCGTGGTTGGTTAGGCGTGCGTCTGGGCTGAGAAGAGCCGGGTTGGTAGCCAGGTGAAGGCGCAAGGAGTGTGTACTCAGAGGGAGGGATCCGAGTTGATCGAGGATGGGGGTCGCAGGTAACTCCCACTGCCATTGTTGTCGCTCTTACGGTTGCTGCTGTTGGTGATAGTAGTAGTACTGGTGGCTGTAGCAGGTATGGCGTCCCTGGGTACATTTCTCCTGGGTACATCATACCTCGGTGCGGTGGTTCTAGGGGTCGTGACTCTGGGTGCATAACTCCTAGGTGCCTCATACCTAGGTGAGATAGTGGCTCTAGGGGTGGTGATTATTGGGGCAGCAGCTGGGACAATAGTTCTGGGGGTGGCGGCTGTGGGAGTGGTGATTGTTGGGGTGGGAGTTCTCGGGATGGTGGCTCTGGGGTTTCCGTTGTTGCTACTGCTACCATTGTTGCTGTAGCTATTGATGTTGTTGTATCCGTCACTGATCCTCCTGTTGCTATCACTGTTACCATCGTTGTTGTAAAGGTCTTTGGGCTTCTTGATGCCTTCAGGTTTCTCAGAGCTTTGGGGGTTCTGTCTTACCTTCTTCCTGCGCCAGGCCATCACCAGCTTCCAAGCCCCATAACAGGTGACCAAGAGACAGACAACCATTAAAATAATGACAAATATGCCGAATGGAGGGATCCCGGTACTCTTAGATCCTACTTTGGCATCCGGAATGCCGGCATTGGAGTCTGGAAGAGGTGCCATTGTGATGATGTTGAGGGAGGAGTCGAGGGGATTTTGGTGATGAGATTTGGTCAAGGTGATGATATCTTAGCCAGAGGCTGTAAAGAGCTTGAGCCAATATTAGGAGACAGGTCCAGGATGGATGAAGATTGGCTGGTAAGGAGAATCGTGGGCTTTTATAGCCCTCAAACTTGAGTTCAACATTCACTGCGGTATGCACTCGTCACTAGACTTTAATGATTTAACTTTGGTGCATAAACAAGGCTGCTGCAGTCCATCTTAGAAACTCAAGTTTTAGCATTGTGCTATCTATACATAAAAGTATATGCACGTTGTTCCAACAAATAATTAAAGCATCGCCAAACGCTCGGCGCCAGTCCCAGTCCGTAGTCTTTAAGAGGGTATTTTATGACAGTAAACATCCATATCACGCCTTGCCCACCCAGCCCGAATTAATAAAGAAATCGAATATCCTTCCTCCCTTTTGTGAATCCAGTCGGCAGATCTCCTTCGCCTGCTTTTTCTTTAGTGTGCCGTTGGTCTTGAGGGCTTCCTTGAGGATCTGCTCCTTGATCATCAGGTAAGGTTTAGGTTGTAACCTGATGACTTCGCACAGCTTGGCCTCTTCTGGTGTAAGAAGATGCAAGTCCGGAGCAGTATCCTGGGTCATCGACATGGGTTGTACGCCTGAGATGGGCTGAGCCGTATATTTCTGCTTTGGTGTTGCATGTCCATTAACTCCATTCACCCCGTTGACTTGTCCATTAGATTGCCCATTCGGTTGTCCATTAGGCTGTCCGTTGGTGTGGCCATTTGTCAACGCCTTGCTATCGCCATTCACTTCCACATTAGGTGTCGGTAATAATCGGGCAGGCAGTTCTGGAGCGACGAGGAGAGCGGATCCACTAGGAGGCTCAGGTGGAGGAGGCTGCTTGGATCGCTGAGCAGATGCCAGGCGCTCGCGATCCATGGAACCCATAGGGATTGACTTCTGGATTCGTTGAGCCTTGTCCGTTTCGTATTTTTCGCCGCTTCGAAGGTCTCCAATGCGTACATTCCGCCATTCTTGTAGTTGCGCGATGGCTTGTCGCAGGTTGAGCTCATCCAGGAGACCCTGATTCAATTCCTCAAAGTCTTGCTGGTTCATCATTCGGGCAAATGGCTTAGCTTTTTGAAGCAAATCTTTTTCCTCCTTCGTGCGCTTCTTTTCCAGTTTCGTATTTTCTCTATAATCCAGAAGGTTATGTTCGAAGATGACCTTTTTGCGCTCCACACGTTGTGTTAGTCGAGCGTTGTAGATGTCCATGACAGTCAGCTTGAGCTCCATCTCAGGTTCAAGTTCACCGGTCCTGGGGTTGAGTCCATCGCCCGGGTCAAACTGCATCAGCTGCACAGCTTCTTCGGCCTCGTTGGCGTACTCGGTCTCAAACTCCAAACGACCAGGCATGTATCCTTGAATCTCGTGACAACTTGGTACACTAGCGGTAGGCTTCGTCTTGGGCTGCAGAGCTGGCGCATTCTTGGCTGCATCTCGTCGCTCCTCTATTCTTCTTTTCTTGCGGGATTGGAATTCTTCTCGTGGTATTTCGTTGGCCAGCTCGCAATCGTGTGGGCTGCATCGTTTTGGCAGTGGAAAAGCAGGCGAGTCGACATAAGTGTTTAAATAGTGATCGCGAACCTCATCTTTTTCACGAAATCCACCAATGTGATCTGCAATATCTGCCCATGATCCGAGGCCATATATTTCGGCACCTTCGAGGAGGAGTAGTTCTTCGTCGGCACCCCATTCGCGGTCGAAGATGGGGAAGGAGTTTTGTTCAATTACACGGAAAGCATGAGTCGCCGGATTATGCGCATTTCGAGCTTCACCCTTGGCAAAACATGAAACACAAAGATCGAAGTCACTACAGGCTGAATCGGCGCATCGAATGCGGACCTAAATCAACACCAACATGATTAGCCATCTCCATCATGACATGTCAAGTTTAGCCGGAATATCTCCGAGGCGCGTCTTCCACGTCTCCGACAATAACCAGGCAGCAGTCAAGGCATCAGACAAACCTACCGTAGATGTGATATCTGATGAGCACACGTCGCAAACATATTTAACGCCTCCTTCGCCCCCTCTTGTGACTGTTTTCTTTCGGATGACCCCCATATCGCCGACTGCGATGTCGGGGCGGGAGCTCGTCGATACCCCCCCTGTCGGATCGTGACAACGGGTTTGAGGCCACGCAGGGCGCGTAAAGGTCGCAAAGGAACGCTTTTAATGATGCGCAAATGTCTAGAGAGATAACGCGACGCGAAATTTGATGAAAAATGCGGATTCGAGATCGTTGTTGATGGAACAGGTGATGGCTTGATTGGTCGAGGGGCTTGGGAGTTGGATGTTGTTGATTTTGGCGCTTGCCTGAGCTGGTCTGGGGCTGTAGTGGCAGGGCTGCCTCGGGATGGAGTTAGCAGTCAACCCCACGCTGGAGTCATCTCATATCACGTGCCCTAGCGCTTCCTCCACGGACCATCCCCGCCATGAGCCACTGACGCCAACCCCCAACGTCAAATCTCCACAAGACTTCAAGCAACGCCCAGGTCCGGGCTTGAAGAATTGTGATTGATGGGGAACTTGGTGGTTTATGAAAGACACTTATCTTATGTTACACGCTGGCTAAACCCTTAATCTCACGATAGTTGCTGATTGCTTGTCCTTGATCAAGATTCTGGCCAGTATACACATATATCATAAAAAGACCTGCTTGAAATAGAATAGCGAGTAACAATAACTTGATACCAACACATGTTGCAGCCCACTCGTCTGGGACTTCCCCCGAAGACTGCCCCGAAAACACGGCCGAGGGATCCAACTAACAACGGCGGTACTGGACAGTACCACCGTTGAACCGCGCCATTCAGAATCTCCAGGGCCGTTGTGAGAGTTATTTATTTTCTATCCGTTTCGATTATTAGCCGCGACTTTTCTTTCATTGATAAATTGAGCATCATCCAGATTTCTGAGACTTCTAATTCCCTTCATAGTCTTGACCCCTCACCTCAATCTCTTCTTACACCTCACCCCACTATCATCATGCCTGAACAAATTCTTGACGATATTTCTCACCGCAGATACAATCCTCTTACGGATTCCTGGCTGCTTGTATCTCCTCACCGCACGAAGCGACCTTGGCAGTATGTTTTCATCTTTACTGAAGTAACATGATCTAACACAATGCAGAGGTCAGCAAGAGGCTGCTATCGCATCCAAGCTTCCCGAATATGACCCCAAAGTATGCTCATGACATCACATCATAAGAGCTCTATCGTCTGACATTCTCAGTGTTATCTGTGCCCCGGCAACTCACGAGCCGCTGGCGACCACAACCCAAAATACGACAAGACTTTTGCTTTTGTGAACGATTACAGTGCTGTTAAGGCTGAACAGCCTGACTATGATGCCAAAGCTTCCTCCAACGACTTGGAATCTCTTCTTCTCCAGGCGCAAGGTGTCAAGGGTGTGTGCTACGTCCTTACCTTCTCACCGAAGCACCATGTTACGCTTGCCGACATGACACCTGATGAGATTGTTCCTGTCATCGAGCATTGGACGCGCATTTACGCCAACCATCTTGGAGCGTCAAGCCCGCACGCAGCTCAAGCTGATCAGCTTACTATTTCCATGCCAAAGGATGCCGCCCCTGTTCCCGAGGAGCAGTATCGATATATGCAGATCTTTGAAAACAAGGGCGCAGCAATGGGTTGCTCTAACCCCCACCCTCATTGCCAGGTCTGGACCACATCAACCATGCCCGAGGAGCCTGGAAAGGAGCTTGTGCAAATGACCAAGTACCGAGAACAGCATGAAGACCGACATCTCCTGGGAGACTATGTGAAGCTGGAGTTAGAGAAAAAGGAGCGAGTTGTCTGGGAAAACGACGCTTTCGTGATTGTATGCCCCTGGTGGGCAGTATGGCCATTTGAAGTTCTTGTTCTTCCTAAGCGACACATTCGATCTCTCGTCGACTTCAAGCCTGAGGAGCGACTTCAATTTGCCGAGGCCATCCAAGAAGTCACCCGAAGATACGACAACCTTTTCGAGTGCAGTTTTCCCTACAGCTCCGGTCTTCACCAAGCGCCTCTAAACGGAACACCAGAGGAAGTGGAAAACGCTTACTTCCACATGCACTTTTACCCACCTCTGCTGCGCTCGGCCACAGTCAAGAAGTTCCTTGTCGGCTACGAGCTCCTGGCTGAGCCTCAACGCGACATTACCCCCGAGCAGGCCACAGCTCGTTTGAGGAACTGTGGAGGAGAGCTCTACCGAAAGAAGCTATAAACTTGAGAACTGTGTACTTAGACCACAATTTTCTGCTCTATTTATTTAAGCATTACATATCATCATTCTATTTCCGTTGTACCCAGTATATATTTTCCGTATCCACATTCTATTCCTCACACCACTTTTACGGCAACACCGCCATTTTAGTTGTACTGGACGTAGTAGTCGCGAACCAAGGGCATCCAGATCAAGGAAATAGACGCCAAGGTGAAAGGGAAATACTGAGGTAGACCAAAGGTCATGGTCTTGAAGACAAAAAGCTCGCTGGCAAAGTGTCCCAGAGCGACGATGTAAGTCCAGTAGGCGATGGTGTAAACTGGGCCGATGTGCAGGTTGTAAGCTGCGTAGCATCGAACCACGCAGGTGATGAGCGTCCAGGTACCAAAAAGTCTGCCCGCAAGGGGAGTCAACTGGTCGGTGGCCTTGGGCTCATTGTGTGCAGCAATCAGCTTGTCGGTTTGATCTTCGGGCTCGAATTTCTCGGTCTTCGGGGGAAGCTTAGGGTTGCGGATAAAACGGCCGTTATACACTCGTCGGGAAAAATGCAGGGTGGTATACGTCTGCAGCGAGTTGCCAATAGAGATAATGGAGAGCTACAGTGGTCAGCATCTTAATCCGGTAGGGGAGCGAGAACCGGGAAACTCCTACGATGATCATGTAGTAGGGCAGAACACCCTTTGCTTCGGGGAGGAAAGCCTTGAGAGCATCCATGGTGATTGGAAAGAAAAAAGAAGAGATTTACTGTAGAATCAAAAGAGATGCAGAAATCTCAACAATTGTAATTGCAGAAGAAAGAATTGGCGGGATGCAATGGGTATTAGACTGTAAGCTGAACGTATTCGTATTTTTGGTGGGATTGGGACCTGTCACCGGCGACGACTACCGGAGGATCCATTGGAAAGCTTGGACCACCCCAACAACGTCAGGGGTAATTCAATTAATTATCCCCGAATTGCCAAGAGCCGAGGGGTCGCTCGTAAATTGTTCAGCCTGTGATTCTTGGGATTGACACCTTTTAAAACCTCTTCCGCAAGTCTCTTCCCAACGGAGCGGTCTATTCTATCGTACGCCCAAAATGTCTGCCATTTCAGACCTTCTTCAGCAAGTGCCGCAGCCTCTGCAGTGGGGTCTTGCTGGTGTTGGTGCTCTCTTCCTTGGTTCCAAAATCTTGAGCTATCTCCAGCTCGTCCTCAGTGCTTTTGTCCTTGGAGGAACCAACGTACGTGGCTTTATATGTTGCAATTGGACGATAAAATAGCTAACAACTACCTATAGCTGCGCAAGTATGGCAAGCCTGGCACTTGGGCTGTCATCACCGGTGCCTCTGATGGCTTGGGCAAGGAGTACGCTCTTCAGCTCGCCGCCAAAGGCTTCAACCTCGTCCTCGTTTCCCGAACTCTGTCCAAGCTAGACTCTCTTGCCGCCGAAATCCAACAAAAGTACCCCGGAAAGGGTCTTGAGATCAAGACTCTTGATATGGACTTTACCCAGAACAACGACGCCGATTACGAGCGCCTGAGGGAGCTGATCGCCGGTCTTGATATTGGAATCCTTATCAACAACGTCGGCCAGAGCCACAGCATCCCCGTTCCTTTCCTCGAGACCTCGAAGGAAGAGCTCCAGAACATTATCACTATCAACTGTCTAGGCACGCTTCGAGTCACCCAGGTTATCGCTCCCATCCTGAAGCAGCGAAAGCGCGGTCTCATCCTTACCATGGGATCTTTCGGAGGCTGGACTCCTACCCCTCTCTTGGCAACATACTCTGGTAGCAAGGCCTTCCTTCAACAGTGGAGCAACGCTCTTTCCGCCGAGCTTGCTGATGACAAGGTCGATGTCTATCTCGTTCTGAGCCATCTCGTCACCACCGCCATGAGCAAGATCCGCCGTCCCAGCATTCTTGTTCCCAACGCTCGCAACTTTGTCAAGGCTACCCTCGGCAAGGTTGGTCTGGGCAGCTATCAGACTGCACCCAACACTTACACCCCTTGGTGGAGCCACTCTTTTATGCTGTGGTTCATTGAGAACATTCCCGGTTCTAACGGCTCCATCACTATTAATGTCAACAAGAAGATGCACGAGGACATTCGACGAAGGGCTCTCCGAAAGGCCGCCCGAGAGGCCAAGAACCAGTAAAGGAAACAAAGGAATGTCAATATATGGGTGATAAAGAGGAGTGTCGGGAGGACAATGGGATATGATGAACACCTGAAAAGTAACGGAACAGGAGGAGTGTGACGGGGACTGGCAAAAGTAATTTTGAGAGAACAAGAACTATCTAGGTGCTTCGTGAGCTCAGAACAGGGGAATCCCAAATGATGATGATCCTACAATACACTCACTACAAAGAATATTGGTTATGGCTAATAGTCTGTAAACTTGTGAAAGAAATGATGAAAGCTTTAACCAAGCCTGTTTCGTCCGTAATTTTTGCTACTAAGTTAAATCAGAATTCCACACCAAAGAAATGCTAGAAGCTAATAGAAGGTAGGTTTCATAATCCATCCTCAATCACAATCAAATTGAGGAAATCACCGACTCAACAATTGACTCATTGCTTGAGCTCTTCATTGTAAACTGTGCTTCCTAATTAACTCAAATCAGGTGAGGTTTCGCATCAATTAACCAGCCAAGCATCTCTCATGACGCGTGGTTGCTGGTCTCTCAGCCTTGCGCCCAAACAGTCTTAGCGCCCAAGCCCCAGTCGCGAAAAATCCGTGCTCCATATCCAGCCTCCCCAAGCTCTCGTCAAATTGTTTATCACTTCTTCAGCGTGCATCTCTCACAATATACTTCATCTCAAACCCGGCGACGACGCGACGGAACCGACAAACTCCGACGAGGTCAACAACGCGACGACGAGGGATTGAGATCCTGATCGCAATTCATCGACGCGCCCGAATCTGTCGCTTTTGATGATCTGCGATTTGCTCCTAGCTGTATAGCAACGACACTGGTGAAGCTACGCAGGCCCGCCGAGGGCTTCGATATTGCTGCCCATCATGTCGTTTCCACAAACAACTCCAGTTCGGCCAGTTCCAGGCGCATTCTTGAACACGCCGGCCGTTGCTTCGAGGTTTCAGTCGGGCTCTGATCCCGTGCGCCGACAGCTGTTCCCAGTTTCTGAGAGCAGCCAAGCCGTCCCGACCCTCAAGAGCACTGCGCCTGCATCATCATCGCGAAGCGTCGCGGTGACGGCGCCATCTGCATCGAGAATACCTACGAGCGATAACTTGATTGCACCGGCCGCGCTGCCGCCTCTACGATCCGAGAATGTACCCCCCGTTGTCAAGGCGGCCAAGGCCATCAACACCTTCCTACAAGCTGATGGTCGATATCCTGATCTGGATTCATACTGCAGACGTAAGTCCTTGAAAGTATCAATGTGAAGGAACGAGCTAACGAAATCATCAGAGGGCGCCTCGTCTGAATACGATCTAGAAACCACCGATTCCCCTATGGCTCCCTTCCACAAGACGCAGATGTACCCTATCCCCAACTCGGTCTTCGATCACTACAATGCGGGCGAGCTTCAGACTCTAATGGGTCTCTTTGCTGAGATTAACCATGCTTGGGTTGTTATTGACAACTCGCTGTTTCTATGGGACTATACACACCCCGACCCTGAGCTGATCGGTTTCGAAGATCAACCACATACCATCCACGCCGTCGCGCTCGTACCTCCCAAGCCTGGCATCTTTGTCAACACGATCACACACATTTTGGTTGTTGCGACATCTGCGGATATTGTCCTACTAGGTGTCTCGACCACCGACACTCCCTCGGGTACCAAGGCGGTGACTCTTTACCAGACAAAGATGCAGCTTCCTCTTCGCGGTGCCGATGTCCGCGTCATTACTGGATCTGCTAACGGCCGAATCTTCTTTGGAGGAAGCAACGACATTGACATTAACGAGCTCTACTACCAGTCCGAGGAGAAGTGGTTCTCCAATAGGTGCGGCAAGATTAACCACACGAACCCCGGATGGTCCTCGGTCGTTACCTTGCAGGGAGGGTTCTGGTCGCATAAGACCCCCGAACACCTCGTCGATATAGTGATTGATGATTCGAGGAGCCTTGTGTACACACTCTCGAGCCGATCGACCATCCGAACCTACCATATGGACTCCCCTGACCGACTGAACAAAGTTATTGAGAAGGAGAAGGTCCACTGCCTTCGCGACATTGCGCATATGATCAGCCAGACCAGGTTGTTAAACGACCGAATTAGCATCGTTGCGATTAGCCCCATTTCGAAGCAAGAGGCGTCAAAGCTGCACTTGATGGCTTTGACAAATACTGGATGCCGTCTGTTTTTTAGTGCGACTAGTGCCGCATCTTATCTCTATGGCTCCTCCACGAACCTGGCTCCTCAGAGTATGCAGGTTCAGTTTATCAAGTTCCCTCCCGGTCAGAGCTCGCGCCGATCTGCCTATGCTGGTGGTGAGACGATTACTGATCTCGAATCGACTGCTTTGACATATAGCCGACAAGGCGCTCGATTCGCACCTGGATACTTTTTGGATTTCGTCAGCAAAGAGTCTAACCCTAACGAGGATTCTCTCTTTGTTTCTGGACCTGAGACGGGACGTCTTAAGAATACGTCCCCGACATCCCCGCTCAAGTACCACGAAAGTGCCAGTTGGATCGATATCGGCAGCCGAGCTGAAGCCGTAGGGCTAATTACAAAACCATTTGCAGCAGCGCCACAGCCTCTTGGCTTTGGTAACGAGTTGGCTGTGCAATTTGACGATGCGCCTAGCGAATTTGCAGTTCTTACCAATACCGGTGTACACGTTATCCGTCGAAGACGATTTGTGGATATCTTTGCTTCTGCGATTCGAGGCGCTGTAGGTGACGAAGGGTTGGAACTAGTCTGCCGCCGATTTATTAATAATTACGGTCGCGTGGAGACTGTGACTACCGCTTTAGCTGTTGCTTGCGGTCATGGAGGCGATTCGCGACTAGGTGCGGCGCGTGCTATCGACCAGGCAACTGAAGACCGGGCACGATCCGTATTCGTGGACTTCGGAGGACAGCCTACAATCTCTGAGACCGACAGCACATCTCTTACAACCGATTCAATTAATCTCTCTTCTCGACACGACGCCCTGGCTCTGTACCTTTCCCGGCTGATTCGCCAGCTCTGGAAGTCAGTAGTCATCGCCCCAGGCGTCTCCCCCACTGGTGGCATTGTTATTGGCTCTACCATTCCTCTCTCCAAATTGAGTACCGTTCAGGAGAACCTGGAGCGACTAAGGAGGTTCCTTGACTCCAACCGCGGCCTCATTCAAGGTCTGTCGGGCCCATCTGATCTCCAGCATGTGTCTAGCCGACAGGAAGAAGTTGCCCTTCAAGCCGAACACCAGGCTCTCCATGCTCTTCAAAAGCTGATGGAGAGCATTTCCGAGGGTATCTCTTTCGTGCTTATGCTCTTCGACGAACGAGTTGCCGACATCTACACTCGTCTCGATGACACAGCGCGACAACAGCTTAAGGAGCTCACATACGAGAAACTCTTCTCTCAAACTGATGGCAAGGATCTCGCCAAATTGCTCGTCAAGGCTATTGTCAACCGCAATATTGAGAGTGGGTCCAACGTTGAAACCGTTGCCGACGCCCTGCGAAGGAGATGCGGTAGCTTCTGTAGCCCCGACGATGTTGTCACTTTCAAGGCCCAGGAACAACTCAAGCGAGCTTCTGACCAACCTCTTCAGACAAACCAGTCGCGAAGCCTGCTTCACGAAAGTTTACGGCTTTTCGAGAAGGTAGCAGGTAGCCTCACTTTTGCCAACCTCCAGAGTGCTGTTCAACAGTACATCGACCTCAAGTATTATGCCGGCGCAATCCAGCTGTGCCTCGTCGTTGCACGTGAGAAGGATAGGGGTAACACCGCTCTTTCATGGGTCAATGACGGAAAGCCATCATCAGACCCCCGAGCCAATGCCTTCAACGACCGCAAGCGTTCTTATGACATGATTCATGATGTTCTGCGTCACCTCGATGCCGCATCAAGCAGTGAACCCGAGATGATTGACGGCAGACTGACTTTGATTGCTACAAAGCGACTTGAGGCCTACGAGGTCGTGAACGGGTCGGATGACGAGGTGTTCCACTTTGACCTTTATGAGTGGTATATTCAACAAGGTTGGACAGATCGCATCCTGGCTATTGATTCACCCCACGTTATCACCTTCCTTCAGCGACTTGCTGGCACAAACATTGATCATGCTGATCTTCTCTGCCGATTCTACACCAACCGCAGTCGGTTCTTTGATGCAGCTGAGGTGCAAGCCGAACTTGCCAACTCCGACTTCCCAATCAGCATCAAGGATCGAATTAGGTTGCTTAGTTTGGCTAAGGCGAATGCTAATGTTTCTACTACCGGCGTGAGCCGACAGCAGCAACAGATGCTCAACCATACAGTTACTGAGCTGCTGGAGATCGCACACATCCAGGATGATCTGCTGGAGCGTTTGAGGGCTGATGACCGTATTGATCCTGAGAGAAGCCTCGAGATTGAAGAGGCTCTCAAGGGCAAGATCCAAGGACTCTCAGAGGTAAGATTCGACTTGTTTTACTTATTGCAATATCTTTGCTCACACATTTACAGCTCTTCAACGACTACGCTGATCAGGCTGGTTACTATGATCTCTGTCTGCTTATCTACCATGTTGCCGATTACCGTAACCACATGACTATCTCTGGTACATGGAGCAACTTGATCCAACAAACACACGATGAGGTCATGTCCCGCCTGGAGAACTCAGAACCTGGGATGCCCTCGCCCCCACTCCCTTACGAGTCTGTGACTAGCAAGATTCAAAACATCGCCCACCGTACCTCACTCGACAGCTTCATCTTCCCTATTCAAGACCTTCTCCCCGAACTCTGCCGTTATGCGGTAGCATACCAACAAGATGCCACTATTGGCGCTGATCCCAGCTGGCCTGTCCAACTATTCCTTACCTTGGGCGTTTCACATGACATGATCGTCCGTGTCTTGGAGGGCGTTTTTGATAGCCAAGATTATGGCTTCAGCGGATCTGTACGAAACCGCATGATTGAGCTTATCGTCTACGTGGTTAATGACTGGGTTGCCGAAGTCCGCCGACGCGGAGGTGCAGGTAAAGCTGGCGCTATTGGCCCATCTGTTGCCGACCTTCTCAAGAGATGCGACGCCGCCTTGCCCCCGCCCGGACATGGCAACAATGCTGGCGGTACAGACCTTGCTGATGTCAGGCGGGTGTTGAAGGGATTGAAGAGGGAGGTGGATGGCTTATCGCAACGGGTGCCGACAGGAACCCTTAGGTTTGCATAGGGAATGAGCTGAAGCATGAGACTGGAGATCAACGGGCGGCAACAAAGGGAAGTCATAGAGTCTAGAAGTTTGGAGCTTTGAGTAGTCAGTAAGGTAGTTGTGGGTGCGGCACAATTTTTTGTCAAAGGGATGATGGATATGCTATAGGCGCCAATTGGCATGAGGGTGCGTTGTACTGTACAGGTCCAAAGGTTTTTTACTTGTAATTATTAAAGATTGGGGGGTTTCATAAAAGGCGCCCCTTTGAAAAGAATGGAAAGAAATGTAACAGAACAGAACAGGATGTTCCCTGAACGTAATGATGATCTTGTGTCTACTGATCTTTAGGCTGTTGGTTCTACTCACGACATCATGACCACTGCAACGACAGGGAGAACGCAAGGCATGCAGCGTTGCGTTAGTTTTGCGTTGCTTTTCGCTCTTTTCGAGGCCAGGTGAGTGAGACGGGCTTTGCTTCGCGACGTGGCATTGGGTGGTGAGGCCTGCATATGTCCGCCTCACTTACGAGAGGTAGGCGAAAGGTAACACGCCACGCCTGAAATAGGTGTCCGGGATGGGTCTCATGCAGAGGAAGAGGTTGGTTTTGTTGAGGGGGCGAAGCAGGTTGGATGGATATATAAGTTTGGAGGGTCAGTATGGTCGGATTCAGTCACCTTTCTGTTAAGGATGTCTTCCAAGATGGGCATTAACGACATTTTTCGGCAGTCACATAATTTGTCGACTTATTTTCTTAATTACTTCACTTCTATTATGTTCTGAGATACCCTACAATAATGTTTCTTCGGTCTTTCACGCTGTTGAGCTAGACTCCAACACTACACATCGATCACGACTCCATCAAACGAATCATGATCAATGATGACTACATCACACTACGTTTAACCACGCTTCAGCAAGCGCGAGTTCTTTTCCCCAGCGAGAACAGTCCACATCACCAACATGTCGCCTCGCTGGGCACCACGTTCAAGACCAGCCTTGCAGAGTTCCAACTCTTAATCCACCAACCTCGTGGGGTTTGGTCGCCCATACTAGACAAGAGTCCCGATGTCCGGTATGGTCATACCAATTTCTTGTATCCAAAGTCGACGGCGACTTGCTCGGATACTTGATGATGCTTCGGGCATCGCATATTGTACTACTTGGGACACTTCTCGGTCGTTTAATTTAGACTAGGGAGGAGCTTTGTAGAGTCCGTTTTGGAGGGCGTTGTGAGGGAATAGATTGTGCTGTTGTAACTTACACGGGGTTCTTGTGAGTCGAGATAGAGAATGGGACGGTAGCATTGTTCAAGTTAAAAAGCGGTCGCTTTCGAGCTGTTGGATATAACTTTTGTATCGTTTTTATTAATGTGTTGTGTATGAATTTGTTGAAGTATGCATGGATGGTCGGTAAATAATCGACAATCTACCTGACTTCAGGTAGGAGGTAATACAATAAATTAGGCACTTTAGTAAGTTTTTAGCCCGAAATATGCTCAAATTGTTATAGCAATTTATCCTAAAGTCAGGTAAAGTGTCGATTATTCACTGGACCACCTGTGGCTTTGACTGCTGGGTTGACTGTGAAGACACTTGGTTAAAAGACTGTATAACACTTAGGTAAATGGGATAACTGGATCAATTAAGAAGATCTCTTGATTATATGATAAAGCCTCTAATAAACGAAGCATCGCGTATCTTAGACATACCCTGATGAACGCTCCGAGATAGTATCCGTCCGGCGGTGACTTTTCGGAAACTTCCCCAAGACATAGATATAAGACCTCGCTGTGCCCTTCAAACACCTGAATCATTAAAATAAAGAACACAAACCTTTTAAATGATTAAATCTGTCTTTCCACTTGCAACAAAAGCATCGCAATTCGTTAAAATGACCACCTCAGACGTCGACGCCGCCATGAAGACTCTCACAGACCTCTACAACGGCCTGGGCAAGGAAAGCCTAGAGGACCAGATGATTTATGCCTCTAAAACTATGCTCCCCAGCCTAATCAGGACTCTCCCTCCACAAATGGGTATCTCGGACAAGACGTCGACACCTCTGACGTTTCTGGACAATGCCTGTGGTAGTGGTGTGTTGACGCACGCTATCCAGCAGACTTTGCCCAAGGATGTGCTTATTAAGAGCACATTTACCTGTGCGGATAACTCTGAAGGCATGGTTAGCGTGACCAAGAAGCGGCTTGGGATGGAAGGTTGGGTTAACACGGAGGTCAAGAAGCTGGATGCAATGGTAAGTTGACCTATACTCCCTGTCTCATGTTCGGAGACTAACGAGATGTTATAGAACACTGGTCTTGAGGAGAACACTTTTACACACGCTGGTCTCGGTCTGGCACTGCATGTTATTCCTAATCCAGATGCTGTTCTGGCCGGTCAGTATCCCATCTTGTACTCCAGAAGCAATGCTAATATGCATCAGATTGCAAATGCATCCTAAAACCAGGCGGTGTTTTCGGTGCAACTACATTCCACAAAGAAAACGCTTTCTGGCTGCCCGATGTTAGATCAGCCTTTGAATCATTCCCATTCGAAGCTCCATTGCCCAAGGAGATGAAGATGCAGATGCACGACCAAGGCGACTGGACAAGTCCCGAGTGGATCGAAAAGCACCTGAAAGAAGAGGGGTTCCAGGATGTTCAGGTCACTGTTGATAATGGAAGTTATGCTATCAAAAATGCCAAGGACTATGTTCTGCAGTTTGGTATGATGCTGGGTTGGTTGATGAAGACGTGGTGGAGCGAGGAGGTGCGAAAGGAGCATTCGCTGGAGGAAGTGCAGGAGTTGTTGAGGAAGCATTTGGAGGAGAAGTACGAGGGGAAGGGATGGGAGATCAATTTTAAGGTGATTTGCATGACTGGAAAGGTCGTGTAAGGAGTCGATGGGTTACTTATTGCACGATAAAGGCCGTATACCAGGTGCTTTCGGATAGACTGAGGATAGAAATATTACTTCTGCTCAATTGAGTCGCTACGTACAAGCATGTTGACCTTGCGGAATGCTTCATATGGAAAGACTGCCTATGTCGTGATTCTTAGATGCTCATTGAGCTGTTGCTTTATGGCGGTTGCTAGAGGACCTTGGTTAAAGAAAGCCGTATTCGCAGCCATCCCCAGCCACCCGTTAAACCACAGAGACATGAATTTCAAGTCACCAATGCCTTATCAATAATCTTGACCATTGATACTGATAAAAAGATAGAGTTTATCCTACCAATGCTGCCCCTTCTTGGCGCCCTTGGAATGGAATGGCCCACGTGATGTACTTGTCAAACCAGGGTGGCATCTCGAATCTCCACATGGCCTCGACCACGACCCTCGACTTCGTCGTCTCTGTCGTCCAGGGAGAGAAGAAGAAAAAGAAAGACTTGTTCTTGATCGCCATGTTATGACTTTGATGCCCATTCTGGACGCTTCAAGTCGCCGAATATCGGAGGGTGGTTAACTACGAAGCTACATCTTTGCGCACCTCGAATCATATCGATCGATAACCCCTACATCGCTGTCATGATCGCTCCCATCACTTGGGCCGTCGTCGCCCTCGGCGCATTGACGCCGCTTGTTGCTGCTGCTAAAGAGGATGGTCTTCCGTCGTATCATTATGGCGCTGCTATTCCGGTTGAGTGCATGAGCCGTAACTCGTACGTGTTCTCTTTGCGATACCCTCATATCTAGTGCACTGCTAACGATTGCCCTGCAGGGAAACGGGCGAACACCTCGAAAACGAAAAGCACGAGATCGAATGGAAACCTTTCCCCGTATGCAACGAAACCGGCCGCCCTCTCGAGTTTAACTATGGTACCGAAGGCGAAGTCAACTGCACCATTGCCATGATCGACGACCCCTTCTTCCATCTCCTCGAGTTCTACATCCACTCCGATGCGCCCTTGTCCTGCCGTATCCCTGCCCGTCCAGCCGCCGAGATCGAAGTCGTTGGCGAGAAATTGCCCGAGCGCGAATACGTTCCTCTCGTGTTTGCTCTTGCTGGCACACTCCAGCTGAGCCATATCCATATTAGCACGCATATGAACGTGCTGCTGCATAGTACGCCGAAGCACCACTCGCATCCCCATGATAGCGGTGTGCTGGACTCAGCTATTGCGTATAGTACGAGTCCTCTGCATCATATGCAGGGCTCGGCTACGCGCAAACTAGTGATTGGCGATCCGCTGCCTTTGGCGCTTTCGGTCCGGTGGTTCCCTACGCCGGCGCTGCCCAAGACCGAGGGACGAGTCGAGTGGCAGGGCCTGGGTGGTCACATCTACGCCAGCACTGTATTCTACAGTCTTGTGTCTTTCGGCGCAGGCGTGCTGGTTGCTGCCATGTATACCCTTGGCGTGGTGCTGCCGAAGAGACTTAAAGGACGAGCGCTTGGAGGTGCGACGCCGCTTGGATACGGAGTGAACACCATGGGCAATGGATGGGGATACTCGAAGCAAAACAAGAGAATAGACTAAGCTCTGGTCACGAGTCGTGCATTTATGGAGTCTTAAGGATGGATATTGGAAATGTTTTGGCATTGTAGAATTTGTAATGCGAATCTAAGCTGGAGGGAACAGTCCGTACCGGCAGTGTATATCATTTTCAGCCTATCTTCTCACGTATGATAGTCTATTCTGACGAAGATCTCATTTACTGCGTTTTGGGCTTGACGTCGCTGGCGCTCACGCGTCGTAGCAGTCTTGTGTACATGTCCGCAGCCATGACACCGGCTTTTGCATGTTAGCTAAACTCATCTTGGATGACCGAACGAACTTACGAATAATAGCAAAGGGAAGATAAGTTCCCCAAAACAAGTTCCTCTTATGCGCGTCAGCCACCAGCTCAGGACCCATAGACTGCAGCTCAGATAAACACGCTACAGAGCCCATAGCAGTCAGGCAACCAAAGGCCAAACCGGCAAGCTCAGTTTGGCCTGACGATGGCTTCTTGGATGCAAGAGTCCAGACGATGTACACAGCAAGCGGGAACTGAACAAGGAGCTCGATGTAGAACATGCTGTGAAGCCAGGCGCCGTTGAACTTTCCAGCGTAGAAGGGATCTCCTGAATGGGCAACATAGGTATTGCGGATGACGGTGAGGAAATGCAGAGGTGCTGTGGAAGAGGAGTAGAGTGACTTTGGGTAGAACTCGGTGAAGTCAAGAACTGAGATGTGTTAGTCAAACATGAGTATTGAGGATGGCGTTTGAGACTATAGGAGAGCTCAATTGAGAGTCTCAATGGGTAGGTATACGTACGGATCATGCCAATGAGCTGGACAGAAATGACGGCCATGTAGACCCAATCACGACTGAGTTTTTGCGCCATTGTATGAGCTTTAGAGATAAGGTAATGAGCAGTCTAAGGAGTATTCGAAGCCCAATTGAACGTCGAGAGAGCAGTAATTACGCTTACAATGTCGTGTACTTTTTGTGCTGTAAGAATGTTGAAGAGAGGCCGAGACCGCTGTTGGGAAATGAAACATGCCGTTCCGCACCGGGCGGAGCTCGCCGGCCGCAATTAAGGTCCGGCACCCGGAGCATATCAAGACCCGTAGACATATATAAACCAATGAATATCACTTCAAAAAAGAATTGAAGTTGAATGTGAAATTCGATTTCGCAGGTCACAATCTATCTTGTCCCCTGAAGGTATCATCTAATGTACATGAAAGCGCCCTAAAACACAACGCTTATCCATCTACCTGGTATAGTCCCTAAATATCTTCCACCAAATGATCTGTTTCCACCCTTATAATTGTCAGTCCCAATCCTGGACTCATTCTATTGAACAGCCGAAACCGTGGTAAGCGACTTCTCCAGCGCTTCAGCATCATATCCCGACATCAAATCCGCCCAGAACTCATCGTCAAACTGGAAATTAGACGCCCAGTCTGGATTATTCTGCAGCACCATCGAGGGTTCCACCGCCGTTTGAGACTGCGGCATCTCTTGCTGTTCCTCCTGTGGGATTTTAGCCAGGTACCACTGGCGAATCCAACGAACTTTAAAGCTCGACTTGAGAAAGACACTACTGCCGTCTTCCATCACACGTCGTCGTCGGTTTAATCTCTGCGCTTCTTCATCTGCTAGTTCGAATAGATCGGCCACGCGTCTAAGAAGATCTTGGAACTGGAGACGTCTTCTTGCGCGTGTGACATCCCAATCAGGGGCGTTCTCGGTCAGAATTAGGCGTGAGGCTGTTACTGTGACGAATGCAAGTACGCAGCTCACGGTGACGGGGAGGACGGAAATGTCTGTTGGTGGAAGAGCGGCGTGGTTTCCAAGAGCGACGCAGACTTCTTCAAGGCATTTCCACATGTATTCGGATCGTTGAAAGGCTTCTGAGAGGAGACTGTCTGATGATAAGAGACTGGGTGGCTTCATCATGATGATAGGTTCGTAAAGACGAACGAGTAAAGCGTGATAGTGAGTCCAGAAACCAGCTAAGTCATAGTCAGCAAATGGGGTCGTCTAAAGTAGGTAGTGGGCAAAGGAACACTCACGACTTTGCTGAACTGAGTCGGGCTGTGCTTTCGAGAATCGCTCCAGCTCGCGATGCACGTTGTCAATAGCCATAGCGGTCACGGCCTTGAAGGTTGGGGGAGTAGGATCTATAGTGTCGATTGCAGGTATCACGCTGAATGCGCGATCGGCTATGTGTTGCATCCGAACTAAGCTGACGAGGTACAAGTCGGACTCATATTCGGGAGCCTCGACGAGGGAGTCGCAGCATTGTGATAGATGGCTGCTCCAGTTTAGAAGAGTGCTCTTTTTGAAGTATGTGCTGAGGCTATATGTTGTGAGCTTTGTATTCTTTGTTAGACACGGTGAGACGGCTTACAGATTTGTGATGTGGTAAACGCCCAAGACGGCACGCTTGTCGGCCGCTGACTGGTGCACTTTCATCTTGGGACAGGGCTTGCCCATGGATGACCAGGCATCTCCAAGTAATGTTTTAGGACCGATTATCATGGCTCCAGCATGCTTGTCCAGTCTGAGGTCGACAACTAGAGCGAGGGCCAGTTGGACAATGTTGGTGACCTGGAGCTCTCCATAAAAGTGAAAGTCGTTCCTAAGACGTATTAATACGTGTTAATCATGATTGTAAAGGATGAACTTACCAAGCTAGATATACAAGTATCGCTTGTAGAATATCTATCGACTTTTCCTGGCGAACGACGAGGTGCTCGGCCAGGTACTTGCGAAACCACGCCTTGAACTCCATCTGCACCTTATCTTCAAGCGGCGACACAACAGCCAAAATAGTCCAGAACAATATCCGCGACTCTACGTAAAGTTCATGCGAAGATATCGCGCCAGACATAGGAACAAAAGGGTAATGCGGCATGTAATCTCTGCGATAGACTCCTAGCCGCTCAGCAGCCTGTTCATGCGAGACACGGAAGCCAGGGAAGAGCTCCATATCAGTACTGAAGAACGCAGTGCGATCATCACGATTGGCGAGGTCTATCGAGGTGGGATCAACCACTAAAGGGGGCATGGGTATCTCTTCACATGGCCGCGAGGGAACTTGAACTTGGGTTTGGATTTCTTGGGGACTTTCTGGTGTTAGAGGGGAGAGGCCTTTGCGTTGGTTTGCTGCGAGGAGAGAGACGATGCCATCAATCTTCTTCTCTAGCTGAGCGACTCGTCTATTTATCTTGTTAGTTGTGAATTATTTGAGATGAAGGTGTTACTTACGTTGACTTTCCGCGCTTCTTGCGTTGTGTTGTTTCAGGTACTTGGCAGTTGAGCTTCATTCGGGCACATCTACACCAAGACGTATGAGTATTTTTTTTATACCTTTAATAAATCTCTAATATCTTACCTGGAACAGGTCTTTTCTGACCTCCCCGACCCAGAAGCAGGCCACTGACATTTCATCTTGAGCCGCGCGCAATTCGTACACGCCCTCGTCTTCTGACACTGGTCTTGCGACCGGGCATCGCCCTGATTGATGAGGCACTCATCCATCATGTACGCCACCTCTAACGAATATTGCCAAGAATCGGAAATAATTTGTAAAAAGGAGGATTAGAGCGAAAATGATCAAACGTAAACGACAATCCGATTCCGACACGGGTTTCTTTCTTGACACGGAGGTAAAGATGCTTAAACGGCCGTTAATCCCGGGAACCGGAGGTCTTTATAAGGCCCGGTCCTACGCGTCTGGCCCTTGCTATTGGAATTCGAGGGTGGATTTGACCCAGTTTTTGGGCTTACGCTCGGAGTCCGGACACTTTTCGACGTCCGGTTCCCGGGTTGAGGATGTGGTCTGAGAGCCGCATAGCGCTTACAGCGGTGATTATTGAGGTTGAGCAATTGCTGTCTATGTAATTGATTACTGGCCCGCAACCCTTTCAAGGATTCTAACTGAAGCATATTTCGATATATCAAGCGCAAGGGAAATGTGATGCGAATTTGCTGGGGGTAGCAGAACTCGATTTAGGATACAAAACGATTTATCTACCATACTTCAGTCATTCCACTCCTTTCACACCAGATGCTAGCATCCATCCTTCGCATGTTAGGTGATCTCATACGACCCTATCGCTGTCAGACCGGCCAAAACTTGAGCCGAATTTATGGGAACCTTTGCCACAACACATGCCACCGAATAGAGTATGATCTTGATACCAAATCTGACTATCCGTAGTCGGTAGGAAGTTTATCGTGTTCTTGTTCCAGTAGAAGATACTTTTTATTCCATGTCTTTAGCAAATTCAACTTGCCAACGAAGGTCGATATCCGACTGTTTTGCATGGCGATTCAATGAAGCAAGACACTCTTGCAGCTCTCGACAGGCTTTGAATATTTGAGCTTTGATGATATGCTAATTACCTCGATGGTGAGTCTAGATATTTTATGAGGGCAAAAATCCGGATGATACTATATCACATAAGTCTCCATCGTTCTACTAGATCAAATTCTTTTTGAAGAGCATGCGGCATTCCAGCTATTCACATACAGAAATTGAGTTCGATATCTGGCTTCCTAGATGGACATCAATCAAAAAACATACTAATTTTAAATCCGTAAGATTAGGACCTTGGCAAATGTTTGAAGTTAGAACAGCCATATCACGGGGTGCGGAAAGATCAAAATGAGGAAATATAATCAATTCCCAATCCAAGAGCCTATTGTTAACCCCGGCCGAGGACTCGATTCAGTGATAGGTCTATCACACGCTCTGGTATCTTGACAAAAGAAAGTATGTACTAGCTGTGTCTAGGCGAGTCCTAGAGTCAGTCAACTCCAAAGCTTCCTTTTCCACCACTCGCCGTCAGTAGTAGGAAACTCAGATTCCCCTGCTGGTGGCATCTTATAGACACTCGGATTCAGACCACTTAATTCTGAAGTCTCTTGATAGAGATCCTCATCATGTTTCTCTGCGTCGGAGAAGTCATTAGTCAAACTGCTGCACTGTTAGAGAACTAACCTCGTAGTGTCGTCAGGATAACGATTTACTTCTGAGCCTTCTCCTTCTTCTTCTCGTCCTTGATGTCAGTCTTCTTGCCAGACTCTTCCTCGCCGAGATCCATTCTCATGAAGGGGGCAACCTCAGCCTGATTGCGAAGAGTCTGGCGACGCTGCTGGCGCTGCTGACGACGGGTGGTGGAGGCAGCCTCGCTGCGGTCGATCTGACCATTGCCAACGTTGCCCATGGAGGCGGAGTCGTGGGCAGTATTGTTGTTAGTGGAGGAAGGCATGTTGGCTATTAGCTTGTTGCGTAGGGGGTTGGTAGTGTTGATAGAGGGATACTTTTGCTTGTTGGTCTAAGAGACGTCGGAAAGACTTGAGAGTCTGTGGTGGAAAGGGATGAGAGTTTGGGGGGAGTTCGTTTAATTTATAGATCTTTTGGGTGAGGTCGCGACTGAAAGCATTTATGTGGTTCGCATGAACAAAGCGTGTGTTTTAGATGAATTTATGTGCTTTGAGATGTTCGTCTCTTTTACACTGCTGATAAGGAAATATGACAGATCGTCTGATTGTGAACAAAAGCATTGTAAGTCAAGACAATGAATCGCTATCGGGGAGGTGTATAGGAAGTATGAAAATATGAAAGCAAGAACACAAGAAATATTTTGTTGAACTCATGATCAACAGCTGTTCAGGAGAATCTTGAAAACGAAGCACTGGAATTCCTAAGTGTTGTCCCCATGGAAGAGCTATGAATGAATGTCCAAACTACTCTTGAACAGCATATTGTCGATGATAGTATGAGTGTGAACAATTGAGAACAGCTTATATAGCTCTATACCTCCAGTAGAAGGACTGGGTTAGTTAGGTTATCGGATGATGTGACTCAGTCAACGGATGAATATAGCTCGAAGTTCAGTAAAATTTCTGCTATGCGCTACACGTGCTGAGGTCACCTCGACGTTCATACTCTCCAGCCTTTGACTACCTCATACAGAGTCTCTTCCGTACCAACATTACCTGGAAACACTACATATGGCAGCCCTGGCCATTTTGACTCAGGTTCATCGCATCTCCAAAGAGGCACACCCGGGGCAGCCTGTCCCACAATACGGGCATGATTCATCCTCAAACCCTTGGTAGCCATATCTGAAGAAGTGATGCCACCTTTCGCAATGACATATCGAGGCTTCTTCTCAAGCCTTTGCAAGAATGAGACGAGAGCCTTGGCAACGGTGGAACCAATATCGAGGCTTTTCGCTTCGTCTTCTCCTACAATAAGCTCTCTGCTAGTCATGACAAGCACGTCCTGTCCTCTCTCGATCTCTGTCTCTGCTGTAGAAAGTGCGTTCTTGACCTCGGTGGACGCGTCCTCGGGAGACTGGAGGAACTTGCGGACTTCAAGTACAATGCTAGTCAGGTCTTGTCCTGATTTACTGCATAGTGTTTCGAGCTGTGCCGTGGTCTTTGGAACGTAGGAGCCGGCGATGATGAGACCGCCTGCGTTGCTGGAAAGATTAAGTTGACTCGCTGTGATAGGGGGAATAGAAGGTATTCCAAGTCTGGCAGATACTAGCGCTGCGCCTGTTCGGTAGAGGAATCGTTTGCCAGAGTTCGAGGCCTTGATCAGAGCAGCGACAACGACATCGACATCTTCATCAGCGGCTGCGTTGATGATAATGACTGGTCGTTGTCCGTTGACATCTTGTAACAGCTGTTCATAGACAGCTTCGATACCCCCGTTCCGAATGGTGTCCAAGCTGATCGACGTGATTCTCTCTTTTGGCACAGCCCCCTTGGTCTTTTCGACCACATAATCACGAAGGTTGGAGCTCTTGTACACAAAGCTGGCATCCTTCGCAAAAGGAGTCTGAGAAGCAGGGACTAACTGACTGCCTTCTTGAACGTAGTGGACATCGTCGATGGTGTATCTGCCCCCCTGCAAAAAGAAAGGGCACAGAATCCATGCATCAGCTGCACCGAGCACATGTTCAGCAGCCTCAGCCTCCAGCGGGAAATGTCCACGTAAAGTCGAGTCACTTCTAAGAACAACTTCAAATGCGGAATTTGTCTCTTTTGCGGCAGCTTGCAGGTTGGTGCAGATTTCGATGATTAATTCCTTGGCTTGTTGCGGGTGCAAGGCCCGGGAGTTTGTGAGGATAAAGAAGCCGCTTCCTGGCTTTGTTTGCTCAAACTCGCTTACGAGCCGCTGTACGCCCCAAACAGTGAGGATATTTATATCGTGACAGGTTTGAGTGCCGGTTGGGTCATCGTCTAGAATAACGAGGATGGGTGCTTTGTTGGAGGCGCTGAGCTCTTGTTGAGTTTGGCTGCGGACGTCTTTCGCTGTTACTGGAGGAAGTGACGAGAGGACTTCATCTCTGTTTAAAGTCTTATAATCAGTCATTTTGTCTTGTGAATTGAGTGTTGGCCTGATAGTGATGATGTTAATGGCTCGGTGTTTGTTACTGCGGGGTTCCTGGTTGTATCCGCGTGTCAATCCCGAGATGTAACTGCGGTTGGTAGAAGAGTAATAAGTGGGCTCCTATTTTTAACTACGGAACATTAAGCCACTCTAATCCTTACTTCCTTGCTAAGTATTCGTTCGATGGCATGGGTATATCTATTGAATCAGGATGATGTTTGTTTATTGGATAATAGCTTTGAATGCGTTTGTGCAAGCACAGGTATCACGCCTGTTCGCTACTCTTTGCCGCGTTCAGATACTTGGAAAACACGGGTTAGAGGTTTCAAAAAATGGTTGGTCTATTGTTCTACCTGCAGACCTTGTGCAGTGGAGTTGTTCGAGGCGCATCACGGCCCGTGGTTGGAGTGACTACTTCAGTGAACAGGGCCATGATTTGAATGAAATTCATGGAAGGTCTGAACTCAAGCAGTGTTCATTTCTAACTGCTCATAATCAAACCTAATCTTAGAGATGTTCGGAATCTCGTGTGTAGAACAAAGATCGAAGCACAGACAATCAACAATCAAGCTCACATATAAAATAAAAACAATCCTCCCAAGAGCACCCGGTTCTGTTCTCTTCAGTCTCATTCAGAGTCAGCAAACATCGAGTTCATCACCAGAAACCTTTGCTTACACTTTCACACCCTTTCGAAAACTTCACCATCATGCCTGATTTTCGTCGTCTTTTCTTCTGCGCCTGGGTCTTGACTGGCTGCGGATGTTGTCGCCGCCGCAAGCCTGCCCAGGTTGAGCAAGCTAAACCTCAGCAGGATCGGACAGAGCCTATTCAGGTTGAGCATCGGGATGAAGAGCACTCTTCGTCCGATTACGCTCAGTATTCAGGTATTCCGCAGTCTCCTTGTGGTGTTCTTCGCCATCCTAACGAGTTTGAGGCGATGGTCGGACAGGATGAATTTGGATTGAGCCCTACTGCAGCTGGTCCTGCAGACAAGCAGGTCAAGGACTCCAAGTAGTTTGGAGGTACCTCAAAATGGTTAGGGTTGGCGTTTTGGAGTTTTGATACCCAGATGGCGGTAAAGGCGAATGCCTAGGGGACGTGGTCCCAACAATCAGGTACCAGAATTAGGGTTTATATCTACTCTTTCTATCTTGTAGTATAGAAAATCACAATTGTGCCTTGCACTGTTCATGTTCTCTAACGGCTAACATACCAAAGTACTTAATGTTAAAACGGTGATATAATGTCCTGGATTCATATTATCTTTGCCAGCTACTTGTCCTTCATCTTCTCCTTCAGCCAACGAAGATTAGCGGCGCTTCGTTTTGTTTTAGGGTGCTCAGCCCCATATAACTCGGTGTAACCATTACATGCCCTTTCGTAAAACACGCAAGCATCCTTCGTACGAGACCGCTTTGAGAGGATCCAGCCGAGATTTGCTATTAACTTAAGTGTGTCCGGATGTTCTTTGCCCAGTACTTTCTCGCTCATCTCAAGACACTGGCGTAGCAACTTCTCTGCTTCTTTCAGGTTGTCCGACTCAGCCAAGGTAAGCGCAAGGTTCTCCATGCTCGAGAGCGTATCCAGGTGCTTTGAGCCAAGTTTTTCCTGCATGATCTTGAGGCACTGGCGGTGCATCTTTTCCGCCTCCTTAGGTTTGCCAATCTTGTTGAAGAGCTCGGCCAAGTTGTTCATCAGTGGGAGTATCAGGCCGTTCTCGAAGCAGGGTTCTTCTTTGGCCACTTCTAGACATTGACGGTAGAGTTTCTCGCCCTCTTCGAACTTCTCCTGGCCGATGAGAGCATTCCCCAGGTTGATCATGCAGCTCAATGTCTGGTAGTGTTTTGGACCAGATACCTTTTGCCTGGTCTTGAGTACTTTTCGGTGCAGCTTTTCTGCTTCTGCATACTTCCCTTGGTTGTGCAGCGCGATCCCAAGTTCTGCCGCGCTTAGAAGCGTATTGTCGTGGTCCCACCCAAGCACTCGCTTATCTGCCTCGAGACTCCGTCTGAATATTTCTTCCCCATCTTTGCATTTCCCAGTAAATCGCCGATATATACCCAGTTCGTAAAGCAATCGGTCCCATTTGATGAAGTATTCTTTTGATCGTGGCTCCTGCTTTAGAGTGGCATCGACATGGGGATCGAGTTTTTGACAAACTGCCCAGTTCTGCGGCTTTCGTGGGTCGGGGTACTGTTCCAGTATGATCAGAAGTATGACTTGGCTCCATTCCTCTTCGCTACGACAACGCTTGCTTGGAACTGACTTTATCCATGCGCGTGTACAAAATTGAACAAGAGGATGCATCTTGAATAAGTCTCCTTCGCAAGAGACAGAGACAAGCGAGTAGTCTCGTAGAATTTCCAAGTCATCATCTAGGCTGGTTTTGTTGTCTTTGCAATATTTCTTATAGTAAGCAGTAAGTAAAGACTCGGGGATGCCTTGAGTATCGAAGAAGCTCATAAAGGACAAGAGATCGGCCGCGGATTGTCTTTCGCGTCGAATCTGATTGAATGTGATCTGCCAGGTGGTGATGACCGAATAAGATGCAGAATCGTCTCGCCGCAAATCGGGCATCTCTTTCTCTAAGATGTTCGCAAGCTTTGTATTGCTGTTCTTGAGAACAGATAGGTACTTAGTCACGGTCATGAGCGGCCTGTTTCGTCGGATATATGCAGCGGCTTGGCTGATAGCAAGTGGCAAGTAGTCCAAAGCCTCGAGGAGAGCTATGACTGATTCGTCCTTTCTATCACGTTCCTGGCCGAGGCCCGTTTGGAGTAGTTTGAATGCTTGTAACTCCGTCATTCCTGACATTTGGTGGATGTTCGGCGAGCCTACTAGCCGCGTCGCCACGCTCTTGCTTCGAGAAGTGACAACGATTGCTCCGCGGCCAGTTGTTGGAAGATAAGAAAATAGCGGTTTGTCTTTTGACTTCGCCCTTTTCCCAGTTTCTTTACTTGGAAAGAAGACATCAGCGGAATCAGCGTTGTCGACAATCATTAGCCACGGTCCATTCTCTTCGTCGCAAAGCCAGTCGTAAACCAGCTGGAGTACGTTGCACTTTGGATCATCGCGCCACGGCAGCTTTAATTTGTCGGCAATCTTTTGGTAAGATTCTTCGAAGCGGACCTTGGAGCCTCCGTATATCCAGAAAACATAAGCGTCTGCTGGGGCTTGCCGAACTCGATGTGCATATTGGATGACGATTTGTGATTTCCTTGGAATAGTCAGTGAAAGGTATCTTGGTGGTGATAAAAGTGGTTTAAACTGACCCTACGCCACCTACGCCAACAAGCGCTGCGCGACTGTTCACTTGTGCAGTCTTCTCTTCTAGCCAGCTCATGGCTTTTTTCCTGTCGATAAAGTTGGGATCCGGTGGAAAAGGGACAGTTGAGAAAGGCTTGACGGGCTGGGGTTTTCCTGGCTCCTGTACTTCTTTGGGGTAAGTGTCAACCACGGATAGGGAGTTATTGGTGTTTGACTCACTACGGACTGTCTTCTCCTTTTTCCTATCAGCTTGAACGTAGCACTGAAGAATCCCTTTGGCCGTCGAAGCTGCTGTCGCTGATGCAAAGTCTTGCCATGCTTTGGCCTTGTGACTGTCGGCATAGTCGCACACACCTTTGACCACGATGCAAGGTACTTCGTCCCATACCCCAGCACCTTCCATTTCAAATGCAATAGCGTTTGTTTCCTTTGCTATGCTGTCTCGGTCTGATGCTGACTTGATGACCATATCTCCCGACGCAACAGTTCCCACATGTAAATGAACTGCCGGTGTCGTGTTCTTACTTCTCGAGTCTGACTTCTCGTCCAACTGGAGCCGTTTTCTTGTGACCAGGTTACTCTCTTTGCAACCAAGATCTTTACATAGTGTATGCAGTGCTTCCTTGCAAAGCGTAGGTGGACTGGCATTGCAGTTCGGGCAGTTGTCGGAGGCTTTGCCGCGGTGTTTATGGCGATAAGAAGGCTTGAATAACTTGTCGTGGGTTCCCCCTAAGTAATCGTATCTGGTGCTATACTGCGTTTTGGCGACCTTTGCTTGAATCTCTTTCATAAAACCTGTACAATGCTTTGAAAGGACTTCAATTCCTCTGGAAGTTTCGAAAAACCGAACAAGATTTCGTACGTCCTTGTTCGGCCGACCTAGGTTGTCTTCGATAGTGTTCTTCATCTCGAATTTGCCTGGGTATCGTCTCCCAAAGTCATACTGGCAGACAGATTTGCTGATGACAACGTCACCAAGCAAGATTTCGGCATCTTTGTTGTGTCGATCGAAGGGCAAACCACCGCAAACTCCTACAAGCAGAGCCAGACGCAATCCCGGGAAACTGAAGCGCATGCCGGCAGCTGCACCAGCGGCGTTGGCTTTGCCCATGTGTGGGAGAAGTGCCAAGACGACATAATGCTTGCCGATCCGACCGGTTGTATAGTGATTTGTGTCTCCTACTGCTTTTCCATACTGGTCACCATCCTCATCCCAAAACTCGTCAAAGGTATAGCAAACAGCGTCGTATTCGAGTGGAAGAGCGCAAATGATTGCGACCTCAAATTCATCGCGACTGCGTGGCCGTGGCGGCGCCATTAATAATATTGAAATAAAGGAGGAAATAAAACTGCTTGCTAAAATAACGCACTTTGGTAAACTAATACCTATTGGAAATATTTGAATGGTTCATGTTGTCAGCTTGCGGGGTTTTATCTCGTTATCATCAGGCCCTGAACCTAGGCAGCCTGCAGCTGGAGGCTGAGCTGCGCCAAGGGTGTGCATAAGACACTGCATAGCCCCATAAGGCGTACTCAGCATTGCGGCAACCTGGCAATGCCCTCACTGCACCTCGGAAGGGTTGGATTAGTGAGCAACATCCCGCGATGGCAAACAGAACATTTATTTATAAGCATTCAGATTCTATGCTCAATCTAAGCTCACCTCTGCGATGTATGCAGCACCTAGAGATAGATGGTCAACTCGAGATGGGTTGAGAAACGAGGAACTAACTATTAGTCACCTATCATATTAAGAATTTCTTCGAGAGAAGCCAACATTACACATTTAACAGATATGTTGGGGCTTTCCCATCCTATTAAATACTTTCATCCGTCTTTAATACAGTAGTGGTATGTATACTATTTTAGATAATAGTCTTATTATTCTAAGTTTCCAAGTTTAAAAAAAAACCTATAAACACCAAGAGCTGGGATTTTTAAGGCGGTAAGTAGTGTTGTGTTTATATTTGGTATTTAATCCATTATTAGAGCTTATAAGTATATACTAGATTATATTCAGCTTAGTATGTACGTCAAGATGTATTTAAAAGTGGTATCAGCTATGCATAGGCGGTGAAAACAATGTCAAGAGAGAAGGGTTAGATGTCTTTATATATATTCCAAGTGTGATAGTAAATAGCCGGTCTAGCGGAAGTTCATAGAAGATTGCGGCGACGCTTCTCAATAATATCATTTTGTCTAATAGGAAAATAGTCCAACCCCATATGACCTCTAGCAACACAGTTCACTCACATTCTCCCCTAATATAGTTTGTGATACGCGAAATGTGAGCGTATGTTCGCCTAGGTATGTAAGCTTCCAGTCAGATCAGCCATCAAGGCATCGCATAATCAAGATGAAGCGAGAAGTCACATCAATTTAATCCAGCAAAGTGTGAAGCATTATAATATAGCGCAACAAGGAAAAATACGGATATCATTATGACCGAAACGCCTTATGAGAGAATGACAGAAGCCGACCCAAAATATACATGAAATAGATGAAAAAATTCTATGATGCACTTCTGCCGTATGGAGAATCGTTTTCCCAAACTTGGTGGACGTCCCTGGAGAACTGTGCCGTTAACTCTCGGATCTTGCTATTTGATTTGGTCAGCTACAGGATGGCACGTTAAGGGCTGGCATTTACGCACCTGAGCTTGGACAAATCCATATCCATAGAAACGACAGTGGAAAGATCCGACAGATGATTCTTGGTCATGGCTTGTTCATGGGCATCCACAACGGCTTGTTGTATCTGCCGGCTCTCGACCAGGGCATCTGTGAGCTGTGCCCAAGCCTGTGCGGCTTGCATGAGGTATTCGCCTATGTCGTTGACGAGGGTCTTTGCTTGGTCGGACGGGGGAGTCTGCTTGGCCATGGCGGTGGAAGCAACCTCTAGATGTTGAACGAGAGCCAACAAGTTCTGGGTAGACTGTGCGTCGTATTCAGGACGGACCACGGCAGATCTGTTTGGGGTAGTCATCTGGAATGATTTTGGGATTCTTGATGTCGACCGTCAGCTGCTGGCCAGGTGGTTGAGTCGGTGACTTCGCTTACGATGAAAGAAGTGGTGTGGTTTTTACAAGGTCTTGGTGACTGTGTTTGAGAGTGCTAGGCTTGAAATAGGAGGTAAAATTTTAAATATTTGCTTCTGTAATAGCACAGTGAAATAAGGGTTATGTTGAGATATACATGAAAAATGAGCTGAGTTTGCGTTGGAATGTTGATCGTGAGAGGGCGAAACACTTGGGCAGCTTGGCTTGTCACGTCTGAGCGGTGGAGACAAAGGCGCAGTGCAGCGCAAGAAAAAAAGGAGGATAGCCGACCGACACGAGTGAGAAAAGAGAAAACAAGGCCAGAGAAGGAAATACTCAAATTTTAGCGTCTCAGAAAAGAACTAGGAAGAAAACGGGGAGGAAACAAAATGTCACTGACAAGACAGCAAAGCCACCAAACTCTGCTTAATTGGGTGTGCAAAGTTTGGTATGAGGGGACAAGAAAGGGGAGGGTGAGAAAGGGAAAAGCTTCTAGAAGGGCTAGAATTTGGGGCTCTTTTTGAGAGAATTACATTTTTGGCTGCAGTTGTGCTGTGTCATGTCGTGTCGTGTCGTGTTGTCTCTTTTCTCTTCTCTCAATCACTGAAAGCTCGGGCGGGTGGCGGGATCGACAAGGCCCGGCAACGAGTCCGGTGAGAGAAGATGGTCCCACCGGCGCTTATTGGGGAAATAGAGCGGCCACTTGACTCTTTGTCGATCTAGAATCGGCATTGGGCTGAGTAATTAATTAATCCGTGTTTAATGAGATGGGTCTGAGACAAGGCGAGCTAAGTTAGCCGCTGCTCAATGGTGCGGGAATGACATCAGGGAAATTGAACTCGTCACATTCACAATCCCGAGTATTCGGAGCTTCTGCCCCTCTTTCCCCGCGATGGGAGATCATCTCTGGGGCATTCGATATCGTGGGTGCAGATTTGAATGGCTTCATTCATGCCGAAAGGGTCTTTGAGGCGGGAAGACCAACTGTATAGAGTATAATTGCGGCGCAAGATCTCGCTGTCGTACCATTATGCTATGGATGAACAAAGCCAAGGTTCTCACGATATCAACCAAGACCAGTCAATCCATCCAAAAGACTGACCGGTCCCTATTATTAAAGTGGAATCGGCGAGCAACAAATAAATGTTTATTATCCACCGGTGAGACTGCAAAGACATACATGCCCAAGCTAAACATCGCATCGCACCGTCCCGCGTGACTACGCCTTCTCTCCTCTCTTGTCTCTTTTCCCCCGGCCAAGTCCGAAACTCTCACGATGATTATCTGTGTACTGCCCATCAAAAGCAGGGGTAAACAAAAACCCTTCTCCACAGAGACGACAACAACGACCGGCAATCGAGCCGGGAGATGGTTACACAGAGACAAGCAGCGCGATATGCGGTGAACAAAAAACAAAGAACTCGGCCCCCGTGCTCCTCCACTCACGCTAATGCACCCGAAACAATGGTTCGGTACCTCCGCAAAATCCGCCGAATGGTTGGATTCTCATCCCGGCCCATCCACACCATTCTACCGTACACATGGCGGGCGGGCGGCTATGAGGAAAAAAACGTTCGCTAGATGCGCACATCCCGCGATCTTGAAGATGGGAATTGATTTCTGACGAGAATTGCGGGAAAAGCAATTTGTTTAATGTCGTGCAGGTTCTCGAAGCTTGGGAGGGAGTTTCAGATTGTTGGTTGGTGTTTGTACACTACTAGTCAGTTGCTTGCATATATGCAGTCTTGAAATCCAATGTTTGCTTTTGAGATTATTTGTCTAGGCAGCAAGATATCATTGTGTTGTCTCAATCAGTGTTTCCGATTGTTTGCTCACACAACAGCTGGATTTGCCACCAATGTAAGATCTACTACCGCTTTGCTTCCAATGAATCATCATGATTTGACCCGCGTCTGTACGTCTTTGCCGAGTTTCAAAAGATGTGCCTTTGTTCTGAGCCCACTTATATCTATAGGGGTACAAAAAGGCAGTCAACAGTGAATTGTATCCCAGTACACACAAGAAGCCATCATACCCTTGCGTCCAAGATCAACAGCCGCTATAATATTACTTCTGAGAGATCTGCTTTCCGAGATGGCGTGGTACAGACCGTGTCCACCCCGGTGAGCTGTAAGGGCGACAGCCGATGCGTGTATCCATACTCACCTGCATAAGTCCAAGACAAATCGTGGCAAAGATAAAGTATTGCACAAGTAATGAAGGATCGAGACATCCCTGGGTCAAACGCAAGACTCGCGTCATTCTGTTCGTGGTGGCTTCATTGCCTGCAGTTTTCTCGTTAACATATGTTGGTGTCATGGAAATTTGCGCATTGCGAAAAGGGATTGTTCGCCGTAAAAGCGACTCTAAATGTTTGTTCAAGGACAGATTGGTACAACAAGACCATATCGACAAATGTAACAAAACAAGATTTCTGATAACGGGAACTATCCCTTAGTGAGACATGCAGACATGAGGCGCGATAGAAAACAGCCAGGCAGAGAAATATGCCTATATGCGTATCATAATTGAGATGGAAAATTTTCACTATCAATTGTAATTCGATTAGACTTCATCTATGTCTATCTCTTAATTATTCGGCTGACACTTACAGCCGCCCGAAGATTCCAGCATAGGAGCCCAACACTCTACCATACTTGAATATTTCATAGCAATCTTCAAATAATTGTCAAATTATGGGTAAAGCTTATTGCCTCTTCTCTCGAGGAAACGCAGCTCGATCTGCCCAAACCGAGATTCACGGCTGATCGCATCCCTTGACAGAGTAATTACAGATTGTCGTCTCGGCGCCTAAAGCAACCACTAACCGAGATATTTGGCTCTAAACCTGTACAGTAGAACTTGCGAACCATGGATACCATACAAGTGGAGTTTCTATCAAACAGAAATGGTCTTTGCCCAAATCTTGACCATTTGACAATCCTACCTGAATTACTTACCCATCCCATCCTTGCAATGGCACCAGCCACTAATGCGCGTCAGGGCAAACGAACAAGCTTTAGTGTCAACTCGGCCGCTAATGCAGGCTGGGCCGATCCTGAAAAGCAGGGTGTTAGTGGGGGCGCTAAAGTCGCAGCACGACAAATCAACGGTACAACCGGTCAAAGTTGATCGTCTAAACTGTTTCTCCTCGGCCGCTAACGCTGACTTGTCCGATTTATGGAATTTCTACCATCGTGAGTTAGCCGTTGGGCGCTAATAGGTGAATTCGGTAGATGAACAAATAGTCAGGAGGGCAAAACGGCTACTAGCAGAGACATGTTGTCTCGAGACAGCTTGTAACTCTATTTTTTGTTGCGGGGGAGTGCGGAGGATTGAGAAAACTCCCCCCAGGTCTGTTGATCACAGAGAAGGAAACATAGAAGCCTTATGCATTTACTAGTACGTGAGCAAGAAACGATCACTTCGGTATACATTCAAGACTATAAATAATTCAACATTGTCTCAATAAGCTACAAAGCTGTCAACCAGATCAAGTCATACTCTCAACATACATTCACATTCACGAACCAAACGACTCTCAACATGAGTAAACCTTCAATCCTCATCATCGGTGGAGGTGTCTTCGGAACCTCCACTGCCTACCATCTCGCCGAGCGCGGCTACACGAATGTCACCGTAGTCGATCGCTTCGACGCCCCATCCAGAGATTCAGCCGGCACAGACCTGAACAAGGTCATTCGTGCCGACTACCCCAACCCACTCTACGCCAGGCTAGGCCTTGAGACCCTTGGCGTCTGGAAGGACCCTGACTCCCTTTTCAAGGGTCTCTACCATGAGAGTGGCTGGATCATGGGCGGCCATGAGGCAACCAACAAGTGGCTCGAGAATGCCAAAGCCCTGGCTGAGAAAACCAACAGGCCTGGGGTAGAGTATCTGTCGGCTGAACAGATGAGGCAGAAATGGCCAGCTCTCACTGGAGAATTTCCAGATTGGACCAACTTGTACAGTCCTCAGGCTGGTTGGGTAAGACTCCATAGCTCAACTGAACCTTGTCCACGAACAGTATGATACTGACCAAGTATTTCCACTTAGGTCCCCTCAGGTCAAGCCCTCCTCCGCATGGCCATAGCTGCCCAAGCGAAAGGTGCAAAGTACATCACTGGGGATGCTGGTCAAATCAAGACGTTGGTGTACGACCATGACGGAACTTGCAAGGGTGCCATCGCTGCCAACGGTCAGTACCATTTTGCCGACAAGGTTATCGTGGCCGCTGGAGCAAGTCTACCCGCTCTTGTCAAAGGCGCCAGAACCGACGTTAACGCGCAAACGTCGGCAATCTGCGTCATTCAGCTTGAGCCGCATGAGATTGAAAAGTACAAGGACATTCCTATCATTGATGATTTTGAGCAGGGTTTGTTGAATGATTTCTTTTGTGAGATGGTGAGCTAAAAATGTACAGGCATCATATTCCCCCCTGATGAAAACGGCCTCATCAAACTGTGCAGTGTAAGACTGGTGACCAACTACAAGAACCATGAACATGATGATGCCTCCGTCTTACACTCTGTCGGCGATTATCCTTTTGACGGATGCCCGAGGGAACTCGAGGATGAGCTTCGACAGTTTGTACGGGAGATGATCCCAGAACTAGCGGATCGGCCATTTGTCCACACGCGTCTTTGCTGGTAAGCTCTTAGCTCACCCGCCTTGAAGCTCCACCAAGTCTACGTCCGCAAAGTTAACAAATGCCCAGGGATGGCATGGCCACAGACCTCAACTTCCGCATCTGCCCTTATCCCGAGAACAAGAACTTGTACATTGCCACTGCAGGATCGAACCACGGCTTTAAATTCCTGCCCATCATTGGTAAATACGTGGCCGATCTTCTTGAAGGTAACCTCAATGAAGATCTGAAGGATCTCTGGAGTTGGAAGTTTGGGAAGAAGCCCAAGGACTTTCAGGATCCTCACCCATTTCCCTTGCGGGATTTGTCCGAGTTGACCGGCTGGAAGGGTAGAAATGCTCCTGCTGGCGGAAAGTTGCCTTGGACGTGGAGCCGCAGTCGTCTTTGATGGATTGGTGTCAGTTTTGGATGTACCCCTGCGTAGGTGTAGCGTATGGCCGTTCCCTCCACACGTGTCATGTATGAACCGCCCGGCAAAAAACGAACGGCATTCCTCGCAGCTTACCAAGATAGATAAACGATGAGTACGTACCCTAGAGCAGAAACAGGGAATTAGAGTAAATTTAATCACATGATGAATTGCGCTACTAAATGACCCAATAAACGCCATCTCCGCTTGAATGGATCTACCGTACGTGGAAACGCTACTTTGGTTTATCAGATTTAGCGTTGTTGTCTCTTGACACTGACTTTGACGCGGCTCTGTTTTCTCGCTTCCTTTCTCCGTCGCTCGTGGCAATTCTCCACACTCAAATCGGAAACGACCGCCGTCAAGGAAGTCTTGGGAGAGAGTCCGACATTTTCAGTCCCAATAAAGATGGATGCAATTGAAGCCAAGCAATGACTGCACCTCGGGGCCACCGCGGGCTTTTGAGTGGCCTTTGAGTTTATAGTAATGGACGTTTTCGGCGGCTAATGCTGGTTTACATATTGAGGACCTCCAAACTATTTTATCCGCCTCAAATCTCGAGTCCACAAACAACTTCTTGATTTTTATCCCATCATTCGAATACTTTATTGCAACGCCTCCACAATGACCTGGTAAAGTTTCGGCTGGTGGAGTTACCGATCTTCTCAGGTATATCTGTATGTGACTTGTCATTACCGTGACCCCTCTAGCATCGAGGTGCAATAGCATGCTTCCAAGATGGGCAAGTTTAACGGGCGTAAACCCGTGGCTTGTACGGCGTGTCATTCCCAAAAGCTGAAGTGCAGCGGAGGTTTGTAAAATCTCACCCAAGATACTTGTCCAAGTACTAAAATTGTGGTGGTAGAAAACCCTTGCGACCGATGTGTTCAACGCAACCGAGAGTGCGTCTACCCCATGAAGGAGAAATACATCACCGTGCCCGAAAGCTATCTGCGCGAGATAGAAGGAAAAGCCAATATTAGTCGCCAGGCGGGTTTGGTCGACACACAAGCCGCTTCTCCTCAGCATGAAATAAGTCATTTATCGCGTGCCAGTGACAGCCTGGCAGGGGCAAGCCATTTACGGCAAGACTGCGCCGCAGAGCTCTTTATCCAGAAGCTCAAGGACCTTTCTGCATTGCTACATCCCTTTGTTCAATCTGATTCCTGCCAGCCATTAGAAGCCTGCAAAGACAAAGACTATGTCTACTTTCGCTTGAAATCTCACTTGGGTCGTAAGTACAGAGAATTCAGGGAACCCTATCATAGTATGCCTAATTCTCATCTTGCTGCATAGAACCCGAGCTTCTGGTCGAGCTACCATCCAGGCAACAAGCTATACATCTTTTGGATATCTTTGAAGATGAATTCAGTGACTATCATTGGTTCCTTCGAAAAGACTTTCGGACGCGGCTGTATTTGACATACTCTGATCCTACGAGCCAATCTGGTGACAGGAATTGGTTTTGTCGAATTTCTGCTGTTTTGGCTTTGGCACAAGGCTCGGAAGACGAGCCAGGACCTGATCCTTTAGAGGCGGAGAATTCTACTAATCCGAGTCTACTTCCGCCCGGGGTAGATCTATTTGAGCAGGCTGTCCGCTTGTTCAGAATTTCAGAAGATCCCACTCTAGAGGACATGGAAGCCTCAAATCTCATGGTAATCTACTTGCCGGTTAACTCAATCCTGATTACATATGGCTAATCAGGAGTTTTATCCCATCTAGGCTTACTATTGCTACTCAGTAGGCCAGCCAAAGACTGCCTTTATCTACACCAGTCAAAGCCTGACGTTAGCAAAACTCCTACAGCTAGACGAGTCGAACTCAGATGAGCCTCAGGGGCTGGCAAACGAGACTGGTAACCACCAGCAAGTTCTGGGTGAACATATGAGGCGACTTTGGTGGACAGCTTTCTGCCTGGACAGGATGGCGGCTGAAGAGCTCGACATGTCGTCGACACAGCAGAGCATTCCAAAAGATCTAACCCTGCCATCCTCTAACCACCTTTGCTCAGAGGATATGGGTCAATTTTTCGACACTGCGACTTTCTTGGGAAATATCGAGCGTGAAGTGGGTGATGCAGTGAGCCAATAAGTAGCTCAGAGCACACATCACAAGCTCTACACTATTCCTCGATACCGGCTGCCACAGAGCTGTCCTCAGAACAATAAAAAAAAACCAGAAATACAACTTGACAGGCCATATGATGCTGCGGTGTCAAAGTGATCGAGTCAGGCTGGACTCGTGGCGTCAGGAGATCCACGTCTTTATCGCAGCTATTGCAAGGTATGTCTTTTAGAACATATACATGCCAGTGCTTGGCTATCTTATATCAAAGCTTGTACTGACATTGGTTTAAGCTATTATAGTATTCTGCCACGCTCAATTGGCTACTATGGTAACAATTCTTTGGGCAAATACCAATCTGTTACAAAATAATATGACGCTGTAATGCTCTTGTGATAGGCTCGAATTACAGCTCTCGACTATGCCTTCTTCTTTCCGGATTTCTTAATACTCCAGCTTTTCTTTATTATACGGGTGCTCTAGAGAGATAGGCTGTAAAATAAAACTCGCTCACTATATTCTTTCGAGTTGTATTTGCTGCGAATCGTTGAGCGATTTAAATGCCATTTTGACAACGCGTTTATTTCGTGGTTTAAATACACTTGAAGCAATTTATATCTTATTACAGAAACGACGACAGGTATAAGAATAACCGTGATACGACAAGAATGTGAAATTATAGTTTGGGGTGTACGCGGGGCCTACAACAAGTCGGCTGGTGATTTGGCTAGCTTTTCGAGGGAGGCAATTGTGATTGTGATCGAGAAAGAAAGCGCTGAGCTGCCATACAAAGTGTTCTCTACTATAAGCACCTAGATGGACAGCTGCTAGTTGAGAGACTGGATAACTACGTTCGTAAACATAAGATCAAGAGAGGGTGAGGATTGTGTATACTTACATATGCCTTAAAGAGATACATCAAGGTCACACATCTGAGAAAACAGGATTTTTCTTTTTGCACAATGGGGTATCGTGCCCGATAACTTAAGAAACGCTTTTCTTCTCCCAAACTCATGGGGTGCATGAGGAATATCTTCTCATTTGAGCTACTAGCCTACTACTTATCAAATGAAGTTGCCTCTAGCCAACCAAGCACATCCTGACCAAACACATCCGGCTTCTCAAGAAGGGCCCAATGCCCTCCCTCTCTTGTGATACTCTTGATGTTGGGTAGATAGCCTCCATCGATTGAAGGCTGTAGCGAAGCGGGACGGCACACAAAATCTTGCTCTCCGCCCCAGTAAAGCGCAGGAACCCTGACCGTCTTCGCATCTTCCGGCAACAACTTGTCTGCCTTGTTCTGCACACCAAACGTGAATGCCTTGTACCAGCAGCTCGGGGCGTCGAACCCGCCCTCCTTGCCCAATCTCTCGACAAAGTCCGCCTTGTGCTCCGGTGTGGCGTACGGTAGAGTCGGCTGCGTGCGACCCTCACTGACGAACTTTCGCATGCCACCAGGGCTGACCCAATAGTCGAGCCAAGTTTGAGGATCGCCATATGACACGGTGTACACAGAGTCGACGTTCTTAGTCATGATGGGGCCGGCGTCGGCGGCGTTGAAAAAGTGCCAGTACTCGTAAATACCCCAACCGTATGCTTCCTTTGTGAACTTGTTCACCGTGTCAAGGTCGAATTGCCCTGTTGGCGGGATGTAGGTGACGTTGGCCATGATGAGACCAGAGACACGCAAGGGATAGAAGTTGTATAGGCGTTGAGCCATTGCGCTACCCCAGTCGTGGCCAACAGAGACGACTTTGGACAGTTTCTCGGCGTCCAGAATCTCGGCAGCATCTTTTGCCACGTGTTGCCAGGCATATGCCTCAAGGTCAGTAGGCTTGGATGTGCCGCCATATCCTAGGCAATCCACGGCGGCGACGCCATAGCCATGAGGGAGAAGATAGTCGTTGATCAGACCGGCCCAAAGCTTAGCAGTGTCGGGCCAACCGTGGAAGAGAATAAGTGTAGGCTTTGAGTTCTCTGCGGGGGAGGTGTAGTATGTGTAGGTGAAACCGCGGGAGACCTGCAGGGTCTTCCGGGTGAGCTTAGAGAGATCCATGTTTGCCATGATGGAAGTGCTTAGGAGGTCAAGTTTGCCACAAGAAGAACAATGAAAAGCAAAGCAGACTGTTGCATTCGTACATATAACGCATTCTAGCTACGTAGCTGACAGCCTTGGTTGTTGGACCCGTTGATTTAATGTCGGTCGCCTTACTTGACATCCCTGGTCTGGCCAACGCAGCGACGATCCGCAGAAACTTGACGAATAGCTTTGTTAACGGCCCCTCAATCCATGTGCCGCGGGTTGCTACAGTCCACAGATGCGCACATGTAGGACTCTGACTGGCAGACGGTTGGTTCACCTCTATCCACTATTCCACATGAGTGTTGCACCTGCGAACATAGGTCTTGGCAGGTACCCGGACCAACCTCCGGGTATAGTGGCACAGGTGGACAAGAACATCTCGGTTGTTACTAGTCCACATACCTATGCTACTATATCTGGTGATAGTTTAGGTGTATTCTAGAATAAGATATTTCTCTTTCCTTATCTGGACATCAGAGGCTGAAAGTGTTATCAATGTGCTGAAGTCTATATTCAAACAATTAATGCCACAACACTGATATGCCCACTGGGTTTGCGCGGTTTTCGCGGAGAAGTATGTAGTGAACAAGAGTTTGATGAATCACGCAGATCCTTTGCGTAGTTTGATTCATGATTCTTGGTAGGACCGATCATGGAGACGTTGGTTGTTGGTTCTGGGATTAATTGTTCTTGCCCGGGTCCCTTCCTTGCCCTCGAGCCGTTATACGGCCCTATACCTTATGTAATAGTCTACGGCTGAAGAAAATCCGAGTCTAATAGCTGGCATCATCCCGGGCAACAGGGTCTGCAGGGACCTCCCGGACGGACAGATGAAACTCGTAAGGTGTTCTATTCCAAAATACGTTTAGTGCAAAGGCTAGTTTTGATTATCTTGACCACTCATAGTCAAGACGGTCCCATCACTCCAGAATAATTCTCCCTACAGTGCCTGTTGCTGAAGATTTAGGCCGAGTATCACCTTAGCACCCGGCGGCACCGTTTGCTACCCGATGCCTCGACCGCCAATAAGGCGTTATTCGCGGGTAAGGCTTTCGGGTAGCTAGCTCTCGTGCTAGGAAAGGGATCTTATCAAGGTTATCCTTGCTTCCTACCATAGAATGCTCCTTGTTTTATTTCTCCGAGCTAGAGAGAGATCGCCAAACACTTTACTTCGAACAGTAGTTATTGGTTCTATGTGGATAATGTCCACCTCCCGAAGGATGCACTATCCAGAGAATATGGGACCACGACAACCGACAATCAACAGTATCGAAAGACCATCCTCTCCTTTCCTTCAAGTACTCATGTCGGTTCAATTCTCTATGTATCAGCACCGGTCGCTGAACACGACTTGAGCTTTGGTACTGAGCGCTCCGGGACTCGAATTCATCATGCAGACAGTCAGGCCAAGAGGTGATGGGATGGTCACATTCGTCCTGACAATCATCATGTTGGTAATCTGCTTGCCAACAGTAGCTGCACGATTCGTGATACGAACAAAAGCGAAAACCTTGGGGATCGATGATTATCTCATGGGACTTGGAATGGTACGTCTCGCTCGCAGAACACAACACTTGCATAGACGCACCGAGGCTAATAATTATTTCCAAGGCGATGACCATTGCTTGGGCTGGCGTTTTGATCACTTACTGTTATTCTGGCGGTGGTTATGAACCGACAGACCCCAGACTACCCGATGGTATTATTCCGCAAGCACTCAAGGTAGGATCGACAACATTAACGTTTTCGCGAATGGTATGATCTAACGGTGTTATAGTTCTACTTTATCTGCCAAAGCTTCTACTGCGTGACGACCATCCCCATCAAAGTCAGCATCTGCGCGGCGCTCCTCCGAATCGGCGGCACCATCACTATTTACCGATGGTCTCTCATCGCAATCATGGCTGTAGCTACCGTATCAGGTTTCGGAAGTATGATTGGCATTGTTGCGTCCTGTAGCCCGCCTTCTGCATTTTGGGATCCATCTACAGGTGTTTGTAACCCCGTTGTAAACGCCTTCGCCGCCTACTTCATCTCTGCGTGTGGTATCCTTACCGATTTCGCACTCGCTGTTCTGCCAGCCTTTATGCTGTGGAAGATCCAGCTTAGGCGCTCGATCAAAATCTCCGTCGCCGTCATTCTTGGTTTCGCTGCTTTGTACACCGCCTATCCCACCTCTACGTTGATATCTGACTAACTCGAATTCCAGTGCTTCTTGTGCTACGATTGTCCGTCTTCGCTACCTCCTCGCTCTTCTCGACAGTCAAAACTTTCTTCGTGATTCCAGCAAAATCGCCATCTGGACAGTTCTCGAACTCGCAATCGGCTTATTTGCTGGCTCACTACCAGCCTTACGACCTATTCTACGTTACCTGCCCTTCCTGAGCCACCACGAGACCGAAGAGACGAGCCAAAAATACAAAAAGAGTGGCGGCAGTCATGTGAAGATGAACACTTTCGAAACCGGCACGTTTGCTCAAGCTGTACACAAACCGGAAGCCGAAAACATCATGGAGGACGACGATAGTCAGGAATTGATCCTCGATCCACAAGACAAACCGCGAAAGATGAAGATCAGAAAGGATATCTCGGTACAGGTGGAAAGGACATCAAGCAAGGATTGGAGACGCTAAACGGCAGCACTACTAACTACTATACGATTTTAATAATTCGTTGAAGACTGCATTTATTTAGTGCCACGGAAGTAAAGTCTTCTTCCACGGTCCCGATCGGGTTGAATATAAACAACCACTATATAACCTACTCAATTCTAGCCAAATTATTCTATTCCTGTGGACAGCTAGGCAAAAGTCTTGACTGTTGCGTAAATTATTCAAACAGTTAGCTCAACGTTCACGGCTCAAGACTTAGAATAAGTTTAGCGAGCTTTTGTACCAGATATTCCAGGTCAACTTCAGCTCTCTGAGTATACTCCCGGGAGACTCGAGAACTTACTCATGTCCTTTTCGATGTGGCATGAGTTGCATACAGTATGGAGCTTTTCTTCAGCTCAGCTACTCACACTTTTACATGGCTACGCTGCGACCTAAGTGGCTGTGCTGGTCGACTGGTAAACAGGGTTTATTACCATGCTGGGATAAATGTGACGCTGGTCATGTATTCTTGTCAGCGCAAGCATCACTCCTCTTGCACAAAGGTCCATCTCTAGACGGGGCTGTCAGCCTCAGCCACGATAAAACCCACTTGTACCACGCGGGTTACTTTGTTTCAGTGGCGACGTTGAAGAACATAGCCCTATGTGACATTCAGGCGACATTTGCATCATCCTGCCCAATGAAGGCGGATCAATTCTGGTTGGTTTGTTGTTTTAAGCATTTACTCATAACTCCAATTAGAAGTCGACGTTAGTCAATGTCTGAATGCATATAACACTGCCATTCGCTTACCTCAAGAGTAAAACAGTACGCTGCTTGAGGTTTTGTCATAGCCACAGCTTTTGAACTACCCTCGGATTACCGTAGCCATCTTGAATACTTAAAATAGGTCGAATTTCTGGCTCAGCCAGCTTGACAACGGGTTGCATGACGATCGGCCATAGCACCCATGTCAGAAGGATGTGGGTACGTCAGCTTGAGCTTGCTCATATATTAAGCCAGTTTCCAACTGATATAATGGCCACTTACAATTCTTCTAATAACTCGGTTCCCGTATCTGTGGCTTGACGAGTTACTGAATTTCATTAAAACTCATCTAGCTACCTTGAACCTTCCGAAGGTGACTATTCACTATCAAAATGTCATCAATGCGGAAACTAGCTTTGTTACTACTTCCGGCAACTTCTCTGTTCGGGACCTTTGCGAGCCCTATCATCGGAGATCTCTCAGGTCTTGAGGAAAGGGTAGTTGGCGGTAAGGTCGAGGGCAATGACACATCTCAAGGGGGCGAATATTTGAGTTACCAGGGAACACCATCGGGCCAGGAGGTTCAGAATGGTGTAAAACTTCGGATTCTTCCTGTCGGCGGTTCAATCACAGTGGGGTTTGGTCCAGGAACAGACGGAAATGGGTACAGGAAGAGACTCAGGGACGACTTGTCCGGTAAGCTTTGAGTTTCGAGGCAAGGAGCGAAACTGGCTAACGGCCTACCAGAGAATGAAATTATCTTTGCTGGAACAGAGCAGAACAGCAATGGCGACATGGAGGACGGCTATTTCGTAAGTCGTGACCAGATACTTGATAACATTGGGAATGGCTGGCTAATGCAAACCCGATATAGGCAGCCTGGTCCGGCAAAACAGTCAAGTATATGGACGACCACGTAGATCCGTCGCTTGAGCAACGGCCAAATCTTATCTTGGTCATGGCCGGAACAAACGACATGAACAGCAACCCTGATATTTCCACCGAAGGCAACGATCCCAAGGAAACCACTGACCGGCTGAGGAAGATGGTTGAAAAGATGATTTCAAAATGCCCCGATGCCACTATCATTCTTGGAATGATCACCAACGTATGCGACAACAAGGAGTATCATGACCAGCGAGAGCGGACCAAAGTTTACCGGGGTCTCATCGCCGAACTTACTACTGAGCTTAAAGCGGATGGTTCTCATGTGCTTGCCGCCGACTTTGGCCCCTTCAAAGACAGCGACCTGAGTGACTGCGTTCATCCGGTTCAAGAGGGCTACCAAATCATGGGTGACTGGTGGTACGACTTTGTCCATCAAATTCCTGAGGGTTGGATCAAGAAGCCTGTTGGAGCTGACCCAGTTCGCGACGATGCTTAGATCTGTGTCAATATGAAAGAAGCTTCGCGTCGATTGAGAATTACAAACGATTTCGACAGATGGCAGGGCGACGTAAATCTTTAGAAGGATACGAGGTTCTTGGGGAGGAAAGCATGCCTGCGGGTCTAGATTCCTCAGCTACATTGGATATGTAACCAAGCCATCTACGGTTAAGCTGTCAATTTGAACTCTTGTGAAGCTTGACTTGTTCTATGGATTGAAGTTCATTTGACGTATCTGATCGATGATTCAACTCAATTCGCGTGTTGGTCCTGGGGCACTGAAATGTCATTGTCGGCCACATTGTTAGCATAGATTTGGGTAAATATCATGTGCCTTTATAGAGTCTTTTTGTTTATTTTACCATGTGAGTTCCTGGTTGACAGTTGGAGACACCTTGGTTCAATCATATTAGAGACTACCTTATGAAACAAGGTATAACGGGATTGAAACAATGCTAGCTCTTTCGAAACACGCATAAACCTAATTCCAAAGTCCTGTTTCCTGTGCATACCAGATCGTAGATCCCCCAGCACAGTCCGCACTTATTAGTAGGGTAGACTGGGACACCAGTCTGAAACTCTTCAAACCCTTGAAGCGACCAGACTCATGTAGATTCCCCATAGAAGACCAATGAAACTCAAGAACACAATTCGTCGATGAACAGGAATGAAACTGAAGCTGATGATAGATGCAATTGGCCAGATCTTGTAACCGGCAACGATGATGGGAATAGTTTCCTTTGAGATGTCAGTAACAGAGATTACCCAGTCAACCACAAGATTTGTGAACTAACCGTCTTGATATTGCTCCAAATCTGAGAGCCGCCCTGCCCCTTCAATAGACCCATCAGAACTAAGAAAGCGATCGTGTTCATAATGGCACCGGCAGTGATACAATCAACAAACCACTTGGTCAAAGTGTTGCGCATGCTGAATTTGGATTCCCTGTTCTTGTTGATCTGCGCCATGCGCTCCTCGTAGCCTTCCTTGAGCTCGGGCGCATCCTCGGCGGGCTGCATCTCAATATCGCTTAGACGCTCAAGATTTGGCGGCTGACCAGCTGGATAGGCTGGGAATGTGCGCTCAAGGAATGCCTGCCAGTGGTAGTTGGGAGGGGCAGTCATCAATGTGAGTGTGACGAAGCGCAGTAGCTGGAGGATGTCCAGGGACACCGGGCGCTGATGGAAGTCAGTGAATGAATCTTTATCAAAATGCCGAAACCACGGGCGATTTATCTAGTCGTTCCGAGGAAGAGTAAAGCTGGTAGTGAACGGAAGACTAGACTGACGTTTTCTTGACGAGCCTCAATCATCTGGGCAAAGATGTTTGAGGCTGTCGACAGACCAGCTGCCTGGAGCGTCGCAGTAACAATCGGAGAAGGCATCTTGAGAATAGCAAATATAAAGAGCGACTAAGGGTTTAACAAAGGCACGAAACAAGAAGTTCAATTGTGATTACTCAATTCTTGATATTGAGCTGTCGTGTCAGCACCGAAATGAGCGAGAATCCTGAGGTGGAGAGCCTCGTCTCACGTGTTCGGGATAAGTAAGATCCGCTCAATGTTACCCCTTTTTCATCCCTCGTATTCACGAATCCAAGACAGTATCAGCCATCGTGGAGATTCGAATAATCACAATTAAATTCCAGACTCATTGCGACTTGTGTATATTTTTGTATTTTTTCTCCCCTCACAATTCTGCAAATTGCGCTGCAGCTTGTTCGCGGCCGCTTGATGATGACTCCCAAGGCTGAATAACTGTTCCAAATGGTGCTCAAGCATATTATCTTACTTAGATTCTGTTAATGTAAAAAAACAATTATTCTTGGGTTTACGGATTGTACATTCTTGAAGGCTTGGTTGAAGAAGACATTGTTATGAGTTTTATTATAGATGCAGCCACCTGGGTGTACTCGGTGTCTTACACGCAGACTGTTACTTGTCAGAGTTTAATTTGCAACTATGATACTTCATAGTTAGAGATATTCACACGATACTTATATGCTTAGCAAGATCTTCATTCTGTAGCTTATTTGTTTCCCACGTTGAGTAGTCTGGTAGAGTCAATGTACTACTTGCGTGTTGTGGGTAGGTATACAATGGACAAGAAGCCCTTGAATGTTCCCTGTAAAGCATAACGGGCTCTCAGACATCCCGAGTTATTACTAATCTTCCCCATTACAGCTCTTCGATTTTCTTTGTCAGGCCGCAACTCTTAAAGGCGAAAATATGCAGCGTCGTGAAACAATAGCTTTGCCAATCAGCAATCAAGGTACTAATGCGAGGGAAGTCGCACTTTCTGGTTTTCAGCAGCTCCGCCACGTCTTGTCTGCGCTACAACTTTCGACCGAAGGTTAAACGTGTTAGCCTCAACACCTATATCTCAACGCTCAGGACTCGGCCAAAACAATAGGAAATATTTACAAAAAGATACCACAGCCTGAAGAGACTGTTTCAATGCGTAATCAGGGAATCGAACCCTGGGCTCCCCGACGTTACTCGAATGGCAACGGAGAATTTTACCACTAAACCAATTACGCTGATCAGAGCCAATTGAGGAATCAATTGGATGGGCTGTGGTGAGTGGACGAATCAGAGTGTACTATAGATGCTTGAACATCATTCTGCTTTAACAAGGAAACAAGCTTCTGAGCAGGTCGACATGAAATCGCCGAACAATCCTCGTATACAATAGGACTATTCTCCGCTCTATACCTGAGGCAACTCTAACTATAGAACCTTCTACCTAGAACTATAGATAAAGTTCTTTAACTCAGAATAGCTTGTGGGTTTCCTTGACTGAACGTTTGTTGTCCTCGCTGAAAAACACACATTAGTGCAGTTTACCTACTACAAGACAACAGAGGGTTTGCAAAACAAACTACAGGATAGCCGGCACATTTTGGTTCGGGCAAGACTTGAACCATTTCTTATTAAAACGTTCTTCGGTTCTTGAGCATTTAGTATTGCTATGCGCACTTGTGGGCCTGTAGTCTGACCTCAAGAGAAGTTAGTCTTGACTCATGGAAATGAAGTCTGCAAAACATGCGCCCGTTGCCTCCATCGATAGACCGTTATACAAACAAACATCATCTCTCCCTCACATATCCAACATCCTGACTTGGGCCGCTCTACTCCGTATAAAGCAGACCGCCAATAAAACCAATATAAACCGGAATAAAGCTCCAGTGGTACCACTCCTTGCCTCCTATGAGCGACCTGCTCACAAGCCCATCAGTGACTAGCATGAAAAGCGTGCCAATCATTCCCAGCCCCATGTGTCTCTTATCTCCGTTAAGTGCGTTAAGAGCGAACAGATAAGCGATAACAACGTTGCGACTCCCATAGATGCGCATGAGTGCGAAAGTGAGCTTCCGGTTTTGAGGATCTGTTGGAACTGGAAATTCAACGGCCTTCATCATTGCTTCGGGACGAAGCATGGAGTTGAGGCCGAAGTAGCCGGGGATCAGCGAGAGGATGAAGCCGCCGCGGTAGAAGAAGGCGTCCCACATGGTGACAATTTGGGTGGATTACAGTTGGAGAGATTGGCGTTAAACTTTTAGGACTTCAGAGAGAAAAGATTGGAGAAATAGGTTTGAAGAGAGCGCAATTGAATTCCTGAGCTGACAGGCTTTATATGAAATCAATCACGTGGCTTGGTAAGCACTATACTGAATGTATATAACTTCGGCTTGAATTATATATAAACTCCGTTGTATCCGATAGGCGGCGATATATAATCAGAAGTAACGTTTACACACAGCTCACTGGAAATAACTAACACTTGTGAGGAGGATTTTCTAAGAACATACTCTCTATAAAACAGAGCAGTCTTTAGACCAGAGAAGCTTTAACTTATCACATGACATAGCTGTGCTCTACAGAAAGTCTTAACTACCTACACCTAGCTTAATCTTTAAGTTGTTTTCTTTACATAAGAAAAATAGTAAATTAAGTAACCCCTTAATATAGTATTAACTTAATAACCTGAGAATAGTTCTTAGTACTGCTTATGGTGCTAGAATATTTATATAACAAATAGTGAGTATACTTTAGCACCAGACTACTAACTATTTCAGTTAATATCTCTCTATTAATTTATCTTGAGAGTTAATAAAAGACAAAATCGAGATATCCTACTGGTGCGTATATTCACTTCCAAGTATTTAGTTGAGCCGTTAATATCATCGGTTTAACTACAGGATATTATAATTTATTTCCATATAGGGTATGCCACCATCCAACACAACGACACAATTAATGCCGCAAGCGGCTAGTAGGCCAAGGGTTCGACTTGTTAAAGCGCTCTTCTATAATGCCGATGGGCATTCCACTCGCCAGTCGCAAAGCAGCAATCCTACGTCGGAGGGATCACATATCTTGAACCGTGGACCAACATCTGCCGATGTTTACAGCTGGCTTGCTTTTTGATTGTAGTGTCAGAATTTTATCATATAAAAGATTATGAAGACGCAATGCAACCTGGTCTGAATGTGGCGAAGCGCTATTTCATGCCCTGGCGAGCGCATGGTGGTGAGGTTTGCGTGCATACAGCCCCAGGACAGCCACCCATAAGCTCTCAGATGGAACCAGTATCAAGGGTAAGACTGCTTGCGTACGTGATGAACTTGTTCTAGAAATGTTCGACACGCTCCTAGTAGTTCTTGGCTGGAAAATATTACAAAGAGGCATAACTACACACTCGATATACTTTATTTTATCAATGGGGTAATGGAATATAAACACAAAGATGACAAAAGCTCTACGACTACGGGCTTTCACTCCTTATGCCATTGTATCAGCGAATCATAGTCGAAGTACTCGACCATCCGCCAATAGCAAATTAGCTGCCTCAAGCCATACCACTTCGTTTTAGCCACGGTCAGTTGATGTGAATATGAGCTTATCTCATAATACAACAGACGTCTGTTGATAGTTGTGGGAAATAGGATCTTATCTTGATAACACAAGCTGACTTATTGGGGGAAGTGGAGAAGAGAGTGGCGCCAATGTATCAAGATCTATCACAAGACCAGCTCTGAATACAAAAGGAGAGCCGCGTCCTCGCTACTACGTTTTCGGAAGATAAATACGGCATCCCAACAAAGGATCCGAAACCTGCATACCTGCAAACAGCAACAAAAACGACCACATCGACTCAACCACTCAGGAAACTTGACAGGGACATTGACCCATTCTTATGATACAGACATGCTTTAGCGGCACGTTCTTGCGCCCTTCCCCCATCCCACGCACCACAACCGTATACTCTTTCCTATTCAGTGGCGTAGATACGTCTATCTCGTTTATCAATGATACGTCACCAGCCCAACGACGATCCGATAAGCTTCCCCTCGACGCTACTGTACCCCGCGTTTTGTCTCAACGACTATCCCAAAAGGGTTATGTTAACCTGGTGATGGCTTCTGCCTTCTCCAAGTGTAACCATTTTTGGGTTTGATAAGCCTGTATCTTGTGATCAGTCTTGTGCGAGGCTTGGTGTGTCTCTGACGACGAGTTGGCGTACAAGGTTTGTAGCGAAGATAGGCTTGAGTTTTTGACATAAAGAAAAGCAACCTGCTAAAACACAAACTAAATTACGTTTGTTCCTTTGTAATAATTCTCCAACCATTTTTGCTGGTACTGGATTTCATCATGCTTGTCTTTTCCGAGACCCTTCATCCTGGCACAGTCCATACTGTCCTTGTTGTGTCGTTCTGCGTCAGCGCCTGTGCATGTCTTGGTCTTCTTGCTCATACCCTCGTCCACAAGCGAAAGACTCTCAATCGATATACCAGCTGGCCGTCATCTCCACCGCCTGAACCCGTGAAGAAGACTGCTCCTGCAGATTATACCACGGTATATCCGCCATCTCAGCGTCATGTTCTCCCCGAGATCTCTTCGGATTTCCCCACTTCCAACAATGTAGACCTTTCCGTAACGCCCCAACCTCTTCTGAGGCTGGATGAAGATTATCGTCATGCAGACCCCACCTCGTTCAACTTTACTGGCTTCAGCGTCGATGAGATTAGACGGCTTGGCGATTTTCCCGATTATGCAAAGTTATCCGGCGTTCCCCTGCCAGAACCTCTCAAGAACTTTGATGTGGATACCGCATTGCCGAGACCTTATCGCCCGTTTCGGTGGGCCTACCACCAGACCATGTGTAAGTGCAGTACACTCAGTATTATTCTATGAAATCACTGACACTTTATAAAGCTCTCAAGAAATTGGACCCAGACTTTTGGCTAGAGATTGAAAGTACCTATTGTGACCGTATCGCTCAGCGCAAAGAACTTTACGCCAAACATGGCAGCGATGTCCTACAGGCTCTTCCGGGTTCTGAGCTCGCTGTCAAGGAGCTGATGGAGATGGTTATACAGTTCATCTGCGCACGATACCCTCAGGTATTTGAACTTCATGGCAAGATTTTCATCAATCACATTTTAGGAGAAAAGCAAGACCTCGACAAGATCGAGCCTCTGCATTTTCTTATCAACCATGTTCCTGAAGATTTTGCGCTCACGCTCCGAGACCCTGCAACAGGCCGCTACTGTTTCCGAGCAGGTGTCATTTGTTCATCAGTTGGTTGGAAGTTGAGCGAGAAGATTGGCCTTGGACTTCCTCAGATTCATGCACCTGTGCCTGACTATAAGGAAAAGATGGAGTTTAGCATGGACCGGTAAGTCTAATGAGACATCTTGTGTATACGTCAATGACTAATTTTTTCACAGATTCTTTACAAAAATGCCTGCCAACAGTCCAATCCAACGTGGATCCTGGGGTCTCGAAGTCGGAAAACCACTCTTCATCCCCTCAGAAGATCCCGAATTCAAGACTCGTGAACACCAAAGTCCTTCTCTTACCGAAGACGATGTGCATCTTAGAGTCGACTGGCAGACCCTGCGTCGCCTACCTCTTTCCGGTGCAATTGTCTTCAACTTCAAGGCTCTCTTTACGCCGATGTCCGAATTCAGGGATGAGCCTTATATCCCGTCTCTTGTCCTCAAGGTGCTCAACGAAGGAAAGGAGAATATTATGAAATACAAGGGTACATGGCATGTTGAGCATGTGGCGAAGCCGACTTTGAGAAAATGGGAGCGTGAGCAGATAGAGAAGGGATTGATCTCAGCTGATTGGGAGCCGACGACGTTGGCTGAGAATCCTTTCTTCCCGGGGTGGGAAAGGAAGTGGAACACGGCGTAATTGGCTCGGGTATTCTATGAGAAGTAATTACATAGCGGTTCAATTATTGATTATTTTGTGAGAATCTCTTGTTTATCGCATGTAGCGAGCGATCTGTTGATTCTGCTCACTTGTCCAGAGAAAATTTCCCGTTGGGATATAAGTCCCAACCAGGCTCTTGGTTAATACCCATTTCCCCGTTCATCATATTCTGTATTATTGGTTAGTGGAAGAGTATAACCGGCGAAAGGCATACGAAGAGTACGTGCACACATTCTAAACCTCAGCACCCAGGGATATCCATAGAGAAATTATAGAGAAATAAAATTTGCTATCATTCGCTCAATGCTAGTATCTATCAAAGACAGACATAACTCATTAAAAACATACCATCTACCACGGGTATTTCCTAATCTCCGCCTCTTTCTCAACATCCAATCCCCTCGCTATTTGCTTCTCATGCTCCTTGTCAAGATACTCCAACAAGACATCGCCATACTTTTGTCGCCCCTTGTAGTTAGCCACGGTATCATCCCAGCTTCGCACCGCACTGGCGAGTCTGCCAGGGACGTAATCCTCCTTAGCAATATCCGTCACAGGGTGGAAATAAGTGCGGATAGTGAACACAACAGCACCTGTCTTGGGAAGACGACGGAGCGATTGACGTTCGGAGCGGAACATGTGATTCTCAATTGCCCTGTCCTTCTCAGCGGTACTCCAGCTAACAGAGGGTGCATCTTCGCTGCCGATACTCCAGCTCCAGGGGAGGCTGTCATCGACTTGGAGGAAGTAGTTGTTGCGGTTGTAGACAGTCTCGGGACGAAGACGCTTGAAGAATTTGCACATGCCAGTCTCGAGCTTTTCCTTGAAGTGAGGGACGTCGCCGGATGTGTGGATCTCAGAGAGCGACATGCCGTATTTGTCTGACAGACGCCAGAAACCAGCGAGTAGGATGGCACCGGCGAGAAGGAAGTATTGACCATCGGGACGCTCGATCATAATGGCGAGATCATCTTGGACGAGACGTGCGCAGATGGCCATGGGATCTTCGGCAAGGGGACGCTCAACGATGTTGAAGTCCTCGCCAGACCATTTGTTCTTGATACCAACGGATGTTCGCTCGAAGAGTGTTGGGTACCGAGCGGGGAGGTAATCGGCCAGCTCCTGAAGAAGCTCGATTGCGGCAGGGAAGGCATCGGGATGAGTGTCAACACACTTTGTGCCTCGCTCAGCGATACGAGCCTTCTTATCGGCGTGATACTTGGGGTAGTTGTTGTCAAGTTCAATCCATTCCTCTACGGGACATGTACGAAGGCCCATGTTGACTTGATATGTAGGTCCATAGCGAAAGGCCCGGTAAGGGAGAGGCTTGGTGTTGTCGATGGACCAGTCTGGGTATGGTTGGGGGACGGGAGTCTTGTAGTCGCTGGGCTCATAGTTGGAAGAGACAGGAGGGAGTTTGCTCTTGTATCTGAAACTTCGACGAGCCAAGACGATATCGTATAGTTTGTAGGCAAGTAGGCCCAGACTCGTCACGACACTGAGGACGATGACGGCCTCGTGAGGGCCGAAGGAGGATAATGAGACGTTCATTGTAGGGTTTGAACTGATGAAGCGATGATAAGACTAATGTTCAAGTCTGGAGTGTAATGAAGTGAGGCTTAAATTCAAGAGACCACAGTGTTAGTCGAGACTTATATCTATAAACCAAGATCCTCAGAACCTGTGCCAACTAGGCAATTTAACTCCGCCCCATGATCCAACCTCGTACACCCAAACCAACCTCACAACACTCACCCTGTGTATCAAAGTTACGTCGTTATCATCATGTGCCGGAAATCGCTGCTCCAAGCGGCGATCCTAGTCGGCCCACCCCGACCGCCGCGTCCGAAACGTGGGGAATCGCCCCGACATCTCACCCTCCGGCCATCATGTCCCGAATAGGAAAAACGAAGCTATCAGTGCTTATCACCCCGCAAAACAAGCCGGAAACATTGTTCTGAACGGGATGGAGGCGCTTTTGATGGTCGCCGATGGATACTTTTTGACATTGAGGTAGGTTTACACGAGAAAGATGAGAGGGGAAGAGAGCGGGTTGTCAATGGTATATGAAAGCGTCTGTCTTCCTCGCTGGTTTCATCTCATCATCAAACAAACAATCACATCTCTCACAAGTTTACATCTTTTTCCCGATCTTCACACTCCAAAAAACCACAAACAACTTCCTCAAAATGTCTGCCTTCAAGCACTACGCCCAAGCTACCTCCAAGTTCGAGATCCCCCCTCTGTCGGGCGGCAACACCTTCATTGGCGACGTACACTCCACTCCCGAGGGCGCCTCACAGCCTCTCTCCAGCGGTCTTTTCCGTGTGAACAAGGGCGAGCCCTTGACGTACACATACAAGTACGACGAGACCAAGATCATTATCGAGGGCAACTTCGTTCTTGAGGACGGAACGGGCCAGAAAGTCGAGGCTAAGGCCGGCGATATCTTCTTCATTCCCAACGGTACCACAATCACCTTTTCTTCGCCTGACTCGGGTCTGGCTTTCTACACTGGTGCTCGCAAGTACATGGACCTATAAGTTGGACAGGAAAATGGAATAGATGGGGAGGATCGGTTATGGGGTTGGAACAATACAGGATAGCGATATTCATGATGAAATGATACTAGAATGCTTCCATAAACCTTTAATAGAGGTCCCTACAAAGCCAATTTAATACTCCATGCCGTGGTAACCCCTTTCCCAGCGCCAAACATTAAACCAACACTACATAATACAATAATTTCTTATCTCAAATTACCCAAACATTGATCTCAAATTCTTATCCTCCATCACATCCACCCAATGCACAGAAGACGCCCCAGGCGGTTCATTATCGTAAGCATCCCAAATCGCCTTGATCAGCTCCTTTGCCATAACCACCGGTTTCGGAGGTAAACTATTTTCCAGCATGTTGAGTCGTCCGGTGATAAAATGCCGAGCGTTGCTAACGTCGAGGGACATGCGGGAGATTAGGTTCGCGGGTGGCGGGGAAGTGGCCAGCGCGTCCAAGGGCGAGAATGGATCGGCTTGGAAACTTGAGGGGGCCATGCCCGCTTCGAATGAAGATGTTAGCACGTCTAGCAGGGTGGTCGTGTCGTAGCGTAGGCCAGTGCTGGCGGTGATGTATAGCAGCGGCTGGATAACGCGGGTGCCAGAGTTGGGTGGGATGTGCTCGAGGACGCTGACGAGGCGGAGACTCAATGGAATAATCCACTCCTCCCATGGGATGTGTCTGCTGTTCGCGTGCGCGGAGTTGACGGGCAGCCGTAAGGCGACAAGATCGGGGAAGGTCTGGTACAGTTGGAGCAGCGCAGCCAGTTTGTAAGCCTCTGCGACCTGCGTGAGATGGAGCGACGGTGTCCGATAGTCGCCCGTGTTGGCAATGCAGAGGCTAGTTTGGAACTCAAGTCCCAGTAGTCGCTCCTCTAGTCGCTGCGCCTCCTGTATCTCCTCCAAAGCCCTCTGAAAATCCCGCCCCGTTTCTTTCGGTAGTTTGAGATTGCGGCGAAAGCTTCTGCATAACCGTATTGACTGGGCGAAAAGCTGGGACGCAAGCGGAGAGATGCCAGTCCATGGGTGCGGTGAATTATCCATGTATCGTTCTGTCAATTGCATGGATGAGCCATCGGTCTGGGGCCCTATGGCCGGATCTTCTGTATCTATCGATATGTCGTCTTGGTTAACCGCTGCGAGAAGCATCTCACAGTATGTCAAACTCCGATTGAAGAATGAAAGCAATTCTAGTTCTTTTGCTGAAAGTGTCGAAAGGCGTCGATTGAGGCGATCGAGGATTTTTCGAGCCGATCGGAAGAATGGCAAACCCAATTGTCTGGCGTCCACCCAGCACACAGTCGTACCAAGACAAAATAGCGAAAAGAGGGCACCAGTAGGCATCGCGTCGACAGATGGACTCTGAATAATCCCCTCGGCTTCCGAAAGTACTGATCCAGTCGCAGATTGTAAGAAATACATAGCAGATTGCTTCATGTGCGGTAACCTTGTAGACAAAAAGCCCGCCGACATACTCTGCAATGAACTGAAGACCGATTGAGAACTCGTACACAGCTCAAGAGCCAGTTTTCGATTAAGATTAGAATCCGAGTCGAAGCCAGACCATGATGTGCACACTTGTTCAAACCAGTTGCTGATAAGTAGCGATGAGGTGTCAGTGATAAGCCCAACGGTGAGCGGTGTGTCCTCAAAGAATTGCGACTCCATTGTTGGTGTAAGGGCCTGGGAAGTCATTTCGACATTTGATACCGTCATGTCGCTCATTTCACCCGTTTCAACGATAGAATTCGATCGCGCGAAAAGATCAGTGTCGGAGTCGGTACAGGAACTCGTTGTCCAGCTGGCATCGCCCAGAATTGAAGCGGCATCTTCGGTCGATAACTCCTCAGCTTGCGACGGGCCGGGAGTCTGTCCAAGCGATATGGTGTCGTATATCGAAGACGACGACTCTACAGCTGGCGTCTCTGGTTGTATCGTAGAGCCTCGCCGTGAGGGCGTTGGCGATGGCACTGTCGCGAAGTCGACCTCAATCTCGCCGGGCTGATGCTTGAATGACCATTTAAACTCCTTCCAATATCCGCCGCATTTGACACCTTTACGGATACATCTTAGACATTCCGGTCTTGTTTCGTCGCATTTCGTCTATTGGCCTTGTCAGCACGAAAGATGGCCGTCAAATGATGGAATCACGTACATGTTTCGCTTTGCAAGTAGCACAGCCCGACCGCGACCGTGGATTGGGGCCTGTCTTGGGCTTGGAAGCCGTGCGCTTGGCGGTTTTTGTAGCGGACGTCTTTGTCTTCATTTCTGTACTCATGTACACGAATATCCCGGATTGAGTAGGAATAAGAGGTCGTTGTTAACGCTTGAGGCATTGGGCGGGGAGTGAAGATTGAGCATTGGATCACAAGACAGGTCTTGGACTTGGACTTGGAACTTTACGGGGGATCAAAACATGGGCATGGGGGGTGGCAACCTATCTCCAAGCCCTGGTCCATTGGACAAGATAGAAACGCGGGGAAATGCATCGCTATCAGCCACTAACGTTAGTTCACAATACCGACGTAACCAACTGATAAGCAAGCTGGGACCAACGATGCTCTGTGGATTACTGTAAAGATAGGCTTCAGAAGCCGATCTGAGATTCGATCTGAGTGATCTATATCGTTGATATGGACCAACTATGCTTTGTTCTTTGTTGAGAAGATGCTGCTAATGACATTCTTATCTTTAGATCAAAGACCCTCTCCTCAACGGTCAAGGTCCTGCGCTTGCCCGGGGGTGATCTTCCCGTCCTACCCGTGCTGCTTTTCGGGAGTTCGGGTGGACATTCAGTGGAGTACTGCAGGTTACTGTACTCCACCACGCCAGCATTCATTACACCCGTCAGTGATAAGGTTGTTTTATAGATAAACTGGTACAGTCACAGAGTCAAAGGAGAAAACACTTGGAGAAATATTCATCATGTTCTTATATCTCATTCAAACAAACCTATCATTTCTTGGAAATTGACCTCCGGACATTCATCTACAAAAACTTTGCTTCGTGGCTCGTCTATTGTATCTCCGGACAGAATGCGGGGTGCGCACCAGACAGTTACTAACGGGGCTTCGTCCTTCACACCGTGTCATTCGTACCCCAATAAAGAACCGCGCGCGTTTGAAAGGCGCGACCAGAGCAAACTATAACCAAATAGAAACATGACCCCAACATACCCGGTCACGTCAAGTTCCACAATCCTGGAAACTCCACTCCTGGAGTCTGGGGTATGCGGTAGGTTGGTAGGGATGAGACTACTATATTAACGGGTATTTGTTTGTGGTTCAGACAGACGCCCCATCTAAGTAAGTAATCTTGTAAAAGTGAGGTTGAATAGTGTGACGGAAGTTCGCGGAACTGATCACTGAGATTAAGAATTGATCGCGGATTGCCGGTGCAAGCACCCGAGCCTTTCTCTAAGAATATACCAAAATAAGCGGTGGGTGTAAATTGAGACAGACGGGAAGACTGGGGATCGGATCTTGGGAATAGGCAAAGGGAATTTTCCAGTGCTCATAAGGTGGTCCACCTGTTAATCTCTCACCCAATCATCCAGTAATTCATCAGAAAAGGCGTCATTTTCATCTTGATCGAGCTCTGCACCCGTCCGCGGGCTATAAGAATCAGGGGTCTTTCAGCCAGGCTATTGCGCCAACATTTCAGCGGTCGCCGTAGAGCATTCTCGTTATTCAAGTCTTCCGCAGCGTGCGACGCAGGGATGTGTGGAAAGGTCCGGTGCTAACAGCAAAGTAGTAAAGATTTAGCTTAGAAGCTGAGGAGTTAAGGTTAAGATGGTAAATCTTTTATGAGATCAGTATTAGAATGTGTAATTCTTAATGAGATTAGGACAAGATCAGGGCTAGAAAACGTGGGCTTGTTAAAGAGTTCAGGTTCTTTGAATGATCAATACATTGTGCAATTACCACTATGAACTGACTGCGGTGTAACAGGGAAAAACCGGCATGCGAAACAAAAACCCTGCTAAAAGCCAAAAAAAAAAACCCCGCCTTGCCTTCCGCACTCGTTGAGTATCCCTAAGCTTTAGCAACTCGAATATCGGTGATCTCTCCACGCGAGAACGCCTTGATGTCTTTGTAGACATGCTCGATAGGTGTCACATATGAAAACCCGGTCTTGACACCAGAGGGTCGCTGTCCACCAAACAACAAACCAACAATACCGCCATTGCGGTCAAACACCACAGCGCCAGAGTCGCCGGGGAGGGAAAACGCAGAGTCACCTTGAGGTATGGTGCTAGGCTTCGCCTCATACGCTTGGAATACATATTCCCTGGACAAACCAAGTCCCAGATGTTCTTCATCAGACATTCGAACGTCAGACTTGAATTCAACGAAATATCCGGCTGTCGCTCCGCTTGTCCCCCCAACTTTCCAGGCGAATGTATTCAGGGGCAACTGGTTCAACCGAGCCTTTTGCTCCACACCATGACAGATTGAGGAGGACTGATCTTGAAGAACCCCACTTCCATCATGAGTTTTCTCGGATGGCCAAGTACTGCTGTCGCCTTCATACATGGCTGCCCAAACGGCTTTTGTAGGGAGGCCATTGGAGCCCACTCGTGCTGCAAAAGGGCTGATCAAAGCCCAATCGAGGCGCTGGTTGGTCTCGGTACGACGAAACCCGGATCCGGCGAAGAGGCTACCAAATAGGTTCCGGTCTTGATCAAAGAAGGCAACCTTTGTCTCTCTTTCGACCTTGAGGTCTTTCAGCGTCTGAGGATTATCACTAGTCTTCGTGTCAGGGACACGAACGGGAATAGAGCTGGGCCCCGAAGAAGTGGGACCACCACGACGGGAAGGGCCGGGACCGCCGCCACGAGACGGACTCGGTCTTGAAGGACCGGGACCGCCACCACGAGACGGACTCGGTCTTGAAGGACCGGGACCGCCACCACGGGGGATCCGGGAGCCGGAGCTACCACCACGGGGAGTAGATGGACCAGGCCTTGGAATCCCGGAACTACCACCACGGGGAGTGGTGGAAGAGCTAGGATTAGTCTTCTTAGGCTCCAGCCCTTCGATTGTGCTGTCAATTGACGCAATCGTGTAGTTATGTTTCATGCGCGGCGGGCTTTCAATCCGGGTGGGGACTGACTTGTCGTTGGGTTTCCAACCATCACGGTCTTTAGCAAACAGCTCGCTGCTGTCATCAGGTGCCTTGAGTGAGGTACCTGGGCCGTCCGACACTACTCTGAAGTCTTGGAATCCCGGTCTCACAACGTGCCAATTGGTGAGTGCAAACTTGGTCCAAGTCTTGTTGCTCTTAGTCTTGATTTCTAAATAGCATCCCAGTGTGCCTGTTGGAGGGTTGGACACGTCAAGATAGTCCTTTTTCACATAAGTTGCCATTCCAATCGAGTTGCCGAGGTTTACCGGCACGCTGTAGTCACCCATGATCTGTAGGTTGCCCAGCCGAGCCTTGTTCTGTCTCTCCTCCTTAGTCCCCTCTGGAGCCCGAAGTTGAAAAGCATATTCCTTCACAAAGTTGTGCTCGATGTGCACCTCGAGCCATTCCCAGCCATGCTTACCGAGACTCTGCTTGATATCGTCGATAATCCCCTCCCACTGAGTCTCATCGGACGATGTGTTTACAGAGATGTAAATTGTGATTGGATTGGTCGTTGTGTTGACCGAGTACCCCAATCGAAAAAGACCGATAGAATTCCATGCGTCTGACGTCGTTCGGTAAGCATCCAAACGCTCTCGGACAAGGGATTTAATGTCCTCCCATGCTTCCAAAAGCTCTGGCTGACCCAATACTGGACCAATATACTTGGTTTCATAGAGTGGAGGAGCAAGTATCTCAACGTGGAATGTCTCGTGCTCTCGGATGATTTCCATAGAACTATTTACATAGTTCACTATGTCGTGGACAGCTCGTTTCCAGGCGTCTCTGACATCCTCTTTCCAGGGCGTAAGGACCAATACGGTGGGAACAGAGGTCTGCGGTTCACCAGGGGTCTGGCGAGAGACGATTTCGATGCTGGTTCTAGCTTCATCGAATATATCGTGCCGAATCAAGATTTCCTTAGTCTTGCCATATATCCCGCTCTTGATCCGGTTTAGGGGGGAGACAAATGCCGAAGGGGGCACGTTTCTAGAGATTAGAGGCAAAGGTCGAAGGACTGGGTAGGCCGCTCGGTACTTCACACAAATGACGTTTGTGTACCCTTCTGATTCTCCTGAAGAGTCTTGGGCTTGGCCCCGTCTTGATCTTGAATCGCCACTGCCCGATGTGGCAGAGGGTGTGGGCAGTGCCCCCCAATAATGCCTTGGGGGGTCTGGATCCATCGTAGGGAAGACCAAGTTATGGATGATGTAGGGTAGAAGATTTAAGTACAGGAGGTTAAGGGTTAGGGGTGATTTAAAGAGGTTACGAAGAGATTTGTGTAATCTTTGTTAAGATAGTAAAGAGTTAGAAGAGAGTTGATGAGTTGGAGTTTTGAGTCGACAACCTCGCCCAAATGGAAGGCGGCTTCCTATACTTATACTTGAGGCAGAAGAGAGAAAACCTTGGAGATATTTGTTTCTTTGGACAATAATTGAGTCATTCAACGTTTGTTACCGTGAATTGCTAGTAAGTATTGCTCGACTAATATTATGTTTGGTAGTTGGCTTGCATGCAGATGCATGCCGGATGTCCAGCCATGTGTTGAGCAACCTGTACCTGCCTCTATTCCTTGCACAACGGGAGACACTGTTCAAATTCATGCTTCAACTGTCTCGTAGAGATGCGCTAGAAGGCTTCACAAAGCATCGAATAGCTTTCCAACGTCACTCTCGGCCATGCAAGCAGTCGATCATAAATGCAATAATTTTGGACTCAGTGAGGTGGGATATATACGATCCGCAGGAGTTTTGTCCTCCTGAACTAAGAAACATGTGGCCGATACAGTCTCTCCATTACGCACGAGTTTGTATAGTCACGGTGACTGCAGTGGGACTTGAAAGCATTCTTGCTTCTGCCGTAGCCTTGAGCATCGGGTCATACAGTCAATATTTTGGTGTGCTCATGCTCTTTGCCATCTGGATTTATTTGACGGGTCGGAGATTTATCCATTTGCTGCTTGCAGATACACAAAATGTCCTGTTATTGGTCTACAAAGCGAGATACCTGCAAAAAGAGTACTGACTTTGCGGTTGTGAGTTTATGACACACGTTCGGCGACAGCAAAGCCGCTCCCTTAGGATCAGAGTACAAACTCGATTGTTGCATTAACAAATGGAAAAGGTGTTTGATATTTGTCATGAACTTGTGGCCCATGCTTGTCGTATAATTGTAATTCTATGTCTCTCTAATTGATTCACGGTATCTAACAATCAGGTGTCTCTTGGAAATGACACCACACGCGAGTCTTTGCATCACCGCCGCCAGAAGATGTAACTTAGCCTTGTCTCCATCTAGGGTCGCCAGCGGAAGGTATAGGGAGTGAACCCCAACAGTGCTGAGAGAGATCCATTGTCTGCGTGACAATGGTGAAAAGATGAGAATTTGGAAAAATTGAGCGAGAGGGAAGAAAGGAACAGAAGAGCCCGGGATAGCAGGCACCGAAATCAAACGAGTTTAGGGCCATAACATTGGGAATCTAGAAGAATTAGAGAAGGGGACTCTCTTAAATGGAATGACTGTCTGTATTATTAGGTGAAGGGTACGATTGAAACTAGCTTCTTTGGGTGAAGTGGCTTGACATCCTTGACTTCGTCATTCGACCGCGGATGCTAGTCATCCCGCGCTTAAAATAAATCCGGGGGCTGCTTACTCTCAAGCCTTGTCGTAAGCCGCAAGGATTCTTTCGCTCTAAGCCTCAACTTCTTATTCGTCCAAGATTACCAAAAGAATCCTAGGAATCCTTAGTCTCTATTTTAGTCATATAGTTATGAAGGCTAAGCAACGGCCCAAACGCTTGTGCTCGCACTTAAATGTAATCGTAGTGCCCATCACTTTTCTGGAACAATATCCTTCTTCTATCATAGCTCCCATTGCAAAATTCTGTTGCTTCATTTCTTTGTCTTGTTTCTATACTGCTCTCGTGTTAAAGTCAACTTACAATGACCAAACGATTCAGTGGTCTAGATTTCTGGGAGCAGAGATTCAAAACTCTTCAGCAATCCCAAAACGCTGCTACCAATACCAAAGAGGATTCCTCACAGCCAGAGAAAGTACTAGGATTTACTTTTTCCACAGCAACAACACCAACGATAACACAACCCATAACGCCGATAAGCGCGAAGCCGATGGAGCAAGCCATACGGTCTCAGCCTCTAATCATTCAAACCACATCAGCTGTTCATAACGTCCGCGACTCTCTAACCGTTCTTCCTTCACCGGCCTACCCTAGTCAATGCGCACCCGTCTTCTCCTCGAACGACTACATGGACAAAGAAGAACTCTTCTTTGCCGCACCAAAAAATAAATCAGACGACAAAAGATTTACTCTAAACACTCCATTCACGGAACACAGACCGAAGCGTCCAATTCTGAACATCACAACGACCAACCCCTCGAATACAACACGCCACAGCCAGAAGCTTTCAATACTTCCCAAATTTTCTTCCTCCGTCGATTGTAGAAATACACAAACATATCACCAACCTATACTTAGCGGTTCTTATGAATACCAGCAATCTCTGGCGGAGGAGATGGATAGAGCGTTCGATGCTCTTACAAATGCGCTATAAGATAGCACATTTCTAGCTATGGAAATGTAAGAATGCTCAGAACAAAACATCAGTATACCATTATAGTAGTGTAGTTTAACTGAGAATAAGATAGTGAGACTTGATGAACTGATATGGACTTTAACAAGACTAATATTAGATAGCCTAACTAGTGACGAGATTGGCACCTAGAGATCATCGCGTGCAACCCGGATATCAGTAATTTCCCCTTTAGAGGAGACCTTTATGTCCTCAAAAACGTGCTCAATAGGTGTGACAAATGAGTAGCTGCACCGAGCAGTAAAGGGTCTCTGAGTACCCACTAGTAATCCAATAATACCGCCATCGTGGTCAAATACTATAGCCCCGGAATCACCAGAAACGGGGACTGGCGTCCAGTTAGAGAAATAGTCCTGAAGTATGTACAACTCGGACGATCCGAGCTTCTTATTTTTCCCATCAGACATCCTAACGGAAGGTCTAAAATCGTGGAATTCACCGCCTGTCACCCCAGTGGTTGCTCCGACCTTCCAGCCTTTTCTCACAAGCGGCATGCTCCAATCATTTTCCTCCGCATCATAACAGATCGAATGAGATTGGTCTTGAAGATATCCACCGTAGCAGGCCTGGCCGCTCGGTAAATCGTTCAAGAAAGCATACTTTTCCTTCCAGACAGACCACTCAGGAAGTCGGTTGGAGCCCTGTCGAGATTCAAAAGGTTTGATCAGAGCCCAGTCTAACTGATAATTAACAGGCTCGGGCGTACACCGAAATTCAGAACCTGCAAAGAAATGACCAAACAAATGAGAGTTGTTGTTGAAGAATGCAAGCTTTGAGGCTTTCTTCGCCTCATACTCCTTCTTTTCATCTGGTAGCTCTCTCTCTTCCGTTGATTGAATGTTCCCGCTCAACCTCCAAATAGTGTAGTTGTGCCTGGTACGTGGAGGACTTTCGACTAGTGCCGAGGCTTGGGCCTCCTCTTGATCTCTGTTCCATAGATCGTTCTCGCTTTGAGCCGAAACACTCGGTGCAACGGCAGAGTCATTGAGACCGGGTTGCACAGAGCTATAGCTTGTCAGCCCGTATTTGGTCCATACGGGGTTACTTTTCGTCTTGAGTTCAAGATAGCAACCAAGCGTGCCGCCCTGAGAACAGCGACCGTCAGGATTTACGGTGTTTCGGGACATACCAATCGAGTCGCCCAGATTGACCATCTCACTGTAATTGCCCTGAATAGTGAGTCTGTTTCTGATGGCCCTCTGATTGATAGCATCATATGCCCCTTCAGGAGGCAACAGAGAATAAGTCGGAGTGCTGATAGTGTTGTGTTCGATTAGAACCTCAAGAAAGCCCCAGTCACCAAGATTTTGCTTGATGTCGCAAATGATAGCCTCCCACTTCGTTTCATCCGAAATAGAGTCAACAGAGATGTAAATTGTTATAGGGTTCTTGGTGGTGTCCATGAAACAGCCTAGTCTGAAAAGTGCGACTGTATTCCAACTGTCGCGGGTTGCCTGATAGGACTTGAGGCGGCCGCAGACGATGGCCTTGATGTCATCCCACGAGGCAAGCAAGTCATATTCATCGAGAACAGCTCCAAAATATCTTGTTACGGTCAATTCCTTTGCCATCAACTCCACGTCCATGTGTAAAGTATTGCGGGCTCCAATGTCTTCGAGTAGACTGTCAATAAGCTTCACAACATCGTGGACAGCGTGTTTCCAAGCGTTTCGGGAACCATCCCCCTTCCATGGAGTAACGATCAGGACTGCGGGGACAGCGGTCCCAGGTTCGTTTGGTATCTGGCGCCCGAGAATATCGATTCGAGTCTTGTAATCATTGAGAAGATCATACTGAGCCAAAATATCCCTAATTTTGAAAGGGACTATGTCCTTGATCTGGTTGATAATAACACGGTCGGAGGGAGTCAGGTTTGCTGATTCCAGAGCAAGAGGCCGCAGAGTCGGATATGCGGCTCGATATTTGACGCATACGACATTGGGGTAGACTTCTGCCTCCGAATCCATCTTTAGGATGATAAGAATAGTAGATATGGAAGAGTTGGTAAAATGACGGTTGTGTTTAGAAGGATCAGGTAAGAAGATGAGAGGTTTGGGATAATTTGGATGGGAAGATATAAGGGTTGTATGAGTTTGGGTGGAGGGAAATTGATTCAGACGAGGTTTGGGGAACTTAGGGAAGAGGGTGACACGGGAGGGCTGGCTGTATTTATGACAAGAACCCCATAAGGGATTTTAAAAGAAAAAAAGAAAAGGGGGGGAAACGCAGGTTTGACTTTTCTAAAACTATAATTTTGCGTATATTATTTATTGAGTTTGTATGCCTATATACATGCAATAAAGGTCTATATGCATTGTACTTTATACTTCCCCTTTAAACCCTGTTCTTTATATACATGACAAAAATCTAGCCAGAAGAGATACTGTATCAAATACCATATAACAGTATGGCGACACGATCATTGTTTCTACAGGCTCAGACCATATCGTCTTTGGCATGTTTGATAACTCAGACTTATCTATTTAACCTCAAGCCTCAGACATCAAAACTATATGAATATTGACTTGAGGTTAAGAGATGCATGAGTCAATAACTTTGCGGCGATGACTCACTTCAGCGACTGCAGTGCTCCTCGTCAAAGGCTATTTGAAAGTACATGATCCTGATGCTAGCAACAAGCTATCAAACTCAGGCAAGGCAAAGCAGCCCTGAATCTTATTTTAACCGTTGGTACGTAACCGTTAATAAGCTTCTCTAATTCTAATTCTATATCTGTGCCATTCTATTATCCATCGTGAGGGAGACCTTCAGGTGACTCACCTACAGGCTACAGGCGGGCTCTTGTATCACCCTCCTTCTCAAGATCCGCCTTTGCCTTTGCATTCCAACGCCTCCACAGAGCCTTTCTCAACTCCGTGCCCTCTATGAAATTCCTAAACCACTCCCTCTTAAACTTGGGCAACTTGCGTCCGACGCCTGGCTCGCCCTCACCAGCCAACTCGCGCACCGTCTCAAAGTAATCCTCAAAATCAGGGAATATAACTGAGAACTTGGGTCCATCGCCGTGTGTCGTGATCCGCTCATCTTCCCATTTCTTCATCTCCTCCTCCGACGGTAGTGTTCCCCTGCCTGCGAGGAGACGCGCTGCGTAGACGGCTTGCCACTCGAAGATCTTGAAAGTGAGACCTGCACCGACGGCACCGACGAAGAGAAGTGTGGGATCTTTGTGATACACGATGTGTTGATATAGGCCGGGAACACGGTTGTTGCGCACCGGTACCGATGGGATGAAAGGAAGAGTCCAGCTGTAGCCGGTGCCAAAGATGATGTGGTCAACGTCCGGGATGCTAGTGCCATCAATAAGATGCACTGTTCGGCCGGTGACCTTGGCAATAGAAGGGTGCTGCTTGATCTTGGGGTGGTCGAATGCTGTGTCGCCGAAAAAGACGTTTGTGGTGTGCCCGATGGTGATGCAGTGAATGGGAGACTTGGCTGTGTCGACGAGATCGACTGCAATGTCTGCCGCTGAGACGGAGGCGCCTACGACCACAACTCGCTATAATTCATGTTAATCTTTGACCCCCTGTTAAAAGAAGGGAATGGCCTACCTTGTCGTGATAAGAGTCCCTACCACGAAAGTGCTTGCTATGCACAACACTCCCTGGGCGAGTCTTCTCAAACTGTTCCAAACCCTCAATGGCAGGGATATACGGCACCCAATAATGGCCACTAGCCACAACAACAGCATCAAAAGTCTCGGTCCACCAATAATCCTTCTTATTCCCCTCCTTTCGCAACACAACCTTCCACTCATCGCCGACCTTCTCAACGTGTTCCACAGTAGTATTATACGAGACAAGATCCTCATAGTGGTTGCGCTCTAGAATACCAGCAACGTAATCACGCATGACTTTCCAGTGCCGGAACGGCGTCTCGGGGCCATGCATCCCAATTGACCTCTCACTGCGAACCGCAGGGATAGGCTCTTGGGTATACTCCATAGTCGATGTATCGACGTTAGTCTCCAGGTACGGATACAGAGAGGATTCTTCATGGCGTGGTTGTGTAGACTTTGGCACCAGAGCCGGCAACTGCTCGGGAATGGGCAATTGCTCATCTGCTGTGCGGTCTGCAAGTTTTGCCAAATTGGAGATTGTTGGAGGTTGCGTTGTGTCGCCGATCCTGAAAGGGCGTTAGAGATTTGTCCAAGTCAAGGTACAAGGCTTCATTCGTCGGCTAGAATAGACTATCGATAACTTACCAACATCCTCCGGGACCTTCACGACGTTCAAAGACTCTGATGAGATCAAACGTCTTTTCTTGAGCGAGCGCATCAACGGCAATGGCACCCGCTGGTCCGGCGCCGATGACAGCCACGCGCTTTACAGGAGGGACCGGCATTGTATCGAGTCAATGGGAATCCTGACCAAAAAAGAAAGTATGAGCAAGAGTAAGGAGTATAGTAGTGTCACTCTCACTCGACAAAGACTCGGTAACAGGCGAAAGAGGCAAATATAAAAAAGAAAGTCCAGGTCTTTTCGTCGTCTTAGTCTCGGAGCATTTTAGCGGCCGGTATTCTCCACCCGCAACACGTTGTCAGACCAGACCCTTGGATTGTGCCTCAAGTGTGCTTTATCACGCCATCGCCAGGGTACCAGTTTATACATCTCCGTTGCGTCTGGATAGTTACTTTTTGGCCGAATTGAGTTTTTGTGTTATGGGGTTTCTTGGGTAAAGGATCCAATGCCTGCTCAAGAGTCAACGCCATTTCGTCGGTCCGGACCTTTAGGAAAACATTAAGTCACTCAATTTGCATGCCGTGTAAGTCGTTGTTTTACTCTGGGCAGTAGTAGGGTAAAGATATGCCGAAGATCGACATTCTTGAGTACCGGCAATCGGGGCAGTTCATGCATGTTAATGAGGGCAAGAACAGTATCAAGATGATCATCTAGAACCTTGCTGATCTCTATGTCTTCACTGTCATCTGGTTGAAAAGAGAAAAGATAAAAGTCGGGCACTTCAAGTTCCACGACCTCAGATGCAGAAAAGCAGCTCTAGAAAGTCAAACAATGCAAGATAGACATACGAACGTTTAATCGTCTACTCGGTCAGCCTGCCCAACTTCTTCTCAATAGCAAACAAAAAGACAAGGCTCGAAAGAACAATGGTATTGAACGCAAGCATGAAACTACAATTATTCGCAAACACGGTCCCAGACAGTATTGCGCTGGTTATAAAGCATGTCCAACATTCGACAGTCAGCTCCCAAACTCCTAACAAGAGCCCATCTTGTAACGACTCCCAAATGCACAAGAACCTTTCAACGCCGACGCAAAACGGATATAACCTCCTTCAACTTTTTCCCTCAGTCGTAACGCATAAACATCAACAGCTAGACCACAGCTCCGTACTGGCGGAAAGAAGCCCGCGATGACTGCACCGCCGACTGCTCAGGTCGATACGTCTCGGGACCGCATCTCTCAAGTTCCCTCAACCACGCATTCATCCTTGCCTTCTTATCGTCGCCCAGGCTTCCGTACTCATGTGCTGCCCAGTCATCCTCGCTAAAGCTCCAGAGCGTCAAGTGCTCAAAGATAGCCATGACAGCGGATATAACGATCACGGCGATCGGATTTCCCCAGTCGTCGGACCACGCAGCGTAAAAGATGAGCACAAAAGCATCGAGCGCATCGCTAAAGAGGTTTGTCGCTAGTGCGCGAGTGACTTCGCGACGGGCGGCTGGGTCGGTCGCAGCATTGGACGTATCGCTCGTATATAGTAGACCAGCGAGAAGGATATCGCGAATACCGATCATACTAGCGAGCATGTATGCAGAGCCATCGGGGGCAATATCGACGGCCCAAAGGCCAAAGCGTGGGTACGCTATGAGCGAAATACCGCGAAGGAAGCGAGCGAGAGAAAAAGTCGCAATGGCGAAGCGCTGAACATAGTGGGCAGCTGTTGGCTCCGGGGCCGGGGGTTGCTGCTCGTATGGCGATGCGATAGCTGTAGGTGTAGAGATGGGAAGCAGAGGAGACGTTGAATCTGGCGGCATGACCTCAATGATTGTCTATTGAGAGGAGAAATAATCGCGGGTTTCGTCGTATAATGGGGACGATGGGGTAGATGTGGGTGAAGGGTCTGCGAGCTCAAACTTGTCGCGCGACTCGATCAAGAAGGTGATGATAAGGTAGGAAATGGGGACGGTCAAGAGAAATGGGACGGTTGCGAGTAATATCAACATGGGCATGATCAAGAAAACAGCTACCCTGCCTACCTAATAATAACCTAGCTTCTTGTGCTACTGCTACAGAAGATGGATTGCACCTTGAAAAATCATCGAGCTCACGCATTTCCCCACAGATAAGTGGCGTCTTTGAGGGTGTCATGACCCCCAAGAAGCCCACCGAAACAGCCCCTCCATGCTCGATCTCGATGCAACGCACGGCGGCAGCTGAGAGCCAATGCCAGAGGCTGGGGGAACTTTAGCTCCGAGTCGGTGAGCGCATTTTTCGCTTGTCCTTACTTGGCCATGATGAGTTGATGATGGGATTCTGAGGGATTGTGAAAGGGTTGCGACAATCATGGCAATCATTCTGCAATAGGGGTCCTACAGTGGCGAATGAATCATGTAGGCTTTTCTCGTCAGGGTGTTGAAACTGGTGATCATTTGTTACTCTCAGTTAAATCTCGAAAGATTCCCATCCCATCCCTCCCATCCCATCCCATTTTGCAAATGCAGTGATGGTGACACTGATTCTGCAGGACACAGATACTGCAGTAATATTATGAACTGGTGGAGATAAGACGGCTCTCAAGCCCAAATCATCCCACCCATTTCTTACTCTGACCTGCTTCTCTACTTTGGATCAAACCACAGAAAGGCCAGTCTCCTTTCCCGTGCTCCTCAAGGGTCGCACATCAGCCTCCTAATGTGACGCTGAGCACACCCTCATTACTACAAAGAGGTTGCCAACATGCATCATCTCTCTCCCGCCTCAGAGCGGGGAAAGCTATCTGACTCGCGACAGGGCTATCGCAAGTGGTGGTGTTTTGAAGATGAAATTATTGCGACAGCTTCAGTTACTTGAATTGTCTCGCGATGGTGTACTGAGCCACTGCTAATCGTCACTTTTCGGCCTTGTGCATCAACCACCACCAAGTGATGTACCAGCCTCGCCACAATGAGAGTCTCACCCATTTCGATATTCTAATCAGTGGAGATCCCCAAGTCTTATATCGTGACTCCAAACTTGGGGCCCGATTCAGGATTAGCATCTGATATCTGTGTTATTTCTAAAAGTGATAAAGGGGCACTAAATTAGGGACCTTATAGGGTATTATTAGCGGATTGCTATATCTTATACCTAAAACCTCGATATCTTTATAGCTATTCCTCTTTTAATTATTGCTTTTTTTCCCCTCTTATAATAAAGTTATTATAATCTTGCTGCCTATAGGAGTAATAAAGTTACTTTTAATTATAAATCCTAACGCTTTAAGATATTAATAAACTAATATAGATACTTAGAGATCTCTTATATTATAAAATTCTTATGCTAATAAATATCCTAATATTAAAAGGTATTAATTATAGTTTAGTAGGCTATAAAAAGTATAATAAATAACTTATTAAGAGTTAATACTGCTTATAAATTAACTTAGTATATAAAATTATAATATATACGGCTAGTAATAAAGTAATAAATAAATCCTCTTTTTTTTAAAGTTATTATTAGCTATTTATTATTAAAAAAAACTTAGGATTATAAGGTATATATATATTTTATTAATATTAGCTAGCTTTTTTTATTATTTTTAGCAGTATTAATTAAAAGTCTAATAGTTTATCTGCGTATTATTAAATAGGTTAATACTTAAGAAGCGATTTTAATATATTTTCTGTGATATAATAGCTCGTTTTAGGATTAAATTTAATAAGAAAATTAAAAAGATTTCTATAAGTAAAAAAAATAAAAAGTTACTTATTAAGAGGTATAAAAATAAAAAGAGAAAGGTAATTAGAAATAGCCTATTTATTAGTAATATTATTATATTTAATAGCTAAAGGGAGATCTTTTAAGATAATTTTATCGCCGGGGGGTATATTTATGCTATTAGAGATAATATATATTAATAAAAAAGAGAAGAAAAATAAAAGGAGAAAAAAAAAAAGGAAAATAATAGTAAAGATAATAATAAAAACGATCCTTTTAATAATCTCTTTAATAATAAAGTAGTGCTATTTTTATAATAGTTTTAGGGTGCTATTTTTTCTGCTAAGATTAGCCCTAAAGGTAAGAATAATACTATAATATTAAAAGGAAGTTAATTAAAGCCGCAGCTAAATTCTTAGGTGCTAAATAACTTATAATTATGGCATAAAAGGGGTAATAATTATATTATTTTTGCGCCTAATATATAATTTATTATTATATAAAAAAAGAAGTATATTAGCTTTAATTAGGAGGAAATAAAGGAGGTTTTTAAGGAATATAATATTTAGTGATTTTACTTACTTATATAGCGGCCTAAGAGATTTAAAAATATCGAAATTATAATAAAGGATTATATAAATATAATAGAAAAATAAGAAAGAGGCATAATAATATATATAATTAATTAGATAAGTTAGGATTCTCTTAATATAGTAATTTAGAATATATTAGGCTTAAAAAATATAAAATTAGCTTAAATTAAAGAAAAAATTAGGCTTTTAGAGGTAAAAAAGTAAAAAAAAAGAGGCTTATAAATTATAATTTTAATTAAATATTATATAAAATAGCTTTTTATAAGTTTTAATAAGTAAAATTCTTTAATTTTAATACCTAATTATAAATAAAGAACTTTTTAATATTATAACCTCGCTTTTAGCTTTTTAATATAGCTTTTTTCTGCTAATTTAATTACTAAACCGCCTTAACTGCCCTACTTCTTTTAATATTATAACTTTAATATTACGACTTTATTATATACTTATATAATTACTCTTAAAGGATATATTTAATATTTCCTTACTTTTTTTATTTTTCTTATCTTTCTTATTATTTTTCTTTTTATTAATAACGCCTTTATTACCCTAAATTTATTTTATAATTATTATATATATCTAAGGGCTATTATAAAAAGGGAGAATTATATTAACCCTTAAAGCTACTATTTTTATATATACCTACTCGCGGAAAGTAAGTTATTAATATTTACTTTGCTTTAAGGTATTAAAAAGTATTTTTTTAGTATATATAAAATTAAAAAGTCTAGCTATTATATAAATAAGAAGTTATTAATTATTAATATTATATTTAGGAGTGCTATTATATAAAATACTAAATTTGCGCTTTTATTAATTAATAACTTATTTTATAGTATTTTATAATTAAGTATAGTAAAAATTATATTTTTTTTATATTATTTCTAGCTGCTTTTTTTGCTTTTATTACTTTTTAAAATAATATATTATACTTATAAATGGCATAATAAGGTTATTTCGAGATTTAAAGCCGGTATTAATAAGAATAAGGCAATTATTTATTAAATATAGATTTTTTATATATGCCTTTTATATAATACCGCTATTATATATTAAGCCCTTACTGCCGGTAAATATATATATAAAAACCTTATTATTAAAATTAACTTTTATAAGTATATTTTATAAGATCTTATACTTATAAGATTATTATTTTGCCTATTTTTTATAAGAAATAAAAGCAGAGATATAAGTTTTATTTATTACTATATTTATACCGCTAAAATATATATATTTTTTATCTAGCTTAACCCTTAATAATAGCCTTACTAACTATATAATATAATAATTAGAAAGTTTATAAAAAGGGCTAAATAATTAGTATATAATCTATAATATATTTAACTGGCTTATATTAAATTTAAAAGTAATATTTCTTTGCTTTTTGCTATATATAAGAATTTAATAAAAAATTATTATTTTTAACTCTAAGTAAGTTTATATATTACTAATAGCTTATATATTATTTCTTAGCTAATAGTAAAATATTAAGAATAATACTTAATTTATATAAAATAGTTTTATAAAAAATTAATTCTTAATATAAAAAAGTCCTTTTAAATAAAAATAAATAATAAGTAGGTAATTATATTAAATAATTATATTATAAGGACTTTATGCCTTAATAAAAGTCTGGGCTTATATTTACGGAGGAAGATTAATATTTTGTATAAGGGTATAAAAAATTATCTCAGTCCTATTTAAGTTAGTCTCTATATTATCTCTAATAATAATCTCTTTTTTAACTTTTTTCTTATTTATTTTATTCCTAATAGGTATAATATTTATAATATTATTAGATATATAAGATATTATAAATATTAAAAGATATAAATATTCTGAGATATTCTTAAAGAGCTACTATTATTTATTATTATTATTTATGGCAGAAAATAATATTTTCGCGCTAATTTTGCCTTTTTAAGGAAATTTAAAGCCCCTAGCTAGCTTAATATATTAATAAAGGGATAATAATAATCTTTCTGATATCTTATATAATTGGGGATAACTTATTCTACTAAACGCACCGGATTTACGTGACGAATCGGGAATCGGTTATTTTGGCAGTTATTTATTCAGAAAATATATATCGAGATGGCTAAGATGCAAATCCTGAATCAGGCCCTTGGTGTTGTGATTATCTATCGCTCACGGACGGAAACGGCAGCTAAAATTCGGATCGTGCGGGATATCCCACCCTTTTGTCCATCACGCGGACAGATCTCTTATCGGGGTTATCTCACCTCCTCTTAGCCTTGCCAATTAGCATCAGCTACCCATGAACCGAGGCGCCTTATTTAATCTAGCAGCAAGCCGCATGCATTGTTGTACATGGGTAAAGAATTGTAAATGTTGACTATGGAACTTTGAGCTAAACAAGTGCTCGGCCAAAATGGCAAGTCAAAAGGTCACCTGGAATAATATAACGCTACGTCGCCCTGTTTAGGATACCCACTCTGGCAGCTACGAGGACCTCGAGTCAAGCAAAATATTTAAATCCGTTGTAGAATTGACTTTAAGAGTCATGAGAAATTCAACCACCAAACTACGGCCATCCAATCGCTCAGTCCGGACTGATCTCCGTGGATAACATCAACCACAAGATTACTCATATTTAATGTTTAACCGCGTAGCTGGAATCCTCCAAGATTAGCTTACACCTATGTCATATCTTTTCTTAGCAACATTCTAGTCGAGGTCCAGAATTTCGGAAGCATTTGTCCCAGAAAACCTACAGACTTGCATGCCCGTTCTTTTGGACGGTAGCAAACAGATGCAAACATCCGAAATATGTCTCAGCCGTGCAATGAGACATCACCAACCGCATGCATATAACGGCCAATCGCAACGGTATATACTTGCAACTGTCAAAGCCAGAAGGCCCGAGCACGAACAAGACCAATGTCAATAATCTAGCGACAGAAGGCTCCATAATCTGGGGATTTGAAAGAAAGCGATTAGCTCACAGTAGTACCCGTGTCCGTCAATGCGGGAGACCCTGGCACCCTGATCGCCCAAGATCTATCGCATCGATCTCACCAACTCTATCTCCCCTGCCGTGAAGCTTCAACAAACCCTCACGCCAACATCGCTTTCTCCGACCTCCGTTAGCAAATAAATATTCGGCGAAGCCCTACATCCCGAAACAATCCACCTCTAAGCCCATCATTCTCGTAGCACTTGACGATAGCGCCTCGCGCCGTGTCGACTGGCATGCTTCTCTACGCCAAGGGTCCAGTCCAGACCAGATCTAGCACTAAACAAGCTTCGGCGCCTTGAATACCATGGCGTTCGTGATGTAGGGAATTCCAATGCATGCTTTCTATACTCCGTAATATCCATTATGTGTGTAAAAAGGTAATCTATTCGTTGCACTAACATGGAGGGGACATACCTGTTTCGTCAGTATAAGTTTAGATTAGTCTACGCGCGTGGTGCAACGAGCAATTCCTGCTTTAATAGCCTCTTTTCTCTTCCCTCTTCTCGTTTCTAACCTGTCATATTCTCGTCGCAAGCAACACAACGTCCAACCTCCGTTGTCTTTTATTGGCCGGCCGGTTCAGCTTTTGAGTTAGGCCCCTCCAGGGGTTGGTTGTGGATATTTCTTGTTCGTCGTGTTTGATACTCTTGTGATCCTTGGTTTTCCCCTCCTCATTTCTTTATGAAGATTTGTAAACTGGATGAATTCGTGACGAAACGAGAATCGATACGATAACACAAAACGCAAAAGTTCAAGCCATGGGGGCACAGGATACAGGAGGGAAACGGACGAGTCCAAAGTCCAGTCCGCGCGATAGTCCTCGAATACATGGCAAGTTAGGGCATCTGGCGGGGCATAATGAACAAGGTGAGAGAATCGAGCAAGAGCGAACTTTCACCTTTGCGTGTATTTGAATCAATCTGAAACTGTCGATGCAAAATTGGGGGATAACGAGAACATGGAGAACATATGCGAAAATACATCAGATCATGATGGATACCAATTGCGCAAAGCTAAGGGTTGAATCTCACTAACACCATTCCTTAAGACGGCGACCCTCCAAATATACACCTTGACGAAAACCAAGGCCTCTTACACGGCAACGCTATAATCGAAGCGGGCGGAAGCGACGAAGACGGCGAATTCTCTGCCAGCGATTTCGACGCCGACGACACTAACTCTCTCGTGAGCAACCGCTCTGCATCAACATCCATTAGCTCCAGTATCCTCGACCACAGCTTCCAAAACGGTCGGCGCTATCATCGGTATCGACATGGGCGATATCCGTTACCCAATGATGAAGCTGAACAAAATCGAGAAGATATGCTGCACGCGATGATGCTTGAAGCTACGGATGGGAGGCTATTTTACGCGCCTATTGGAGAGAATCCGCAAAAGATTGCGGATCTAGGAACAGGGACGGGAATTTGGGCTATTGAGGGTATGTTGACTTATACGGAATTGTGAAGAGATGCTGATATGTGGTAGTGGGAGATAAGTATCCTAGTGCAGAGGTATTAGGACTTGATCTAAGTCCAATACAGCCATGCTGGGTACCTCCAAACGTCAAGTAGGTCGTCTATATACGATATAATTGTAATAATAGCTAACACATGCAGATTTCTAGTCGACGACGTCGAGGACGAGTGGCTCAACGGCGACGACTTTGACCTAGTTCACCTGCGCAACATGATCCCTATCCTCAAATCACCAGTCAATCTGTTAAAACAGGTCTACTCGTAAGCCATCTACTTCCTTCCATTTCCCTCCTCTCAAGAAATCCTCTTCTTACAACACTAGCAATATGAAACCCGGCGCCTGGGTAGAATTACAAGATGTAGACGGCCAAGTCCATACAGACGACGACAGTATCCCCGAAGACTGGCCTCTCAAGCGTTTCACAGAGATCCTTCTTCAGTGCTTTGCGCTATACGAAACAAATGCCCACGCCGCTGTCTTTGGAGGCCAGTACCTCGCCGAGGCGGGATTTGTGAATATCCAGCATAACTTTATCAAGCTTCCGTATGGAACATGGCCAAAAGACAAGTAAGTTCCATCAAGAGCAACACAGTTGTAATCTGCTAACGATGTATAGGGTTATGAGACTTGTGGGAATGTACTATCGCACAGCATGTGAAGAGTTCTTCCCAGCTGTTGGAGCACTTCATTTTCCACAGTTGGGATGGGATAAGACTGAGATGGAGGTGTTTTTCGCCGAGTGTCGACAATCGATGCGGGATCCTAATGTGCATGCATATGGAAAGATGCATTTTTGGAGTGGTCAGAAGCCGTTGGATGCGTAGTGGCGGCTACTGTATGAGTGATTGCTGGTAGAGGCTATATTCGGGATAAACAGAACCGTTGTGTGCAAGACCTTGGGGTCTTTGTAAGAGTTGTCGTGCTTGAGCGTGTTTTGGCTTGAATGACGAGGAGGCACTGTTGGGCAACATATATACTTCATGAATGATACCTATTGAATACCAACTTTTTTAATCACCCAACTCCGTTTTAATCAACCGTCTTTTAAACTCTTATTACATTACTCCAACTCTTACCTCCGGACCTTCTTAACCTTCTTGGTCCTTGGGGCCTCGTCCTCCCCATCCGTAACTTTCCTCTTCTTCCGTCCCTCCTCGAGCAGCTTCTTCATACCCTCTGTAGCCTTGAACTTGGGGTTCGAAGGGTCAATGGCGTACTCGTGGCTCTCAAACACAGCCTTGAAACGGTCGTCGCCAACGTCCATGTCGAAGTCCTGCTGCAGGCCGCCGCGGTCTGCCTTGGATTCGGCCTTCTTCTTGGCCTTGCCCTTCTTGCGCTTGGCTTTCTCTGCGCGCACGATTTCGTTCATGTCGAAGTGGTCCAGGTGGTCGGCCTGGTCTTCACCTGCATCGGCCATGACGCTCTCGAGCTGCTTCTTCTGCGCCTTGGTCTCGGCTTCAGCGGCCTCGCGGGCTTCACGCTTCTTGAGGCGGTCGGCCTTGCGGATAGAGGTCTTGGAGTTTGCTGCGGGCTCTTCGGCGGTGAAGAAGGGGTCCTCGAATCCAAGGTCGTCGGTCGCGCCTTCAGGAGCCTCTACAACCTCGTCCTCACTCTCCTCAGCCTCAGGGTCCAAGCCTGCGCGTCTAGCTCGTGCCGCCTCGCGCTTCTTCTCCTTTCGCTCCTTTTCCTTTCGAACGTACTTCTCGATTGTCGTCTCTTCCTCAGCTGTCTTCTTTGGCGCAGACTCTGTGAGGGCAGGCGTGAAAGTAATTTCCATATCTCCTACAGGAGCATTCTTAGAAGACTTGGTAGTCTCCTCAGATAAACCGAGAGCTGCTCGCATTTTTCGGCGCGCCAACTCCTTCTTGGAAAGCTTGGGCTCGTCCTCTCCCTCCTCCTCGGCAGCCTCCTCGACCTCCTCCGCATCGTCACTGTCTTCGCTGTCGCTTGCCAAGTATGCGCGAAGGTCATTCTCTTCGATCTCGTTGCGGCTGCCGCTGAAAGCACGGTTGATCGACTCCTTACGGGATGCCTCCTCAGGGTGCATATCCCAGGTAAGCTTGACCTTGGAGCTCTGTAGGGCATTGGTCACAAACTCGACGGGCTTGTAGGATTCGGGAACCTTTTCGCACTCGTCTCGAGGCTCATCGTCGAACGTTACATCATCGGGAACGAATCGAAGATCGAGGAAGTTGGAGGAAGACTGGTATTCGCGTCCATCGACCGCTTCGTAGAGCTTCTGTGCAACGGCTGGACTCGAGCAGACCATGACGGCGTAGTAGTAGCGTAGACGGTCAAGCTGGTAGGATCGTAGTGCATCGCTGTCGAAATCCTGGTCGTCACCCTCCTGCAGCAAGTCCTTCTTGATCTGGTCGTCTTCCTCGCTGTCTTCATCGCTATCCTCAGAGTCCTCATCGGAATCATCGTTCTTGTAGTTCTTGAACAATTCCTTTGGAGGCCCCTCTACCTCTTCCTGCTGCATGCGCTCCTTGCCAAACTCGCTAGGGTATACCGAAATCTTGTCGATCTTGCCGCCAGTGTCGGGAAGAAAACTGTCGAAGAGAGCCATCAGATCGGTAGACTTGACGTGGTCCCAATCAAGGTTGACAATAGCGATTCGATTTGTCACCTCTCCAGCCTCTACCTCGTTCTGTTCGTCCTGGAAGCGCTGCATATCTCCCTCAGTATCGACTTGTGCGCCACCCTCCTCTTCATCCGATTCCGAATCTTCTTCTTCGGACTCAGAGTCTGACTCGGAAGAGGAGAAGCCACCACCTCGAGCAGGATCGTATTTCTCGTGCGCTTTTCTCAATTCTCGCTGAACAACCTCGTCATCGTCGACCTCGATATCGTCCTCTCCCTTATCTTCCTCTTCATCTTCCTCGCGATATAATCTCTGCAGAGCCTTTTTCTTGGAATCGGACTTCACTTTTCGGCCATAACGATCGACTTTGGCGGTAGCAGTAAACTCGTCGTCATTAAGCATGCGCGCGAATCGCTTGTCGATTGTAGTCTTGGTCTGCTTCTTCGAGGGCAGTCGGAACCGAGGATCCGTCTCAAAGTCGGCGAACCGATCATCGGCGATACGGCTAGCGGATGGACCGCCCTTCTTTGTCTTCTTGTCGCTCTTCATTTTGTAGTATGACAAGGTTGAAAGCTCCCGTTATGATGGGATTTCGCAACCAGCTTGCCTTGGAGGGGCAGAAAACAATTGGTTTCAATTTTTTGGCGGTGAAACTTTTCTGCCGTTAGCGGTAAGCTTCCTTCGGTAGAGTGACCCACTGTCGGTCATCGGTCATGCCAAGCGCCGCGCATCGTCCAAAAAATTTCCAGCGACTAAGACTTGGTTTGCGCCAAAGAAAAAGTCGAGGAGCTTCACTTCAATTGTTCTCGCGTGATACTTTACGACCTACAAGAATGCCTCCTCATGCGCGATCTGGGCGAGGGCCCAAGCCGCAAAAGAACGGTCGCACTGAACAGCGTCAACAAAAGCGCAAGAGAGAGCAGGAAGATCTTCAACAGCTCGAGCAACGAGTCACGGAATTGGTACGGCGGGGCGACATCTTGATACCAACCGTGAACTATGCTAATAGATCTATAGGATACTAAGTCAGATGCCATCAAGAACTTCTCCCACCTTCCCCTCTCCGTACCGACCGCCAACGGCCTCGAGGCCTCGCATTTCCAAGTCCTTACCGATGTCCAAGCCGAGGCCGTTCCGCTCGCTTTAAAGGGCAAAGATGTTATGGGAGCCGCCAAAACAGGAAGCGGAAAGACGCTCGCCTTCATCATTCCTGTCCTCGAGAAGCTTTATCGTGCCCGATGGACTGAGTACGACGGTCTCGGTGCCCTCATCATCTCCCCGACTCGAGAACTCGCCGTCCAAATCTTCGAGGTGCTCCGAAAGGTTGGTAGAAACCACGTCTTTTCAGCAGGCTTGGTAATTGGTGGCAAGAGTTTGAAGGAGGAAGCGGAACGATTGGACCGAATGAACATCTTGGTCTGTACGCCCGGTCGAATGCTGCAGCACCTGGATCAGACGGCTGGTTTCGACGCCAACAACCTACAGATTCTGGTTCTAGATGAGGCGGATCGCATCATGGATATGGGTTTCCAATCTGCTGTTGATGCACTCGTCGAGCATCTCCCCAAATCACGACAAACCCTCATGTTCAGTGCTACACAGAGCAAGAAGGTCTCTGATCTTGCTCGTCTTAGCCTCAAGGACCCCGAATACGTCTCCGTTCACGAAGCCGCCACCAGCGCTACTCCCACAAACCTCCAACAACACTATCTCGTTACACCTCTCACACAAAAGCTCGACACGCTATACGGCTTTATTAAGGCCAATCTGAAGAGCAAAATTATCGTCTTCCTGAGCTCAGGCAAGCAAGTCCGATTCGTATACGAGAGTTTCCGCCATCTACAGCCCGGTATTCCTCTGCTTCATCTCCATGGACGCCAAAAGCAGATTGCACGGTTGGAGATTACTTCAAGATTCACTGCTGCAAAGCAGTCGTGTTTGTTTGCGACAGACGTTGTCGCCCGAGGAATCGATTTCCCCGCTGTTGACTGGGTTATTCAAGCTGATTGTCCAGAGGATGTCGACACATATATCCATCGAGTTGGTAGAACAGCTCGATACCAGAGCAACGGCCGAGCTGTGCTGTTCCTTGACCCAAGCGAAGAGCCAGGCATGTTGAAGAAGCTAGAGCAGAAGAAAATTCCCATACAGAAGGTGAACGTCAAGGAGAAGAAGAAAAGGAACATCAAGGACCACCTGCAAAGCATGTGCTTTCAGAATCCGGATCTCAAGTACCTTGGACAAAAGGCTTTTATCAGTTACACACGATCAGTCCATCTACAAAAAGACAAGGACGTTTTCAAGTTCGACAAGCTCGATCTCGATGGTTTCGCTGCCAGTCTTGGTCTTCCTGGTACACCACAAGTCAAGTTTCGAAAGGGCGAAGACATCAAGAGGATAAAGAACGCTCCTCGTGCGGGCATGTCTAGCGATTCCGAGTCTGACGCAGACCTTGATGGAGAGAAGAAGGCCAAGAAGAAGAACGAGGTGCGGACAAAGTACGACAAAATGTTTGAGAGGACAAACCAGGACGTTTTGTCAAGTCATTACAACAAGCTTGTTGGAGAGGGCGAGGCTGATGACGATAACGACGATTTCTTGTCCGTCAAGAGGGTTCTCAAGGACGGTGATTTGGACGATGAGGCAAACAATGCATTCAAGAGCTCAGCAAAGATCATTGAAGGTCTCGGTGGTGAGGAGCCCTTTGTCGTTGACTCAAAACGTCGCGAGAAGGCCCTCAAGTCAAAGAAGAAGATGCTCAAGTTCAAGGGCAACTCCACCAAGGTGGTTTTCGACGAGGACGGCAACGCCCACGCCATCTACGAACTCAAAGACGAGGAAGATTTCGCAGGAGAAGGTCCAGCAGAGGAGCAGCGCCGCAAGTTCGTCGAAGACGAGACATCGCGCGTTCGCGAGGCAGATGTGGACGACAAGGCTCTCGCCAAGGAAAAGCGTCGCGAGAAGCGAGAGAAGCGCAAGGCCGCCGAGCGAGCAGAGCGTATGGGCATTGTATCGGACGACGACGAGGCACCCATGCTGCACAACGCCGACGACGGAGAAGATCCTCTGGCACTTCTGCGGTCGCTACCCATGGGAGACGACAGGTCGGACAGCGAGGGGGAGAGGGAGCCACCCAAGAAGAGGGCCAAGAAGTGGTTCGAGGACGATTCAGAGGACGAGGCCAAGAAGAGCAAGGGCAAAGGAAGGGTTATCAAGGTGCAGGACGAGCCCGAGACGTTGGAGGATCTCGAGGCGCTTGCTACTGGACTGTTGGATTGAGGAGGATAGGTTCGATACCCTTTGGAGCCTCGTATTTATGGATAGACAAAAGTTGCGGAATAAAATGCACAAAGTTAATGTTCTTTCAAGTATCACTTGTCTGGTCAATCACACGTATGTTTGAAAGGAAGCTTCGTTGGCAAATGAGTTCATAGAATTATAAGTAGCACCTCATCAAAAGCTGTCCATTTTCCATCCAGTTCCACGCCTTAACCCACGCGTATATAAGCCACGCCTCTAATACAAGACAGTCCGCGCTGTGCAATACATGAATCAAACAACTATCCTCCAACGCCCAACCCAGAATCACGAATCGATTTCAATTTCAACCCGCTTGCCAAACAACCTAACCCGATAGAAACACGTATGATCCGTTGCATCGTGGTTGCTCACAGCTCGGATGACGACCTGGTCCGTCGAAGCGTTAAGTTTACCAAACTCGTCGTTGATGTGTTGGACATGTACACCGTCGTGTAGTTCCTCGCCTTCGTAGATGAATTGGCTGATCTTGACGAAAGAGCGTGGGAGGGGTACATGGGGGGGCACCGATGTATCTGTGTTGACAGGAAATTGCGGTGCTGACCAGTTGCGCACTTTTTCCAGGTCCTCCTCGTCTTCGAATCTGGCCCAGACTTCAATTTGTCTTGGTCGAGCGTATGGATCTGTTGTCGCGCCTTTAGGGATGTGTTCGATGGCGATGTACTGAGGAATCACAAGGTGTCCGAGAAGAACGGAGAGTCTGGCACCGTGAGGTGTTCCGCGAGCATCAACAGTATGGCTTGTGCAAAAACAGTCTCCTTCATCCTGCCAAGGGTGAAGTGCAGCGATAGCAGGGCGAGGTTCCAAACCAAGAATGCCGCTCTTGTAAGCTTCATCCGTAGCGACGCCCTTACCCCATGGATCCCAGGGAGGGGTGGTAAGTGATGCGTCGATGGCAGCGCCGGATCCAACTCCAAAGAAGTTGACTTGGTGCTTGAGAACTGAATCCCAGTGAATATGAATATTGCTCTTGGCGGTGGCTTCGAGTGTTCCATCGGTGAGGGTTTGGTAGACAATGCCCTGGACGATTTTCTTGATTTCATCTTCGGACACTCCCCGAGGAGCCAGATTGGTCGCGGTGCGGATTGACTTTTCAATGTGTGCCTCCATATCCGACCTGAGCTGCGCGAGCTCGGCGTCGATCTTTGAGCGGTGTTGCGCAAGCTCGTTTTCGAGTTGTTTTATAAAACCGTCTCGAGAAACAGCAGTTTGGTTGTGCTGTTTGAGCTGCTCGTTAACAATCTTTGAGAGTTGTTGGTCAAAGTCGGCCCCTGAACCGGCACTTTGTCTCTTCGCCATTGCCTTTTCCACGAGCGGCTCTAGGAAGTCGTTGTTGTTCTTGATCCATGTGTCCCAGAAGCTGGGGAGTTTGTTCTCGATACGATTTTCAATATCCTTGACGCTGCTGTTGAGCTTTAGAGTGAAGCTCGGGTCTTTGACGAGGCGTGATACAATAGCTCGCCATTGCTTGTCTGAAGAAACTTCATATTCCCCCTTCTTCTTATCGAGATTTAGGAAACTCCCATCCTCCTTCAAGAGATCCTGGAGGGCGTGCCAAAACTCCGGCTTGATAACAGGGCGTCCATTGACAAGGTCCATGTGCACAACACGGGGAAGCTTCGACTCCAATCTCTTGAGCGCCTTGTTCTGGAACTCGGCGTTCTCTTTCAATGCATCAAATGCCTTTTTGTGATCGTCGGGAAAGGCAACATTGTCGCCCCAAATGTCATCCTCGTCATCCCTGCCCCATGAGGGCCACGATATCGAGGGGATTATGTTTCCGACTTTGCTAACAAATCCAGCAGGGCTCGGCCAGTGAAACCCACCAGATGGCATAGATCCCATATCTGGAAAATCTGGGACTGACGATCGCAGACCTCCAAACACTGCTGTGAAGAAGGATCCGCTTAATGCTAGAATAAGAACACCCATAACCCCAAATCGAAATAGCCATCCCGGCCAAGAGGTCTGTAGCGAAAGTTGAGTACCAGACACCCTGTCCATGGTGTTCATAATATGATCCATCATCTTGTCAACGAACCATACAAAAGTTTCTAGGTATGTCATAGGATTGAGCAGTCGCCACCATTCTGTAGGACCGCCATTGTTGATTTCGTCATCATCGAAATCGTCAAAGTCGTCCGCTCCACGTCGTCTTCCGATGAGATTGAATGGCCAAAGCGATGATATCCAAGCGATCCGTTCCATTAGCCAATGCTGCCACGTTCCGCCTTGAAATTGGATTTGGGCTTGGGGCTCTCTCTCAGCTCGCTCACGAGCAAGTTGGTCCTCGGCCTCTTGTATCTCTCGCTGAATAGCCAAGTCTCGCTCTCGTGGATCATCAGGGATCTCATGAGCCCGATTGAATGACGTTCTTTGTGCGTTAATCTCATTAGCTCGCGCAAAAAGACCCCTATCTGTCGTTGTATTTTGAGTTGTTCTTCTTCTTGCAAATGAGTTCTGTAACGGCTCTTGAGATCCTACTCGTAATCTCGGATTTAGGGAATGCTGTGCTGCTCGTGTGTTGCTGTAAGCTTCTTGCTCGCTTCCGGAATCATAATATTCAGAGTTGTCGTCTTCCTGGCTATCTTCGACTGCCGCGGGTTTTCGGGGTTGCAAGTAACTGGGGTTTTGTTCTGTCCTGTTAAGGGCTGGTGTATTCGCACTCTTACTACGAGTAACACGTGCATTCCTCGTTTCTGGCTCATCCTCGTCTGGATCCTGCGACCTGAGCCGTGTCTGTCGCGTTGTGCCAGACGCCGTCGGTTGGCTGGCTCTGCTCCTGCTCGGCTGCGTTGCAGCGCTGAGTAAATCACGGCGTACTGGCTGTGGATCACGTTGATCAAGCTGGTCGGAAGTATCTTGCTGAGGGCGAGAGTTTAATCTGGAGGCGACTTGTCGCTTTTCAACAGCGGGTGTCAAAGTTGGCGCCGATCCTATCGTCGCATCTTCGTAATAGTCGCTTTCCAGTCCAAAACTGCGCGAGCTATCAGCATCACTCCCTGCAACTAGTTGCCGAGAAGCGCCTGTTGCTGGTTGTGGCGCATCTGCTATAAGTTAGAGTGGTCATAGAGCGGTGTGGGAATAACTCACTGTCTCGCGACGCAGCATCCTCTTCTGCCCGTGTGGTGATTCCTGACCTTGGTCTCGTAGGCCGCACAAACTCTTCCTCTTCATCGCCGCGTTTAGAGAGGGCCTGGTTAACGGCACTACTCAATTCCATGCGCTGCAGACCAGCGCCCACCCTTGGTGGAGGCTCAGCAGCGGAGCCATATGTATACTGTCTCCGGGTGCTTGGAGTACCTTGTAAGGGTGGTAGCTGAGGTCGCACCAATGCATTTGGAGAATTATGTGTCGGATTTTGATCAGGTTCCCTGCTAGAGAAGCGGGTGGTGCGCCTGGCAGGTCTGGGAGGCATGGTTGAGGCTGGAAGTGAATGTTGAGTGAGGTTGAAATGAACAGCGAAGTGAGCAACAAAAAAGGTCGGATATGAAAGGAATCAAGTCCTTTTGTGTCATGAAAGTCGTGCGTCGTTATCCTTTGGAAGGTGGTGGAAGTAGGTGAGTGGTGGTCTTTGTTCGATGAGCTGAAAATAGTAGCACGGGCGTTCAAGGTGTCCCAAGTAGGCGTAGCAAAGCTACATGCAAAGCGACACCAGGCCAGCAAGACTATCACCCGCTCTCAGCACTGATTCACAAAGACGCTTCTTTTGTGCGCCAGCTTGGCTGGCCAATCTAAAGGTTGAGTTGCACGCGGTCACAACAAAGAATCATGTTGGTAGCGGTGACTGAGTGAACAATGAGCCTTCACGAATACCGGTAAAGAACGCGCAATCGAGACAAGCAGACTTTTCCAATGGCAACAATGAGATGACCTCTGCACAATTCGAAATCGCTTGGCAATTTTCTGTCGATATTCTTGTGATGCTATCGCGAAGATGCCATGATGCGCCGTGAGACGCGATGCGCGCCGAAGATTAGGCGGCGCAAATTGAGAGGTTGGCGTACGTAATCACGTGCCCAGGCGTCTAGGTAGCGCATCAATCTCAGCCGCTTAACATGAGCTTTGTAAAAGTGAATGGAAACGTTAAGCCCAATGTTTACAATTGCAATCTGGAGTGACCGAAGATTAAATTTTCCAGAGTACAGTAGATATGCGGCATAGAGTTACAGCCTTACAGGTTCTTCTCCCAGCCCCCTGTAACTCTATAATGGCATTCATCAACGAAGCGTACATACAGGAAACGGGATTAACGATGTTACAACAGAGTTAAGCCACTCGGTCAAATTCGGACGGGGAGCGCGCAACGCCTGAATGTCCTAGCTTTGATGGATGCTCGCCACGGAATATTGCTCGGGCTGTGAGGTACCTACTGCACAGTCTAATGGGGTAATGCTCGGGGACGGGAATCATGTTGGTACTGTACAGTATGCGTTTGTCACACCAAATGGAGAAATAGACATTTCCACCTCACCTACAATCCAGGATGTAGGAGGTATACTACGTCGTAAACGACGTTAGCAGGATGCCCCACAACTGCTCTATTGCCCACGCTGCCACGCCATGATCGCCAGTTTGGTCAAGTTGAAGTGGGATTATGTTTGATACGAGGCCGTTGTATGGAGCGCATATCAACATTCACAGTTGAGCGTGGTGCATTCGGCCCTATACTCTCTCCATCATGACTCCTTCACCACCACAATCCTGTCTTTTTGCTACTTTTTCTCTCATGATAACCAGTAGTGACAACACGACGACTCTTCAGCCTCATCAAGCATTAATATGTAGTCCTCCAATTGCGGAGTTCCACCGGGTTCCTACGTTGTACCTGGTAAATCTAGCGCCCTTAATTTAGTAGCATGTAGCATCACATCAGCACGAACCCCCCTCCTCATAAAAAAGTTGCCCCGCCATTTCCACTGACCTTCCCCTTACCTTTAACCCCGCCGCCTCGCATCCCACTTGTGTCGACTTTACTTTGTTCTTCACCGCAAACTCTCCCAATCATCTAAGACCAAAACAAAGAAACACCGAAAATGCCTGTTGGAACTGTTCTCGTTACCGGGTACGCCACTACATCCTCCCTTGCGACCCTCGCGCCCGTTTCCTCCTGTTTGTCCTCGATCTTGTCTTTGTTCTCGTCGCAACCATGAGCTAGAGGACACGGATCATACGGTGTCGCATACTACGAACAAAGAACACTCTCGCTGACTCTCGCTTTCGCAGTGGCACCGGCTACATTGGATCTTTCACCTCGCTCACCTTGCTTGAGCACGGTTACGATGTTGTCATTGTCGACTCCCTCTACAACTCCTCAGAGGTCGCCCTCGACCGCATTGAGCTGATTTGCGGCCGTCGCCCTAGCTTCTACAAGATCGATATCACAGACGAGAAGGCCATTGATGAGGTCTTTTCTAAGCACCCTGCCATTGATAGCGTCATCCACTTTGCCGCCCTCAAGGCAAGTCGTTCATCAGCCGAACGAACGATCACCAACTAACACCAACTCCAGGCTGTCGGCGAGTCCGGCCAGATCCCTCTCGAGTACTACCGCGTCAATGTTGGCGGCAGCATTGCCCTTCTCCGTGCCATGGAGCGTAACAATGTCAACAACATCGTCTTCTCCTCCTCCGCTACCGTCTACGGCGATGCCACTCGCTTCCCCAACATGATTCCTATCCCCGAGCATTGCCCCATTGGACCTACCAACACATACGGCCGCACCAAGTCCATGATTGAGGACGTTATCACCGACTTCATCAACGCTCAGCGCGCCAACGGCGAGAAGGCTGGCAAGGAGTACAAGCAATGGAACGGTGCTCTGCTGCGATACTTCAACCCTTGCGGTGCCCACCCCAGCGGTATCATGGGTGAGGACCCTCAGGGTATCCCCTTCAACCTCCTGCCCCTCCTCGGAAAGGTGGCTACTGGTGAGCGAGAGAAGCTGTTGGTATTCGGTGACGGTAAGCTTCCCCAGTGAATTATGGTTTCTCGCACAATTCCTAACATCTGCTAGACTACTCCTCCCGCGACGGCACCGCCATTCGAGACTACATCCACGTCGTCGACCTCGCCCGTGGCCACCTTGTCGCCCTCAACTACCTCCGCGAGAACAAGCCCGGTGTCAAGGCATGGAACTTGGGTTCCGGCCGTGGCAGCACCGTCTTTGAGATCATCAAGGCCTTTAGCAAGGTCGTTGGTCGTGACCTCCCCTACCAGGTTGAACCCCGACGACAAGGTGACGTGCTGGATCTTACTGCCAACCCTACCCTGGCCAACAAGGAGCTCAACTGGAAGACTGAGCTCACCATGGAGGAGGCTTGCGACGACCTCTGGCGATGGGTCAAGAACAACCCCCAGGGTTACCGACAAGATCCCCCCGCTGAGTTTCTGGACGCGGTCAAGGCCAAGTCTAAGGCTTAAATACAATAATGACAAAAAAAGGCTACCCGTATGCGAGCAGGCCCTCTCGCAATTCTGGACTGGAATGACAATATTTTGAAGATTTATGTTTTTGGATTATGTGGTTGAACCATCCATAGCATTATAGACATGTAGCGCATTTAAAAATAAAAAGAATAAGGCTAGAATTAATCGATTTTAATGAGAAGCTTGCCCGTTGTCTTTCGGCTCTCGATATCCTGGTGTGCCTGCGCGATGTCCTTGAGAGGGTATACACCGTGGATTGTGACCTCTAGCTTCTTGGACTTGATCAGGTCGAAGAGCTCAGTGGTGTACTTTTCAAGATCAGCTCGCTCACTGACGTAACCAGTGACTGTGGGACGCATCAAGCGGATGTTCTTGGCAGTGAGTCGGAGAAGGTTGACAGGGTCCACGGCGCCAGACTACACGACCATTAGCTTTATCCTTCAAAGGTTTCCTGAATCATTACTTACCGCGTTTCCGAACGAGATGAGATTACCCTTGGACGCGATCAACTCGAGATCAGCATCAAAGGTAACCTTGCCAACACCATCAAAGATGACATCCGCACCATGACCACCCGTGATCTCCTTGACCTTGGCGACAACATCGTCGTGAGAGTTGATCACCCACTCAGCGCCATTCTTCTTTGCCAGCGCAAGCTTCTCATCTGAGCTAGCTGTGCCAATGACCTTGGCGCCCACAGAACGGAGCAGCTGAACTAGCAAAGTACCAACACCACCAGATGCTGCGTGAACGAGCACCCATTGACCGGACTTGACCTGACCAGCCTCACGGATGAATGTCCATGCTGTAAGTCCCTGCAGGTAAGCGGCGGCGGCTTGCTCGTTGGTGACTTCGTCGGGGATGATGATAGCATCAGAGGCGTTTACAACGCTGTACTGAGCATACGCATGAACAGTGCCCATGAAAACCACACGAGCCCCATTTTCGAATCCCGAAACCGAGGAGTGAGCGTTGACTACAGTTCCGGCAGCTTCTCGGCCGAGAGTAAAAGGGAAGTGAGGCGCCTTGTACAGACCACTGCGATAGTAGGTATCGATGTAATTGACACCAGCAATCTGGTTGCGCACAAGAATCTGGCCCTCGCCAGCCTTTGGCACAGGAACATCCTTGTACTCAAGGACTTCAGTGCCGCCGTTCTTGTTAATCTGAACAGCCTTCATCTGAGCCGGAACGGGAGCCATTTTCGCTGATGACAAATGCGATGCGACTCTAGCGATGCGCTGGACGGGAATCGATGTGGTCAAGGGTCTTGATAGAGCACCGGATCTAAGCAGTGAGCGGCGCAAAGGTACAGTGAGCGATTGGGCCATTACCTGTATGAAGAAAAGTGTAAATTGACGATGTTGCGGAAGAGGGAGGTTCTTTAAAGTGTCTTGGACGTTGAAGGTCTCCGGGCCGGCCCCATCTACCACTTCGCTTCGGCGGGGCTCCATGATGGCGGGGTAAATCCAATTGGGTGCTCGCACGTCATTTCTGCGATTTCGGACATTGAATAGGCATTTTAGATGCGTTGGAAGAAGGTGAGGATGGTATTTAAGATGTTTGGGATAGCTTATATAGTGATTTATATGCTTATGAGTGATAAGGTGCTGACAGGTGGCGGTGAGCGACTGTACCTAAGTGGTGATGCTACTAGCTTACATCCATGCTTCTACGTAAGCCAATGGAGTACGAAAACGATTACTTATACCAACTAACTGAAATCTACAGAACATTTATAGTGTTATACTTACAAGAAGCAGTAGGCTCTTTCACACCAGAACACGAATTCTCGTACTAGATTGAGTTTGCGTTGACACAACTAGATATTTGGATTCGGATCGAAGTAGGAGACCTATTAGTAAGACAACAGCTGCATGGATAAGCTCTTACCCTTTTCAAGATATCTTCCCTCTTCTTGAAGCCAATGATGATGTAAATTCATGAGTGGCATCCCATGTTACAAAACATCCTTACAACGAAGATGAGAGAAGCAGGGCGCTGCGATATCTTATCCCTGGATATTTCACAAGCTGAGCCGTAAGTGGCTCAACGAGACGAACACAGCAACGTATCATGCTCAGACAGGGCATTCATCAACAGGAGGATATGTTATAGGCACTCATATTTCTCGAAGATATTTGTTAGATGATCTTCCGCTTAATGTATGACATATTGGTTGTGATGCGTACGATGTACTAGGGGACCCAGGCCATCATTCTTACATATTCAGGTCTAGGGTTGGTGAGACTGCTCATCGGCTATTTCTCATCCTAATTGAAGCATCTTCAGTGCCCATTGGTTCATAACTACCTCGTATACATTTCGAGAATACAGTCAGAGCTGCTGAATAACGAGATAATATATAGTAAACCATATTCCTCGCCGTTGCCACAATAGGTAATGGCCGGGACCCGATCTCGAGATGTCTCGGCATCTGACAGTCAATTCCTTTACAATAGCAGGATTTGTTTAAGTGTAAACGACGCAGACAATGAGAACGCTCGCTTAGACAATCAGCTCATTATGTATGTCATTTACAGAAGTTCTCACGTTAGTCTTTAAGAAAAGCTCAATTCGGTGGAGGCTACGCCAGCATACGCGTGGCCATCTCGCAGGAAGGCCACTAGAACGGGCGATCGGTCCAACCTCCCGAGCGGACTATTCTTAGGCTTCGCCCGAATGATCCTCTTTGCGGTTTAGCGATCGCCACAGAGAGTTTTTTGTCAGGGGCTAGCTCGTCGTTTCATGTGTCAGTGGAAATACAAAATGCACGTCCAGATGTCATGACAGAGGATCGTGGCAGTGCAGACATGGACTTGGAGGCTTGGCATGAGGAAGCTTCGCAAGCTTTTCAAGGAGAAACCTGGTAAGATTCTTCAGGGTTGAAGACATGACTCTCGTAATCATTGTTTTGAGGCCGTTTTATTGAGATGGTCACTGTTTCAATTAGCAAATATTAAGCTTGGACCCTGATGTATCAACAATTTGCAACAAGCTTTCGTCCAATGCCAGGGACAACAGCGTAGACGCTAGGTGAAGAGGAATAAGGCCCGTCACCATACGTCACCTCCATTCTGGGGAGATTTGGGTACAAATTTTAGCGTCTTTGATACGACATAGCCGAAAGACTGGAACAGCTGACTTACACCCAGTTGTCAGTTGATACAAACAAGATAATGACAACTCTAAAGCATCGGGAAAGACCGAGGATCTTCTCAATCGTCATGATTAAACACAATTAAAGAGACTTTAATTCCCGTTGGCCTGGAGAATATTCACCGAGTTACACGCCGATCATGCGTGGCACCCATCCCCGTCAAAAGGAAGACGTGCCAGTGGGGCGTTTGCGGCTGTGGCTCAGTGCTCAGTGGGGTTCACAGCCTCCGAGCCCCCCTGCCCCAGGCATTCTGTAACACTCCAACCCAATGGAAGATCAAGACAAAAGCCCAGGGCAGGTCACCTCAGGAAGCACCGGGCTTTCATTTGTACAATATCACCCGGACTGCAGCCTTATGAGGGGTCGTCTAATTTGTTGACCTTGCCTATCAGCCATTTCTTTTTCCAACTTGGACTTGCATTCTTACAAAAGTACAAAGCTTCATCTGTTCATACCAACTGCCGCCCTTGTATCTAGGCGTCCGCTCGCTCAATATCTTGGTACCGAGCGTCGTCAGCCGCGACTTACCGCCACCAAGAGGACATTAACTCTTCCAAAAAAGCATAAGCAAAGTTTTGCTTCATTCTTGAACTGTTCCAAATGGTAGTGGCGGTTTAACATGTCTTCTTCAACGGCGAATGCTCGCCAAAGGCGCATCATCCAATTGTCGCAGCAATGGGGCTTCTCCCTTCCGCCCAACGCCCCAGCTCACCTCACACGACCACCACATCCTACTTCTTTCAGAACACACGGTGATGATGAGGTTGCCGAGGGTCTTTTGCAAAGGCGATCTGCTGAAGTCGCCCAGCTGCGACCCAAGAGTGGTCTGTCTCGAGCTTTCTCATCTGGCAATCTAAAAAAGGGCAAGCATTGGGACACGAAAGACATATTGAATGTCTTGAATTCTTGGGTCGATAGCTCAGGCTCCCCTGGTGTTGCTGAGGCTCTGCTTGCAAAACTGGCCGCTGCAGGCGTTGACCTTAGTGGTATGCAGACACAAAAGGCCGGAATATTAAACAGACGCAAAAGCGTTGAGTTTGGTCTTGATCGTACTCGCTTGCTCAAATCCGCCATTGAACGAGACCAGCTGGAAATGGTTCACGTTCTCATACCGCATGCCGATGCCTTGACTCTCGATACATGCCTCCCAGCTGCCGTGAGGATAAGAAATCCACGGATCGTGGAGGTTCTTTTGAGATATGGCGCCAACGCCTCGCAGACCGCGGAAGGACAGGACGAATTCCGCAAAGCTTGCTCGGTACCCGCTCTATCAGAAATTGCTTCACTCATTCTAAGATCAGATGGACGACCGTCAGCAGTTTGCGTATCGCAGGCATTAACGGACGCTACGAGAGCGCAATGCTTCGACACTGTTTTGCATTTGAGCCGTTCCACGGCAGACGGAAATTACAACGACGCGGAAGCTTTCAAGATCGCCATCAAGAGTGAGCGAAGAGACATTGCCATGGCCATTGCTACAGGAAACAGACCACCGCAAAATCCCGGCCTTGAACAAGCTTTCCAGCAACTCATGGAGAACCCAGAATTGAGCCCCAAATCGAAACTTGACTTTGCCGAGCTTCTGCTTTGTTGTGGCGCTCAAGGTCCCATACTAGAACAATCTCTTGAAATGGCCTGTGATTCACAATTCTACGAGATGGCTGATCTCTTGGCCCGCTATGGAGCCTCAATAGAACACAACGATGCATCTGCTCTGAAGGCGGCCATTTCAAAGGGGCAGGCTAATCTCGTGAGCTCTCTACTCAATGGCTCGTCTAAGATCGATCCTGCTTTGGCATCGAGCTGCGTCCCTCTGATCCCTAAAGAAACAGATCCCAGGACTCGGCAAGCATTACTCTACTCACTGCTCCGAAGGGGGGCAAATGGATCAGTTTTGAACGATAGCCTCATAGAAGCAGCCAAGTCTGGTGATGTTCAATCAGTTGAACTTCTTCTCAACCCTCATTTCCACGAACCCCCGAATGAACAACAGAATGGCCATGGAAAGCCACGCATTAGCAATCGCCACGCTGTTGCATCGCCTGATCACCAGAATGGAGAAGCCCTACGCATAGCAATCTCGACAGGAAACGCAGACATGGCCTCTAGAATCCTTGCTGCAAGGCCTTCGAATGAGACGCTTAACGCGGTGTTTCCTTTGGTTAAGAGCCTTCCTGCTGAGGAGCGGTACCGTATGATTGAGTTGTTTCTGAGAGGAGCATTGACTGGCCCAAGCTTGCACATCGCTTTACAAGATGCAATTAGCGAAGATCCTTCTCAGAGGGACGATGCACTCATCAATCTTTTACTCAAGTATAATGCAGACATCAACTATGACGAAGGCGTTGGACTTCACACCATCATCGCCCAGAAGGATCTCGGGCTGTTCACTACGTTGATGCAGAGTGCTTCTCCTCAAACAGCAGCGGCACGCATCGCCGATGTCATGAAGGTCGACAACCACCAAGTTCGATTCGAGATGTTATCGGTGTTGTTTAATGCACGCGCAAGTGTTGGTGGGCAGCAGGTGACAGAATCTTTGCTTGCGACGCTATCAGAGAGACCTGTTGATATGTCACTTCTTCGACTTCTGCTGCAACAAGGAAAGGCGGACATCAACGGCATGAAAGGTCAGGTACTGAAAAAGGCCACTCAAAACCCCGATCCAAAGGTCATCGACTTGGTCCTGAGCCTCGGCAAGATCAACTCAGACACGATACCAATTTGTCTGGATGAACTGGCCACTCTTGCTCCGACCGATAACAAAGCGTGGAAGCTTGGAGTAATCTTAGCCAAGTCACCCAAGAAGATCAACTTGGATAGACTGCTAGTACAGGAGATTCAGGCCCTGGTACAGGATACCTCGGGCCAAGCCTCTTTGTCTAGTTTACAGAAGTTGCTGGAGTGCGGCGCGGATCCAAATGCCTTCCAGGCGAGGGCATTATGCAGCGCGATCACTGCAGCTCAGGAGCCTGTAGTCGATACCCTGTTCAGTTGCGAGAAGCCACCGACTGCGGAATCACTAGCATCCGCTCTTCCTCACGCCTTGAGGATTGCGGATCCCATGAGCCGACTCACTTTTACTAAGAGCCTTGTGGAGTCTGGCGCCCTCTCTCTTGAAGTCAACAGAGCGTTGATCCACGCTATTGGCAATCTCACTTCGGATGTCGCTCTGATTGGAATCTTGGCCAACTTTGCAGATGCATCTGACGGGGAAGCTCTTGGACTGGCTGTTTCCAAGGAATCACCCGAAGTCCTGGACTTGCTACTTTCACGAGTTAAGCGTACCACCGAGAGCATGGACTCTTGCTTGGAGAAAGCAATGAAGATCACGGACTGGACATGCAGACTGAATATCTGCAAGAGACTGGCAAAGGCAGGCGTGTCGCCCCAAGCTGCCTCCAATGCCCTGCTCGTCGCAGCTCGCGATGGAGATTTGGAGCTTGGAGACGTGCTGATCGCTCATGGCGCAAGTATCTCAACAAATGGCGGCCAGGCTATTATTGAAGCCTGCCGTGGTGGTTCTGTGGAGGTTCTTGATGTGCTATTGAGGTCCAATGCTGACACTCAAAAGTCAACTTTGGAGCGTGGATTTCAGGCTGCTACTGAGGTTCGAGACTTGAACAAACGAGCGATGGTCTTCCAGCGTCTCCTAAAGAGGGGCGTCTCTGGAGAAGTTGTCGACATTCAGTTGGTTTCAGCTGCCAAATATGGCGAGGAAGGCCATGAAGTGCTGCGCGTTCTGTTAGCAGCTGGCGCGGACCCTAACTACAGTAACGGTGAGGCAGTTGTTGCTGCTACAAGAAGCGCCTTTGTCGGAAGCCTTGAGTTGCTACTGGGGCTATGGCACGAAGGAGGCAATCAGGTGAGTTTGCTAAGGTGTTTGGAGGCTGAGTTGCTGACGCGTCTATATAGAAGAAAGCTTCCCCCCCGACTTTGGTGAGGGCGATGAAAGCGTCCTGGAAACTTAACCAAGGTACTCGCTTCCGCATCGTTCAAGATCTGATGAAAGCAGGCATGCCGGCTGTCGACGAAGTCCACATCGCCTTGAGTAAGGCCGTCGGCGAGGATGAGCCTGATGAACGACTCATCAAAATCCTACTTGACTCTGGGGCATCGCCTTTCACCAATGGTTGCTACGCCCTTGTTCAAGCTGTGCAAGGCGTCAAGGTTCCAGCGCTTGAACTGCTCTTGAACTGCGAAGTCAGTGAGCAGGAGATACTCCAGATATTCTCAAATGGGTTTTCAGCTGCCCAGTTTAAAACCTGGTTCTCTCCCAACGGCCTCGAGATTGCGAAGATGCTTCTCGCAAAGGGAGCTAAGGGAGTCGCTATGAGCAGTGCCCTGGTACTGGTGATGAAGAATAGCACAGATGAGACGGAAGCCTTGGCCGATCAGTTTGTTGAGCTCTTCGTTAGTCACGGAGTTGATGTTGACTTTGAGGACGGGGAGCCTCTCATCTGCGCAGCGTCGAAGGGGAGCGCTTTTTGGACCGAGAAGCTTCTCACTTGCAAACCGTCACCTCAAACTCTGACACTCGCCTTTGAACGTGTATTCGACACCGCCAGATCACCCGACGAGGTACTGAAGCTGTTTGAACTATTTTCAGGATATCGAGATGGTGAAGCTGGGCTGGATGTCATGACGCGGAGCGCGGGATCTGAGCCCATTCTCATCAAGGCAATCTCGCAGTACCCAAGGTCAACTGAGTTGTTGAAGACGTTGCTGGATGCTGGTTTCTATCACGATCAGACCACAACGTACCGCATTCACGAAAGCGTAGAGGAGCCTGAAGAAGTGACGGTTCTACTTTGGGCCATTGCTCAGCCCCAGAAGAAGGTCAGCTCAGCACTGATCACGATGCTGATTGAGCGCGGTGGTAAGTTTCTTGCTGTAATTCACTGGAGATTTATACCTAACTTTTGTAGCCAACGTCAACTTCGAGACAGCTATCAGCCGGTCTACACCACTCATGCTAGCTATCCAAGCTCGCCGACCCGATATCGTCAAGGAACTACTCTTGGAGGGAGCTAACGTCGATATAACCGACGCTTTAGGCCGCACACCTCTTGCGATGGCAACCGAGATTGGCGGCGACCTCTCGACTCGAATGATGGGCAACCTACTCGCTATTGATCAGTCGAAGGACGATGGATCACTACATAACGCTGCCAGAGAGCTCAATATTGCAGCAGTAACGGTTCTGGTTGAACATGGCCACCATCCCGACTTCCCTAGCCCACTACACGATGGTAGAAGTGCATTGGGCGAAGTCTGTCGCCATGGAACGGGCTCAGGCAAACTTACAGCTGACCAGGAGAAGCTGATGCAAAGAGTCATGGCCTTCTTGATCGACGCAGGGTCGGATATAAGCTTACAGTCGCATGGAAAATCTTTGCTACTCCTTTGCTTCGAAGCCACTGACCCTCTTGCGGCTACTCGAAGTTTTCTGAAAGTCGCTATGTGGAAGGAAATCAACAGACCTTTCAACCACTATTCTGACGGTGAATTTACATACTCGCCAACAATGTACGTCAGCAAGGTTCTGCCCGAGTCGGATACTCGAGATCAGCTTCTCAGCCTCCTTCGAGCGAACCGAGCGGTGGATGTATACTACGCCAATTCTGGGGACCAGCCTGATGATGCTGTTGGTCTGCCCGGTGATATGGCGGTCCAGGAGCGCGAGCGAAAGGCCAGATTGCGACGTCTTGCGCTAGAGACAGAAGACCATGCCATCGCTCTCGCCCGAGCGAAGGAAGTAGCTGGCGTGGAAAGAGAGATTTGGAATAACAAGGCCGAACTCGAAGATGCTCGCCGTCGCAGGCTCCACAACGAAGACATTTCCGCAGCTCGACAGAAGGCCGATCTCGAAGAATCACTTTTCAACGCTGCTCTCAAGAGACGACTCTCAGAGCAACATAAGCTGACCCAATCAAGCCTGGAGCGTACCAAGTTAGTCGCTGCAGCTGAACTCACAGCCGAAGAGACACGACAGCAAAAGATGATCGAATGGGAATCCAACGTGAACTCCGAGCGTGCCAACCACGCCCAGGCTCTGAGCAGCCTCCGCATCAGCGAGCGCGAAGAACTCGATCGAATTGAGAGAGGAGCAGATGAAAGAATGAAGAAAAGATTTGAGACACAGAAGAAGCTGGTTGAAACTCAGGAGAGACTAGCGAAACGGATTGCAAACGTCCCAGGAGGAGCAGATGCCAGGAGACAGATTGGATTCGTGGAGGAGGTTAACTAACGACTCGGGAATCCAAAATGAATATCATTGGCGGTTGGAAAAGGCGTTGGGTGTTGATATTGTTGAAAATACTAGATACCTTATAGTTTATGACGAAATGACTTTCCTTTCTCAAATCTTTCGGTTGCATTGTCCATATTGTGATACCTAACAGCTGGTGAATTCAGTACTGCTGATGAGGATGCATATGATAGCTAATTCAGTAACATTGATCTAAGGGCAAAGCAAATAATAGTTATCAACTGACATTGTCTATACAGACAAACAGGACCCTTGACTCCAAAACCGACAGGCTGGTAACACTCAGAACACGCTATAGCAAACACACAGCCTCCTATATAGTACAAAACACACATCCTTCCATGTTTATAATTCCAAATCGTACATGTCGTAGTCGCAGCAGATATTATAACAGTTGCATCATCGCACTTAATCCTTTCGTGCCATCTTGATCGAATCGGCACCAGTTTCGACAACCCGGAAAGCGTCGGCATCGCCTTCGCCGCTTGCAGCCTTTGCATAAGCTTCTTCGCTTCGATCACAAAGGATGTCGAGGTCGGAGTCGCTAAGGACTTCTTCGCCTCCTGAGGCCTTGTAGACTTGGCCATCCTTCAAGAGGAGAGCGCGTAGGGACTCTGGGTCGAGGTCTTCACGCATATCGATCTTTTGTCCCATCGACTTGAAGTTTCCTTTCTTGATGACGAGTTTTTCGAGACGTCGCTTGGCATCAGCGGAGTTGAGTAGGTTCTCTTCCACGGTGTCCTTGGTAGCGAGACGGAAAACGACCACGGGACGGGTCTGGCCGATGCGATGGCAACGATCTTGCGCCTGCAGATCTTGCTGTGGGTTGAAATCGGAATCAAACAGGATGACTGTGTCGGCTGAGGCTAGGTTGATGCCCTGACCTCCCGCACGAGTCGAAAGGAGGAAGATCTTGTACTCGGGATCGCTATTAAAATCGGCAATTTGAGTCCGTCGACTATCCTGTGAGACAGTGCCATCGATTCGGCAAGCATTCCAGCCACGTAGTTCACGACAGTAATCCTCGAGTATATCAAGTTGTGTTGTGAATTGAGAGAAGATCAAAACCTTATGACCGTCTTCGAACAGGCGACGTAGAAGACGGTCCAGGAGTAGCATTTTACCAGATGAGGTGACGATGGAATCATCCACGGGTAGATCTGTGGACGCGTTCCAGGGGTTATAGAAATTGTGAGGAGAATTGCACACGAGGCGGAGCTGGGCGAGGGGGTTGCCTAACTTCTTCTGGGCGATCTGCTTTTCTGTTTTGTGTTAGTAGATATACTAAAGCCTAGAGGAGGATGAATGTTAACTTACTGGCTAGGTCAAGAGTTTGAGCGCGTTTGAGTTCTTCAGGAGACATGTTTATTTGAACGTCGTTTTCTTCATCTTCTGAGACCATCTCATCTGCGAGCTTAGCTTCAAACTCATCATCCGACATCTTTTCCTCATCGGAACCAGCGTCTTTGTATGTGCGGGTTTTCCTGGGCCTTCCACGTCGGCTCACAGGTGTTGACTGGCGACTCGACTTGGTGCTCTTGGCCTCTGACTCCACGGCGGTGGGATGACCTTTTCGTTTGCTACCAGGCTTCTCGGGCGTCGCAACTGCAGCAGCGGGCTTAGGGTTCTTCGGAGGTCGTCCTCGACCACGTTTGGGCGCCGCCATCATCATCGAAAAAGCGTTGTTGGTTGGCGCCGCTGGCTCAGTCTGCTTCTTACGCGGAGACTCGCGCACAGGGAGGGACATGGTCTTTGCCGCAGGCGCAACACTAGTCGATCGCGAAGAGGCTTTGCTAGGTGTTCCTGAAGCAGCAGCGTTGATCTTCTCGACAACCTTGTTTTCAAGATATTGCCGAGTATCGATCTTCTTGTTAGTAAGGACGTTGTAGAGATCGGTCTGTTCCTTTGTCATAGGCGCGAAGAGAACGTACTCCCGCTTCTTGGGGAGATATGCTGCCACATCTTGCTTGACACGTCTCAGAAGCATGGGCTGCAAGATCAGGTGAATCTTCTTCACTAATTCTTGCTTCTTCTGGTCGGCGATAAACTCCTCAGTACCTTGCTCATCCTCCAGATCTGAGAAGTCGAACCATGATTCGAAGGCCTCCCAATCGGTGAAGATGTTTGGCAGGAGGAAATGGAGCAGTGACCAGAGCTCCTTCAAGTTGTTCTGGAGTGGAGTGCCTGTGATTAACAGACGTGTAGCAGACGAAAACTGTCGCAACTGTTGGAAAAGCTTCGCCTCGGCATTCTTCATGCGATGGCCTTCGTCCTGAAGTGGGAAGTCAGTATTTATTGTTGCACCGGGTTGAGAAAGCGAAACTCACAATGATGATGAACTCCCAGTTGATCCTCGACAAGTTGTGCTGGTCTCGGAGAACCATTTCGTACGAAGTGCATACGACTGGGAATTTGGTGGTTGGGCGACCAGCTTTAAGATGCTTCATCATTGATGTCCTGAAGATCTTCTCACGCTCGTCCTTGTTGCCATGATACATGATCACAGGGATGGACGGCGTCCACTTGTGGAACTCATCCATCCAGTTCGACAACGTACTGAGGGGAGCAACAATCAAGTGAGGGCCCAGATAGTTTTCTTGCTCACGGAGCAGCGCAATCAAGGCAATGGTTTGAACCGTTTTACCTAGAGCAAGTTAGTTTATGTGAGATACCCTTTGTCAAGAACACAAGCTTACCCAACCCCATTTCATCAGCCAAGATGCCAGACATGCCCTGGGAACAAATTTCGTACATCCACGTCAATCCCTCCAGTTGGTAATCCCTCATGGTTCCGTTGATCATGCATTTCGGCTGCTGCGCCATCTCCAGGTTGTGTTCTCCCAAGGTCTTGCCATCGAGACTGCTTCCCACACGACCCAGGACTTGGGTCTTTTTGGTGAGAATATCTGAGAAAGCCGCCGACTTGGCAAGGAGATCGTCCAACTCTCTAGCTTTCGCTTCTCGCTCTGACTTCGTCTCGGCTTTCTTTTTCTTGCGCTTCTTGAGAAGAGCTTGGCGGCGTTTCTCTTCCGCCTTATCGTTTTCGAGACGCGCCTCCTGTTCCTCTTTAACCAGCGCAGCGTCTGCTGTATCTTCAAGCTCCATGTCCGGTTCCTCTGGCGGCGAACTTGGGACACTAGTCGGCAGTCGTGAATTCGAGCGCGCAGAGCTGGCAGTGCTCACGGGCGACTTCGGTGTTGCCATAGTTACGGCGACTTTCGAATGTCGATAAAAGAAAGAAAGACTGATTCAATGAATGGATAGAAAGAGAAAAAAGGAGAGAAAGATCGTGGGCTGAAACCAGCGCGAAGCTTGAAGTTCGTGCGCCGATGCCGATCGGCACTAGGAGAATGATGTCTTTGATTTCGCCTCAAATCGAGGGGGAGAAGAAAAAGAAAAGAAATCCTGAAAAGACGGCGGATGCCTAAAATGGCCGTAGAAGAAGCGAGCGAACACCTCTAGGCAGAAATATCACAATAAAAATCCAACAATTGACCTTTAGTATATACAATTGTATCGTTTGTCGTCAACAATGGCATACCTCGATAATCGAAAAGGGTGACCCCTACCGCGTAAAGCTGTGACGCATTCAAACGCGAGAAAGGGGCGTTGTCACGGGTTAGCGCGTTGATGAATTTGACAGCCACTTTGCCTTAGATAAGCATAGAAGTTGAGCCACAGCAAAGCCTCTCCCCCACCAATTGGCAGATACCCCTCCATTCTGCTACCCCACCAAAGAAAATATCGGGAGACGTTTGTGAATCACTCCCACTTAAAACAACCTCTCTCAACCTCTGAGCCAGACCCCGAGCGAAGCTACACGAGCTTCCTCTTTCTTCTACAGCCACCATATTCTCCCTTCGAGCCTTCCGTCCGGCTACTCGAAGCCTCTCTTCCTTCCGTCCGCTCACAGCCTTCAGAATGGCTTCCTTCGCCTCCCAGACCTACACTCCCACCGAGGAGGCCGAGATCCAGCAATGGCTCACCACCTCTGAGCGCCTCAAGTCCCCCGAGGACAAGTCCTCCATCCTCGAGACCCTCAACAACCACCTCTCCAGCCGCTCCACCCTCCTCGGCAGCAAGCCCTCCAAGGCCGACGTCGCCATCTACGAGACCCTCGCTCCCGTTGTCGCCAAATGGACTCCCGAGGAGCGCACCGGCGAGAAGGGCCATCCCCACATTGTTCGCCATGTCGATTTTGTCCAGAACTCTCCCCTCTTCGGCCTTGATGTCAAGGATGAGAACAAGGTCAAGGTTGACCAGAACAACGTCCTCTACGTGAAGCCTCCCGTCGACGCCAAGGCTGAGAAGGAGAAGAAGAAGAAGGCTGCTGCTGCCGACGCTGCTGCCGCTGGTGGTGAGGCTTCTCTCGTTGACCGAACCAAGGAGAAGGTTAAGGAGGTTGTCGAGGGCGCCAAGGAGAGAATCGCTACCGATAAGCCCAAGAAGGAGAAGAAGGAGAAGGCCCCCAAGCAAAAGGCCGCCCCCGCCCCTGCTGCTCCTCTGTCCCCCGCCCTCATTGACCTTCGTGTCGGTCACATCCTCAAGGCCATCAACCACCCCGACGCTGACTCCCTGTACGTCTCCACCATTGCCGTCGGCGACAAGCCCGGTAACGAGGACTACGTCGAGTACGAGGGCCAGATCTGCCGAACCGTCTGCTCCGGCCTCAACGGCCTCGTACCCCTCGAGTCCATGCAGGGCCGCAAGGTCGTTGTCGTGTGCAACCTCAAGCCCGTCAAGATGCGCGGCATCAAGTCCTGCGCCATGGTCCTCGCCGCCTCCCCCAAGATCAAGGAGGGTGAAGTCGATGACCACAAGGGTCCCGTTGAGCTCGTTACTCCTCCTGAGGGTGCCAAGGCCGGTGATCGCGTCTGGTTCGAGGGCTGGGAGGGTAGCCCCGAGGGAGTGCTTAACCCCAAGAAGAAGATCTGGGAGACTTTCCAGCCTGGTTTCACCACCACTGATGGTCTCGAGGTTGCTTTTGATGCTGGCGTTGTTGAGCAGCTTGGCAAGACTGGACGTGGTCGTCTTGTTACTGAGAGCGGTGGTGTCTGCACTGTTCCTAGCCTCAAGGATGCTGTTGTGCGATAAATTAAAATATGGACTACATATATCTTAGAGATAGATGAATTAAAATACAACAACCTGAATGGGGTCAACGATACTCTGTCCTCATATCGAGAGATCACCAATAGTACATGTCTTACACACGCCATTAACAGTGAACATCTGTAATACTGTCGTCGAACTAAAAGGCAGAGGACTTGAGTGCTTGACGTTAAGGAATCTACCACCAAGAAAACAGATTCAAGATATTTTCATATCTCGCCACATATTTCTGTAGAATAGGAACTAAACGTAATGTTTGAATATGATGATAATTTTACTTGCTTTTGTGTCGAGTTCGTCTACCTCATCACATCTAACACCTCCAACAATATAGTACAGATATCTACACTCCTCGTGGTATACAGAGAGCGGCACAGGGCCACTATATGCTCCTTCTATCCGAATGCTTTTTGCGCTTTGCTAGCAAATAAATTCCCCGTCTCCAAGAACGCCAAAATGCAACGCCTAAAACACTCCAACACTTAGTCGCCGACTTCGTTCAAACATGGCCGCATATGCGTTGATGTACAATGATATATGACTTGGGGGTCGAGCTCAAATTAAGAGAAGAAGTACTGACTCTCCCGTAGACGCTTCACGTCAAAGTCGCCCTGCGAGGAAGCAAGTTAGCGTTTATTCTAAACAATTGTGTCTGAGCATGTTTGAACGTACCTTTTCGGGGATACCGGGGAAGGACAATGGGAGCCAGATGGGCAAAACCTTCTTGTAGACGGTGTTCTTCTCGGCCTTGGGCTTGATGACCTCATACTCGAAATTGGTATGCTTCAGACGGTTGAGCAACTTTTCGGTGAGTTCAACCGTTGTATCCTCATCCTGGTCCATTTCTTGCACAGCTTCGTGGACTGTCGAGGTAAGGCTGGCCTCTGATTCAGGAACTTCTCCCAAACTACCAATATCTTGGGTTTCCTTCTTGATCTCGGGATCCTCCTCGGCAACTGCCATCTCCTCGTACAAAGAAGCAGGTGTCACGATCTTACGTGCTGCCTCCAAGTCCCAGGGGTTGCCTGAACGAAGGAGAGTGTTGCGCTTGTGTTCTAACAGAAGCTCTTCCTTAACGGTTAGCTTGCTGCTCTTGCGAAATTCTTTAATTTTCTTGGCAACGGGGCTGTCGGAATCGAGGGTGGCCATGTAAAGCGAGCCCTTGTACCGTGCCTTGAACTCCGCTGCTAATCGACCAACGACGTCCTCCTCGTGGATTCGGATGAATGCATTTCGTAAGACTCCATTAAGTACGTCCACATCAGCAGCATGAGTCCAGAACGAGTCATGGACAGCGGCAAAGTTCAACCCAAGCTCATCGCACTTCAGTGCTGAAAGTAGCATATGACTGGCGTCCAGAGAGTGGATAAAGTTGGGAGGGAATCCTTGGAGTTGCTTTCTGCGGTCGACGGGCTCGGTCTGATCATACACAGGATAAGTGATGGATTGTAGACATGTGCGAATCTCTCTTGAGCTGTTCTTTCGGTAAGGCTGCACAACAGGCATTCGCAAGGGCGTGGTCCACACAACAGTTGATCGGAATTGCGAAGTCAGCTCGTCCCAACCCCCCAAGCCCTTGCGAGCCGCGGCCCTTGTTGTAGAGGCCTTCCCTGAAGAGGCATCTGGGTTCTGATGTTCTTCCATCAATTGGTCAAGTTGAGCCGGTGTCAAAGCTTTGCAAACCCGCGCACCAATCTCACCCAGCCAATACTGGATATCGTGAGCACCACGGAACATAGTTCCGAGGGCTTGGAAAATGTGCTTTGCAATGTATGTAGCGACGACGAGGTTGGGCATGCCGGTCTCTTTTTGCATATTTGGATAAAGAGCGTCAAGCTGTTTGCATACTTGTTGTTTGGCGCCAGAAAAGGTGACACCATAGACATTAGTCATGACAGTTTGCTTGACGACCTTCCGGGTGATTTTACCCATGCAAGCCTTCGCAAATTGATTGTCTGTATCAGCTTCTTTCGCAATGGACTCCTTAACGAGGTTGGCCACAGCTGTATACACATCGGCTGGTCGGCTGCCGGGCATAAGGTTAACTTGTTGAGCACCCCAGGTATCTCCACCCAGGGCGGCATAATGTTGGAGACCGTTACAAGTACCATCCTGATGCACCGGCAGATTGGAGACGTATTTGGTAGGGTCAGGTAGGTCGTGAGCGGCCTTCAGCTCAAAGCAAGCGGCCAAGCATTGCCAGGGGTCTTCGGCCTTGAGCCACCACCGACTACCGCCAAGGGGGTTGTTGACAGTTTCGATAATGTTGGGAAGGTTTTCGGTCGCAAACGCCTCACGCTCGTCGAAGCTAGCCTTGTCGAAACCGTACAAATTGGCCAAATGGATCTTGAGCCACCTCAATCCCTTCTCGCCAAGTTCCTTGCCATTAGCGAATTTGAGAAGTGCGCGAGAGTGGTCGGCTCCCATGTGGTTAAGGTATGTTGGGAGGGGATAGGCACGACCACGATAGTCAATGTTGTGGGGAAAGTAAATGACCTGCTTGCGAAATTCACGAGCGATCTCAAGCTGCAGGTTCATGTAGCATCTCTGGGAATGAAGGGCAGAACGCTCGTTCTCGACGTGCTTCACGGCTCGGATCCAAGCTCGACGGGCAAGGGGGTCTGAGTTTGTGGGCTCTGGTGGAATGGCGAGATCCGGGGTGAGCGGCGGCATGTTGGCAATCTCCTCACCACTATTCCATGCCTCCACCATTACGCCAAGAACTTGGTTGTTGACCCTCCATGGTGTCCTTCCTAGTACGTCCAGTCCCTTGAAGACTTGGTCCATATCACCACGCTTAATAGCCGCTTTGGTGTAAAGCTTCTGCTCTTGATCTCCTGATTTGACGCGAACCAAGGAGGCTTTGCTTGTCAAGAAACCGCCCTCATTGATACGCTTCCACGGCAAGGGCTCGGCAACCATTGGAAGATGCTTAGCAAGGAAGTCACCCATTGGTTCTCGCTTGAGGCGCTCAACAAGGTCTGTGTTAAGGGTCAACACTCCGACCTTTTTCCCTTTTCTGGGAGCCTGCATGTGGGAGAAGGCAGGCTGAAGTTGGCTGATTCTCTCTCCAGTGATAGGGTGTTCCTTAACAACGTTGACCTTGGCAGTCTCCAGTAAAGACTTCAGAAGAATCGACGCAACACGAGCCTTAACAGTCACGGACCACGATCCCAAGACAGGATCTTTTGTGTCGGCTGGCTGCTCGGCATCTGCAATAATCTCTCCATCGGTTGCCTTGACTGCATCATCGTGATTGCCGTTGAACTTGACCTTGCGGAGGCGGCGGCGCTCCCGTTCGGCCTTTTCTGCGTTTTGAGACCGAATATCATCCTGGGCCACTCGAGCAACATCATTCATCAACCGCATAATAATGATACCCTTGTCCGCACCATGCAATGCACCAGTGTTGAGCAAGGTAAGAATAGTAACCGCAGCTAGTCGAGTAGGGTCGCCGGCTCGAAGGATAGGACCGTAGACGCAGCGTTCCAAATCTTCTTCAGACTTAGTTTCTCTCTCCTCGGACTCCTCGACCTTGGCGATCTCCTCTTTCAAACGGGCTTCCATAGCAATAAGCCAGTTGTGTAGGCTCTCGCTGAGACTGTTCTCATCAGCCTTGACATTCAGAGCTGTGTTGATACGCATCTTGTCCAGATTCTTCTTTGCGTTTCGCCACTTCTCGATAGCAATGTCGATGGAGTCTCTTTCTAGGCGCATCTGAAATTCGCGTTGCTCCGAGGCAGGCAGCTTAGAAATATCAACATTTTGGAGCTCAGACATGAGGTTGAGGTTTCGCTTCAAAGCTGACAGGCTATCTCCGCGTTGGGGGGTAGGTCGAACTTCAGGATAGTCTTCAGCTTCAAGTTCCGCACCCTCAGTCAACCCTTCCTCCAAATCCATATGTTCCTCCTCAGGTGCCAGGGTCACATAGGCGTCCTCAGACTCGGGGGCAAAACTGTAAGTAGGGCAAATCTCGGTAATGACACCAAGATCTTGATCGCTGAGGATATCGGCCATGCTCAAAACGCGCAGGCCAGCTTCCCCAGGGGCCATGTTCATGTACCGGTTGACGAGGCGTTCTAATCGTGTCCCACGCTCGGAGAGGAGCGATGCCTTGAGCATACAGGCGATAGTCTCTGCGGTTTGTGGCATATCTTGGTTTCGTATTTGCAGCTCGTACCACTTATGTAATTGCTCGGCTTGCTTTCGGTCGGGACTCATTCGTAGCTGGTTGAGGGATGCACGAAGGTACTGGTTGTGCAGCATGATTCGCTCTTCGCCTGGGACTATACCGGCCGCATTTAGTCGCTTCAGAACAAGAGCCGCTCGATCAAGCTTGCCGACACGGATGCAGGCATCAAAAACCGGGACCATCTCCTCAACTTCGCCAGGAACACCTTTGTTGTTGATTTTGCCATATGGTCGGGGGGCCTTCGGTTCCGGAATCGTTAAGATAGATGACGTTGGGTCGAAAGCGCCCATCTCTGCATAAGAGGAGGGGGGAGCCTGGAAAGGCTGAAAACCAGAGCCAGCGAATTGGTTCTGGAGATCGCTGTAGGAAGAGCCGAATTTGAAGTCGTCAACAGCTGTAGCTAGACTACGGCCATGGGAAAGCCCACGACCAGATTCTGAGCCTCGACGTTTACGAGGTTGGAATTGTTGTGTAACTACACATCTTCGACCCAGGCGTCCTGTCGCAAGATATGACGGTGGACTTCTTGGGGTGAGTCCAATTGATCGTAGAGCGGCACCGTGTTGAAGAGCGATGCTCCTTCGTGTTTGTCGGACCAACATTGTGATTATTCGGAGGTTGTCGTGGGAAAGGCGGTGGTCGTGAGGGGCGAAGTGGCCAAGAGGCTGCGAGCTCAACAGGGAATTGCTGCTGAGACGGATGAAATATTACAACATTAGAGGGACAGTGTATGAGGGGGTTGTTAATTCCGTAAATAGACAAGACAAGAAGGAGTGTCGCCGCGAATGTCAAGGACAAGTCTTGTCCTTTCGCTGCTGTCGCGTGAAGCAATACCGGTACTACAGATAGTAGCAAGGAGTTCAGCTCTCCAAATTTTTCAGCGTAATGAGGATTGGACGATGGACTTGAAGCACTACAAGTGGTCACGTGCAGAAAAATCGTGGCAAATGGCAATACAGCAAAACAGGGGACCGACCACCTTCTCCACTTACAAGGTTCGAGAAGGCCAGCAGGTGGGCCGCAAAATATGGGACGCTTTCCATAAATTTCGACCACTCTTAGTGCGATTCTCGTCTAAAATTGGTCAAATATTTCTGTCAAGTGGTCTTGGTTACCTATTTTCTTAGGCTCGCCTGCCGAGAGCTGAGCTCGGACAATCAACGCTCTTCTCCACTTCATGACTTGATGAGATGAAAGAATCATGACCGTCGACGTTCCCTTCACTCTATGATTTCTGATATGATTTTTGCATCTTGCAATTGAACCAAAGGAGCGAGTTCAAAATGCTTACTCGTCCTGTCGCTGCGGCATTGGCTTGCCGTCAGTGCCAGTCTGCCATTGTTCGCGCCGTTGTTGCAAGGCCAGCGACAAGCTCTTTTCGCACTTTGCCACGGACCACTTCACGACAGCTTCCGGCTTTAGCAACGAGGTTCTACTCAGATGTTAAAACGAACGATCCGATAATCGAGAAAGAAGACATTACTACGAATATTGCCAGCGATGCTCCCGAAACAACCGCCGAGTCTACCCAATCTGGTGATGTCCCCTGGTTCCTCGAAGTTGAACCACCTCGACACCCCCAGAGTCAACATGCGGTCCAATTACCCAAGATTCCTGAGGGTGCACCAGAAGTCCTTGAACCAATGGTGAAATATATCTTTGAAGACATGGGCCTGGATGACATCTCTCTCCTGGATCTGCGCGATCTCGATCCTCCTGCTGCGCTTGGTCCTAACTTGATCATGCTCTTTGCGACAACTCGCAGTGAACGACATCTTCACATCTCCTCCGGACGCTTTGTGCGCTGGCTCCGAAAGAACTACAACATTTCTGCACGAGCGGATGGTTTGATAGGACCTGGTGAACTACGGACAAAGCTGCGCAGACTTCGTAAGAAGGCCAAGCTGATGGGCACCAACACTGCCATTATTCCTGGTGGTGATAACGGTATCTCGACCGGATGGGTTTGCGTCAACTTCTCTTCCAACAACGACAACATCGACGAATCAGCCAAGGTGGACGATACTGGCCGCTTTTCTGGATTCGGTGCCCCTCAAACAGGGACTACAGTGGTGGTTCAGTGTATGACAGAGTCTCGGCGGGCAGAGCTTGACTTGGAGACTCTTTGGCAGGGAATTTTGAAGAAGAGTTTGAGGGAGAATAAGCAGGCTCGCGGAGAGAAGATTAACAGCCCTGAAGAGCTAGAACAACTTCTCGCTACAAAGGTGCAATTGCCCAGCTCAGGGTCTGCTGCACAGTGGCAGGCTCTGAAGAAAGCGTCTCGGCAACAACGCAACTATACCACCAGCGCCCAACGACTTTCACCAGCGCTTGCGCAAACTCCATATCCCCGATCTCATGGACCTCGGCGTGCAAAGCCGATACGTGACGCCGAAGTCGAAGAAGAAATTGAAGTCGACGCACCTATTCAAGACCTGGCTCAAGTCTGTAAGCATTTTGAGGACATCCAGCTTGTAGGGACGCCTCTTACCCAAGACCAGCTATACGAATTTCTTAGAGATGCTATGACAGCACCTTCAGACAAACCCGCCGCTGGGTCAAGACTCTCTCTTATTGATCAAATTCTCTTGACTGCTGAGGAGAGAGGCATGGAGATTTGGAACGATGAAATGTTTGTCACGCTTATTGAAGCCGGCTTGGCCTCACCAGACTATGGACAGAGCGAGCTTCGGCGGGCCCAGGATAACCTTGAGACACTTATGACACAGAAGCGATGCCAACCGAACAACGATCAAACAGCCCGCTTGTTGATAGCATACGCAAACCGAAAAGACTGGCCCAAGTTCTGGGACACTTTCCGCCTACCTGCTAGATTCAAGATGGGCAAGGATGCAAGACTCTACGATCTCACATATCGCATCATGGCAGCCACGAAAAGCCAAAAGATGTGTATCGAGGCTCTGCGCTGGGTCTACCCTGAAATGATGAACGAACAAGACCCCGTGTTACCAGTGGGTCCAGTCTACCACTCACTCAAGGCGTGTATCATAGTGGCAGACCCCCAAGCCCCATGGCTGATACAGCAAGGCTACGAGTATGAACAATCGCTATCGTTCCTCAGCCAGCGCAGGTTTCAGAACAGAGAGTTCGTAAAAATCTTGAGAGAGGTGGAAGCGACCCACGCTGAATTTATGGCACAAGAATCGAGGTACGCGATGTCTAAGAACATGAGTCAGATGGCCGAACAGTAGTGATACGTGGTTACTGGTGGAACGAAAATTGGGTATAAATATAGTATTGGTGGGCTGTAAGGCGTATGTGTATAACAAAATCATGTAACAACACATTTCAAAGCATAGGGAATCTGATTTCTCATCGGTTGAAATAAATATGTAGCGCTGCCTTCCCCAAGGCATTGTATACTCGTCCATCGCGCCCTGGCTGTGTCTCAACCACTATATTATCTATATCCTCGACTTCGAATCTTGTATTCACCTCTTCTTGAGAGACTCCCGCAGTAACGGAGCAACCTGCTTTCTACTAGCCGCAAGTTCCTTCTGCCTCCACGCAAACCTCTTATGCTCATCATGATCCAACTCACCCCCTTTCCACGTCTCCAGCTTCAACTTATCACCCGCGTCCACAAACCTATCCACCGCCTTACGTCCCTCGTCACTGACACCCCACACGAGCAAATGTCGCTGGAACTCCCCGTCGGGATGTGACGTCGTCATGATACTCGCCACATCAAGCTTGCGCTCCTTGGCCCAGGCCTCAAAGGCTTCGAGAAGAGGCTTTGTGTCGCCGGCTTTGTCGACGAGATAGTCAAAGTTTTGTACAACGCAGCTTATGCCGAGCTTGAGACATTCGCCGTCCCATTCTTTGTAATCTTTGCGGAAGATGTCGCGGAAGGTTAGATCGGATATGTCCTCCTTGACAGCAGAGATTTCGTCGAAATAGGCTGTCCGGTTGAATGAATTGTCGCGAATACGTTCTTCGAGGAAAGAAATTGCCTCGCGATCTTTATTTTTCACTTTTTCCTTGGCTGTCAGGTTTGTCGTATCAGAGAGGATAGGAGCAAGAGCGAGTTTCGCGAGCTTCTCATTTTCAGTAGCTGCGTCACTGTCTCCAACCTCTTGGCTAGAGATTTCCTCCCAGATCTTGCGGCTCTCCTCAACGATCAAGCTCATACAACTTCCACAAGGCTCAATAACCCTCGGATCCGCATCTTCCTTCACAGCATTCTCATCAGCGTGGTGATCCACGCATCCAAAGACTTGTCCTGAAAACTTCTTGACCGGACCCGTGAGAGAATTATGATCCACCAACAACCAGCGCGTTTCCTCAAGCTTTAAGTCAGGAAGCTCCGATAAAGTCAGAAGATCCTTCAGAGTAAGTCCCGCATGCTTGAGAACCGCTGACATTTCCGTGCGCAAGGCAAGGTCATCGCGGGGGAGGTTTGAGAGGGGGATGTGTAGGGTATGAGGAGGGGTATGGGTGCGTAGATAGGCGTAGACAAGAGCTGAGCAAAGAGAATCAAGGTCTGTCTTCGGTCAGTTATATGTAGGATTTGACAGTACTGTCAACTTACCAGCAGATTCATTTCCTACGACAAAAGTAAGAGGTCCTTTTCGTTGCGCAGCGGGTGCTGTCAAAGCAGCTTTCGCCTTGGCCAAGAAGCTGCCCAAAGACAACCTCGACGACATTGTGGATAAATAGCCAGAGCTATCGGAAATGAAAATGGGAGAAACAGACAGGACCGAAAGGAAGAACCCAAATAAATAAATATCAACTGTGAAAAACTCACAATAAGAACCCCGGCATTACTTTATTGTAGGTTGTAAGTTAAGCTAACGGTTAAGACGTCACCAAGGACAATTTTGCAGGGAATATCAGCCACAAAGCTGTCACTTGATATGATCGCCCCATCCTTGCAGTTGGAGGAATAGGTGAGATAATTGCTGGCAACATAGGAGCAGTAAGCCACCAGGATGAAGAAGAAAGTTCAGTATATAACTAAATACAATGATTCTAAGACATGATATTTGTTAATTAACATGACACAGCCGAGGCACAGTGGTTACCGCTGTCTACCCAGGTGGCTTGGTATCCTTACGAGCATCAGTTTCACCGCCTACTACGTTAGGTAGCATCATGACGAGTTCGTAATTCTGCCCGCTTATCTCGCCTCCCCTCCACCCCGCTATCGGTCCCGCCGCTTGTTACACGAGCCCGGCAGTAAAAGAAGGGGTCTTCTCCGGAGGGGCCTGCCTTGCAGATGAACCCTGGCCATTTTGGTTGAAGAGGCATATTACGCAACTAATCTTCTCTCCTCAACCATCTCTACCCTCTTTCTCCACAACGACTACTCTACCAATCGCCCAAAATGCCTCCTCTCCGCGTCGCAATCCTCGAAGCCGACACTCCCCAGCCTCAAACCCGCGATCGCTACGGCGGCTACACGGGTGTCTTCACCGCACTCCTCGAAGCTGCAGCGCAGCCCCAGAAACTCCAAGATCTCGTAACCATTAAGGGCTACGACGTCGTCAACGAACTCCATTCGTATCCCTCCCTCGACGAGATCGATGCGGTTCTCATCACAGGCTCTCGACATACAGCCTTTGACAACGATCCCTGGATCCTCAAACTCGTCGAGTTCACGAAAAAGGCCGTCGATTCAAATCGCGTGCGCGTTGTGGGCGTATGCTTCGGACACCAAATCGTCGGACGAGCTGTGGGTGCGAAATGCGGGAGGAGTAATAAGGGGTGGGAACTTGCGGTGACCGAGGTTGATTTGACAGACAAGGGCAAGGAGATCTTTGGGTTGGACAAGATGGTAAGTTCCGCCAAAGTTGCCCCGTTGTTGTGTTATGGTTTCACTGACATTGTTACACAGCGCATTCACCAGATGCATCGCGACATTATCGACGAGTTCCCCAAGGACTCAATTCCCTTGGGCTCTAATAAGATCTGCGAGGTTCAAGCCTTCTACTCGCCTGGTCGATATATCACGGTTCAAGGACATCCCGAGTTTACTGAGGAGATCATTTCAGAAGTCCTCTTCAACCGTCATACAGTCGGCATTTTCACGGACGAGCAATACAATGATGCTATAAAACGCGCCCCTGTCCCGCATGATGGTGTCGCGATTGCTAAGGCGTTCCTGAAGTTCTGGAGGGAGGGATAAGAACATGTAGAAGGGGATATGTGGAATGTGTATATAAGAGGAGGACAAGCGCTTGAGAAGTATACTTAGAAACGAAGCACGCGAAGCACGAATCTGCCTTGATAGACTAACGAAATCAAACCACTAGACTACTATTCAAGGAATTGAAAAATGAATTCAAAGGCTGATGCCCGTAGTACTCCATCTAATCTAAAACACGCCCGTTCTCAGAGCACAGGTAGCCACCAAATGCAGTCAACATGTAACGCCTCCCAATGCAAGTTTCCGATGCCCTGTGTATCACCTGGCGCCGCATCTATCGTTATACAATCCTGGGTATCATCCTCCATGTTGTGTACAAAACTTGACTTTTACCATCCAAGTCCACCGTCATAACTACACCAGTCCTCGCTACTCATCTGTGTCCCACCACTCGGAGGCCGCCCTCGCAGCCCTGCGAGCGTCCTGAACAGCCTCGCGTTCCAACCTCCATTCGGCCTGTTCCTGTTCTCGTCTCTTCTTTGCGAATCGGGAATCGAGTGTCATTTCCTCCCTTGTACGCCCAACTCTTGCGCCCACATCAGGTGCTTCCTGTCTTCGTTTCCAAAATCGTAAATCGATATGTTTGAAGGCTTGGCTATGCTTCCATGGCTGCTCTTTTAGAGAAAATACCACCGCATCGGCTAGACCGTGGCAGCATAAGAACATAATGCTGGCCAATCTCATGCCATAGGGAGCTCCTCTACCATATCCAGTAAGCTGTACGATAAATGGCAGAATCCAAATAACAATGTAAACAATAGGATATATAAAAAGTAGCCGGAGTTGTCGCAAAATCCTTTCCCGGGTCTTGATTGTTCCAGGCGCATTAAAGTCGCTCTGAGTCAGGATAATGTCGGATCCGGCATTGGGACTGCGTGGTGCGTGGGCACGTCGAAGTATGGAAAAGAGGTTAGGTATAGTTGGTGTTCGGGAAACAGAGGGTCTTGAAACACCAGGTTGATGAAAGTAATCTGTCTGCCCGTGTGTGGTATTGGATGGTGTGGCAATGTCAGGAGCCGGAGCCTGGCTTACAACCTCAGGTTTGGTGTGTATGGCCAAAGGTGAAATTACTTCATCTGAACCACACCTAGTCGTTCCCGTCGAGCCTTGGGAATCAAGTTCGGCCTGTTCGAGTTGAGCGGTCAAATCGGTACCGAAATTAGCCATCCACATCTGGGCAGACCCTCTGCGTGCTAGTCGGGCGGAATGAAGTCTGCTGGGATGCGTGGTTCCATGCATTTCCATGTTGAAGGAGTTAAATGTTGTGAGAGGAGGTCTGGTAGGAATACGATCTTCGAGGATTGTAAGCGAGTTCCGTTGAGAAGCATTGGATGAAGGTATTAGTCCATGGTATCTTATGGTAGGAGTCGGAGGAACAGTGGCAATATGTTGTTGCAAAGGGTCGAGACTTTCGAGGGCGGACATTCTCGAAAGAGTATTCTTAGAATCGTCATTGCCCGCTCCAAACTGCCTCATCAGTACCCGGACGTAGACGTATACACCAATACAGAGGAAAAGAATAATGGCAAAAACCATATAGCGAGGAATCCAGGCAAGAGCAAGTCTTTTCCACATGGGGTTGAATGGTAAATAGCAAAACTGGCCCGTGTTGACATAGCCAGGGCTCTCGATAAAAGCAAACGATGCCATGACGATAGGGATAACGGCGGCAAGAGCGTAGGCGATTTTTCGATAGGGATAGAGGCCTTGCTCTCCACGGAAGATGTACAACGCGGTATGCACTGAGATAAGGGCAACAGAAACATCAGAAGCTTCTATACTTAGGGCAAGAAAAAAGCCGCTGACTTGACAGAAGGTCTCATGCGTTTCTATTTTTCCTGCAACCAGTTCGACGGCAGGGAAGAGGAGTAGCCAGAAAGTCTTGAACATGTCGCTGTATACGAGTAACATGATGAGACTAAGTTTATGTTAGCAAAGGCTACACGTCATGAAAGATCCTACAGAAAACTCACTCATGGCGAAAACTCCGTCTCATACGGAAAAACCAGAACGAAGTAATTATGGTTGCCACGATACTAAGAGATGCGAAAGCTAGAGTCGCAACATGGATAACATAAGTTTGATGTGCTGTAAGATCGGCCATGGTGAACTGTTTTACTCCTCGTGGCTCGAGAGACGCGATTGTATTGGTCCATGGTGTAGAGCCCACGGCCTCATCTTGGTGAAGCCAGGGAGGCATGGTGGGCGACGATGATATGTAGTTTGGGGGCAGCCCCTTCGAGTTCGTAGAGGTCTCAGATATCGGTGTTGTTATTGTTGTATGTTGTGGGTATTCTGACGTCGGTATATGGAAGGGCGGGTTGAAATGGCCAACTGAAATTGACTGGTGAACAATAGCATCGCGAGGTGTAGTCCGAAGTAGAACAAGGGAAGCCGATCCCCCTCAATAAGGGAGAGAAATCGAGGATTTAGCTCGTTTATCAAAGACGAAGGCTTGGGGGTTCAAAAAGCCAAGAGAAGCCAAGCGGTGACCCGAAAACTCTAGGAACCCTTAAGACAGAGGCGTGTGATTGTAGTGTAAAGGTAAATTAGTGTAATGATGATCAAGGTAAGGTAGTCTAACTTGTTCGCCGCGTGGGAGATGGGTCCCGTCTATGGGTTGAGCCTGCGAGAATTTGACTTTGATCTCCGTTCCTGCCGTTTCTTAATTGATAACCAACTCCGCGTGGTATTGGCCTTGGGAAGGAAGGTGCAAGGCAGTGTTGTCCGGAGGCGGAAAGGCGTAACTTAACCCAAGTCAAGTCGACTGAGGTAGGCACCTTGGCTAGGTTGGAAGGGGACGTCGTTCAAAACTTTCCACCATCAGTTGACTCTGTACTCTTGAATCTCGAGGCTTTCCCGCCAGAAAGGCGTCGGCTTTCTTTCTCTCTCTGGGCTAAGCCTCACGGCGAACTCCTTTGAAGAATTATCGCGAAGCAGCGAGCAACAAGCGTGAGGAATCAGAGACAAAAGGGCAGCAACAATGTCACTGTACGAATGTGCGTTTCCGGGACAGAGATTGATCTCATTCCACACGCCCAGGGCGAGATTGAGGGACTGTTTGATGGAGAACCTGGGAGGAAGAGCAACGAGACATGCATAATGAGTATATAGCCTACTCGTCTAGGCAAGCGGAGAAGTCAACGCACGCGGTCAATGACATGGATTTTCAGAGCCCACACACTGCATCAAGTGACAGCTCGACTACCAAAACCCTGGTTTGCTAGCAGTGATGCTACCTACGTAAGGGCATAAGCGAACAAACTCCTAAAGATCGACGCCAGGGCGAAGCGATGCCATTCACGACGCTCTCCGCGTGCCACGCCCGCAGAGGCGCCGCCATCCGTCTTGGAAGCTAAACCAATCTCGCAACGCTACTGGGCGAGACCGGATGAGCCTCGAGCCTCGAACGAGGCAGTCCCCCTCGGCGGCCAATCGCATCATGGCTCTATCTCCCGATTGGCACTTGAGGCGTCGAGCTCTCGAGGGAGTGGGAGGAGCGGGTGTCGAGACTCAGATTGAGGGTCCGGCAAATCTGAATCAGTATGCATGTCACTGTCGACGGGCGGTGGCAGCGGGATGATCGCGCAAGACAAAGTTTGTTTTCCTGTTCCTGAATGCCTAATGGGTTAGGATGCAAAACGCTTTTGCATGAACAAGGCTATGATGCTTGATGAAAGCAAAAATGAAGTATACCAGAGGTGTCTAGTCACGGCATAAGCATTCTTGGCTATGCAGGCCAGCGTCTATCCCTGTTTAACTCAGCCCTTCAGAACCAGCATCCCCAATTTTCCTACCCCTCGCCTCCGCATTTCATCAAAGATCGCTCCCGGGTTCTTGGCCCGCAGAGTGCTCGTCCGATCAGCAAGAATGAGCATCGTGCCGAGATACTTTGGTCTCGGCGTTGGTAGCAAACAGCCGAGCCAACAAAAACGCGGTCAGTTTCCTTCACCGCAGTGCATCTTCCGCATTTCTCGCCCGCGAGGTGCTGTCTGTGTCCGTACACATTCAAAAGCCTTTTGACCGACACTGACATAAGGGCTTGCAAACAACCAACCAACAAAAACTCGTCGGGTCCTGATCGCCTCTAGACCAGGGACCAACACGCCTGTCCCTGATTTTCATGATTCAGGATTGTCTAACTAAGACACTAGGCACTTGTCGAAGTGTTGTACGGGCGGTGCCACATGAAAAATATTTGAGAAAACCTTTTACCGCCTACCATTCTCTTGGAGTGTCTCTTGGGCACCAAGAAGGACCGAAAAACCTGGGCAGGCCGCAGGGCTCTGCTTAGCTTCGGCCAAAGTAATGTTTGCCACGAGACTGGTGCTAAATACATGACGCCGTCTCTTTTTCGCTGACCTCTGTTTCCTATTTTTTTTCCCCGGCACTTCGCACCGCTCTGACATAGAGGCCCCAATCGGCGGAGTGATCGTTCCTTGATCATCCACCATCGCCGCCTCGAACTGGCCATCTTCGAGTCGTGATTTTGATGAATCGAGCTTTTCAAGAGACGCTCTTATGAATTACACAACAATGATCTGATGCTCGGCACAAATGTAACTACCGCAGCCCCCCCTCGATCGGCACCATACGTAGTGCATTCCAGTCAAGGTCTTGGCTTTTGAAGCCAACGCTGTCGGCTCAACCTTATACTAAGGTTTTCTCTACAGAGGCTTTCTATTATTCTACGGTGAGAAGTTTGCTGTTTCTCTAACCTTCGGATTCTCGATCAACTCCGCGCCCGTTCACTCGCTGCTCGGCCTTCGCTTACAGCAAAGTTTGCTGATCAAATTTGCTCCTCATACCATTATATCTGAGATTTCGAGGCTATTATCATTGTTCGCCGAGGCCGATCCAATGTAAAAAATTCCGAGTACCTATGGTTCTTGAAATGTCAGCAGTCGGAGTCGTGACACTTTGTTTTGGTCATTGGCAACGTCAAGTTCTGCCGATCTTGAGGCTATGTTCGCGATGTCCACCACTACGACTCGAGCCCAAAGGGACGCGCTGATTACTGATTACTGATTAGCAGCTATAAGCAAAAAGCATGATCACATCTATTGTCATCATTCATGGGCTATCGAGTAGAATAGCTTTTGCTCTCATTTCATGGTGAAGTATCCCATGGAGGTTTTTCAGCACGGCCTAGTATTATTTCTTCGGCTTCCACAACCACCTCTTTGCCGCTCTGTTTGTAGATCGAAAGTCTGGCATCTTGACTTCTCGAACAAGGAGTATATTGTTTCGTGTGAGCACTATTGGTCGCTGTGTGGTAAAGAACTGTCTGGCACGCAGCTCAAGTAATCCCCACGCATTCGGATACCACATGACTGGAGAGGAAAAGATAAACACTTCTCCGAATCAAGATAGACATTGCTATCCCGATTTTCGGGCTCCGATTGAATCGGTGATGAGCTCGGTCTCTGTTGACTACTCTTACGCTATTAATGTCTCGAGAAGTCGAGAACCCGCTTGTTTGACTAGCCGACGTTTCGGACCGTGTCGAGGGAAATATTACATACCTCACTGGCTTGGAGCTAGTAGATAGACCTGATGATGAAAACATAATAGTGGATACAGATCGAGAAGTAATGCGGTGTATGTCACTTGGGTATGCTTCAGTTCTGCTGAGAAATAGCTGTGTCCTGTTGTCGGCCCGGTGTCTTTACGAATAGCTCGATCTGAATAGGTAGGCTGTTAGTCCGGGTGCAATACTCAGCTAAGTCTATTGCATACCTTGACAGCTGGTTGTGTATGAGACTCTCACTGTGAGCTCACTGTTACCCTACATGTGCGATTTCAGGATCATTTCCTCCTGCTGTGAGATTGCCAGGCAAGTGAGTATGGGAATCATCATCAGATAGATAACTTATTGTGCTGCGAATTCCTTGAATTTTCTTTTTATCTACATATCTCATTCTCATATCTTTAATCCCAAAACATGAAAGAAGACCCCTGCCCAAACTTTTGTCTATACGCAAAGCAAACCCCAGATCCATCTAAACCTTTACGCCAAACTCTTCTCGTAATGCCATCCGATGAAACAAAAAAAACCAGTCTATCTCAAAATCGAAATCCTGTTATCGTGTTCGCGTAGTCTCCGTTACTCCTCATCCTTCTCCTTAGGACCCTCATGGTCACACTTCTCATCACGGCAGCTGCATGCTGCTCGAGGTTTCTTGAGGGGATCAGATAGTTTAGAATCGAATGTCGCGTCACTACCAATTGTATTGCGCCAGCCTTTCGAAATTTTAGAACTCCCCTCAGAACTACCGCTCGACCTATTTATAGAGCCGTTTGTGACCCCAAGGTTTCGCTGCACTTCTGGCCATTCGTATGAAGTTGGAGTGCCAGTACCCTCGGGGATGATGGGCAACCGGGGTTGGACTGTGGCAGATGGCGCAGGAGTAGGAGCAGGAACAGGTCTTCCGGGTTCGCCGGGAAGATGTTTTGGCTGAGCTCTCGTATATCTCCGATATCCTCGCTCTTGCGAGAGTACATCCTCGTGGCCAAAATCTTGACGCATGCTCTGGTTGGTACCCGTGATGTGGTTGACCAACATGGAGCTACCGATGGGTGCTGGAGGGTATATGTATCGGCTTTCTCCTGTATTTGAGTCGTCTGGCCTGCTCGGCTCATGTTGCTGAGCTTGTTGGATTTGACGAGCGTGGGGACGCTTTTGAGCCCAATGACCATTGTTGGCTGGCTGAGACGCATCTAATTCAACCCGTTGTGTTTGCTGGGCCGAATGACCGCTATGGGATGGCCGAGGTGCTTCAATTTCGGAGTATCGGGTTCCTTGAATCGGCGAATCATGCTGGCTTGATTGGGAACTGTCAGCTTCGTCCCTCTGTGTATTTGATCGTCTCTTTTCGGCGGTGTCCCGACCCAAATGAACCGTTGAGACAGAGATAGCGAACCTTTCTTCGGGTATCCATCTTCTAAAACACACTTTAAACCACATCTTATACCATTCCCTCGTAAACCAACCTCTACCCCGGCCATACACAGAGAGAATCAGTAGAACAATGAAGATGATAATAATTGGAACTGTTGCCCCAACTATCTTGCCCACATTGGGAGGCTTCTTATCTTGATCGCAGTCATCACACTCCGGTTTGGAAGTGGAAGTGGCCAAGAAAGAGGTGGTCGTCCTAAGAGTTGTTTCCGTAGTGAAAGACGTTAGGAAGCCCGAAGTAATCGTTGATAACGCGACAGTAGATATCACTCCCCAACTGGAAACTGAATCTGGAATAGAAACTGGGCTAGAGGTGTAAGTCCCGGGAGCATAATCAGAGCTGCCACCAAGAAAGCCTTCTGCATTCTTGGCCTTGCCGCTCAACTTGGCCGCTCGCAATTCCTTCTTGGGACATCCACCCTTAGAGCAAGGGTTCACGGCACAACATCCCAGAAAAGGAGGCGTCGCTCCGGAGCAGGTGTACCAAGAAACATCAACATTATCGTTGACACAAGCTTGAGGGAGTATTTCGCTCTGATGTTCTTTTTCAAAGCTTGCTGGCTTGAGGTGCTCATCAGGGCAGAGCCCCTTTCTTGTTCCGCAGGGGTTGATACTGCAACAACCGATGAAACGAACAGGATCATTGTTGCAGATGTAAAACTGTCCACCGTAAGGGCAGCTTAGACCTAGGCCTTCGATGGGATCATGGCCATGCATGACGGGGGCTGGACGCCGTCGTGGCAGGTTGTAGTCGATGTTCCAGTTCAAGATCAGGACTCCACGCTTTCCGGCCTGTAAAGGGATGGCGATGATACAGAGTTCGAAAGACGTTTCGAAACTCAGGGGGCGCTCTTCTCATCTAATATTCCAGAGCCTGAGCCCATGTTGAGCTGTCATACCTTTGTTCTCACAAACCATACTATCTCAGTGGAAGTGGTCCTTCTCACTTTACGGGCTGGCCGATTAGCATATCGAATTCGCATATGCACCTTGAGGTGCGGCTTAAAGGGCTACGAAGTAATTATGCAGCATTACAAAGATTGAATATGTATCTAGTGTCTTCATGTCTTTTTGGTGGCGTTCCTTTGTATATATTGAGAACTAGCTACGAGGAGTCGCCATTGGCTGTAGAACTGGCTGCTTTGCTTTGTATGAGTGAAAGGCCACAATAAAGTTACAAATATGAGAAATTACAGGGATGAGGATAGGAGTGGGAGTTAACACAAAATGGAATAGTCAGCTGGTGCCACAGATAATGAACGCTGAAAGTTTGTGTAACCCGATATCAGAATTTTGAGCAAACAGATGTGGTAACTCTCCCAACAGGACCACGTACGAAGCTGTAGAGAATCTTTGTTCCAAGCCTTACCATTTTATCACGTCCCGCAGACCTTGTTAATATCCTGAGCCAGCAAATTTTATTGTCACCTATGAGTCTTTGATGCTAGCTAGATATCCGGGAAATTACTCCTGGAATCTCAATATACAGAGCCGCGACCATTTTCCCTGTTTGATAGTCGATAGACAAGTCTCGAAAGAACAGAATTCTCTAGTAGCTTCAGCTCATAGTCGCTTAGACGTTGAGGAATAGGACATAGGTATTATAAGAGCGAGTCAACACCTGCTAGTTCAGCTGCTTGTTCTACAATCACAAATTCTCAAAAGCTAGTACTAAAGTGCAAGAGTGTATTGTCAATCTGGTATCTGGGGGGTGTGAGCTATCTCTGCTCGTTCTAAATCACAAACTCCGCGCCATGGCTCTGGGTGCTCAATCTGAAGGCACCATCTGCAAATCGCCAGTCCATCTTTCGCCTAGATGTTTCCCCGAAAATCGCCGAATAAATAATCGCTCCCGAAAGTCATAGTTGGCGATGAACTGTAGGCGAAACCAAATAGAAATAAATGCAATAACTTTTACCCCGATAGAGCCATGTCGCCGTACACCTTAATCGGCAGCGCTCAACTTTTGATCCATTCAGTGCCCTAGAACCTCTTTGTCCAGGTCTTGGATCATGGACTCGATGTTCTTCGTCGAGAAAAGCATGCGGAGCTGCATGTCCGATGAGAAATGAGGTTGGTGTCCGTCGTCTTGGAGAGCAGAAGCAATGATTGCTTCTTTGGCCTCTTGCAGTGTCGAAATTCGCTCGTCGATGCTGCCTCGAGCCAAGATCCGCACAAGGTGTGTCTCCTTCGTCTGGCCCAGCCGATGGATTCTTTTGAAAGCTTGATCTTCAACTGTCTTGTTCCACCAGATGTCAACAATGATGGCACGGTTAGCCATTTGAAGGTTCAGGGATTGCCCTCCACATTTCATTGAGGTCACCTGAACGGTTTGTCAGTCTTGCCGCATATGAAGAATAGGGGACCTACAAAGATTTTGCATTTGTTATCAGTCTTGAACGCCTTCAGTGCCATATTCTTCTGCTTAGCACTGGACATCTGGTTGTAGTAGACGAAGGTGAGCTCCAGCGCTTCTAGGACGCGTCCCAAAGCTTTCGCAGTCCGGGTGCATTCAATAAAAACTAAGCCAGTAATTAGATAAGAGCAGGACGAGAGAATTGCAAGCCACTTACCAATGATCTTGTCTCCAGGCGCTTCTTTTTGCCAAGACAAGATGATTGATGTCGCGGCTTTCACTTTTGCACCCAGGGGCATCTTGACCGGAGGGTAGTCAATATCCTGGCGACCACAAGTCGCTTGGAAGAACGACGTACGCTTGCCTGGGCCACCTGACCATCGTGTTCCGATGCTGTCTTGGCCAAGTTCCTTAAAGTCGTTCAAAAATTTCACGGACTTCTCGATGCAAGCTGGTGTTTTCATACTTTCACCTGCGCCCAGCTCAGCGCAGCATTCAGGGTGTCGGCATTCAAGTGGCTTTACTTTAGTTAGTGTCGAAAAATGGTCCAGTAGGACAAGTTCCAACTTACTGGTTGAGTGCATCCAATGTTCTTCGACTGGTTTACACGGTCAAGTGCATGAAGCAGACAGCCCTCACAATAAATGTGTTCACACTACTGGTATCAGCATTATGATTAACAAGAGATGGGGTGCCACTTACGTTTGATCCTCGTATCGGTTCCACTGGGGGAGATTCTTTCTCGCAAATTCCGCAGGTAATGCCCTGAGCCTCATGCTCATTAGCCGCCAGAGTAAGCATCTCGGCCATGTCGTCGGAGCCACCAAACATGTGTTGAGTCTTTTCCTCAAGCAAATGTAGCCCCAGTGAGTATCTAGACATGATAGCTGTGTCTAGAGCTTCTTGGTCGACATTTGATGTGATATGCGAGACTTCAGACTTGAATTTTTCAAGTGCCAACTGAATATCATTCTCGCGTTCACTCTCTTGAAGGAACTGTTCGAGGTTGAAAGGGTGAGACGAAAGCTGACGTAGTCTGGTGCATCGAGTAGTCTGGATTTTGAAAGCCGTTCGTGCATCCACGATCGTGGTCTTGTTCTCGTCCATGATGACATCGTCTTCGTCTTCAAGAAGCTCTCCATTGTCATCATTGTTGTGTTGTCCATCATCTGAGTCATCGCTTTTCTGTTCATCAAGGAGTTCAGTTTGGTAACGATTGTCTACTACCCTAAAAGATATGTTAATTCAATTATGATCCTGCTTTTTGTTCACAAGAAAGACTTACTTGTTGAGAATCATCTCCCAGCTTGACAAGGGGACCCAAAGGTCGTGGGTGTGGCTCTTTGGGAGTGTGATTAGGTCGTATCCCAGGAACTTGTCGTTTTGCTTTCTAAACAATCTTAGAATGATCTTCATGAAACTAGCAGAATAGCTTACCGTCTGTACATGATCATGCTAACCAGAGCCTCAAAGTTCTGAGCTGCATTTTCCTGGTTGTCGGGTTAGTAAACGAACTTTGCAGACATATCAGATTACACAAACTTACGCCTTTGACGTACTGACTGCGGAATATTCTCCGATCGTAAGCGAACTGACACCCAATGAACCTCAGGTAAGGGTAGAACTCTATAGTAGATGAGCAAAAGCCGCATATGATTGCAAGAGAACATACCTTCAACTGAGTTGGACAGTGGAGTACCGCTCACTACCCAGCGGTACTTGGCTTTCAGGTCCCAGCAAGCAAGAGTTGCTGCATCATGTCAATACCCGCGTTGTTGACTAAACAACAAAGACTTACTACTTGATTGATGATTCTTGATAGCGTGTGCTTCGTCTAGAATGACTCGGTACCATTTGATCCTGAAGAGTGGACCGAGCTTGCGGTACAGATCTTGCCTGAAACCAGCATCATCGCCAGCCCATTTATCTTTGAGTTCTCTGTACTTCTTCTTGGAAGGAGCCTGTGCTAGTAAGTCATGATAAGTTGCAATGCTTTGTCACATCAGCACTTCCGTCTCTTAGATCTTGGAATCGCAGATTTCACACTTACACTACGCTCCGTCGTTCCCACCAATCCCTCTTCTTCTCACGAGCCTTAGAATAGATTTCAGTCCAGTCTGAAATGTCCTCGGAGCCATGTTCTCCGATCTGACTGGCCCATTGCTTGGCCGCTTGTGGGCTATCGGCGATCACCAAAGTTGCCTTGCAGAAGTCCTTCTTGTCCTGTTTCTCCGGTGGATGGCCAATGATGGTTGCAATACATGTGATGGTCTTTCCCAGGCCCATGTCATCAGCCAAAAGACCTCCTGCTGGGTAAAGTCCCTTGGCCTCTCGCATGATCATCCACGACGTGGCCACGATTTGGTAATTCAGTAAAGGAGTAGACATGAGTTTATGCTTCCATTTGCCGTCGATAGCAGTAATCATTTTATAGCCGAAGCTCTTAGGCGCACTCAACACGTCTTTCTCCTGCGTTTTAGTTCGTCTCGTGTCAAATTCCTCTGGGATTCCAGCACGGATCTGTTGGAACTGCGCAGCGTGGGTGGTAGCTTTGATGTTGTTCATTGGTGATACACTGGCATCATGAATATTGGCCGCATTTTTTTTCGAGACTGAGAAATCTGTTCCTTGAGAGGATTTGGGGGACTCAGAGTTACTCCCAGGCCGAGGTTGTGCGGCTGTCTTCCGAGTTTTCTTGGGGTCTGCTGTCTCCTCATCGTTCTTGCGCTTCTTTTCGTCGCGCTGGAGGTCTCTCTGCCAATACTCACGAGCAGTCTTGGCACGACGCTGTCTCGGTCTTTTTTGAGCCTTGGAGGCTGTCTTTTCAGCCTCAGCTTGGAGTTGAACTTTGAGCTGTGTCTTCAATTGCTCCATCTTTTCATGTTCTTCAGTTGTTAGTTTCTCGCCCATCGCCTCTCTTACAACGTATGGCGCGAGTTCAGACTTTAATCCTTTGGCAGTGTTTGGGGCCTTTTTGGACGCTGCAGCACGAAGTTTTGCCTTGTGTCGCTTCTCCTTGGCATCAGAATCATCAGAATCGTCAGACTCTGAGAGTTCTTCAACGTCGAACTCAGAATCATCCCTGTCTTCGGTGTCGTCGTCAAGGTCATCTTCATCTTCTGAGTCTACCTCAAGAACAACATCGTTCTGAAAATCGTCTGAAGTCGGTTCATGCTTCAGTATTTGGTGTTTCATCTCGCTGTCTCCAGAATCTTCTGTGTTTTCTTGTTTGACATAGATGCAATCGATAGGTGCCGTCGCGTCCATGGTGTCCATGGCAGTATGAGGAGAATTGCTCGGAAGGTTGGAGGTTCGAGCTGAATGGCTACCAGACACTGCATGGTTCATGGACGGTTGCGGTCCTGCCGTGGATACAAACCCATGGACATCTTGGTGAATGAAGTCCTTGGAATCTTCCATTTCGACGTCTTGGTCACTGGAATGACTTGACTGTATGGGGCTTTCTTCCGGCTTGACGACCGCAGAGCCCCTACGCTGGTCGATACCTTTGGCCGAAGGACTTGGCCCATCACTGGACGGCGATGATGGACCCATGGTAATGCGAATAGACCTGATTTGATCGGTTAGCTAAGAACTACTATTGACGGTGCGCAGTAATGAAGCGCCTGGTGGACTTACTAGAAGGTTCAAATGGCGGTCATAGGATGGATGGGAAACAGCAGGTGGCAAACGGCGAAGCGAACGAGAACTGTCGCGCAAGAAGACACCGTAAAAGAATGCAAGTCAATGATTTGATCCGACTTCGAAGGAATGTTGAGGCAGCGTAGGAGGGTGATGTTGAGAGGAGAGTGACGTGAATGTTTGATCTGACTCTAGAACGATGCTGGTGGGCGCGATAGCGATCGAAAATCGGAGGATCGAGGCGCCGACCCAAGTTGATGGACTTGAGTAGATGTGAATCAAGTTGAGAAGGAGGAAGAGTAAAGTGAATGCAAGATGAGGGGTGAGGGGTGAGGGGGAGGTAGTACTGAAATGAGAGTGAAGAAGGAAAGGGATGGAGGAGAGGAGGATGAGATGAGAGAGAAGGAAAGGATGAAATGTTTTGTTCTCGAGAGAAGAGCTTAAATAGAGAGGGAAACGGGAGGCAGTGAATCACTGCCCCTCGGAGGAGAATCTTGTTTGGAGTGTTTGGGGAGTTAGAACGAAAGAGATCGAGGCGTTGGGATGAAAGAGCTTCCATCTCCAGTGCATCAAGAGCGTGGTGTATGCAGCCCTGCGACAAACGGAGTTGCGCTACAGAACAATGAGCACAGCGCGCACTATCAGTCAAACCACATTCCTCCCGATTAAAACATTGGTTTCTCTTAACTCCCATCTCGTGTAGCCCACGTCGACATACCAAAGCCAGATGATTGGCAATGGTGTTGTTCATCTATATCGTCACTTCAGCCCTATGAACTTCACTATGACCGTAAATCTATTCCATTGACGCAAGCAATGTACTTCCAGTACTCTCTAGATTTGAATGCGAGTAGTGGCTCTAGTTACGCTTTATGTTCCATGTCAGTTGTATTCAACCATGTCCTGATTATATTCATCGCTCTGCGTATATACGAATGCATATATATAACCGCCACCTGAGTCAAAGCAACGAGCCTCAGATATCCCTAGAACATAGAGATAAACAGGAAACTAGTATACAAGGGCAGCAAGACGGCTCAGAAAAGACATTACCCATTCACAACTAGCAACTTACAAACACCCAAGTCGACAGTCGTTGAGAAAGACTCGAGCCAATCAAGATCAATCGTCATCTACCCATCGGCGAATGTTCTAGCGTCACCGGAACACGTCGCCGGCGCGTTTCAGCTTTCAAGACTCAGGCACTGCATCTTTTCCCCGCAGGAGGGGCCACGAGGATTTTTTCTCAGACCATTAGCGACTCATGCAAGTATTGCAGCACTAAAATTCTCTGCAACGTGGAGAACGAGTCGTGATGGTGTGAGGATCTACGAGGTGCAGATGCAGATGCATTGTCATGGCCTGGCAGAAAAGAGCCACTGCTTGCAGATCGACAAGAATCCAGGATAGAAGCATCGCTTGTTCATTCCATATTTTCCACCGAATTTAATAACGTTTTTTAAGGAATTAATATAATTACTTACCCTGGACCCCGAGGAGTATTGTGGTAGGTAGAAGTATGCCTTACAACGATGCCACAATTAATAATCTCAATTGAATTATTTAGCAAAGGAAATCTAGATCATTGTCGAACCACCTAGTCACTGTTAATTTACGGCATGAGACTCAGGTTACAATGTCAAATTGTTTGGCACATGCATCCTCGGTGACAAGACAATTGACAATGCTTTGATGATTCAATAAACAAAAACAAAGCCACAGCGGTACCTGATGCATGGTGAACACCCTCTTATCATCAGATTGTACAATGGTATCTGTGCTTCGGGTCCGAGTGAAGCTCTAAAGCATCGGCCGCACGTGCCGTGGGACCCTCCACGATGGATTGGAATGGACGTCTGTGCGATAGAGATGGAGGGGAAGAGGAAGCAGCATGAACAAGCCAGGTCATTGCGTTACGCGTCCGAGCAATGCAGGACAGTCCAAAGGATTCTAAAACAGAGGGGTTTGTTTTTATTGTTGGGGCTTGTCTATATGCGATTCGCGAATCCAACCAACATTAGCAAACTGCAGGGTATGTTGCCCCAGGCTAAGGTGGTACTGCAGCTGCCAAACAGGGCATGTAATCTATTGCGTGATACAAAGTTCGTAGATAATGCACCAAGGAAATTGAATGAAAAGTAATTGGAGGCCAGGTACAGTACAGACTAGGCACGGTAGGATTTCAGATGCAGGTGTCAGACTGGCAAAGCATAAGCATACCAAATTGCCGGATTTGACGCTTGACGGAGTCTGATGTGATGGATGACACAGGGATCAGCTATCAACAACCAACACGGGGTCCGAGACATGACGGCGTGGCACTAAGTCAATCTGGTACCAACATGCCGTATCGTATCTACTCAACGGGCCGACGCGTTTCGGCGAATTTATCGACAATACTCATTTCAAATGGGATTCTTGCTGCCGTTTTTGTTCTTGGTGCTGGCTTGCGCTGACATCAACTCAACTGCTTGCGTGCGCCCCTGGATCTGATTCTAGCTAATCATCGCCAAGTTAGGAGGATTATCACAAGGATAGACCTTGGCCCGTCGATCGGGAAGCTCGGTAGACTTCCTGTGGCTGGGACCTTTTGCATGGACCGCCGATGACGATCTCGTGGTCGTGGACGTGGACGGGAAGATGATGGGAGATTCTAAATTCCAACCCAACCTTATCACCAATCTCCCTCCCGCAATTCGGGCTTGATATCAAATGATCATAGCCGAATCTAGCAGCTGCTAAAGAAATTAAGCAGCTAATTGATGTCGAATTGACCTGGGGTCTCAGGTATCAATGTAACATCAAATGTTTCAGATGAATTGATTGTTGAAGCTCCACCGCATGCACATGCATTGCACATGGCTTAATTGCGTCAACAACCCTTGTCGATCCTCCTGATTAACTCTAGGCAAAGTGTTTGCATTGATCAAGGCAATTGACTCTGCTGACAGCTTGATATCTTGCATGAAAGAGATGAGAGAAACGGGGATAGAATTTTACTACGGACTTCCCTTCTTGGTGCCACTGTCGTTCCGACAACACGTAACTTTTCCGTGCCTGAAGCAAACCAGAGTTTATATCAAATCGTTCCTTTCAACGAAGAAGCAGAAGGCGAAAGAGAAAGAAAAACGTTGAGTCTTGACCCAACTGAGAGTACAATGGCAAAAAAACGCCATGTCCATACCATCCAGCCCACGAACCGTGTCGTCGGATCGTAGATCTCAGGTTTTTCCCTTTCCTTTACTTTCTCACGTTCCTCTTTTTGGAGCATAGCCCGCAACCGGATCGACGTCTTTCGTCAAGCCACCGCACGCTCTGGACCGATCCGCTGATGGTTGATTCGCTAGCCCCGATAGTCTCGCATTAGGCACAAGGTCCGAGAGTCGAGTCAAGAGCCCAGCAGGGTCAATTTCTCATGGCTATTCCCTGTAGATTCTCCATTCTGCCCGGCCTCGCAGGGACCCGACCCGACCTACTGTATCCCAGGCACAGGCCTAGGGTCTCTAGTGCTAGGGTTCAGCTTGCCCGGGCACTTGTCCTCCACTTGGCAACTGTCCCGTCTGCGCGCTCTTGAGGCGCTAAAATGTGAAAAAAAGGACAAGCCTTCAAAGCCACTGGACGCCCAGTGGCACACGGCTAAGAGGTTGCACGAACCCGACTTGGCCCTCCCCCGCAAGCTTAGGTGCCTGTAGCGTGCGGTCGCTGGAGGATATGGATCCCTGAGAGGGGTGCTCCACTAAATTACATACCGAACAGAGAACGAGTCAGTTAGGTCGTTGGGTGCTCTTACGACGACAGGAAGGAGCCAAGGTAGTATTAAGCGATCGTGGGCTGCTCCTGCACCGCGACTCGCGAGCTTGCCTTCCATTTGGGATTGACCTGACCTGACTTACCTTGTCTTGCCCTGACTTACCTTGTCTTGCCCTGACTTACTATGACGGGAGGTCCCATTCTTTCCTTCCTTTCTTTTTCTCTCGACTTCCATCCATTCTGATACATCCACTATGACCTTGTAAACATTCCTATACTGTCGCTCTTCAATAACAACACCAACACCAGACAAGACACCGCTATTCTCTCTTTCGCTCTCTATTTTAGAGCGGCTATATTTAATTCTCTTTTGACTCTGGCGCTCTGAAACATTCAACCGTCATAATAACGCCGTTGCGCTATCTTGTGTCGCATCGCATCCAACCAAACCCAAACTTCTGAGACAAAACAACACCCGGACTGTCAACCTCCCGCCTGCGCGTGGAGGGACATAATAATAAAATGCCTACCCTTAATGCTCTTCGATCTTTCGAGCCTCCTCCCGTCCCTTCTATTCCCGATTTCGACCGTCGTCGTTCCACAGCATCTTCGCTCTCCAACCAAGATCCCGTCGCCTCGTCTCTGCGGGGTCTCCAACCACCACCACCCAAAAGTAGATCAAGTCGCCCAAAGAGCGCCAAATTCTCATCATATCGTCTGCGCAGCAACTCGGGCCTCTCACTACACACCAATGAGGATATTCTGAGGCAATATACTGACTACCACCCTGATGGCACACCGCGCGCGGGCATGTATAGCAATGGTGGAGGACAGTGGTCTGGAGAGAGGCTGAGGAGCATCGACTCAGTGGCTTCGTCAAGAAGCCAACGATCCAGTATTGCTTTCACCGAGTCGGATGGTTCTGGCGAATTACCTATTCCCGACCTTGTTGGACGCGATATGTTTGATATGGTTATGGCCGACCCAGCTGCCAGTGGTCAGTTGTGGAAGTTCGCCGCGAGCCGAGGACTCGGCCAGAATGTCGACTATCTGATGAAGGTAAGATGAGAAGTTAGCGCAATCCAATTGACATACTGACCTGATAAACAGATTCGCGACTATATCCAATCTTTGGAGCAGGTTGTCATTCAACTATCGACAATATCAACCTCATATACATCAATCACTGCAACCTCACCAATCAGTCTTCCTTCACCTATGTCCAAGGCACTCAACACAAACATCAAGCATCTCACCACATCACTTATTCCAAGCCTGGAAAACATGTTCCTCGAGTCTAAGGCCTACATCGAGCAGCGTATCGTCAGGGAAATCTTTCCCGATTTTGTTAAGCAACAACTATCGCAATGCACCAGTCTGGCTCTCTCCCTCGACGCAGAAGGTGATTCACCACCGAACCCTTACCCCGGACTCAAGGGTTCTTTCTGTCTTAGCGATCCCGCAAGATCAGGAAACCCCATTATTTATGCCTCAGACGAGTTTGAGGAATTGACGGGTTATTCGCGACAAGAGGTACTGGCTCACAACTGCCGCTTCCTTCAGGGACCACAGACCGATCGAGACAACATTGCCAAAATGCGTTCAGCAATTTGGCGTAACGATGAGTGCACAGAGTTACTCTTGAACTTTCGAAAGGATGGATCGCCTTTTTGGAATCTTCTATTCCTATGCCCGCTGCTTGACTCTTCCGGAAAAACGAAGTTCTTCATGGGCGCCCAGATTGACGTCTCAGCCTCGATAACCGGAACCGACGACGTTGTAAAGATCTTGACTTATGGCGCTGTTGAAGAAGACAAGGGCACCGACCGCGGTAGCTCTCGCTGGGCTAGCGATGGATCTCAAGGTGAGCCCGAAGCTGAGGAGGCTCTCGGAATTAAGAACAACCATCACAAGACAGTAAAGAAGGGAGGGTTCTTCAAATCATTCAAGAAGGTTCCTCCCCCTCCCCTGTCGCCACCACTCAGCCCTCGTCGCAGCTCCGAGAGACCCCGGTCATCAGCTGGTCCCACGACCCAGGACAAAACATACAGCACACGGAGCGTCATCAGGAGATTCTCCAATCAGCCTGAGATGTTAATGACAACATACGCTCGATACATGGTTCTAGAACACGTTCCTTCTTATCCAGCATCCTTGGGTGCAATGCCTCTCGATCAGGAGATGAAGTATCCACCTAAGTTGTGTGTTTCCTTCTACTCCAAGGACATGCTTGACGCACTCGATCTCGGCATGCAGGGTGAGGCCATTATCGGCAAGGATATCTTTGACATTATGACTGAGCAGTCCACTCTGCCTTCAGTCACAAAAGCTTTCAAGTCGACAGTTCGAGATCTTGTCGTTCGTGATGGCAAGTCTGTCTCTCTCGATCTTGCTCTCGCAAACCACATTCCCCGACGGGCCAACATGACACGAACGTTGAGTGGCGACAGCGTGGACGGCTCGCACAAAAAGCCAGCCAAGATGATGAGCCACTGGACGCCTCTGAAGGATATGGAAGGCAACGTCAAGTATGTGGTAATGGTAGTTTCACCAATTTGAGCAAATAAAAAGCTAGGAAACAAAGGGAATGGCCATGATATGCGGCGTTGGATATAGGAGGATATTTTTTTTTGTACATTGCATTGGCGGGATGTTTGAAGTTTAGGAATACCTGTATGTACTCTTGACGACCTAGAGAATGATGTAACGACTATAATTACAATCGACAATATGTTCAAGCAAACCAAACATCTTTACGCCTACTTGCTACAGTGCTCCAAACTCAGGAGGTTCGCCGCATCAGGTGATGAACTACCGGTCCCTTGCAATATTGGTTCCAACCAAGTTATCGAGAATCTTTGTCCCAGCAACCGATCTCGATGATATCAACAACCCCCATCCGTCACTCTTCCGTTCCCAAACTCAAACTCAACTAGAATGTTTGCTTTTTAACGGTTTCAAGAAAATACTCTCCGATGGTGTCGCCAAGACGCACAAAAGGGGTAGTTAACTCGACCAACGGCGTTCCCGTGACTTTAGCCTTTAGCCTCAAAGACGGTTCGTGATTGCTACGTACCCATGGCGTTTGGGTTTGTTTGTTGAAAAGCAGAACCGGGTTTGTTGTATCGGGACCGAGGTCACGATGGTAGACTAATGATGAATACATTCTGCGAGCTTTGGATATGTGGTTAGTTTATTGGATACATATTGGCCTATTGATGTTGATGTTGGCTTGGCAACTCTGACTGAGCTATTGTCATCTGAATAGGGGTTCTCCGGAAGAATGACCATTGTCAAAGGGTAGCAAATAGCCGTTGAGCAAAAGATGACCTTGGGGCAGATCCCCCATGAACACAAATTCAGTTCATCGAGTAATTCCGTCATGCATAATCTCCGAGGAAATGTCAACCACAATCCCGGGATTCGTGGCTTTTCCCCAAACGCCATCTAAAGCCTTGGAAGGCTACTATCCTTCCAATGTGGCTTGACAGCATTCCTCCGTTGACCAATGCCAGACATCAGAAGTAGATTCGACTATATGATCGCATACCACCCTCGGAGCTCGAGAAGAATCCGGTGTAGACGCGTACTGCAACTCTTGTATATGAGTTTACGTTTACCAACTTTCATAAAAATATTAGAATTTGTATAGTCTTGTAAACTAGACTCTAGGAAGTCTCGTGATAAGTCATAGGAGACTATCTCTTATAACTCAAACTCCAAGGATGCTCGTGTCAAGTCACAGGAGATTATATCTTATAATGTGCTCATTCGCGTAGCCAGTGCTGATTATCAATACGTACTATCAATACACTATTCAAAGCACCGTGGTATCCAATCTCTAAACCCATTGGAAAATTTGACCATAGTACACAGTAGTTCGTACACTCAGAAGCGGTATCATCTCCATATCAAAACCATGACAAATCCCATTTACCTAGTCCACAAGACTAACAGGTAAAATCATCCCCTTCAAGCTCCTTCGTACTTTCGCCATCCGAACGAGGTAATCTATCGTAGACTCGCTTCGGAGCCAGGGATATTGTTGGCCAACGCCAGTAAATCTATACGCTGCTTTGCGTGGACCTGACCACGGCTTAGTAGCAGTAAAAGCCCCGGAGTGTTCTACCTGGGTGAGGTACTTTGTCTCGTAGTAGCGTCCGACAAGGAGCCACTGCAGTAGCTTGGGGTAGACCTTGGTTGCTTCCACCACAGATCTGGTGATGGTTTCACCTCGCTTACCAGTCGTAAGGTATGAAAACCGGGCACCTTGACGAACAAGCATCTTGAACGATCTGAAAGCACCGATACTTCCGGCATACATCAAAGCTGAACCCTTATCATGCCAGTCTCGTTCAATATCAAAGCCAGCGTCGAGGAACAACTTCAGAAATTCCACGTTATCCTCGCGAATAGCCAAACATCCCGGACTAAGATCAGCCTGCGGCTCAGAATTGACAAGGCGAGCACGATGTTCTTGTGGGATCCGGCGTAGGATTGCCTTGGGCTTGATGGGCCAGTATAACCCGTTAAAGACAACCTTGCTCAAGAAGAATGGCTCCTGTTCTGCCAGTCGGTAAAAATCAAAGCTGCCGTTCAGAGCATAAGTCCTGGTCTGATCATTCCAATGAATCATGAGTGTGAGGATGCTTGCTCCGTCGAATGCGATGCTGTAAGGATCTAAGCCCAGCCCAAGCATATCGTGCAGGACATTCAACTGGTTACCGGTCTCGGCGAAGCCCTGGCAAGCGAAACCCATGCCGACGAATGTTTTTACATCGGCTCCATGATCTAATAGACAGCGGATCACGTCAATCATATTGGCAGCGGCCGCCCGAGCCAGAGGGGATAGGCCATCCTCGTCCAAGATATTTGGGTCTGCACCTTCTTGTAGAAGCACTTCAACCAATTCCAAAGAGTCAGCTTCGATCGCCAGGTGGAGAGGTGTGTTGAGGTCCGCATCCTGTGCATTGACATCGGCTCCGTTCTTTATTATCATTCGGACCATCGAAAAAAACGGCTCGCAGTCCTTCAACACCCCGATGGCACTCTCCGCCAGAGCATGCAAGGCAGTAGAACCTGTTCTTGCGAGATTCTTCATCTCTGAATCTGATCCACCAACTCGGTTCCGAGAGTTCAAAGCATAGCGTAAGACCTTAGTCACGGGATCCTCGCATCCGGAAAACTCATACATGCCGGTCAGCCCCGACTTCTGCATCAAGGTCCTATGACTGTCAGAACAATATTTCAGTTGGTTCAGGGGGGCTCTTACCAATATTCTTCGGCATGGTCTTTCAGATGATTGATAAATAGGCCGAGAACGGCACTCTGATGCTCCGTGCCGGGCCGGCCTATCATCTGTTGATTTTGGCAGATAGCATAGATTGGAGAGATTGGCAGATGGAACCACAACCTCCCCTCTTCTAGATAGGCATCTAAGCATTTTTCAAAAAAAGAATATGCCCTCTCATGCGACATGAAAATGTTATATGCCATGACTTGCTGCAAGTCAAGGCAGCCATTGAGAAGGGCATTGTAACCATTAGGCCAGTGGGTCTCACAGCCAGTCACGAAGCCCTTGATCCCTAGGTCTAGAAGTTCAATCATGGGACGTATGAGAGTACGAGCGGCTGTGTAACTGAAAAGAGTACAACCTCCGCAAGGCATGGTTGCAGACTCTAGATCTTTCTTCGAGGCGTGATCAAGGAACGACTTGAAAAGAGAGTCGCGGCTGAGCTGATGATGGTCAATCGCGTTTGCTATCATGGCATCCAGTCGTCTCTGTTCTATCGCTTCGACTCCATGAGGAGCTTGATCGTCGAGTGGCGCGTCCATCATCTCGCTATCAGAGGAGCTGACTAGCGGAGACTCATATAGTGAGGTGTTGAGATCTTGACCATTGTCGGGCTCTGGCAGATGCTCCCTCAGATACTCGATCACTGCCCGATTGCCGCCTAGAAGGGCCAAGAAGAATGGTGTTCTTCCAGATGAGTCCTTGACTTGAAAGTTCGCTCTAAATTTCGTCAAGATTCTGATGCAATCGAGAGATCCTGCTTTGGCGGCCAGATGCGCCGGCGACCTGCCATTGCGCAAAGTGACTGCATTTATCTCCTCATGCAACCGTGTGGCTTCCAGAAGTGTTTCCATAAAGTCGCGATGGCCTCCAGCTGCAGCGAGCTGAAGGGCATTATAAACATCGCCATCTTTCTCGTAAACGCACAACCAGTCGAAGTCGCCGGGTACCTTCTCGATAATGGATTCCAAGACCACAACTTGACCAGTCTCGGCGGCGGCGATCAAGGCATTGTATCCATCTGCTTGTGCCAGACTGATATCGGCGCCGCGTTCAATCAACGAGCATGCTACCTCAGGCTTGGATTTTGAGATTGCTTCCACCAGGATTGGTGGCGGCGGTGGTTGCTGCGGTGTTGTGCTGTATTTGCGAACGCGTTAAAACTTGTTCAATCGAGTACTGGCCCCAATACATGGCTCGTCATGTTGAACTTACCTGACAGTTTCAAGCTGGTTAGGGTCCATTCCCCGCTCAATAAGTTGACCAACTATATCCACAGCCATCATATCATCTAGTGACTCCAAGACTACTTGAAAAGTCTTCTCTTGGTGTGTGGTAATCTCTAGCGACCTCGGGCTACTGAGCAGTGGTCGGATCATCCCAACGTCCACAGGCCGATCGTGCAGAAAAACCTGGAAAAGTGATTCATACCCGAGTCCTAGCCAAGGCTTATGTACATTGACACCCATTAGGACAAGCAATCTGACGAGCTCCGGCTGGCGAAGCTGGACTGCTTGTTGGAGCAGAAGCGCTGCTTCGTAAGTTTCGATGTTCCGCTCAAGACCCCTCCCGGTCATTCTGTGACAGCCAACATGGTCATCGTCCTCATCATCTAACTCTGCCTCCAGCACAGAGGCGACAAAAGGGAATTGCCAGCGGCGCCAGATATCACCACCCGTCCTTTCTGGCCCTGGGCCCATGCGAAGGATTGCCCAATCATCCTTCCTTTTTTCATAATTAGCATGAACACCACGTTCAACAAAGCATGATATGGCCATGCGTATAAATCCAGATAAGAAATACAAGTTCGATGGGTGTTCAGCCGACGGGCCATTGAGCAAAGGAAGAACATCGTCACAGAATCGTGCCCATAGACATCGTCCACGCCTATCCCGCGATTTGAGAACTTCTGGTGTGAGAAGTTGCATGTAGGCAGCTCGTGTCATGTTTGGAAAACATGACGGATGTGCGGTCGGCTTGGCAAATCCATGTCGATTGTTGAAGAGTTTGACATTAGTTATGGCAGTTTCTGCTGCTGTCTTGCCGTCAGAGAACTGCTGAGGGAGACCTTGACACTTGTCTAGAACCAGCGAGACAAGCCCTGGAGAGGCCGACATGTTTAGCGACCGAAGAAGCGACCCGTCGTTTGTATTGGCCTGGGGGATAAGCTCGAATATTTTCTGGAGGAGCGGCAGATTACCCCATTCAATGGCCCATCGGGCTAGCTGCTTGTTGCCATCATCATGTATATAATCCTGACAATTATCCAGCAGAAACCGGGCAGCTGACGGTGCAATTCCCTTCGAGCCCTTGGGAAGAACCTCGAGTTGCTTTATGTAAGAGAAGGCCGCCCTCAATGGCGTATGCCCATCCTCGCACACAGCCACGAGGTTGCGAGCTTTATGGGGGTCATTCTTCCAAAGAAATCTTAGCAGATCAACATCATTTGTAGCCGCGGCGAGGTGCCATATTGTGCGGCCACCTTTGTCTGTGTCATAAGTAGGAGCTGAATGTTCTAAAATAAGCTTCTCGAGGGAGCCGACGTCTTCGACTACCATGATAGGTGTACGACCACTCGAGTCTCTCGCTCTTACATCGGCCCCAGCGCGTATAAGAATATCCATGATCTCAAGTTGCGAGCCCTCGGTAGCCATGTGTAGAATTGTACCAGATCGTCTGTGGCTATCGTACGGCAGATTGGGATCGAACCTAGGATCTTTGGTCAAACGTTCCACCAGTGTCACATTAAAGTCCAACACGGCGTTCCGGATGGCTTCTGTAAAGCCCCTGTCACTCAGTGTTTCGATCTTGCCGTCCGTTGACGGGGCGAACTTGACATTAGCGTGCCTCATGGCTTGGGATACTAGACTTTGCAGTTCGTGGTAGTCTGACCCCTCTCTTTCGATATCAAGTAAAGTCAGGTCGTAGACATAGGTGAGTAAGCGCGCAAATCTTGTCTTGTGAAGTAGGCCACGTTTGATCAATGTCTCCCGTTGTAAGAGGTGATGAAACGCATTATCGAGAGTACCCCCTCCTTTCACAATACGGGTGAAGATAGCCTCGTGCTTACTCGTCATGGCTGTCCAAAAGGCCAACCCTGCGAGTGATATCTCTTCGGTGGCGTTGTTCCAGTGGTACCGATAAGTACAATCCGCACCCTCTTCGATGAGTAAAAGAACAGTCGCCGCCTGATCGACATTGGAGTCACCTCCAACAAGCAGCGAAGTCCACGACTCTGGCTCCGTACGGGTCACAAGGACTTTGCTGCCAATGAGGGCACAAAAGAGCGGCGTTCCAAGGATGCTGGACTGGTTGACGTCAGCTCCCATTGAAAGAAGATCTCTGCAGAGATTGGGCAATCCAAGAGCAGCTGCAATGTGAAGTGATGAGATAGATCCATCGCAAAGTGCATCTGTCAGTTCGAGGAGAAGCCGGGGAGATAAAGCCAAGGAGCCCAAGGTACGCGGATACGTCTCTCTGGCATACTCCAAAACCCATTGCACGAAGCTGTACGATTTCTGAATACGGAATAAGGAGCAGACTTGTGGTCTAAGCTTTTGCCAGTATTTCTCAGCATATTCTGGCCACCTCGTGGCGGCTACCCGATACTTTGGCTCTGTGATTCGCCGTGACTGCACCAATGCAGTTTCTCTGTTGTATTCCGCTGGCTCGCGGTCATTATCCGAAGAATTAAGAACCGTCAGCCAAGCTGAGACATCTTCTGGACTTGGCTCCCCATTTTCGTCATCGTATCTCATCTGTGTAGGCGATTCGATCGCCTCAGGATCATCCTCCTTCTGAACCATAAGTTGAGGTATCGAGTCCGAGCCCAGTATCGAGAACTGCAACGCGATATCCTCAAGTGACTCTGAAGACCCGAGCACAAAAGCAAGCTTGGAGCGGATATCCAGGAGCGATGATCTGGCAGCTTTGATTCCATCAGAGGTGGCGTAAGAATGAAAGGACTTCAGGGCAGAGACCAGCATCTCACAGCCGTCTATCAATGGCCATTCAGGGTCGTGGTCAGAGCCCGAGGCTGAGGCTGCGCTGGGCGTAATGCCGAGGGTGCTGTCGGCGGTTGTGTCATTGTCTGCCAATTCCGTGATGAGAGACTCAAGACTGTAGAGCGCGCCTCCCAGCAGTCTTAGTTCAACGATCAAGGGCTTGAAGTCGTGCTTTTTGGCCTTGGCCCTGGACTTGGCCTCATCCTCGGCTAATGTCTTCAAGTGCGCGCCGATGGCTGCGCAAGCTTCGAACGTAGAGTCCTTCAAAGACCGGATCGTCTTGAGCATCGTTGGCGACATTTTGCTGACGCATCCGTGAGCTCATCTCATGTTGCTACCCAGTCGAAGAAAGGCTTCTGTACGAAGCAAGAGCTAGTTTCAGTGAATCATCCAGGAATCGCGCTGTGGTGCAATTTAATTTGAACTCGACATTGGTTTTTTCATGTCAACAATCACCCAGCTCCATAAATTGGATGTAGGCTCCAGCTGGCCATCGATGTCATACAGCACGGGGAAAGTGGAGCTTGGGCCACCCGTCGCCTGTCACAATTTGGAAGGCTTGACGCTCCAAAACTCATAAGATGATATCCTAAGAATGGTATTAGATTTGAGGAGAAATGTCATATCTTAGACAAGACATCTGATTATTTCATGATGATTTTATAGAATATCTACCAACTTTTGAAAATTTGTCCTAAGTGCTTATGCAGGATCTTGTCAAAGCTTTAGGTAAGGCTTGTTCAGCCACATCTTGGCACAGTGTGCATACTATTTGAGCCTCATTGTGGCCTCCATGAAAATAGATATGGATCTGGGGTAAATGTGGTAGAGCTGAGTGCACCATTTCGGTTGACGCCAAGGACTTCAAAAAAGCCCCCAACCACATGCATTCTCTGCCTTTTCTGAAAGTTTTGTAACTGCATTGTGGTTTCTTTTCACCCTTAAAAACTTCATGATACAGCATCGTGTCCCAATAGGCAGCATCACCTGCAGTGACGTGAAAAATATCCTCAATAAAGCGGTTGATCGCAAGACTAAAAGTTCAGTGCTGTTAGTCTCAAACTTCACAATACCTTCTAGAAACCACTGCTTTCTATATTGTGAAGTATCGCAGGATTCTCGTAAACTGGTCCACCAAGAGACCATCTTGCTAAAACAAAGGTCCCGATAACTTCTCAAAGCGTAGATAATCACCGAATGGTGACAGCTCCTAAAGCCAAGCTACTGTATCCAAAAGACCCTCCGTCTAGGATTATCGCCGGCTGACTCACACGGGCTCGTTAACCCGCAATCCAAAACACCAGCTTCCTCATTAGGAATCATACAAAACCCCATCAAAGATCGCCTCACTCGTGGCAAACACTACAAAACCCAAGAAACCTCCCCAGTTCCGTAGTACTCAAACTCCAATACATACCTATACAAGTACCCAAAATAATCATGAGTGTCATAACCATCCGCCCCGCCACCCTAGCTGACAGCGACGCCATCGCAAGCATCCACTACGCAGCTCTAAAAGAATACCATGACTTCTACGCAGCCTTCTTCGAGCGCCATCCCCGAGACCTGATCCCGCTCGCAACGCGGCTGGCGCTGCAGAACCCGTCACAGCACTTCCTTGTGGCAGAGGATGAGGCGGGGGAGACGGCGGGGTTTATACGGTACAAGGAGGTGGTGAACGACAAGCCGAATTCGAACGCGAGCCCGCCTGCGCCGTCAGTTTGGACCGTCAAAGAGCACAACAAAGAGCTGTGGGAATGGTTCAATGCGCGAAGTGAAGAAATAGACGCTTCTAAAGAAAAGGCCGTCGATGGAAAAGATCATTTCGGTGCGCTTTTTAACGTTCAATTGCTTGTTATCGCTCATGACTTTTTATCATGTTTCTAACACGATGCGGCACAGAGGTGATGCATCTCATGGTCCACCCGCAGCACCAACGAAAAGGTATCGGCGGGCGTCTCCTATCATCAGTCACCGACAAGGCGGACGCCGCCAACGCGCCAACGCTCATCGTGTCATCTGTCGAGGGCCACGGACTTTACAAGAAGCACGGCTTTGAGACGCTGGGGACATGGGCGATCGACAACGAGGACTGGGCGCGTAAGATCGTGCAGCACGAAAAGAGCGTCGGATATACAGACGGCGACAGCGACCTCGAGGCAAGGTACAAGGGGATGCGCGAAGTTGAAGATAGCATGATCCGGCAGCCCAGGTTCCGGCCGTGAAGGTGAAAGCGTATTGCATCATTGGCTGCGGGTGAGATGGGTTGTGGATAAGGTAGAGCCGTTCTCTAGTTCGTATTCGTTTTCTCTTCCAGAAAAAATTCAGAGGACCCGAAAGAGAGAAAAATCGGGAATTGGATGGCCAGGGATCTGAGCACACGCCCCCCCGCTCCAATCACGATAAGATCAAGATGGGCAAATCCAGGCACAACGGTTTAGCGAACCCCCCTCTATGGCCTGGCGTGGAGACCCTTGTGGGGGCCTGCTGCTGCCATCGAAATTAATTACCTTACCTTAGTGAACCTAATGCCCGAGAGACACTGTCGGTGTCCGGCAATACAAGGGACGGCCGGGGACTCATGGCAAGATTTCTGCGGAGACTGTTGGTTTAATAAAAATTGCCTGACCTGATCAGATCTGTTATCAATCTCAATCTCTCCCTCTTTCTCTTCCCTCCATCTTCTCAACCCGGTGTCGCAGTAGGATCCAATTGCTTCACAAACTAGCTTCACCATGGACGCTATACTCGAGCTCCTCGACCCCTACGTCTTTGACCACGGATACGCATATTTCTTCCCCCAACAAACACAACTCCAGTCAACAACATACGGAAACTCAACGAGCTTCGCCGACTCTTCCAAGAATTTTGACGATGAGTACTCACTCAACTTTGGCTCTTCGCTACCTCGCGACGACATCTACCGCCAATGCGCCTCCATCCTTATGATCGCCGGCTTCGGCGCCGCCTTTATCTACGTGATTTCCGCCGCTCTGTCATACTACTTTGTATTTGACCGCCGTCTCGAATATCACCCTCGTTTCCTCAAGAACCAAATCAAGCTCGAGATCCAATCGAGTTTCACCGCCATCCCCATCATCGATCTCCTTACACTACCCTTCTTCCTCGGAGAGGTTCGTGGCCATAGCTTGCTGTACACCAGAATCGACGAGTACGGTTGGTGGTGGTTGGGCGTGTCGACTCTTCTATACATGGTTTTTAACGATCTCGGCATCTACTGGATTCATCGACTTGAGCATCACCCCAGCATCTACAAGTATATCCACAAGCCTCACCACAAGTGGATCAGTAAGTCAAGCTCTCCTATCTTACCAATAACTAAACTAACATGAGCTTCAGTTCCCACCCCCTGGGCTGCCATTGCTTTCCACCCTGTCGACGGCTACCTCCAGTCTCTGCCTTACCAGTAAGTTCCCACTGTCCTATCCAACAATTGTAGCTCTTGCTAACTTGAACAGTGTCTTCGTCTACATCTGCCCCATGCAGAAGCACCTCTACATGTTCCTCTTCGTCTGCGTTCAAGTTTGGACGATCCTCATCCACGACGGCGACATGATTACCGGCCACTGGCTCGAAAAGTTCATCAACAGTCCCGCCCACCACACTCTTCACCACATGTTCTTCACCTGCAACTACGGCCAGTACTTCACATGGGCCGACACCTACTGGGACTCGCACCGTCCTCCTATGCCCGAGCTGGATCCCATTCACGATGCCCTCAGGGTCATGCGCGAGAAGGGACTGGTGGATAAGGACGGCAACCCTATCAAGAAGGCCAAGCATGAGTAAATAACGGATAATAATGGGGATTCATGATGAACAAGAATCGTGTCGATTTAGACCCTTCAGGTGCCGGCACCATCACGATCGGAGTTCCTCGGCCTTCGCAGCACCGACTGCGCAGCGATTCCAGGGCTCCCACCAAAAGTTTTGACTCAATCAAATAGACATTTTGTAATCACAGCGATGCATACCAATTTTTTTTCTCGACAGGAAATGTATTGGCTAGAGGATAATAGCAACAAGTATAATAACAAACAATCTGAGTTCCGTGCACATATCCCGAAAACCTGTCCACCAACTCTCACAACTACTTACCTACACGTTATCATCACACCTTTTATGGTCTATCACTCGAAGCTTAGACCTCAGCCTGGCCCTGAGTCAATGGATGCGAGTCGATGCCAAGCTTGAACCGCCTCTTGAACGCTTTCCAGATTTCCAATAGACCGACGTATACCACCACACATCCGGCCACGACACCCCACTCCCATGTGAGACCTTTGTGCTTGAAGACCTCAGTGTTGAGGTAAGGGATGTACACGATGGGGAAGATCATGACGAAGCCAGCAACCACGGACCAGAAGAGGAACTTGTTGTGGTAGATGGTCCTAAACACGGAGAAGGGGCCAGAAAAGCGCTCGTCCATGTTAAAAAGACTGCGGTGGAAGTGCTTCACCTCCCAAGCGGTCACCAACAAGAGGAAGGCCAAGGTAGAAAAGGTTGTGGCGCGGGCACGGTAGACAAGATCGCAGCCGTCATGTCCAGCCTCATTGCAACCAGGGACCATATCATAGTAGCCTTGGCCAGATGAGGCGTAGTTGACAAGCATGAAAGCGCACAGACAAAGGGAGCCTGAGCAGAGTCCATAGACGAGCTGATCGCGGACCAAGTCGAAGGTAAAGACACCACTACGCAAGCTGCGGGGAGGTCGGCGGAGGATATCAGGAGAAGCCTCTTCCAAACCAAGACCCAGAGCCAGAGGCGAGGAGGTGACGAGATTGGCCCAGAGAATCTCCAAGGGGGACAGGGGGAACACGGCGAAACCGTCTGAATCCTTAAAGGCGAGACCAATCAGAAGTAGAATGACTTGTGCCAAATTGGAGGTCAGAAGATGCAGAAGGAACTGTACCAGTTAGCAATCATATCAACAACAAAGGGGTATTGTCAGCTTACCTTCTGGATATTGTCGGCAAGACGTCGACCTTCTTGGATACCAGTAACAATGGAGGCAAAGTTATCATCCGTCAAAACCATGTCTGCGGCTTCTTTGGCGACGTCGCTACCACGGTCTCCCATGGCAATACCAACATCAGCTTGCTTCAGGGCCGGCGAATCGTTGACACCGTCACCCGTCATGATACAAAAAGCCTTGCGGCGATGGAGCGCCTCAATCATGCGAACCTTGGTCAACGGGCTACAACGAGCGAGGACCACAGGTAGTTCATCAAGACAGTCAATCTCAGCGTCGCTAAGAGCGCCAAAGTCGGCCGCTGCCATGACAGTATTGGGCTTTAGGGGTATATCCTTATTCAGGATGCCGACTTCATAGGCGATGGCTGTGGCAGTCTTGATATGGTCACCAGTGACCATGTGAACAGTAACACCAGCAGCGCGGCATTGGGCCACGGCACCAGCAGTTTCGGGACGAGGAGGATCGTAGAGACCAGCCAGACCAACGAACTGAAGCTCGTTCTCGACCTTGGCGCGATCATGACAATCCTGCACGTCGCCATTCATAGGCTTGGTTGCAATGCAGAGCACTCGCAAACCTTGACCGGCGAGCTCTTCGGCTTTAGCGAGGATTTCCTTTTTGAATTCTTCCGTCTCATTGAGCTTGGTGAGGAGAATCTCAACAGCGCCTTTTGTGTACACGTGTCGACTCTGTTCAACCTCGTTACCATATACGACACTCATGAGCTTGCAGGACGAGTCAAAAGGATGCTCGGCCACCAGGGTGTCACCCCCGGAGACGTTACGACCGAATCTCATGGCGAAAACCTTGAGAGCAATCTCGGTGGGCTCACCAATAGCCTTCCAGTCAGCATCTTCAGATGTAATGATGCTGCTAGAGTCCGTCTCTGGCTCCTTCTTGCCATCGGTGACCGTGGCATTGTTGCAAAGAGTCAGGACCTTGAGAAAGGTGTTGAGGTAGCTTCCGGCCAGATCAGCAGACCACTTCACAGTGCCACTGTAGGGGTCGTAAGGATTGGCGGTTCCTTCGACAATTCCGGATAGATCGCCTCGAAGCCAAACCTTGCGGGTGATCATTCGTCCTTGAGTCAGGGTACCAGTCTTGTCGGAGCAGATATTGGTGACACCACCAACAGCCTCCAGAGAAGGCATCTGACGAACAATGACATTACCACGAACCATCGCCTTGGTAGCAACAGCCATGGTAACAGTCAAGACGGCAAGGAGAGACTCGGGAATGACAGCGACACCGACGCAAATTCCGTACAGAAGGACCTCATCGGTGATATCCCACAGACTAACGGAAAAGACGATGATGGCAAGGAGAATTGCAAAGGCGAATAGCAGCAGGGCAAACTTGCTAAGAGTGACCTGCAGGGGGGTTCCCTCCAGACCGAGAATTCTGCGGCTGAAGTTGTAGAACTTGAACACCAGGCGACCGACAGTACCCCTTTCGGTGTCGTCATTCTTGGTCTTGCGCAAGAGTTCGGCGATTTGACCGACTTCAGTCTCCATACCAGTAGCGATGACAATACCAGTGGCACGACCGCGGGTGACAGAGCTTCCGGAGTAGGCCAGGTTGATACGGTCGCCAATTGGCATATCAGAGTCGGTGAAGACGGCATCTGGCTTCTTGCTGATAGCGACGGATTCACCGGTGAGGAGTGCCTCATCGGTAGAAACGTTGATGCCCTGAACAAGACGGAGGTCGGCAGGGACAACATCACCAGTCGCGAGTGAGACTATGTCACCCTTGACGAGGGTTTCGGCCTTGACAGTTTCACTCTGGCCATCTCGGATGACCTTACACTTTGGAGTGGACAGGGCATAGAGGGACTGAATAGTCTGCTCAGCGCGGTAGTCCTGGATCAATCTGGAAGCGTGTGATGTTAGCAGGGTGTGAAACTAATGTAGTGAAGCTAAATATGGTAGGACTGTCAGCTTCAGGGTATGGCACAGGATTCGACCTCAGTGCTTGGGGCTTCTGGCCTTACGCATGGCAAAATCACAGGCTTCACCGTATGGCAGCAGGAACAAGAAATGGAACAGAAGGGTATAGCAATGTGCGACAACAATATGGGGAGTTGTAGCAGCAGCAAGCGACAGCTCCAGCAATTTGGCTGAGCATATGACGCAGCAAAGACATACCCGACAACGATGTTGAGGACAATGACGGCGGCCACAACGGCGCCTTCAACGTAGTCCGAGATAGCAAAGGACAGGGCGGTCACGGCGATGAGGACGACAGTCAGGGCATTGGCAATCTGCTGTATGAAGATCTCATACAGAGAAATGCCCTTTGCGCCTTTGATGGAATTAGGGCCATCCCGAACCAAGCGGGCGGCAGCCTCCTCGCTGCTCAAACCATCGTCAACGTCCGACTTGAGGTCGTGAGCGACGCGATGAGCAGAGAGCGTATGAGGAAGAATTGGCTTCTCTATGGCTAGGTCTGGGGGTTCCGCTATAGGAGGTTGGTCGTCCTGGCCAGCGGCGACGGTCGACGATTCCGACGTGGAAGTGGCGTGAATTGCACCATTCGCGGATTTGGATTCGGTTTCTCCCATCGAATGGGTGTTGGTGTAAGCGAAAGCCGGAGTGCGCTGAGCTGAGCAGAGAGGTTGGGGGCTGGCTGTTAAAGAATCAGCCAAGAGGGCTTGTGATAAAGCTTAAGAAGGGTACGAGATGCAAAACAAAAAAGGATAGAGATCGCGAGAAACACGATGTCTGGGTAAAGAAGAAAGAGAAGGCTCGTGGAAAGAGCGAGGAGTGGCAGCTTTTATCTCTTTCGAAATGGGGGAGGAAGAGGAGAGGGGCCGGAGAGATAACGGCAACATTCATTGGAAGGTCCTATTAGAAGAGAGGCTCTACTGGATGGGAGGTCGGCACCTATCCCAACTCTCAGGACGGGAGCCATAGAAGGGATCCAATACAAACAAGGCACAGTCAAATTGAAGTGAAGCTTCCTGGGCACCGCACCTCGGTTTCCACTTACTATGCCAGCGGAGATGTGCCCCGCATTCTAATTTACACTGTGCATTCCCGTATGGTACTACCAGGTACTAACTCATCATCTATGTCACGCTGAAGATGTTTATCATATGCAAGCGTTTTAGAAGGCAGAACAAACTCCAATGCTTCAACAGGAGCGAGAATCAGAGGCATTGCGCTTGTTTGTTCATACTATCGTCCATCTACTCTATCTTTCATATGCAAACCGCGTCAAGCAAGCTATCTAGAGGATCGTCAAGATTAAGTTTGGTGGAACCCGAACGGTCGCACTGGTGCTATTCAAAGCTGGCGACTTGGCCTGGACTCCGGGTTGTTCTGCTTTGACAAAGAAGATGCAGGTATCCACATGTATCACTCTTGGCATGTGGTACCTCGTGGCAGACAAACGAATCAACGCTTATGCTGCCAAGGTCACGAGGGGTTGCATGGGATCCAAAGCGCGCGTCGGATCATCATTACCTTTCCTTGAATAACCGGTGTTCCAGCTATTCTACTTACTGTGCTGTATCGATTTGTTTGATAATCGTCATCTATGAGTAACTCGACTACGGCGGCCACCCATGCTTTCTCACGGGAGGGGCTGGCTTTGTGAGACTTGAGTTGGAGGGTTTGTATGTGACAAATGCAGGCGATACGTTTCGGTAGAGCCTCATCAAGCATTACATTGGACGACAGAACATTGCAATTTGGATAAAAGAGCACAAACAGACGGTAAACGCAAATCAATCACTCAATGACAACGCAATCATCTGCCTAACCACTTCATTGACCTACTGTGCCGGGTTATCCGCCGTCACTGTCCATTAGCGTCTGTCGTCAGCAAGCGATCCATGTGGGAAGCGATAAGTTATCCGCCTCAACATCAACATTCGCAATCAAGCAATATCCACATGATGAGGTTAGCCGATGTACACTCAACGACCAATCATAAGCCTGTTTTTGTCCTCACTTTCTCTCAGTGTTGCCGATTCACTATTGATGAGAGAATGCTTGTTTGAACTTGGCATGGCTTGGGCTTGGCATACGACGATATACGGGCCAATACAGGATTGGTTCGTTGCTTCGCCTCGGCCAAGACAATTCTCAATCACCTGCCATGACGAGATAAGTTTGGTTGCTTGGCAATGCTTGTGATGAGTGTCACTGTCATTGTCATGATCTTCTTATGGCAACTCGCATGTTACACTCTGTTGCTTGTCCTGCTTGTGTTGTACTTTGACGACCTCTTCATGTCAATTATCCCGGCACCTATCAGTGGCTAAGGCCTTTCCCCAGGCGGCCTGGTCTGGCCTTTTTTTGGCGGCTCTTGGTCCATAAACACGCTAATATTTAAGCTTAAGAATTGAGGGGCCAGGGATCCTCTTCAAAACTGCCCTGAAACAACCCCAACCCTCGACTCCAGGGCTTGAGGGTTACTGGAAATAACGTAGACGTCACTCTTCTCGTACATCGTATTGTTGGCTTTGCTTTTTCTATCCAAGTATTCGCGGTATCGCCGCCAATTGACCGCTTTCCACGAATCGGAAATCATCAATCGATGGAACACTACACAGCCACGTAACCTTGCTTGGTGGAGATGAGTGGTGACTCTCTCTGATCTACGGCCAAGGAATCTTATTCACTGTGTGAATGTCTGTAGCAAGGTGCCGGCCATTCGGCGCCGTCTTCTGGACTCCGGCCCGGCCGTGCGCCGGGATGCAGGAGAGGTCGCCGATGGCCGAGACGGAGAACGAACGGGCTGTTGATTCAAGCATAATATTTAACTACAGATCGACAATAGACATTATCCAATGGAAAGGGTATATTATGAGTAACCTGGCTCAAGTTGGATGGGGTAAAGTCCGGGGAAGAGACCGGGAGCAAGCAAACAAGCTTCACGAGAATCTATGCAGCTTGGCTTCCAGGGCAATAAGTTTCATTGCTCTTCAACAGTCTCTCGCTCGCCGAACCAGACCGCTCGTATCTCCGGTGCCTTCGTCTCAGACGCAACATGTCTCCCAAGCATCACACCATCACAATGAGACAATAATTCACCCTCCGTATAGCGTCTCATCCGCGCTCTTGGCCTTGTACAAGTGTCCATTCACCTTCAAGAAAGCGGGGTATTAGAATGAGGGTTAATATCATGTATGCAGCAGGGCGTCTACGGGAAAAGCAACGTGAGTACACAAATTCGGGATATTTAGGGATCTGTCGTGGTGCCTGTGTTGCGTTGAGATGGGAAAGGTTGCCATATTAGGAGACAGCTTCAATGGAGGCACGGGAACGGATATGAGTGGCACGGATACAGTGTTTTGGTGTCTGAGACCCTCACGATGGAAGGGAGTGTTGGGGATCTTGGAACAGAGAGCCTTTAGAGAACCAGTCAGATATATCAACTACCCAGCAAACACACCGCAGCCTCATGTGCATAGCTAAGTTGTGTAATCGAAATGTTGTCAGCTTGTTCACGAGGATGAAATAAGATGGCTGAAATATGGTATTTCCCTTGTATAAACTACCAACTAAGATAGACATACGGAAGTCCTTATCCGTATCCGTGTTGTACCGGCACGAAAGACGTTATATGGAACGAAAACATCAACTTATCCGAGCAGATTGATGTACGGCTCCGGCCACGTCCCCCACACGAGCGGCTGGTCACCCAATCGCCCGCTCACAGGCGAGAGCAACTTAATCTTACGGCGCTCCTCGTCTACATCCGACACATACAGGAAGCCCATGACGCTCGCAGCTCGGACCGTATCGGGCGACTCCTTAGGCGTTGCATGCATGATAGCAAGTGTCCAGTGCTGCATAGGCGTGGAAGGTTCTTCACGCGTAACTCCTTGGCCGTTGTAGGATTGTTCTGAGTAAGACGTTAGTGGGACTGCATTCCATATTTGGGAAAGTTTGCGTACCGTCTGAAGTATGGTACACAATAACGCTGTCAAAGTCAACCTGCTGGATCAGGGGGCTTAGAGTGCGTCTGGAATCGCCGAAGAAGTACTCCTTGATGGCGGCCTCTCTGGCGTGTTGCAGAAATGCTTCGTCACGAACGACAACACCGTCAGACTTGTCCATGGGCACGACGCTGATGGGCTCTCCTAGGCTCGTTCGCTCGCTACCAAAGCGCCTTGATAGCTCGGAGCTGATGTTTGCGGAGCCTACCACGATGATAACATTGACTGTTTCCGTTAGCTTCGATACTCATTCACGAATCCGTAGAATGACGCACCAGAGAACTCATCAACAATGTGTGCGACAAGCTCGAACCCATCCTCGCTCTGCTCAGGAAGACCCATTCCGTCGATAATGACACCCGAACTCTTCACGTCCTCGTCCTCGCTGAGCCGTGCACTAACACTGCCTGCCAGCTTACTCATAAGTTCACGATAGAATTCTGAATCCTCGTCTGGCGATGCTCGTCCGTAGTAGAACACTAGAGGTAGCTTCACCGGCACACTGCTAGGGCCGCTGGTAGGTGTGCTTCCCCAGCCGTCTACTGCTTCGGGGTCCATGACAGTCGCAAGCACACTGGCGCTCAGAGTTCCCGGCAAGCTGAGCAGTCCTTCTCTGGGGTTCGCGTTCACGACCAAAGGCTGATTTCCCTGTCTTGTCGCATAACTCGTCAATGTCCTCGCCAGTGTCGTCTTGCCCGAATCCGCCGGTCCAACAATGAGCACCCTCGGCCCCTCCTTGCCTTCTCTCGCCGCCGTCTGGCGCATATCATGAAGCTGTCCATGGAGGTTCATGTGCGCATTGGCCGGGTTGTCGGTGGGGTTCGCATACTCAGCGACAGACTCGGCGTCGCAGTGGCCATCGATCTCGAGCTCGCAACCGTGCCACGTCAGGATCTTGGACTTAACGCCGGAAAAAGTGTAGGCATTCTTAGGGCCTAGTTCGACGCCGTCCTTCTCAGCTGTGCCGGAGATGAGCTTGACGATAACGGGGGAGGCCTGGGAGGTTTGGAAGCGCCATTCGCAGACAGGTCGAAGGGCGACGACGCGGGTGGTCGAGGCGGTGGGCTAGGATTACAGACAAGTTAGATAAGCGGATACAGAGCATTGAGCTTCGTTCTTGAGGATTTACCTGTGTGGGAATCTGGCCCAGGCCTGGAATTGACATGGTCGGCTACATTGACTTTTTGTATGAAAGAATGTCGTCGCGATAGCGGGCGTGGGGCTGTTGGAAGCTTTCCAGAAGCTCACCTTGATGCAGGGGTGCGCTGGGGCCAAAGCTAGGGAGCAGTGCATGACATAAATACTGCGGCGGCGAGTTCCATATAAACCACAAACTTATTCTGTCACCTACTCTCGAAGCATAAGAAGAGGTAGATACCTATTGTGACGAGCGCAAGTACTACTATGATACGTCGATGTTAGTCTAGACTGTAGATTAAGAGATATTGTATCTGCTTTTAGCAGACATAAAGGCGAAGGACATTCATTGTTTGAAGGAATAGTAGTCCCTTGACTTAAGTCTTGCTATCTGGCAGCTTTCTAGTTCACTTTAATCACAAGTAGACAGAGTTGACAAGGAACAGAATTCCATTGAAGGCAAACAGAAACCAAAATCTGTTTCTGCATAAATCCTCCTGCCTTGATATCATGCTCTCTCTATGCCTCTTATATTTTACACCCAATGATCCAAACCTGTCCATCAACGCCAGTTCCTTCGTTTCAAGATCAAATTATCTCGAGGCACAAGAAACAAATTCCCAAACATGTTTCCATTGAGAAATAAAATTGTCATCATCGTGAACACCGTGCGCCAGTTGTTCTCTGCCGGAGAGCGCAGCTTTGTTCTACATGTTCCTTTCGATCCTTAGCACAGGGGTATCGATTATTTCCAGCCGTTCCTCTAAGCAAATGCATTCGTTGTTTTCGCCCTCTGGTCGGGCAAACGAATCGTCGTGTTTTTTGTTGTCATGATCATCAAAGGCGCAAGTATTTTTCTTTCCTTGGTTTACGACATCTCTTGGAAGATGCGCAGTAGACTCCGTACGCCAGTTAGGGAGTTCTCATCAGGGCCCTGGCCGGGGGTCCATTCGGCGTGAGCAAAATCAATGAGCTTAAGTGAGTAGATCTGTGGCAATGATGCCTCGAGGTCTGAGTCTTCATCCAGCTCGTCATCGTCGTCCAGAGCGATGCCACTATCAACCCTCTTGGTAGTCCGAGCCGCCTGGCCAATGCCCGCCTCTGCGTCGATGAGTGCGTTGTTCTCTTCAATAGCACTACGCAGAGCCTTGCCATCGCCCTCGAAAGTGAAAAGTAGCGAGGAAGAGTACATTCGACTCTCGTGGCGTGAGAGAACCTCTTCGACCCTTTGTAGATCCCGAACAAAGGCCGCACAGACAGCCTTGCCTAGGTCCTCGTCGATTCCAGCACTCTTGTTAAAGATGAACTTTCGGAACTCATCAACGACGTTTTCCTTCGTTACTGTTGTTCGGCCGTAATCTTTATCATAGACCTTGTAGTCCGCCTCATCCAGCTCGGAAGCATCCTCCGATCCGCGGTAAACTCGCATACCCGCTATCCGGAATCCCAAGCTGCCATGCGTCGTCTCAGCCGAAATCTTGTCGAAACGTTGTTTCTTTTGTTGAGGAGCATCATCGGCCCACAGTCTGACGCCAAGCTTGACGTCAAGAATATTGGGGTTCTTGAACCCGAATGTGGAATTGTCCAGTACAACCGCCTTGTCCGTCTTGATCTTGTTGTCCTTAGCTGGTGTCCAGGCACCGCTGTCCTTTTGCGCTGCCGACGCTGCCTGAGCGACCTGTTCGGCAACCGAGGCGACAATCTCTTCTTTTGAGGTCTTGAGGTCTCCAGCCTGAGAAATTACACCGGCAACTGTCTCGTTTATTGTTGATTCAGTGGGGTCGGTAAGCATGAGCGAACCCATAAACAAGGGCATTATGTCGGCGAAATCGGGATGTCTTCGGTTGGCAGATTGATAGAAATCGATCTCGGACTGGGTGCAAGGCTTGATGAATAGTTCGCCATCGGGGGTACAGAGTGTGCCGGCACTGAAGTTACAATATTAGTTTTTTTGTAGAGCGCGGGGGTGTGACGCAGGATATCTGAAGAGTCATGGATGCGTGATCAAGGGAGGCAAAAAGACAGGACCCAAAAGCCTCAGGTAGAAGCGCGAATGCAAGGCGAAAATAACCGAAGTACTTACTGGCCGGCGACAGCGTAGTTGTAATCACGAAGGTCTTTGCGATCAGGCATTGCTTTAGATCCCATCATGGTGATGGGACTGTGAGTGTGGCGGTGGGCGCGCCGGTAGTCGGTGTAACAGTAACAACGAAGCAGAGCAAAGAAGAACCAGGAACGAATCAATGCCGAGAGAAAAGTCGAGATAAACGTCCAGAAGCGACAGACGAAGGAGGCTTTAAGCACCGTGAAACAGATGAGGGCGGTGAGCTGGCTGGTGGAGAGATGCGCAGTTGAAAGGAACCTGAAGCTTGACGGCTGAAAGCTGGAGCGATGGATCGAGAACGTGGCTCAGTCAGCTCAGCGCAAGGCGAAGCGTGGTTTTGAGTGGAGAGACGAAAAAAGCGCCAAGTAACTTTGAGAAGGCAAACGGAAAAAAAGAGATTTGCCGCTGACGCTGACTCCCCTTCTGCACGGAGATAAATAAAGAAAAAAACGTCTTTTGACGGACAAGGTTGGCAGGCGCAGGTGCAGTTATTCAAGGAATCCAGTACGAGTCTGCACTGCAATTCAGGGGTGCGAAAGCGATAATTCAAGGAGAAGACGAACTGATCAGCATAGGATCAACCCCCAGTCTTGTCTCTCTTGGTCTAGGTGCGACACGTCAAGGAACGAGTTTTGCGTTTGTTCAGAGGGGTCGGATCCGTTTCGTCCAAGGGCGCTTGGGTTAGGTTTGATGGCAAGATCCGAGTGGCAATATCTTTGCAATTTTGATAGCCCGGGCCAAACCAAGGTCAGCGTTGCGTCGCGTTGCGAATTCCCTTTTTTAGGTGACGGATGCAACGGAACGAGGTGGGAAATTGAAGGATGGCGGCGCAAACCCAACAAATAATATTCCTCAAACGGCTTTTAGATAGTATAGTTTCGTAGGAATTATGATGTACGTAAAAAGTGGTAGCGGATATGTTATGTTATTAGATCAAGGGGTGTCTCGTTGGTGTTTATACAGCATTCCTTTATTCGACTAACAACCGTGAATCAGAATGAGGGGAAGATTGTGGCTAGGCAACTCTACGAGAACCTCAATGAATAGCAGTGAGACTCGGCCTTACACAGCCAGTAACCGAGTGGAGGCGGTACCTCCGTGAATCGCAATACCTTACTTCAGGCGATGGCAAGACGAGACCGAAGAACGAACCCGATGCGAAGCCCCCCTCACTCTCTGGCCAGACAAACCAAACGAGGGCGGCAATATCTGAGAATCAATGGCCAACGATAGTGAGCCCTGGCAATGCACGCGCTCTGCCTCAAGCTGCCGCAGCCGCTGAGCCACAGCCAACAGGGCCTGTCAGAGACCGCCAGGGGTCTCCCCGGCCATTTCCAATACTGAGGATTGGCGCTGGGCAGACTGGCATTTTTTGGATCTTCGGTGATTTCCTTGATGGACATGATCAAGTGTGCCTCATCTGTCTCACCGTATATGTAAAATTGTCTGCATTGGTTGGTTACACGTCGCCTCGATAGTATCATCAGACCCAACACTATGGCAACAGCTAGAATATGCAAGGAACACAAGCAAGATACGGAATTGTTCATGTGCTGTTTGTTTGCTGACGTGTTTCGCAGTTAAACATCATGGTGCCAGTAACGGCGATCTTAGTCTGTAAGATATAATGATATCCGATTCTGACTCAATGTTGGACTGGGTCCTGTGCTTCTCATGCTCACAAGGGAGTCTGATTAAGAATGACAAGAGATTCGTCATTTATCTCCCAATATGACCCAGCTGCAATCATACCAACCCGCTGGGAATTACAAAGTCTGAGACACCGACACAAACACAAAGCGGGAAAAAGGAAGCACGCATTATTTTTCCCTAGCTCTCTATCTGGCGCCTGAAATGAGTGATAGATAACTTTACACCATAGCTTAGATACCATCTTAAACCCACGTGCCAAACACCCAAGTTTAGATTCGAGCTTTTACACTCGTATCGCCTAACCCGAGCCAGATACGAAAGTACAAACACAAAACCCGTATAACCTCAAACTATCCAAATTGAGGTCCCCTCTCTGCATTATCACACCCTATCAGCTTCCCGCTCAGCTTAGCCCAACAACGCCAGTCCGCCTGTGACCTTTGATCAACTGACCCCAAGCAGCCAGCCCTGTTCTGATACCCCCACGAATCAAGCGGTGACTTTTCTATCTCACGGCATTGGAATCCCGCCAGTCTCTTTGCACCCTTTTCTTTGGTCGGGATGGGCCGGCCCGTGTGTGCCGGCGTCTTTTTTTGGTTGAAGCTGCGCTAGCGAGGAGAAGCTATCGCGAGAATCGGAATCAGCCTTGCTATGAGCCCAGGCCAGACGTGCAGATCAGACAGTAGAGAGAACAATGTTGAGTCCGCGCTGAAACGCTTTGACGTGAGATAATTGCTGACGTGTGGAGATTTCGTCGTAGCTGCTTGCTTATGCAGTTTGTAGAGCACGGCATTGGAATCTGGGATATTGTGTTAGGGCGACTCTGTAAGTTGCGATGTAAGGCTAGGTGCAGAATAGAACATAGGACTCAAACTCGCCAGGTTTCCTGGTAGATGTTTGTCATATAGTCTAGTTGAAACTGGCATCCCTTCTAGGTATGTTTTGTGACTTGAATAGTATCAGAGTGTCTTTTGTTGCGTTGACAAGAACTGTGTTGAAACCACAATGAAGTTGCGGATAGTTGCTTTGATTCACAATCAACCTGGAGATTTCCTGGAAAGATGCAGCCTAGAAGCAGTTTTCCGTCAGAGTGTTGGGTTGTTAGCCGTGTGTTGAAGCAAACAGCGGGTGCCAGCTGTTGCCAGTGGCCGACTCAAACTTCACGCAGATATTCTTTTGCGCGAGCAACAAGCTCCTTTTTTCAGCACTCCTCTTCATCTTCCATTCTCTCTCTCTTTCTGCTAGAATGTTCTACCTTCTCTCTGTACATCGTCAGTGAATCATACAGAGAGTGGTGCTCATCAATCTAGCACATCTTCACGCATCTCCTTCCTTTCAACCATCTCAGATTCAACACTTCATCACACACTCTCCGAGATGGCGACTCCACCCGCTGAACCTAAGCCTCCCTCTGTCAACAAAGAAAACATCAAGCCCCAAGAGAATGACGATCTTGGCCCCCCGCCCGTTCTGCCCGCGTCCCTGCAAGGCGTCGCAAAGGTAGGGAAAGGGAAGAAGAAAAGGACGACAGCCCAGCGTGGCCCTACCGCTCTACCCAAGAACCGAGGAAGTGGCTTTGAAGGTATGCATAAACTCAACTTATCTTCGCGCCTGGGATAGAGCGTAAGCTGACGCAGGCTTAGAGTACTTTGCTGATCCCCCCATGACCCCTACCGAGGCTAAGGAAGAGAAGGACGAAATCTATTCTCCGTAAGCAACTGCAAGCATATTCTCAGTCTTAACTAAACAAGTGCTGACCCTTTCCTAGAGATCTCCCCTTTGAAGAGTATGACTAGCATCACGTAGACTAAAGCGCAAGTGCTGACACATTCAGGCGCATGCAATCTTGCATTCAGCGTTTCCGCTCGCGACGTCGTCTCCAGGGTGATCGTACTCTCTACTTCGACGACTATCTTTTTCTCGGCGGTATTGACTGCAGCCCTGGTGCTTTCGGTGGTCTCAGCCAACAAGAGCTGAAGGAACTTACTCCCGCTGAACGCCGGGAGGCAACTGCAAGAGACGTTATCTGGGGCACCACTGCAGCTGGCGACAGGTTCTACAATGGCGATGAGCACGCCTGGTCGGTTGACTTTGCCGGTGTTGCTGCTGGTTTCATCTCGGGAGCCCTTGTGCATCTGACGTCCTTCGATCCCAAGAGAATGATGGAGGGCATCAACACTGTGGAGAACTTCCTACGATATGTTCTTCAACACGATGCTTGCCCAGAGTACGAGGACGATGTCAAGGCGGCTTTGGCGGTCTGTAAGACTGCGAGTGAAGAGTGGCCCATGATTCGACAGCTCTATGCTATGTTGCCTGGTCACTTCAACCTGGCTGCCGCAGAGCTCTTTTGCCCCGAGGATACTGCCGAAGAATCGTGGTCGTTCCAGCACTTCAGGCGACCTGAAGGGTTCGATCCTACTTCAGTCTTCTTCACGGCCTTTGCTCTGACGGATGAGCCGCAGCTGTTCGAAAACTTGACCACCAAGAAACCCAGCATTACCCGTGAGTTCACTTGCACACTCGAACTGGTTCAAATCTTCCGTCCAAGCGATGACATCGTCAAGCGAGTCAAGTCCCTTGTCATTGGTGATAACGAGACTCCTCATGTCCCTGTTGGCAAAGCTACGTTCAAGCAAGCCACTATCGAAGACGACTGGGAGACCCCTCGTGTTGCCTGGCCTATCAAAGGGGATCTCATGACGCTTTTCTTTGACGATGCGCTTCTGGCAATGATGATGCCAGGGATGAAGACCACTGCGACCATCTGCGAGCTGGATGCAGGATTGCGATTCATCAAGACGGTGGAGATCATCGTCCCTTCGTTCTACGTCTATCTCCCTCAGGAGATGATGCGACACTACAAGGAGCCCAGAGAGAATGATCGCGCGGCCCCATCGGTCCATGATCCTGCTACTGAGGACGGCGTTGCTGAGAAAGAAAACGAAAATGAGAACTGATATCTACCATAGGGAGTTTACGGGAAATTATAGAACCTAAACTCTCACGATAGATCAAAGCGATAGGCAAATAACTAGGTTAAAATGATGATCATTTAGGGGTTTCCAAACGTAGGAACTAAGTCTAAACCCTACCAAGCCAGGTGCAACTAAGAATTAATCCAACGCCGACTAATCATGACAAGAGCCCCTGAACGAACGAAGCCCTTGTTCTGAAACTCCTAATGATATATATATGGCGAGGAGAAAACATGTCCCCGGTTTCGCATTATACACCATAGTGCCCACAATTCGCACATACAACCATAATTTAACAGCGTCCCATCGGTCCCAACCATTTAAAGCCGCAGCAAGAAGAAGTCATTGTGAAAAGATGCAAAAAATAAATGTTCTGATGAGACTGGGACTCGAACCCAGGAGGATTGCTCCACCAGGAAATTGGTGTTAAGGTTAACCTTAACCTGGCGCCATAACCAACTCGGCCATCTCACCCACGGCCCTTAATGAAAGACCCGCTTGTTGTTGAGGACGGCTGCGCAAAATTGAGTCAAGTCGCTTGAGTGGCGACCCAGACGAATTTCAAATCCGCCCGTTGGGCATTATTTCCATATCTCGTGAACCGTTCGATCAAGTGCTTAGTCCTTGGACTGGATCTTGTGGTCTCCAGCGACAACGTCGGCGTAGGATGGGGGAACTCCCTGGTTATCGGAGCCACCCTCGCCGTTATCTGTAGCGTTCTGTTGCTGAGGCGCAGGTCGAGAAGAGCTACCGGCGTTCTGGGTGCCGTAGTTCAAGTTGTTGTTCTTGTTCTTGTTGGAGCCGCCATGATGAGGCTGGGGCTGGGGCTTGGGCTGCTGGTTCTGAGGGTGGCCGTGCTGGTGCTGGTGGCCTGGCGGGCACTGAACGTAGACGTAGGTGACGCGGTTGCCCTCGCGATCTTGGGGCAGAGCCTCATACTCGTACGGCGGCTCGGGATACTTGGCTATGATGTACCAGGCGTGAAGAAGACCGGGAATGTAGGCGAGACAGCAGAGGAGGATGTTAATGAGGGAGTCGGCGCTGCAGATACCGCACTTGACCCAGACTGAATTTCAGAGTTAGCGATGCGCGACGAGGGGAATTGGTGATGGTGAACTTACCGGGCAGTGGGGGGAAGAGAATCGCAAGAAAAGCGAGGAAGAAGTCGGCGGAGCACATTGTTGTATATAGAGAGCGTCGAAACTCTGAGGTATAGAATCCCAAAGGATAGAGCACTTGTTATTCTCTAGGTAGAAGGAATTGAGGGTCTTTCTATGTTGTCGTTGCTTTTGGTGGGAGGAAGAAGAGGGCGTGTGACCGGGCTGACGATGACGCTGCATCGATGGCTCAGGTACGTATCTCGCCATGCGAGACAGAGCCCGAGGTCAGTCACCTGGAGGTGGCGTTCCTGGGGGAGGGGCTTGCGTAAGAGTTGCGAGGCAGGGATTTCAAGACGCGTGATTGGCTGTAAATTGAGACGTCAGTCACTGGAACCCCGCCGACAGCCACAGACTCGGGTCATCACTCAAGTTAACTGTTGGAGGCAGCCCGAAACCCTCGACAATATCAGAGAATCAGTTCTTCGGGTGCAGTCAGAGGAGCTATCGCCAGGCTTCCATTTTCGAATTCTATGGTATGCGTTTAATGGAGAAATAAGAAGGATCAGTACAGCTTCTATCGAATGCGCCACACTTCAACATACGTCACCTCACTTACATGACCTCAGCCAAACAAGGCCAGGCAGAAGCGGAAAGGGCCGTCTGATGCACGAAAATACGCGAGAAACTCAAATGCATAAGTCGCTGCCTCGTGAGTTTACTTGCTTGCTATCGACTCATATCAAAGTCTAGTACTCAGAACCTCTTGTACCAAGAATTCAATTCATGAATACCGGAGCCAAGGCGTCTGAGCCGCGCTGCTCCCTCTTGATTCAGCTTCCGCTGTTTGCTGTCACATTGAATCACACATTCATCGGGCGAATGGTTTAGTGGTATAATACTCCCTTAGCAAGTTTCTTCTGAAAGATCTTCGCCTTCTGGGAGTGGTCCAGGGTTCGATTCCCTGTTCGTCCAACTTAGGTGGTTAGAATCCACCATTATCCACACTTTTTGACCTTTGCTAGTTCACTCTTTTGTCTGCTACCCTGTAGCTCGGAGTGAACTTTACGTGTTTGAAGTTCATGGCTTTATCTGAATATTGGGGTTTGAATACCGGGGTTGACTTTTTGAACTTATATTTGTTGTAGCGCGTGCCTTTTTCGACTTTGACGTATTAGTTTAGCTTGTATGTTGGGGTTTTGATCTAACGTGTGGCGTAATCCGGATGAGGTTTTGCTCAATTATGTGCTGAATTGTTTCCCTTAAAAGAATTATTCAATAGATACAGAAAAATCACAAAACTTCGCGAAGTCTTAGGTTTATCTAAAATAGGTGAAATAAAAAAGTTCACTCTAATATCATGTATTTCTACAGCCGAAACTTTTTTAATTTTATACGCAAGCAAGGCCGCTACCAGCACCTGTCGCGACTTGACTTGCTGACTCATCAATCTCGAACATTTCCTGTCTCCTACTTTCCCAAACTTCGCCGCTGTCGCATTTCATCGTGCCGACGACATAGCCGCGATGGATGATCTGCTGAACCTCGAGCTGTTGTCTCTCGTGTCGAAGGTCACATCGGAGATACAGAACCATTTGGGCGTAGAAAACAAGACTCTTGCCGAGTTCTTGATCGCCAAACGAGCCGACAGTGTTGACGAATTTCGTAACGACATTGCTCCAGGCCTTCCACCCAGTCTCGTCGAAAGCATCGATCGCCTCGTCCTCGCCCTGCACCCGAAATTCAAAGGCAAGAAAGAGCACGTTGAAGAGCACCACACACGGACACTTGAAGAGAAGGAGAAGGTCTTTAGCGGCCTTGCGCTACCCGATAAAGAACCCGCGCGCGACAATGGAGCAGATGCGATCGACGATACTCTCGCCCTTTTGGAGGGTCTAGAACCAAAGGCAAAGAAGTCAACAAGAAAACGAAGCCGAAGCCCTGACACCGATTACAAGGAATCGAGAAGAAGGAGGAGGGATCGATCACGTTCAAGGGAACGCCGAAAGCGAGACAAATACCGGTCGAGATCAAGATCGCAAGACAGAGGCGAAGAAGACTGGCGCGACGGCCACCGTGATCCGCGCAAAGACCGTCGAGGTCGCCGACGATATGACGAAGACGGCGACGATGACCGATTTCGCAACGCACCGGCGCCCGAGATGGATGATACACCGCAGCTGCATAAGGTGTATGAAGGTCACGTCACGGGACTTAAAGATTTTGGCGCGTTTGTCAACTTGCACAATGTGAGAGGCAAGGTGGATGGTCTTGTCCATGTCTCCCGTATGTCTGCAGGGCAGCGCGTCAATCACCCTTCTGACTTGGTCAATCGGGGCCAACAGGTTTGGGTCAAAGTCACAAGCCTCGACAAGGACCAGAGCGGTCGCGATCGAGTGGGTTTGTCAATGAAGGATGTTGATCAGGAGAGTGGACAAGACCTAGAGCCACAAGTACGTATGACTACCGGCGCAAACATGGAAGCATTGGGAGGAGGCCCGAGAGATGGATTTGCAGACCCAATTGGCGCACCCCGAGATAACCTGGGACCCCCACGACGACAAAAGAAGCGAATGACTTCCCCGGAGAGGTGGGAGATTCGACAGTTGATTGCATCAGGTGTGGCTAAGGCTTCCGACTACCCCGACCTGGAGGAAGACTACAATGCTACTTTGCGCGGCGACGGCGAGCTGGAATTGGAGGAGGACGTCGATATTGAGGTTCGGGAGGAGGAGCCGCCATTCTTGGCAGGACAGACCAAACAGTCTCTCGAACTGTCACCAATTCGAGTAGTCAAGGCACCGGACGGCTCTATGAACCGAGCTGCCATGTCAGGTACTGCCTTGGCCAAGGAACGAAAAGAGCTCAAGCAGCAGGAAGCCGATGCGGCTGCTAAGGAAGAACCAAAGGAGAACCTATCGTCACAATGGCAAGATCCCATGGCCGACCCCGACAAGAGGAAGTTTGCCAGTGACCTAAGGAACGCAAGAAAGAACCAACCGTCCGAAGACGTACCCGAATGGAAGAAGGCCGTGATCCCCAAGGGCCAGTCCCTGGGCAAGCGCACGAACCTGAGCATCAAGGAACAGCGAGAGTCACTGCCCGTTTATGTATTCCGAAGCCAGCTTATCAAAGCCGTCCACGAGAATCAGATCTTGATCGTGGTCGGAGAAACAGGATCTGGAAAGACAACCCAATTGACCCAATATCTTGCGGAAGCTGGCTTCGCTAACGACGGCATCATTGGCTGCACACAACCTCGTCGTGTAGCCGCCATGTCAGTCGCAAAGCGAGTCGCCGAAGAAGTTGGCTGCAAGCTTGGTGAAGAGGTTGGATACACCATCCGTTTCGAAGATTGCACCAGCCCATCAACAAAGATCAAATACATGACCGATGGTATGCTTCAGCGTGAGATTCTGGTCGATCCAGATATGTCGCGATACTCCTGCATTATGCTTGACGAGGCCCACGAGCGTACCATCGCCACCGATGTCCTTTTCGCCCTACTCAAGAAGGCCCTCAAGCGACGTCCTGACATGAAGGTCATTGTCACATCCGCGACACTCGACGCCGACAAGTTCTCTGCATACTTCAACGAATGTCCCATCTTTACTATCCCCGGCCGAACATTCCCTGTCGAAGTGCTTTATTCTAGGGAGCCTGAATCTGATTACCTGGATACAGCACTCGTCACCGTCATGCAAATTCACCTCACCGAGCCCAAGGGCGACATCCTTCTTTTCTTAACTGGCCAAGAAGAAATCGACACGGCTTGTGAAGTGTTATTCGAAAGAATGAAAGCTTTAGGGCCTAATGTGCCGGATCTGATCATTCTTCCCGTATACGCATCGCTTCCTACAGAAATGCAGAGTCGAATTTTTGATCCCGCACCTGCTGGCAGCCGAAAGGTCGTCATTGCAACCAACATTGCCGAGACTTCTATCACCATCGACGAGATCTACTACGTCGTCGACCCCGGCTTTGTGAAGCAAAACGCCTACGATCCCAAGCTGGGCATGGACTCACTGGTCGTCACCCCTATTTCGCAGGCCCAAGCGAACCAGCGAGCCGGCCGAGCCGGTCGAACTGGCCCTGGAAAATGCTTCCGTTTGTACACTGAGGCGGCTTATCAGTCTGAAATGTTACCAACCACAATTCCTGAAATTCAACGACAGAACCTGTCCACCACGATTCTCATGCTCAAGGCTATGGGCATTAATGACCTACTACACTTCGACTTCATGGACCCACCTCCTATCAACACCATGCTTACTGCGTTAGAGGAGCTTTATGCCCTCAGTGCCCTCGATGATGAAGGTCTGCTTACTCGATTAGGGAGGAAGATGGCCGATTTCCCGATGGAGCCCTCCCTTGCGAAGGTGCTCATTGCCGCCGTCGACCTTGATTGTGCCGAAGAAGTACTTAGCATCGTCTCTATGCTCAACATTCCGAGCGTCTTCTATCGACCCAAGGAAAAGCAGTCTCAGGCAGACCAAAAGAAGGCCAAATTTCATGACCCTCACGGCGACCACCTTACGTTCCTAAACGTTTACAACTCGTGGAAACAGAGCGGTTATTCTTCCCCTTGGTGTTTTGAGAATTTCATCCAAGCACGGTCGATGCGTAGGGCTAAGGATGTCCGTGATCAAATCGTTAAGATCATGGACCGCTATAAGCACTCCATCAAGTCCTGTGGCCGCGCCACAGAGAAGGTCCGCCGCGCACTTTGTGCAGGCTTTTTCCGCAACGCGGCTCGCAAGGATCCCCAAGAGGGATACAAAACTCTCATCGAAGGAACTCCCGTCTATCTTCACCCTAGTTCAGCACTCTTCGGAAAGCAGGCCGAGTGGGTTATCTACCACGAGCTCGTTCTGACGAGTAAGGAATACATGCACTGCACAACGAGCATCGAGCCAAAATGGCTCGTGGAGGCCGCACCGACTTTCTTCAAGGTCGCACCCACGGACAAGCTGAGCAAGAGGAAGAAGGCTGAGAGAATCCAGCCTCTATATAATAAATTTGCTACTGAAGATGATTGGAGGCTAAGTGCCCAGAGGAAGGGCGGAAGAGGTGGTGGTGGTGGCGGTACTTGGGGTTAAATTAGGAGTTTAAGTTTATTTTAGAAAAGCAACCCGAAGGGACATGATAATTTTATGACTATACTTCATAGTCTTTTGATTATATGTGAACATGTTACACATATTTTACCTTTATCTTTGAGGAAGTGACTACTACCTTAGGATAATTTTAGGTAAACTGGCTTGTGTTGATCGAGTGATACCAGTGGGTGTATCCCCCGATCATTGAAAAGGTCAACTCAGTTCATCTAGAATAGAACAAAAGCGATATGATTTATTGGCGTTGATCTAGACTTGGCCGAAGAGGCTCGTTCGGCCTTTGGACATGTTGATTGAAGTCATTTGTATGAGGTTATCGTGAACCACGACTTAGTTAAAGACAAAAGTCTGAGATATATATTCCAGAAGTGAAGTAGGACACTCGATGGAACATCAATGTGGTGAAAACAAGAAACTAAAGCGGTTTACTTGAGCAGGACAAGTGAATAATATGGGAATGCGTCTCTGCCCAGCGATGGATGCGCTGAAAAGAAAGGTCCGGAACATCCAAGTGTTACCGAGGTTTCGGGAACGGTGTATAATACATCGGCGGGTATCTTACTGGAGTATAGATGTATGCTTGATAACTTGCTGTGGATTATAGTCTTGTAGTTGCTTCCCTTGTCAATGAAGTCTGAAGAGCCAGCCTTGACTTCGGTGATAGAGTACTCAGTGTCAGGTCCGCTAACAAAGACTTGTCCGCCAACCAGGCGGTTATACTTGTCTATATCGATGAGCTAGGCGGTGTCTGCCTCCTCTTTAGTTGACTCGATGTTGATTTGGAGAGTCTCGTTCTCGTCGATGGTTGGAAGGCATTCAGCTTCGAGCCTTAGGCTATTGGTTATTATCCTAAGTAGACCGGCTTTGATTTTCGGCCATGTGTATTATATATATCACATACTGCGGTCGAGCTGCAGTGATATAAGGAGCATGTATCGATGGAAGGAAGTTGTCAGTAGAGGCCGGAGGCGTTCGAGGTTGGTGTTACATGATACCTTGCGTGGCTGGTAGGAGATAAGTTGACGAGGTGTCCCCCTATGTTCGATGTCGTGGAACAACAAAGAGTGCAAGAAGACTGTGTCAAACTGCAGACCAAAATGCGATTTTTAGATTTTCGTGCATATGAATTATGCATGCTGAGCCAGTTAAGAAGATCTTGTATGATGGTGCACCTTGTGTGGTTATCAATCAATTCCTGACCGACTATACCAATGCTATTATTTAGTCCCTCAACCAAACACCTCATAACCATAAAGGTTGTTTTAGAGTCAAGATAATGAAATACAAATTCCATGGAGCATTTTACACTCATTTTACTTGTATTTCTCCATCGCGCCACAATCATCCTGCCGATTACCATATCTGGGTCCGCTGAGTAGTGAGAACCCGGATAGACAGCTGCGAACCTTGATGGACAACCCTGATGTCTTTTCTCCCTGGCAAGTCGTGCCCAACACCACGCATGTCGCGGCGATGATCTCGTACAACCACACAGAACAGCCAGAGAAGGAGTTTGAAAGATGCTGCAATAGTGTGCGTTGCATCATGGAACAAGCCACGCCCCAGGATGACCCTGTAGGTTTTTTGTTGATAAGGCTGAGACGGTCTGTGGGAGATGAAGTATAAGTAATTGAGGCCTTCCCGGTTGGGATTGTTTCCTCGAATCTGACGATCAGTGTCAAGCACTTGCTTGCTCAAGGTGCTTGCTCACCAAAGAGATAAGAGTATGCTCTTGCCCTTCAGAAACTTACCTGAAAACCCGAAAGATCCTGTCTTTCTGGTCGCTTTGGACCTCATAGCAACCTGGACAAAACCATGGACCTTTGGACTCGAAACAGCTCTCCCATCAAGGAACGAAACAGTCGATCGACTTGAGGGAGCTTTTCTATCGCCACGAGCCTTGACCATCATGGATCACATCTCCTATTTCGAGACCCGGCGTCCTTTTGTTCTTCTCGTCCTCCGGCATGGTCTTCAACTTCCCCGGCCACAGATGCAATATTTGCCTCATCCACGTCGACTCGCATGGTTCACGACCCCATGGCCCCATCCTCACGGGCGCATTACTCCTGGGTCTGTCGATGAAGCAGAGAATTTTCTTGATCCTTGGTCTCACCGTCTCAGCCCCCACGAGAAGCATCCTGGGATGGTCCGTCTGTGATGCAAACTACCAGGCCGAGTTCCGAGGAAGTCTTTCATCCCACGCTTCTCATATCATTCTGGCGAATGCCTTCCTGAACGGACCAGTTCGAGCGTCATTACTGACTGGTCGGGGAGTAGGGCAACATAGCCGTACGGAGACAAAATGCTGCTGCCTGCCGGAATATCGGATTGCCTCCGGATATGATCAAAGCCGAGACTGACCGTGGTGTGTGGTGATGTAGCAGTTGTAGTTGTTGAGATGTTGTTGTCTCTGCTAGTGTGTCGTCCGCAGTAGGAGAGTGGAAGACGAGAAGACGCTTGTCTTCACTTGATCTAACTCGATCACTTCTACCCTACCAGAGATCCTGGTGTTGAAGCCATTGTAGGCACGCTCGTCTTTCCCAAGCATGATCGATCGTCTAACCTTCATGTGTCAAAGGTCATAGGCAAGTACCCGCCGTTATCTCCTTTGTTAACGCCAGGCTCGGTTCAACAACCTAGGCCATGTTGTTTCTCTTCGGCCCCTCTTCTCCTACGGCTCGCTTCCGTTATTTCCCTCTAGATCGGTCCTATCGTCACCTTGACTGGTCTTCGATCCCTCCCGCGTTGGACGTGGGTCACGGCGGTTTGATCTTTGCCTCCTTTCCCAATCACACTCGATCCCATTCACGCTCCCACGCCCGCACCCACACGCACCGATAACCCGATGGTTTCCCATGACTAAAGGTCCCATCATGCACGGCGTAATAGTTCTACGCTTGTTGGTTTGATCCAAGCCTCCATCGTTGTCGGTCCCATTCTCTACCAACCCATCCCTGTTCTGCTTCGTCTTCGCGTTGTGTTTCCCTTCTATCATGGCTTATACGCACAATGTGAGAGCCAATCACCTACAATGGACGTTCCCTTGGCCATTACGGCGCAACATAGCACGGGTTTCCCAATCCTGCTAAAGATGCATGCGTGGGATGCATGCAGTCGTTGTCTCTGAGCGGTCCATGTCCCAGGCTTTTGTGGTCCCATCCATGTCCCTCTCCATTCACACTTGTCGATTATCCCTCATGTTTCCGTCTCACTTGATGCCCATCACACTGATAGGCCTGTTTATCACACTGGTTCGTCACGTTCACATATCATGATGTGAACTAGCCCCTTCCATCCATATCGACCTTCGTGTCAGCTGCCACACGATTATCATGGCTTGTTATCATTACGGCGGCAAACGTTACTTTGTTGTCGTTGGATTAACTTGACCATGATCATCGATTCAAAGGCCTCCTCTGCTATTGGCTGCCTCACATATCCGTCTTGTTGTCTTCATTGGACCCCACTAATCGAAGAAGTCTAATCCCTCTCACATGTTCCGTCCTTCTCATCTCACCCTCTTACACTGGCTACAACGTTCCAACCCACGCCATGTACCCCCATCCGGCATATCGACTCACCTCATTCGTCCACGTACAAGCCAAGCCTGCTTGTTATGTCGAACTGGGAATTACCCCGGCTTCTACGCAGGGTCTTGAAGCGCAGCATAGCTTGACGACCTCCACCTTACACATACAGACCTACTTCTTTTCCGTCTGCAACCCACAGCTCTAGCCCCTACTCACCGGTGTGGGTGAGATAAACGAACCCATTTTTAGTCAATTCCCGGCGGACTGCTCCCGTGTACAGAACCCCCACTCTTCGATTGTCCAAGTTCCATGGAAGCATGACTTGCTTCAGGTGTTGCCTTGTCCCTGGCAGCTGGACTAGACTATCGGAAACCGGCCCAAGCTAAGACATCAGAGAGATACTCGGCATCTCTTGGGAACTATACTCTACCATGCATGTACCCCATCGGCAAGAGTTACGTGGCGAACCCCAGCTCGCCCCAACTAGATCCCACCACGAGGTCAGCGGCAGGCCTCACAGCATGTCAATCATGCCGATTCTGGAAAACAGCTCTCAGTTCCACATATGAAACTGCTGTGAGGAAGCCCTGCAGCATGGACCGTTCAATTCTGTATGGATCAACAATGCAGTGCAACACAATCGTCACGACCGTTGGTCCGGCTGGCAATTTGACAAGAGCTCGCCATCGATGAAGCAGTAAAGTCTCAGCAGTGGCTGCATCTCGGGACGGCTCGAGTTGATACTCGAGGAGCTTGGAAGAGAGCTTAACCGTAGTGGAGAGCTCACGCTGTAGCCATAGTTGGCTGGAGCTAGGCGCAACCACTATGCCTGACCTCGGCCAATTGTAAAGACATGGTATCCCACATTGTACATGGGCATGCGGGGTGAATGTCGCTAGGACCCTGAAACTTTGGTTGGATCTCCTTGAGCATGCTCCCAAGTTGGGCAACATCTTCATGCACATAGAGTGGAGTCACTCCCACCTTGACTATCCCACGCCCACGCCCACGCCCATACCCACGCCCGGCATGCGATAATCAGGCAACTGAGAGATTGTTGACTTCACTCAGCTTGAGATGAGCAGGCTCAATCAAGTATAAGAAGGCCACTTCCTCTCTCTCAAATCGACTTTTTGTTCTTCATCCAACAAGCGATTCACAATCCAACACACACTACACACTTTTATAAACACTTTCGAAGTTTTTCTTCACCAACAACCTTCAACATGTCTCCCTGGTGAGCATCTCTCCTCCAATTCCAGTTTCAAGTCTTGAATCAGATACTCTGATCAGACTTGCAATGGCCAAACATCTTGGACACCTGGCTAACAGCCTCTAGCTCTTGCTGCAACCACGACACCTCTGCCTGCAACACTTGCTCTTGCTGCAAGGTAAGCACTCATCTCGAACACGATCTTGGTTCGTAGACAGCTTCTAACAACTTAATAGCACTAAATTCCTTCCCTTTCAACTCCATATGTACCGACAACACTCGACAATGACAACTACGGGGCTCGCAGGCCTTTGATGACCATGGCTTCTCTGGATACGCGATAGAGGAGCATAGCGACCTCTTCGAGATACGGAACGGAAAGCATAGTACAATGGATAGAAAGGACTGGAGAGTGGCACAGAGACATGCGGGCGAGTAGCTGTGACCGCCATATTTCTCGGTAGCGCAGTGTTAGAAGATAATTGAAGCTTTGCATGCCTTGAGATGTTTGTCCCTCTTTGGTCACATGTGATGTCTTGACTCGCAACAACTTTTCTTGTTATCGGAGTGGTTCTGAAAGATCTGGGCACGGACTGATCGGAGTTGGAGATGGCTAGAGTTGGCTAGTTCCCCGAGCTAACAGCGTCACACGCAATGTCAGGAACCAGATGATCTTGAGAATATCGGGCATTAACGACAACCGCCGTAGCCGTTAACCATAGCAGATGATAGACTACGTTAGATAAGCCCTAGATACTACAGGATAAGTCTTATCGAACCCCTCATCTCGATCATAGTCACGATCAAGTCCCGAAGAGTTGGCGTTCCTAGCGTACGGTAGTCGGCGCGGGGCGGCGCGACGGTCCGGTTAGGGAACTATTGGATGAAGTGGGTAAAATCGTACGGGAAGCAATATTGTGAAGAGTCTAAGGAAGTAAAAGGAAATGAAGGAAAGTCTCGAGCAGGATGTGAGGTGAAGGAGAAGTTATCGCGAGAATGATGCGCTGCAAAAGCAACGTTTTCCCCGCTTGAAGAAACGGGATCTACAACAAGGGGTTGCATGCAAGCCATATTTGAGAATGGATCCATAACTAAGGCAAATGTCATGTGCCTCTACTTTGCAGCCTGTAAATGCGTTTTCTAGTGCACTTTGGACATAAGAAGTAAACAGAGAGAGAGCCGATGAAGAATGAAAGGATTGTGGCTAAAAATATCAAGATTAATCTCTCTCAAAATGTGCACTTTGGGCTATGGCTATGTCTGGAATCCGTCCAACGGTCTTATGAAGGGTCAGCTCTTAGCTGCAGATCAGATCAGATCAGACGAGCTGTGGAGGAAGGAAGACTCACTCAGCCTGGGCGGAAATGCGGATGCGGATGCGGCTGAGTATATAAGCATCCATTTGTGCTACCTTCTTCTTTTTGGATAAATAAAGGATTATCTTGTGTTGGATGTGCCGCTGAAAGGAATTGTGATTTCGATAAGACGCTGTTGATGCAATCTGTTTCACAATCAAGCACAGCTACGTCATATGCAGAAATACGCGTAACTAAAACCTCTCCAGTTCATGGGTCCTGAAGACTTGAAATTCAAGACATGCAGAAGTAAGCTGTCAAAACCAGGCTCTGGTCTGCTCTGGTCTGCTCTGCCATCTTGTTTTCGCCATTGCCAAGTGCATTTTTCGAATCCTTAATTGAGGCTGTGTTACCGTCAGCCTCGCCTAGTAATTTTCACAGCACCAACAGTTCCGTCAGGTCAGGAATATTACGTGCACAGTCGTTCATGATCCAACATAAATGTCAATGCCAAGTTCAATTACGAAAAAAATAACCGAATTCACTATTGGCCTTTGTCTCAGTTGGCGGTCGAACCCTTGCTCCGTCATCTCGGGACCTAAGTCTCGAATCTCGCCAGATTTTTTTATTTTAAAGCTTGATATTTCCATTTTTGGATCTGATCTGTGCAGTTCAACTTGTCTTTCACTCTCTTTGTGATCTTATTCACGAACCCATCTTCGCTTTCTTCATCTTACCGCTTCTTTTTCTCTTTGACCTTCTGGCCCCCAATCTTTCGTCTCGAGCCCCGCCTCACGAGCCAGCCTGCGCCGCCTTGACCTGTTGTTGGCCCTTTTTCTATTCAATAACCGCCAACATTAACATTGGCGGCTCTTTTTATAGATTATACCCACTGGCCAGTGTTACCAGGCTGCATCTCACGTATATCTCGACATTCCCCTTTTTCGCATACAACTCTCGAGATTCTCTTTTTCCTCCTCCCCTATTTTCAACGCCACTAATAAAAAAATACCCCTTGGAACCCCTGCAGTTCCGTTCCTCGTCGTCTTAATTTTTATCCTTGGCGCCAGGTGGAAACTGGAGCCCGCCCATCAATCTCTGGCGCGCCAAGAGTGGAGACCGGAATCCAGGAGCCGCGACGGGGGTGAGACGACCGGTTTCCGTCCGAGAAACACGGAGCTTAAACGGCGTGAATTTGACTTCATCCTCCGTCGAGCTGGAACTTTTCTACGGAGGCAAACTTTTCTAGCACAAGGTGAAGGCTTCCAAACGTCACAATGCCTGAGACACTGGATCCAGGGACGCCCACAATCACGCCGCCCGTTTCGCCAGGCGGTGGCATCGAGAGGCGACGATCGCGGAACCCTCTCAAGAATATGATGCAGCATCTCACTGTGGATCCTCCCCCGGATGATGAGGATCGAGAACCACGGCGATCATCTCTCATACGTCGTATCAGCTGGCGCAAGAGTCGCAGCCCGTCAGCCCATTCTGATAGATCAGGGGGTCAGCCTCAAGATCCGAACCTGTGCACTGCGTGTGCTGGTTGGGCAGCTGATATTGACTCTACGTTTGATACTATGGATGATTACTTCACGAGAGCGTTGAATCCGGCGTCTGCGGATACTTTTGAGAACAAGGAGCATTCGCTAGGGCGTCTGAAGGACCTTGAGGAGGACCGTTTCATTACCAAATGTCCTCTGTGCAAGCTGTTTCTATCAGTGCATATCCCCAGTGAGGGAGAGGGCGATTTATATCTCTCTGGATTCTCAAGTCGGGATACTAACTATCTCATCGACAATCACATCATGTTTGAGCAGGGCCACTCGTCAAAGAATAAGATCAAAGGCGTCAGTCCGGCATATCTGGGCGTTGTCCCTAAGAAAAGCGGTGATGGAGCTTTGAGCTGGGATGTGAGCGCCGACTGGTTCCGTGCATCTGGTATGCTCTACCGGACATTGCCTGATATTCCTACAAACGAACTCCTCAGCGCTAGATCAGAGGGAAGACATTCACGAGCGAATTCTTTCACCGATAACGGCGGATGGCAGAAACGTGGTATTTGGGGTCGTGAGTTGGAGGGTACTATTGATATGGCTATCGGACAGGAGTGGCTACGATTTTGCGAATACTATCACCAAGGACGGTGTGGACGAAAGCCGGTCACACGGGAGATGCCGGGATTTAAGCTGGTCGATTGCGCAAAGAACCCTCCACAGGTGGTTAATGCGTCCATCACTGAACGATACGCTGCGTTGAGTTATGTGTGGGGGAACAAAACGACAGAGACGTGGCCCAAGGTTGTGTGGGATGCTGTGATTGCGTCTAAGGATCTTGGTATACGGTATCTCTGGGTTGATCGACTATGCATGGAGGGTGTACTGGCAGCCGAACGGATGCAGCAGATTGCAAGGATGGACGACATCTTTGAAGGGGCTGTTCTGGCTATTATTGCTGCTTGCGGAGAAGATGCGGATTATGGTCTACCTGGCGTGGGATCGAGGACACGGCCAGCGCAGCCCAAGTACGAATTCGTCAACTCCAACATCACCCTCGTATCGAGTCTTCAAGACCCCAGACTGGCGATCAAGAACTCAAAGTGGTATCAGCGCGGCTGGACTTACCAAGAGGGTCTTCTTGCGCGCCGACGTCTCATCTTCACAGATCAGCAGATGTACTGGGAGTGCGAAGGCATGTGCTGTCCGGAATCGCTGATCCTACCGCTCGAATTCTACCACGATATGGAGGAACAGCGCATGTATGACTTTATGCGACCTGGTCTATTCAACGGCGTGTCGTTTGTTGATGGAAGCTGGGAACGCTGGAAGAGGCTTCCTGGCAAGGTCGAAGATCCGAGCACATTGAGTATCTTCCGAGAGGCAGATCAGCATATCGGAAACTACACACGACGAGACTTGACATATGACCAAGATTCGCTGAATGCGTTCCTTGGTATGCTAAGAAGGCTTGAGACTACAGTTGGGCGCGGAAAGATGTATAATATTCTGGGCATTCCGCTCTGGGCGCCGCAGATGGATCAGGGAGTCGCAACTACAGGTCTACCTCGCACGCGCGACATTTTCGCCCTGTCAACATGTTTCTGGCACCACAAGGATGGTGTGATAGCCACGAGACGTCCTCACATGCCCAGCTGGACTTGGGCGGGTTGGAAGGGTCCTGTCGATCTGTACTCGTCTATCACAGTGGTAGATCCCGACAGCAAGGCTATTCAGCGCAAGTATAACCACCACCACTACGTCACCGCCACCCATGTATCTCGCAACGATCAGAATTCGCTGCGGTGGACGTATTCTCCTAACATTGTTCTCGTTAATCGAGATGGAAGCGTAGCGTATGACTTTGGGGCCTCGGCTACGGTAACAGGTATGCCGCCTGCTCCTCCGAACCTACATATTCGACCCTACGGCATTCACGTTCCGAACCCGTTTGTGCTTGACCGCGTTAAAGCACGTTCACATCCAGATGGATGGATCTTTAACCGTGTAAGCGTTGACGTGCGGCTTAGTCGCGGCGCGGGCTCGATGCGGGATTACATCGAGCGGCACGCAAGGGGAGAGCAGATGACGGTTCTCTGGTTTGTGGAGGAGGCGTTGGTGATGCTACTTGTTGTAGAGAGGACGGAAAGGGAGGGGCGGATCGTGTGGGAGAGGATTGGTAGGATCAGGATGGGATTTCCGGAGGAGGCTAAGGATGTGGTTAAGCGGTGTGGACGGTTGGAGAAGATGGTGGAGGAATTGCCTCTGAGGAGGTTGGGTGAGGATATTGTGATTGAGTAGAAGAGGATGTAACAGAAGAAGGATTGTAGCATAGTTGAGAAGGCGTTGTAATATTATGGGTATTTGGGTCATGTTGATGAGTGAATCTTGGTTGACTGATGACTGAAGTATAGCCTTTAATGATCTATAGCCAACGAAATACAGGTGAAATGCAATAACACATCCAATAAAATACAGGAAAAATGCAATAACACATCCCACAAACTACCAAAACCATGGCACTGTAACAGACTTAAGACCAAAATCGCCGTTGTCTTCTTTCTTCCCGCCCATTGAACCGCCGATATTGCTCTCTCGGGCACCCCATATTGCCACGACCTTCTTAACACCTGATATCTGACTCCGATGATAGATGGCAGGCACAAACCCCCACCCCTTACCGGCAAAAAGTAAATGGGCGCTGGTGTGGTTGAAGAAACGTGTGCAGCGTGTTGGCAGCGGGTTCATTCCTTGAGGAGTGGAGCGTATAGGTATATCTTCTGAATCTCCGGATCCGCCCATGACAGCTTGCGCTTCGGGATTGCCTCTGGCTTTGGGGTTCTTTTCTGGTGCTTTTTCCCCTTTGGCTCTTCTTTCTTGGGGGCCGCTTTTCGAGTGGACTTTTTTGCTTCCTTGGGGGCCGCTTTTTGAGTGGACTTTTTCGCTTCCTTGGGCTGAGAGAAACAACTACCCATGATGAAAGTTTTTTTTGAGAAGTTTGCGTGGAGTTGAGGATAGGTGTCTGATGAGGATTCGAAGTTGTGTAGATAGGAGAAGAATCTGGTGTGAAGATCAGAGGTTGTTGATAGCCAGCGGTAGGTGTGATGAGAGTTTGATGTTCGTGTATGAAGCAGAATAGAACTTGGTGATGGCGATCCGAAGGTAGTTTACGAAGAGAGGAGTTTGGAAGTGAAGAATGGGGATATACCGAGTAATTTATACCACTTCTAAATTAGAATTTCCATCACCAAAGCACGAGAAAAAGCTTCTTAGTTGAGTGCATTTTATTTAAAGTCTGATCTTGGCCACATATCATCACTGATTCTGGCTTGCATTATGCAAACTATGGCCTGTTATTTGGGAAGTAACTTCTGCCTTGACGTTGATCGTTGTAAATGTTGAGGTTGTGTTTGATGTGGTTAATGGGTATCGTAACTTGACTGCAAAAGCTTACAACTAATATATGAGCACCGGTCAGTCGGTGATCGTTAAATAAAACATTTAAAACTGAAATATGGAGCACTGAAGGTGCTGAGTTTATGCAAACTCAGCAAAGGTTTCTACTTCTCAAGCTATGGGTAAATCTTGCTCAATCTTGGGCGTCGATTTTATCAAGTTAGTTAAACATTAGGGGTAGAGAAGTAAATCCAGAACTATTATTACTTTTAATTTCCCTCACTTCTTGATTCATCCATGCAGGTCTCTCAGATTCGTCCTCTTTCGTGTTCAATAGTCCCAGTGAATATCCTGACAGAAACCTCCCATTCTCAAGCTCTACCCAACAGCCATTCTTGTCGTAGATGGAGTGAACACTCGTGCTATTTCCCAATGTTCGCATTATAAGTAGCTATATACGACTCTGGATGCTATGAACATGGCCGAGAGCATGGGTGGATGTGAATAACGATAGCGATTGCAGCGATTGGCTGAAGGGGGGTTGTAGTCAAAGTTGCATGAAGAATGTTGAATTGAACATGCTTTGTTGCTGCAGTTAGACGAGGACGAAACGTAAGATGTCGAAGCTGTGGATGAACGAGCTGACGATGGTAGCTCAAACGTTGCAGTAGACATAGTTTTTCTTGTCCCTGTTCTTGCTGGAACCAGCCGCGATTCCACAGTCTGCACAGGCCCACTCGAGAGAAGTACTAGAGAACCTAGGTGTGGAAGAACGCCGGGACGATGTGGTAGGGGTTCGAGATGATGTGGTTGGGGTTCGGGTAGGATAGGCTACCGGCTTAGTCTGGCTCATCTCTGTATCTCGGCCTTTTTCTTTCTTTCCGCAGATGGAAGAGCAACACGATCCCATGATGACGGTGGCGAAGAGGAAGTGGATGGTCAGGAGTAAAAGGGGTGAGAGATGAGATGCAAAGGATCTCGGTTGGAAGTAAGGGTAAATGAATGGGTACAAGCTCTGATGGTAAAGAAGCAAAAACAGAGAAAAGAACGCGAGATCTACTGGAAATTTATTATTGAATGAGGGCTCCCAAGAAAGTTCCCGTTGCCATGAGGATAAAGAATCTTCGATTCGAAGTATCAAGCATCTTCGGTGTTGCTACTCTGTACAATATTTTGATCGAATCGCGAATGATGTAGTTGTGCTTGATACGTCGTTGATGGAAATGTAACTCGACCGCAAAAGTCCGGGACCAATACGTCGGCCATAGCATATACAAATACTAGCAATACAATGGGTGTTATGCAACAGAAATATAACTGATATCATCATTGCAAACAAAACTAAGCCTCGCTGTGAATTTGGGTCTGGACGTGTCGACTTCTACGTAGGCTTTTATACAGCTTCATCGCATGAGAAATGCCCCCTTTCCCTCGTCTAGGACTTTCTGATACCTCTAAACATGAGTACGTTCGTCAGCTTAAAGCCGATGTTACGGGCGCTTCAATTGCTGGCGATGGGCTACATTAACGGCGTTAACGACGATAGTGTTTGGTACGACTCTAATGGAATTCAGTTCAAAGTATGTTGCGGAGTTAAATGAGAGGGGCCATAACAAAGGGAGCTCCTTGTATTGACGGAATTGTTGAAGTCACACGTAGTCAAAGGCCGGATAATATTAGAGATTGCCGTGGAAAAGTCTATCATAAGACGAACACAAGATGTTCACAAGTACTAAACTTTGAGAAAGATTCGTATACATTTTTATGTATATATACACATATAATGATGACGTCTCAATAACTTACCAAAAGTTCTTATACACAGTTCCTTCATCTGTAGGATCGGGTTCTGGCCTAGTATTCCTCCGGTGCTTGATCTATGAAAACCAGGCATTGAAGCAAACCATGAGGCTGTGTACAGATACCCACGTAATGTCTATTAAATTAATGAATGTATAAAAACATAAAATAATCTGTACATGATAACACTGCAGATAATGTTGAACATCGATGGATATGCAAGTATTTGAGTACAGGTTATCTGTGCGTGTTGAACACACTACGCCCGCCTGAAGAACTCTCAACGCAGAGCAACCGCTTGACCAAAATTCACAACAGAGCGGACCGACAAAGAAACTCTCACATCAACGGTACAAACCTTTTCACTTGTTTAAAAAATATGCGTGTCATGATCAGTTTCTAGAGCAGTTGTAGGGCTGAAATGACGGTCGAAATAGCTCGGAGAGAATGCCGATGGACGCCAATGATGGCGATCGGCAACATGACCGTGGCAAGGCGTCGGTGCCACTCGCGCCAAGATGGCCCGAGTGGTCATGATGGAGAAGGAGGCCGATTGCGGGGGAGCTTTAAGGATATAAGACAAGACATCGCATATTGGATATAGTAGCTGTAGTAGAAGAAGGCAGTATCAATTGTATACGACATCGTCTAGGATCATCTCACAGACAATAGCATCTATACTTGAGACTAAAACGCCGCCATCATGAGTGATCTCGCAGCAATGGAGTCCGAGACTCCCAACATCCCAGCTCCAAGAGGTCAGTCCCATCGCCAACTCATCATAGGACCACCATTAACATCAACAGTTGTCCAACTTCCCTCCGAAGTCCCAAGTCTCGATCAGATCCTCTCCGCGAACGACTTTTCTCTCGCCGCGCAAAAGGCTTTAACACCCAAAGCATGGGCTTTCTATTCATCCGCCGCCACCGACCTCGTCACGGTGAACAAGAATCGCGAGCTCATCCGCAGAGTCATGCTGCGTCCTCGCATCCTCAGAAATGTCTCCGAAGTCAAGATCAATCGCAAGATTCTGGGATTAGATAGCAAGGCGCCTTTTATTATGTGTCCTGCTGCCATGGCTACGCTGGCGCATCCGGACGGTGAGCTTGGATGGAGTAGGGCTGCTGCTAGTGAGGGTATCTTTGAGATTGTAAGTCAAGTCAATTGCACTTTAAGAATATGGCAAAGTACTAATCTGATCCAGATCTCTAGTAACGCTTCCTATTCCCTCCCCAACATCATCGGCGCCGCCCCCAAAGGCCATCCTTTCTTCCTCCAACTCTACGTCAACTCCAACCGTCCCAAAACCGTCGAACTCCTCCGCCGCGCACGCTCTCTTGGTATAAAAGCAATCTTTGTCACTGTAGATGCCCCCGTCCCTGGAAAGCGCGAAGCCGACGAGCGTGCGCCACAAGCTGTGGTCATCAAGTCTGAAATGAGCGGCAGTGAGAGTAGCAAAGATGGCAAGGGCAGTGGATTGGGACGGTTGATGGGACAGTATATCGATAAGAGTCTTGCTTGGGAGGATCTTGAGTGGATTCGAGAGGCGAGCTCTGTGCCGATTGTGCTTAAGGGTGTGCAGACGGTCGAGGATGTCAAGTTGGCGGTTGAGTATGGTGTTGATGGTGTTATGCTTAGCAACCACGGAGGAAGATCGCTTGATGGGTAAGTCATTCACTGGGAACGGTAAAAACGGAATATGCTGACGGACTCGCAGCGCGCAAGCTTCGATTCTCATCCTCCTTGAAGTCCGAAAGCGCTTCCCTGAAGCTTTCCAGCATTTGGAAGTCTTCATCGACGGAGGCTTTGAGCGTGGATCTGACATTCTCAAGGCTATTGCACTGGGTGCTACAGCTGTTGGAATTGCGCGACCGTTCTTGTACTCATTGGTCTACGGTCAAAAGGGTGTTGAGCACCTCTCACAGAGTAAGTCAGTCGCATGGCATTCTCTGACAATTACTAACGCATTCTCTAGTTCTTAAGGATGAGCTTGAGACATCGATGAGACTCGCTGGACTTACAAGCTTGGATCAAGCTACACCGGATTTGGTCAATACTTTAGATGTGGATTATATGGTCACATCTGGAGCAGTTGAGCCGAGTTCGGTGTCCGGAAGGGTGAAGGCAAAGCTGTAAAACAGGACCGATTGTAAAAGGGAGTTGAAAAGCAAGTGAGAGGCATAATCATTTAGACATAGACATCAAGCGCGTTATCTTGAATAAACAAAATAATTACAATCAAGCCTTTAGTCTCTCCTGAAAAGCCTTGACAGCATCAGCCAAATCTCCATCCGGTTGTAGCCCAAGACCCTTGGCTCGGCCAACATCAAACCACGGAGGCCAGCTCTTGACGATCTTGTACAACGCCTCATCCTCCTCATCCTTTACTTGACCAACCGCCTCTTTACCGCCAACCTTCTCCACCGCGTCCAGAATATCTTGCACAGTGACGGTAATACCTGGCAAGTTGACGATGCGCGACTCTCCAAACTTATCGGCCGGGATATCCTTGATCTTGATCAAATTCTTAATCACAGTAGCCGGGCTACAGATCCAGATAGAAATATCGCGCGGCACAGGAAGAACATTAGGGATGCCCTGCAGAGACTCGCGCACAATACCAGAAGCAAAGCTCGACGCCGCAGCAGACGGCTTTCCAGGTCTCACGACAACCGTAGGAAGTCTGACGATTCGTCCGTCGATCAAACCTCTCCTCGAAAAGTCATTCACCAGCAACTCAGCGATGAGCTTCTCGGCTCCATATGATGATCGTGGCTGGGGGAGTGTCTTCTCAGTGACGTATCCATCTTCTGGTCCATAAACAGCACAAGAGCTTGAAAAGACGACCTTGACACCAGGCAACTTGTTCCTCAACGCATCAAGGACATGTCTCACAGAATCGACGTTGACTTTCAAGCCGAGATCCAGATTGGCTTCTGAGCCTCCAGACATGAGACCATGGAAAAGGTACACTGCCTTGAACTGCTGCGATCCGACGAGTTTGTCCACGACATCCGGCGACGTCAAATCCGCCCCGAGAGCAGTGATGCGGTGGTTATGAGCAGCTGCTATCTTGGGGATAGGTGGTATAGCAACATCCGTGATGGTAAGATGAATATCAGGCGATGATTCTAGAAGCGGACCCACGATCTCCTGGCCGATGAAGCCTCCGGCGCCAGTGATGAGGATATGCTGCGGGTTGGCCATGATGGATGGATCCGAGATCGGAGACTAGTGACTTTGTTTTAATTGAGTGGTTTGAGGTGATGGGATTTCATCTAAACCTGAATAGAGAGATATTTAAAGGGATGCTAGAGGGTCCGGATAAGATCGATCCACTATCGCGGGGTGAATGAGGTTATCCGTGTCTCCGCAGCTGTTGTGATGCGGAGGTGCCGGTAAGAAAACCGAGGATAACTGTGGAGATGATTGCTTCTGAGGGAGTTGGTTGAAGAGATGGTAGATGAAGGTGGAGAGAACCCTTGATAAATGAGTTGGAGTAAAGACGTGCATTTGAGGAGTAATGGTAGCATTAGATAAGTTGTTGCTACTTCAGCTATGATTCGCAGAGCAGCCAACGGAGCTGGCTGTTGGGTGAGTAGTTACAACTTATCCGATGCAATCACGAGCTGTCATTACGGGAACACAACGGATAAGAGGCATATTCATGCTGTTCAATCCAACCCTATCCATCTTCAAATCATACAGGTATTCCCACGCATCCAATGACCCGCAAGTAAACAAACGCCCATCCCATATACATATTTTGATCCCTCACTGTGGTCTCATACCGTAATCTGGCTCTGGATACGTCGGAAGTGGCTGCCCTGATGCATCCATCGTGAACATGTTCGGATCGAATCGAAACACGGGTGAAAGACCAAAACTCATATCGTAGTCAAAGAACGTGTCCCCGTCCATGTCTGTATACACCTGGTTCCCTGGCATCATCTGACCAGCCATGTCAACGCTCTCCATGGTATTGTTAAAGGCAGCGCCGCTTGGCATTGGGCCAATCTGCCCTGGCTCTACCGACGTCAATGTCGCTGTCATGCGCTCTAAACCGCCAGCCATTAGATTCGCCAGATGCCATTTTCCAGCTTTTAGTGAGCGGAATTGCTGGACCAGGCTGGTCGTTAAGTCGTGTACTCGCTGTCGTTCGATCAAGTCGCTGCCGTATTTGACGGCGACTTTGATGAGGAACATGCAGGCAAAAGCTGTCATTGAAAGCATGTAGGAGGGCATGCCTACGATACCAACGGCGACGTCGGGGTCTGTGATGATGAGGTCGATGATGGCTGTTGCGGCCGTGACGGCTTGCATGGCGCAGTCGAGGAAGTAATGTGGAATAGGGGCATCGCCCGAGAGCCCGCGGAAGATATGTGAGTAGAGGTGGATTTGGGCAAAGTTGTAGTGAAGAATAGTGCCCTTCCGTGGGAATGACCCGATCTGAGTCCATTGCTCTGTTACTGATTAGCCACAATCCTTAGTCGTCCGTCATAGGCGACTTACCAGGTAAGTCCTTCATCCACCGACCATACCACTGATCAAGCTGCCGTCGGAATTGTAATATGTGATTCAGGTATACTCGCGGGACAGGTTCTCCTTTATCGGTACCAAAGAGTTCTCGGATGTTTCGTAAAATACTGACCAGCATCACTTGGCCCGTAAGACGCTTATCCTCCTCGTTCGCCACAGGTGACTTTAAGAATTGCTCCCAACCCTGAATAGATGAGTCTTCCTGAACAATTGAGGGTCGTCCATATAAAGTAGCGAGGTGTTGATCGCAGATATACAGAATATACCATAACCGAGCGCAATCTGCTGCCTCTTGACTCTGTTCCTTGATGGCTTGGTTATAGCTATTATGCAGATTGCACTCAGCGGCGCGTCGAATAGCGTAGCCAGAGAGCATCCATGAAAGATCACTCAGCCAATATGAAGCAACGCACATAGCGCGTAGATAGTCCCGATCAATGCGGCGCTCAAACATAGACTTTTCCATCAATCGACGAAATTCGCCACTGCAGACTCCATAGATGTTATCAGCTTTTGGGTCATGTAGCGCGGCCACGGTGAGAGTAGCAGCGGAAAGAATTGGGCTCTTGCGCCGTAGCTCATCTAGGGTCATGTATCGACAGCCAATTCCATACATGTACCGATCCAGACGGTCGCGATAGAGGGCAAATAAGCTTTCGGCGTCTGCTAGAGAAAGGGCTCCGCGAGCGATGAAATCGTTAATGGCGTGACCTTTTTGGGCTTCGGGGTTGTCCGGTGATCGTAGAGCGCTGAGTTTAGTAAGGGTGTAGAGTGAATGGATGGGTACGTAAGGAAGACCTTCGTCTTCAGGGGTTGCTTTCGGAGAGTTGTCGCATGAGGGGCCGCGATATTCCTCTTGCGATGCAGAATGGTGATTTGTCGTATTCGTGGGATTATCGTCTTTGGGAGGCGTCCCCTCTGTTTCTCGAGAGTTGATGCTTTGTAAAGGGGGTAGTTCTGGTAGACTGAGCTTGTTCATAACCTGCTTCAGGGCAGAATGCATTTGCTCGAGATCTTGGACCACCGACTCAGAGAATCTGGGGTGCGTTAGTTACACTGACTTAATTCTCCGATTCATCTCGAACATACTGTGATTTCTCATCCATAATGGTTTGCAGGCTTTTGCTCAAGACACATCCCAGATTCCGCTCAGAACATCTTCGACAGGGTGGACCGCTCTCATCCATCAAACATTTGATCTAAACGAAAGATAAGTTTCACGTTCAGAATTAATAGTACAGGCAATCTCACCTTGTGTTTCCGACACGCTGCGCATGCCTTAATCTTGCGTGAGATCTGGGGGACAGAAGCTTCATTCGACACGACACCTGTGAGACTCTGCCGACTAGATGATGTTCGCCCATTTCCATTTGGACGAGCAGGTGTTGGGGGCTGAGAATCGTTAGTCAGTTCTCATTGCTGAGAGGTTGGAGACGTACTGCGGTTGCATCTGCGCTGGCTGTCCCAGCGGGATTAGAATCAGACCACGTTCGTTTGGCCATGGTTGACGCGTTCTTGATGCCCAGTTCGGACACGAATTGTCCAAATCCCAACCTAGCGTGTCAATCCGGGTGAGTGAGTGTATCGTGAGTGATTATGCCAATGGAAGATCCCTCCTTGAAGCCATCAACTGATCTCAAATCCAGGCCGTCAAGAGTAGTTGAGAAAGGCGCAAGGTCGCACAAAAGCAATTCGTCGTCGATCACCAAGGCGCATGTCTCTGGGGGTTTTTAATATCAGCTGAACCTTTCGAAAGTCAGGGAAAAACTCCAACTTCAGGTCATGTTCACGCGATGGGGGAAGGCGAGTCCCTAAACGGGGAAATTTCCCCCGACTTGACTAGCTGTGTCAGCCAATCACATGGCTTCTATTTTCCTCGGAACTTGAGCTAGGCTCGTCTTTGCCTCCCCGCAATGTTTACGGGTGGAGGTAAAAGTGCGGGGTAACCAAAAGTAGGAATCTTTAGTCCAGGAAGCAAGGTCGAGATGAAAGAAGACTATGAGAGAATAGGAATAGTAGACGTTTATCAAGGTCACATGCTTAATAGAAATGTTTTCGAAGGGTTGTGGCGTTTTGGTTGCCATTATTGAGTCAGTCCTTGAGGCTGTGGAACAAGTCGCAGAACTCTTCCAACCGTAGACCTTTCATCAAGACCAAAGCCGCTACACACGAAGGTTCCCTGCTGAGATCCATGTTAATGGATTTTGGTAAGACACTCATCCTAGTTGAAGGGCTCATAAGGGTATTTAACAGATGTTCGGGCTGGAAGCGTAGGTTGAGCAATCTGAGTAACTAGAAACCCAAACCTCAGAATCAAGTAAGCAAGAAATTGAGCTCAAAAAGAGGAACTCAATCGAATGAGCGTGGAAGAAGACTGGAAATGGAAGCCTTCCAATGTTACTTGAGGCGCAACGCTGATCACCAGTGCCCTGGTCCAAGCACCTGCAGCGACGTCACAGCTTCCCAGCAACCCCCACCGCGGGGCGATAGGCAGTAACTTTTTGTAAAAAGTCCTACCTCAACACCAAACTCCTTCATCACCACATTCAACCCCATCTTCACGACTCAAACCTCTACACTCGCTTCAAAATGCCAAAGAAACTCTCAAAGAACCCGCTCCCTCCGAGTTCCTCCACGCTCTCCTCCATCTCCACAGCCTCGACATCCTCCACCAACCTCCTCCCCTCCTCCCTCGCCGACCCAACCCTCCCGCTCCCCAAACTCATCGTCTTCGACCTCGACTACACCCTCTGGCCCTTCTGGGTCGACACCCACGTCACACCGCCTCTAAAGCCCAACGCGTCGCACACAAGCGCTACAGATCGCTACGGCGAAGACTACGGCTTCTTCAGCGACGTGCCCTCGATTCTCTACGCGCTGCCCCGCGCCGGCTGCAAAATCGGCGTCGCGTCTCGAACCAGTGCGCCTAGTCTTGCGCGTGATTTGCTTAAGATGCTACACATCACTGCGCCAGAGGGTAGCACGCCGACGGGAAAACCTGAGAAGCCAAAGAAGGCGCTGGATGTGTTTGATGGCTTGTTGGAGATTTACCCGGGGTGCAAGATAAAACACTTTGAGAGTCTGCAGAAGAGAACGGGGATTCGATATGAGGATATGCTCTTCTTTGATGATGAGGCGAGGAATCGAGATACGGAGAGTTTGGGTGTGACGATGTACCTTGTCAGGGATGGGGTTACATGGGAGGAGCTTGAGAAGGGGGTTACTCAGTGGAGGAATAAGAGGGGATTTATTAAGAGGCCTAACGCGGCTGAGTTGGCGTGAGTAGACGTTGGTATGATATGGATACAGGACTGGAGTTTTAGAATACAGGAATCTTAGGGTAATAGATGAGAGGTCTGACGGATTAGATTATGAATTAGATCAAGAATTGCTTCAAGGCAGCCAGATCAAATATTAGTAGCATGGGTCAAAATTATGCATTTACAACCATATTACTGCTTGACAGCAAGTTCTAAATTGGTTCGTACGCCAAATAACTTAGGGATATATTCCGTGTACTTCCAATCATCCAACATCATCGTATTGCATCTCTTTCTTGTCTCAAAACTACATCCTCCACATTCTCTTCCAGGGTATGCCAGTCTTATCCTCCTCTCTATACTATAATCAACGCTTTTAATCAGGCAGTGGTGGTCTGTGTCGTGGCAGGCTTGTCGTCTTGGAGCTTGAGCTTCTCGTTGACATCACTGCTCAGGAGGGCATCGTCAGTCTGAACACCGTCGTCGTGGGTTCCCGCTGCAGACTGGGGGTGTGTCGTTCCGTTGGGGATGCCGTTGGCGGCAACAGGAACAGGGACGCCGACGTCTGCTGGGGCGTCTACTGGCACGTCTACGCCAGGAACATCCAATACAGGTGCCACGCCATAGGTCTTGGGGATGGTACAGATTCTTTCGTTTCGAGGCTGGCCGTCCTTATATCCCTTAGCAATACAGACTAGTCTGCCTTCTGCGTCGTCTTGCCACAGCAGCGGTCCGCTAGGGAAAGTCTTGTGGCCATTCTCAAATACCACGACGCCATCCCAGGTCGGGTCAGGGTTGCCAAGCTCTCCAAAGTTGTAGTTAAGCTCGCCGCCATACTTCTTAGGAATGTTTCGGGGCTCGATGTATTGCTCGAGAACAGTCTTGACCTCGTGGCTACCCAGAATGAAGATCTTAGACACAGTAATGGGATCGAACCAACGCTTGATCCAGCCCCAAACAGTGCTGAAGAACGCTGGGGCGCCGATAACGAAGATGCGGTCCAGGGTTTCGGGGTAGTGTGCTGTAGCGAGTTGTGAAGCAGCCTGCATGTGCTGCTTAAGGTTCCAGAACTGCTTCAGACCAACGCCAGAGATATCGACGATGTTGGTGCTCAAGGTAATGGGGACTTCGGGGAACTCGCGGTCGAGGAGCTGTGTGCAGAAGGGCATGTTGAAACGGGTCAGGTTTTCGTAAAGAGCGAACAGGCGCAGCAGACCCGAGGGGGTCTTGCCGTCAGACTTGGCTTTAGAAAAGGTGCTGGAGGCGCCGACCTTCTCGTACTCGTGGACGGTCTTGGAGTCGAGCGTCTTGACTTCAAAGACGTACAGAGGAATTCCGCGACGGTCGCGTCGGCCGGTCCATTGGGGATACTAATGACAGATGTCAGCACCAAATAAACTTGCAGCTCCGAGTATTCCGGCGGTGAAAACTAGGGGTGCATACTAGGCGACGGCTGAAATCGTAGGCATTAAGCTCAATGGTGTCGTATAGTACGTCCAAGTCGTTGGCCTTGCGCCAGTCTTCTGTCTCCTTAAATTGCGTATAAGCATCCTCGACGGACCATCTTCGTGCGCGCAAGTAACGCCTGTGAAAAATAGTTGTCAGCTCTACCGCTTATCAATCGCACTTATCGTTGACGTACAAGATCAAAGGGTCATCATGAGAAGCCGGAGGACCAGGCTTGTAAAGTCCTCTCTCCTCAAGAACTTTCTTCAACTGAATAAAAGCATCCTCCTGCTTCTGGGTCAAATGTCCAAGGTGGCCATAGGGATAAGCATAATCAGCGATGGTCGACGCCGTAGAGGTGATGCGGGCGGCTGGAGCGCCAGTGGGTTCGAGGTTGGCTGCCATGATGGGAAGTCGTAAGTCGTGCGAGATCGGCGACACCAAACAAGAGAAAAATACGACGACAGGAAGAGAGGGTATGGGGTATCTCGGCCTTTCAGCGTCCGGGGTTGGGTCGAGAGGGTTTGGGAAGAAAAAAAGTTGGTTTGCTGTGCTGCAGGAAATCTGACGGAAGCGCCGGAGTCGCTGACACTGGCCGAATGACGACAATGGATCTGACAGCGGGGGGCAATTTTAGGGCGCCGGTGGAGATGGTCATGGCTTATCGTCCGAAAGCCGGAGGGCTCGGCCGAAAGCGGGTCAACATGTCCACGCCGAGTATTGGAGTTGAGGTATTCATCATGAGGCATGGGACGGAGATGAAAATAGACAGAGCTCATGAGGCATCATGATTTCTTATCATTGGCCTGATAAGAACCTCGCTAGTGGGAAACATACGATGCAGTGCGGCAGTTGTGGTGCGGTACGGGCCGAGGTTCATGCAACACGCGCGTTTATTCTCAACGGCAACTCAGGTACCGAGAGATTCTGCTTCGTCGATCGGACCCATTCGGAGATTTTTGAACAAAGATGCAGGGCTCGATCTGCGTCAGGGATTGTTGAAAAGCTCCTCTATGGGGCTGGATGGAGTGTCAGTTCATGCTTGTTGTGGTTGGTAGTTTCGCCTTGTCGGCTGCTGACACGTAGGACGGTACCTTTTGGCCATTCACATGTGTACCAGGTTGCAAATAAGGTATCCCTAGCAAGTGAGATTTGATCTATGAAATCATCTGTCTGTGTGATCTTTAATGGCCGGCGGGTCAAGTTGTGGTTTATATAGGCTATGCCTGTACGACCTAGGCCATGTTTATGACCTGACTCTATTCCGCCCGAATTTTCATCCTCTATTTCATCATAGATCGCGATGAAAGGTCACTAATATCGCGGAATAAATTGGCTGCCAAATATCCATCTAGACGCGCCCTTCCGTTTCTGCCCCGGGCCTGTCGATGCAGCTACATCCAGTGCCCGGGCACTGCACTGTCACTTACATCAAGCATCGCCATTATCATTTCCAGCGCACATGCCTCGCAAACGCCCGTGTTCCAGCTCTAACGCCAGTGTGAGTAGAATTAGACCAGACAGCTGCCCACCAGTCCTTGCCAGTGCCAGCTAAGAAGAGCACAAACATAACCCCAAGTTCTTTCCCCATGTTCGACCTTTCTTCCTCTCCCACTCTCAACATGGACAGATCACAAGCATCAACACACATTCATCCACAGCTTGAAAGCTCCAATAAGCGCCCTATCAGCAGGGTTTCTTCGAGATCGCCTTCACAGGCACAGGTTAGCAAGAGAGTCTGCCACCAACAAGATAACGTGGACGCTCTTGTATGTGCTTCACTTCTCTTCCTTTCGCTCCCCTTCATCCATATGACTCTAAAGAAGCACCTTGTTCACGACCTCAGCTAACATATCATCATAGATGATCCATCAACCCACTCCTGTTTCAGCGACGTTCCCTACCGTCGCTTTTTTGGAAGATCTGACTTCTTCTCAAGAAGCCCAGTCTCTTGAACTTGTCGACAACTGGCTAGAAGACATCTATCCAACTGACTTTGATCGTCAACGGCAGTCTCGTTCTGACAGCTTCTTCTGTCCTATTATTGAAGAATCCGCTTGTGCAAGAGTAGTTCAGTCAGCACCGCCTATCATGGCTTTCAATTTTCACCCTCCTCAGGGCCGCCGAGGCAGTGGCCAGGCTCCTACTCCTGGTTCGTCTGGCCCTTCGGGCATGTCTCGCGGACAGTCTCGACCATCGGCTGCTTCTCCCGCAAATGACTCCGGTGTCACTGGCTCTGGTCGAACTGGTCCTCTGGTTACAGACCCCCAGTATGAAGATATCAACCTCGCCGCCAACAATATCTTCCATCGAGACCGCCGTGAGCCGTTTCCCGAACATGTTTTCAACCTTGTTCAAATTGCTCAGCGTCCTCGAAACTCGCCTACTCCTTCTTTCACCGAGTTCAACTCAGATGATGCCCTTGCTGGCCTTGAGCGAGGTGCTGGTGAGCCTACTGTTGAACAGTACTTCCAGAACAACCTTGTCCCGCAGCCCCTTCGCGGCGACCTTTCTCCAGACGTTCTTGTTGGCTACAACATCTCGGGCGCTTTTAGTCCCCCTCAGCGCATGCAGCTGGCTACGATGAACTTATCATCCGCCAACAACGACGGGCTTTGCCTTCCATTCTTTGTGCTCGAGTTCAAAGGCGATGGACCCTCCAGCAACGGCAGTCTGTAGGTAGCGACAAACCAATGCTTGGGGGGTTCTGCTTCCTGTGTCAACGTCGCCGACAAGCTCAACCAGCAGCTCCGACAGTGTCAGCGACAAGAAGTCCGTCAGGTTGACAGCTCTTCTTTCAGCATCGCCATGAATGGGACCGAAGCTCGTCTGTACATTTCCTGGAAGCAAGAGGAACTCTTCAACGTCCAAAAGGTTCGAAGCTTCGCTCTCCAGGAACCTGATCACTTCCTCGAGTTTCGCAAGTATGTGCGCAACATCATCGATTGGGGTCGGGACGAACGTCTTCGCGCCATAAAGGCCGCCCTCGACATCTTAATTGAAGAGAGACTCAAGGTTGCTTCGAAGAACAGGCCTCCGCCCATCGACACGTCTGGCGAAAGTTCTAAACGCCAGCGATCCAACTAAAGGATTTAACTGAATGTCTTTTCATTACCGGAGGGCATGGCGCTGAGGTGGCACTTTATTTAGCGCTTATACAAGGTCGAGGAAGTTCATGGGATAGAGAAACTGGATTGGTAAAATGGCTCTCTGGCGGGCATCTCGTTGAAGCTCTCATCATTGTGGATTCAATGTAAGATAGTTAAGCTTTTCAGGTTGCAATAGGCTTCTTGCCCGGTTTCCATACAGGTACAAAAGATGAATCCAGTAACAGCAATCCTTTTGGCCCAGTTAACCATCAATCAGGAAAAGAATGGCGGTGCTTGTAGACCAAATAATTCCAGGATCCCCCAGTGTCGGACTGAAACCGTGGGTTCAACGCCGTGGTTCTCATGCACGAACAAGGGCAGGCCAACGCGAGCCCATCAACGCACAACCCGGGTTCCATCCGAGCGGGCAATAGTAAACTGTCTCTGGCTTCGACTGCATGCTGGCCTCAAAGCCGTGATATGGCTCCTCGGTCTAATTTGGTGACGTTGGGATAGTTTGTTGTGAAGATGGTTCTCAGCGTGTTATAATCATGTCCCACCGGTAACTCCAGGGCTCTGACTCTCAAAAGTGAGGAGTCTCTCGATCTTTGTCTAGCAATGGAAGATGATCCGAGATGTTAGTTAGACTTTTCCATGTATCTAACTCCATCTCATCACTAGACAATTGTAATAGTTCTGGTGCTTCTAAGCTCGCATTCGGAGTATCAGAAACGAAGGGGGTGGCAATTGTTGGACGCACAAGGTAAGCAAGTATTCAACACCTGTAGTTCCATACTGACATGAGATAGGCATGGGAAGAGGTTAAGAGACAAGAGGCTATAAATAATCCTTGAACGACAAGTCCAGAACCGAGTCTCTCTGCAGCAATTGACCGTACGCCAGGCTTTTAAGACGTCCTAGAAAAAACCAAAGCATTTTATATCATAAATGAAGTTCATATTGAGTTTCTGGAACTCTTAAAGGGTATCCTAAATATACAAATGGTTCATAACAGTCAATCTAATCAGCGATTCTCTTCAATCCTCGAATCTCCTCAATTTCAACGCTCACCATTCGCAATCTCTTTACCACGATGAATGACCACCATCAATGACCAGGTTATTTCCCGTCATGTAGCTGCTCGCATTGCTCAACAGAAATAGCGCGGCACCCTTAAACTCCTGCGTCTCGGCCAATCTTCCCATCATAATCTCCCTCTCCCACTCCTCGCGCAAACCAGGCACTTCATCAAAGTTACTCTGCACCATAGGTGTCATGATATGACCAGGGCTGATGCAATTTACGCGAATTCCGCCCGTGCCGTCTTTCTTGATGGGGCTCCATTCCATGGCTAGACTGCGAGCGAGTTGAATCACGGCTGCCTTAGAGGAGTTGTACACAGGCGAAATAAGACCACGGTTCGCTTTGAGTCCGGAGATACTGGCGATCATACAGATACTACCGCGCTTTTTGTACTTCATCATTTGTTGCGCAGCGGACTTGGCTGTCATGAGGGCGCCTGTGTAATTGATGGACAGCATGTGGGCGACTTCATCAGCTTTGTAGTCGATAGTAGGCGAAATGTGCTGGACTCCTGCTGCGGCTATCACGCCATCGAGACCCTGATTCTCGTCCGCGATGGCACTAATGAGGTCGTCGAGACCCTCGACGTCTTGGACATCTTGTTTTCGGTAGTGAAGTGAACCACCCCATTCTGGAACTACGCGGCTCAGGGCTTCTGCCCAACCCTCATCGGGATGATCAGCGCGATCCAAACAGTAGACTATCGAAGTAGTTAGTTCTTGTTTATGAAGTTTAGAAGCCATTTACGTACCCTTTCCGCCGGCCTCGACCAGACTCTCCGCTAGAGTCAGACCTAGACCTTGTGCGCCTCCTGTAACGACAAATGTCTTTCCTGCGAGATCAAAGTCTGAGAAACGATTGCGACCAACGTTTGTTTCTCGTGGAAGTTTGAGCTCATGTGCTGGATTCTCTCTGGGGTCTGGATTCATGGGCTTTGCATTGGTGTTGTCTGAGGTGTGCATTGCCCGTTGGAAGATGGGCTTGGAGATGCATGGTACCCGCTGGAGGGGGGCTATCCTCCAAGTAGAGGACGGCTTAGTAGAGATTGCGCGGGTCGCACGTTTGAGTATTGTTGCAGACATGTTAAGTTGACTGAAAATGTGACGATTGAGTTGAAGTTACGAGACATGTAGGCAGAAGCGATAGCCAAATATATGTCGAAGCAAAACATCGTGAAGAAATTGCTTCTACTTATTGAACATTTATGATGTATTCCTTTCTTGCCCCTGCTGTTGCTCCTGTGCCTGAATCCGAGTATCTGGTTCGCGGAAGCTGACGTCCGGGCGACGTAACGATTACTTAAGTGTCTCTAGGTACAAACTCCCAGATGTGAAGCACCGCGTATCATCTTGGCCACGCGAATGCCCTCTAGGATCTGGGGCAGGGATCCAATGCTTGAGGTAGCCGGAGCGTTCTGTCCGCCTGTCAGGGACTTCAGCTCCGGTCATGTTACCATGCATATCAGCTTGGCAAAGGGTAGGATTTATCTATCACATTGTGGATTGACGTCTCCAATACATCATTGACTGTTGGTCCGCTTTTCGTTTGTGTCGCAGATCAATGGGATGAAACAAAGAGAACACAGATGAGGCAAAAGAGCGGTCGCGTGTGTTCGGAGGCTGTGTTGTGCCTGAATTATTCCCTGTCATGTCCGTCTGACGGGTGACATGGGCTTGTTAGTGTTTCCCATCTCACTAATGATGCAATTGTTGCCGCACTAAACACCACCTTTACAGTCATCGTGAAAATTTAATTAGTGATGAAGTCTCCATCCTTTAATCTTCTCAATTCAACATGAAGCTCCGGTGAGAACTTTTTCTCATGCATTCCCGGAGGTCAAGTCCGGTGAGATGTGGTTATATGGCCAAGGTACAGGCGTCCACCTAGGTGTGTGTTGTACATGTTCAGCGATCGACCCTTATTACGCACGAGGCTTGTGACCCTGCATCTTCTGGCTTATTCTACTCCGATTGCCCACGTAAGTTGATAAAGTGTGCTAGAGCAGCATTTTGCTTGATTTTGACGTGGCGACTACTCTCAGGGCTGGCCCTTTCCCTTGCGAAGCCATTGGTGCAGTCGTGCTTCCTCCAAGACCTGAGACAGTCTTGTTCAATGGACACAGCATAGACACGTGTACAGATCAATAGTAATCTCCCCCGTGCCCGGCTCATGTAAGCGTATAATCATGACCAAAGGTTAATCAATCGCACAGTGTGCACCTACGGTAGCTAGTCGAGAGGAAGTTTGAGATTACTTGATATTCGGTCCATACCCCCGCTCATGTTCTCTCTGGGAGAACCTTTGAGATTATCAGAACCTAGAACATAGTTGTCTCTGGATAGAGAAGGCAAGAAAGAGTTGGCTCGTTCTGAGGTATTGAACAGCGAAGAAAAATTCTCTAGGGAGTGCCTCCCGAGACACATCCAGGGCATTTTCAGTATCACCTTGAATTAAATGGGCAAGCTTTCCTTAACCTCTACATCCTTTCTTTGAAAGAATTGAATAAGCGAGTGATATTTAGTTTATAATGAACCTCGACAAGCCCAATTGCAAGTCTACTCTCGTTCTTAGCAGCAAGTCAAAGACACTTCGATACGAGCAAATGCAGCATGATTCGTGATCACACACCGTAGTCTTTCGATGCAGCGTTGATTCCATATCATATACTAGATCTGAATGAAAGCCATGCATATATCCATCGAAAACGAATCCAGGTCTTCGATTGAGATCCGAGTGTCTCGGCAGAGAAGAATTCTCAAGTTCAAACAACCCAGGTCCCCTGGTCATTGAGCTTTTAGAGCCTGATGCAAGTCAATGCCGTTACGAGAGAACTTCGATTGAGTAGCGAAGAAGATAAGAGCCTCTTATTGAATCATTGAAAGCCAAGATCTGTCGCTAAGATCGCGTGGCGCGAGCCCTGAAAGGGGCACGATGAAATCAGGAGGCGCCAATAAGCCACGCATAGCATCAATGGCTTGGCATGTCCAGGTACGGCTTTGTAGACGCCACCAATTTCTCAACTGCGACATTTCCATATCTGAACGGATTTCCATAATAAGTTTGGCAGGCGGAAATATCGCAACTTCAGACAAAAAAAAAGGGTGTGATCACTAACATACTTGTTAGAGCAGAGGCCCTTTAACTCTTGTTAGGTGGGTACTAGATGAGGAATTCAAGACTTATCTGCCGTTATGATTTACTAATGCAGGCTCATACCTGCTTGTAGCTGCTACAAGCTTTAATTGGAGAATATCCTGTTGTCTCAGTGGTAGTCCACGCTAGACAAAAACAGACTCACACGCCATGTTTGTCGAAATGCATCGTTTCCAGCTAGCTATTGTAACCGGCGAATTCGAATCTACAATTCACTTGATCTTCTCTTCATCTCTCTAAAGTAACAGGAGCCTTTTCTATCCCGTCGCTTATGGTATATGACCGTGCTGATACACAACGCTCAGCCATTTCGCGAGTGTTACGCCCAAGCCGAAATAAACTCAAGAGGCGGCTTCGGGCCACGCGATTGACAAGTTATCTGTTCTTGGTGCCACATCTAACAGTTTTGCCATGATCGAATCCGGCATTATCGCTTATATCGTTCTGGAACCAGAGAGATTGACCAGGGAGGAAGAGAGCCATTGGATATGACAGTGGTGCATGACTCGCTGTCATTCTTACTTAGTACTTAGGAACGGATTATTTTTTCCCGGGCCAAGACAAGTTCGGTAGCTCACGTGGTACGCGCGTGGCACGAGATGGGCTTACGAGAGGCATTCGGTATTGAATATCATCGTGAATATGTCTGAGATAGCTTTCACGTCCAAAAACGGCCACGCCACCATCTGTAGTTAATAAAGATTATTCTTCGGCTATCTCAAACATGCCGTACCATACCACTGGTCAAATGATACCAAGGACAGAAAAGTTCTCTCGTTTGGGCTTTGTGGCTTGGGAGATCGAGCTAAGAGATTCGTCCGGGTATGGGCATTCCCATTGCAGATCTAGGGTTCCCGTCCCATACCAGACAATCCCATCCCAAGATTTAGATCGAGTTCTAGAAGCTCGTGGGATTGATTCCGTTCCTGCATCAGAGGGCTGAATGGCTGGTAGCTTAACCCAACTAACCCAAGCCATCTCAACTTAGCGCCTTTGGATCTCTCAATTAGAACCATAGCTTGTGATTTGAGTTTTATCTTTACTTCATCAGTCTTCAGGCGAGCTATCTCCCATTCTTGGGTCTGGAGTGCAGAACTCGGTTGTCTCGGCTCTGTAAACGGTCAATCCCCTGATCTTGGCAGTGGTTCTCGATGCATTCTAAAAACAGGCAAAGTCAATCAAAGCAATAACAGACTCGTTCTTAATCTCATCTATAAGAACGGCGATAGCACCCCTGTAAGTCCTTTTGCCCGTCCGATATTTAGTAGCAGTAATCTTGTTCCATATGGGTCCTCAATCTAAAATCTTCTTAGCGACAGTGCTGGCGCTGTTGTTCACATTTGCCAATGCTGTGGCTCCCATCGTCGATCTTGCTTATAGCAAGTACAAGGGTAAGGATCTTGGAAACGGCGTTACCCAATGGCTCGGTATGCGATATGCCGCGCCGCCAGTGGGCCAGCTGCGGTTCATGCCTCCTCAGGATCCTGTTCGGAGCCGCCAGACTAAAGACGCAAGTAGCGTAAGGAGCACCTATTTCTCTTGCTCTACGATCATAAGCCATAGCTAACAAAAGATTCCAGTGGAAGCTCAAGTGTATTGCGGGAGGCGTAAGCTCCAAGTTTATTGGCAAGACTCAGTCCGAAGACTGTCTATTTATCAACGTCTTCGCACCTACAGGAGCCACCACGAAATCCAAATACCCCGTGTTTCTCTGGATTCAAGGCGGTGGTTTCAACAGCAATTCAAGACCAATGGTCAACGGTACAGAGCTTATTCGAACCTCCGATCTGAACATGGTCGTCGTGACGCTCAACTACCGCGTATCAATCTTTGGCTTCTTGTCGTATGGCGATCAGATGGTACCTAACATCGGCCTACTCGATCAAAGAAAGGCCATGCAATGGGTTAAGAAGTACATCCACAAGTTTGGTGGTAATCCCTTGCATATCACCCTTGGTGGTGGTTCTTCTGGCGGTGCCAGCGTAGCCTTCCACCTCACAGCATATGGAGGTAGAGACGACAGGCTCTTCCATGCTACTGCGGCCGAGTCGATTTCAATTCTCCCCACTTTGACACTTGAAGGTGCAGCCTACCAAGGAAATAGCGTGGCGGCTTGGCTGAACTGCACTGACGGAGATGTCATGACATGTCTACGGAACAAGACGGTCAATGAGGTACAAGACGCCAACTTTGTCTTTCCATATCCCGGAGGAACAACTCTACCCCATAGTATGTGGGGTCCTGTCGTCGATGGAGACTTTATACAAGACGCCCTTTACAGCTCTTTCGCCCAGGGTAAGTTTATCAGAGTACCCTCAATCTTCGGTTCCACGACCAACGAGGGCTTGAGCTTCGTCCCGTCTTTAGTTCCCTCGCAGTCAGTGGCCAACGATTTTTTCCAAGCTGAGTATCCTCTTTTGAATTCGACTCAGGTGGATCAAATAAACACTTTATACTCTAACCAGAGTACCCCTTGTCCGAGCTATGGCTGCCTCAAAGAGCAAGTGAGCAATTCCTACGGAGACATGCGATTCGCATGTTCAGGTATCAATTTCTCGGGCTTAATGTCCTCCTGGATACCCAATAAAACCTGGAATTACTGGTATAACGTCCAAGATGCAGTGGGCGCTCCAGTGACGCATTCCGTCGAGGTATACGCTTTATTTGGCCCTGGTTATGCGAGCGGTTCTGGGCCGTTAAGCTACCTCCCCGGAGGCATCAATGCCAACATGACGGCGGTTATTCGGGGTTATTGGGCAAGCTTTATCCGCTCATACAACCCCAATACGTTTCGAAATGCCAATACCAGTGTTTGGGGTCCCTATTCGACGGCGGTGAGGCAACGAATGGTGTTTGATACAGCTGGCCAGACAAGCACGCAGAATATGACTCAGACTCTGCAGGATAGATGTGACTATTTTGGGTCTATTGGTGCTCTTGTTCGGCAATAAGTGAATTTCTTGGTGTTTTTATCATGACTCGTGGGTAAAAGGAAAAGGGGCACGGCGTTATGGCGCGGTTTATTGGATAGGCGTTCAGGAGCATGGCATCAGCAATCTTCTACTATATGAATAATGAATCTTTAATATCAAAATTTTCCATTACACACTGGCTTTACCTGTTTCATACCTTAGAATAGAAGTGAATCCTCCGTAGGTCGGTGCCTGCTCTTGTGTGCAGCAACATCACTCGGAGCCAAACCGGTCCTGATAAAGCAAGAAAGGTTAATGAGCTGCATTCGATATCTGTTATGAGGGGTCAGCTGTCACATTAGAAAACAACGGAAAACAGTGGAATAGAACACAGTTTTCTTATCCCATCTTGGCAGAATTACACCTTGCAGAAAAGCTTATCACCCCTTCTCCCAAAGTTCTTATAAAAGTCTACTCCCTCTTTTCTCTGAGGCACGTCCCCTGAATGGAAAAAATTCTCAAAATGGCACGCCCATTCCATCCAAAACAATTGACTTACAGGAATAATGACTAGAGCCATTCTGTCAACCAGTACGGGGATGAGTGTTTGAATGTGAAAAGGGCCCCCAAAATATATAGGGGCCGTATGGTGATGCCTGGCCGATTATTAGTTTACTACTATGATAGCAGTAAGAATAAGAACCCTCCAACTTTACAAATTTGACCTCCTGATGCAAACTTGACTGAACATTTGTGTGCAGAAAGGCGATGGAAATTTATTCAAAGTTCAAGAGAAGGTTCGCCTCATATTCACATGCTGAGAAGGACAATATGCATGAACCAAGTTGTTAGGTTCAATCTTCGTCCTAGACACTCTAGTGTCCAGGAGCTGTTTGTCCTGTCGCAATGTTTTCCTTCATCCGCTCATCCTTTTCCTCCTCCTTCTGCAACAACTCACCAGCGCGTTTTCGCGCATCTCTTTTCCCTTTGTTCCAACACAAAACGAATTGTTATATGCGCATACTTGATCATGCCGCAACAAATCATATCGCTACCGAGTATCTTGAGGGACAGACATGATGTTTTGGTGTTCTGCCTGGCGTGCCTGTATACCACAAGTGGACTCCGCTTTGCACAGTCTCAACATACACCGCAGCTGTGGGCAGCATCTGAAATGGTCATTGGCGGCCCAAGACCACGACTCGAGCTCCCTCTCGACCAAATACGACGTAGAACCACGCAGCTATTTGAAGTATGCCACCATAACTTCACTTTCTTGGTCGGGGGACCAGACAGTCCAGATTCAAGGCCTCCCCTGTCCTCCATGGAGAGAGAAGAAGAATACTTCAGTATTGTGACCCTACAACTTTCCGGACTGTGGGGGAGGACATTGGACCGACCCATGGTCCAATTTCTGGTTAGACAGATCACTATGGCACGGTTCTTCTATCTCCGCTCCACTATGGGTCAGCGGCCTCGCGCGGATAATGCAATCGCCTGCGACGCCAACATCATGTTACTCAACATCATTACCCACGAAAATGCCCTTTGTTGGCCAATTTCCTTACGTGCCATTGGCTGGGATCAACAACGTGCCCTTGGCTTCTTACTCGATACTTGGGAGACGAGAACACTGCTTCCGAGGACTTCACCTCTGCCAGTTCTATCCATTCAGTTGGTTTCAAGGCTTAGGTTGCAAGTGTTACGGCGGTTGGTGAGGCCTCGTCAAGCAAGAAGGCAGAGCTATTATGTGGCAGCGGGAGGACGACAAGCGGCATCGGAGGCGCGTTCACCGAGTGCAGAGAGTGCACCAGATTCAATCGACCTGGCACGGTATCTTCCACCACGACGATAGCATCTTGGGAAATTTTGAATTCCGAAAAGCACGGAAGCGGAGTCTAGGCCTGTTTGAAATTTTTGGGTGGACAAGTGAACCCGAGGAAAAGTTTGGCATTGAGGAATTAATGAGTTTTGTTTTTAGTTTGTTGGGAATGCTCATTGGTACCGGGTGTCTCGTTCGCAGCAGTTTGTGTGGCATCAAATCATGAGTAGCATGATAGTTGATAGCTAACCATTGATGTAGTCCAACGAAGATCGGTGTCGAGTTTCGCAATTGGTGCATAGACTGAGGGATTGGTTGGCAGGGTGATCCCATGCCGACATTCAAACATCTGAGGGGTTTGAAACAAGCTTCGGATATGATATGCGAGAGTTTTGGGGGGGGTTTAGGTCATATAACCTTAATCTGAGAATACCAGGCTGTTGTTTCAACCTTGAGGTCGCGATATTAGTCTAGGGTAAGCAGCCTCGCATTCATGAGAAGATTTGTTCGCCTCGTGATTGTTTTCTATGAGTGAAGATGGAAAAGAAAGCACAATACATAAGTGCTATATTTATGTGGCTGTCTCTTAGGTGGTCAATGTCAATTTATGGCTTGTCGCCTTTGTAGGGATATCGAGTTGCAGTTATCTACACTACACAAGTACTTAGTAGACGCTGCAGGTTTCCAGAGTCGAGTTCCACGCATATAACTATGTCTCTTCCTATTGGCTGAAGCGCAGTTCGTCCGTTCAGCTCTGCAGGGGCTTGAGCTTGGCCAAAGTTGGCGTTGTGCGATGACGAAACCTGCACGTGTTAATAACAAGATACAGCGCTTACTGATGAATCTCGAATGATGATGAGAATTGGGATTGGTGATTATCTTGGGAGCTAAGTAGAAGCTATTCCAAGTTAACTGCAGTCGAAACCTTGCACGTGAGATAGCCGAGAGTCATCAGGCCTTGCTTGGCTTGCTAGTGCCCGAAATGTTGTTTGTGACGTCTTTTCACGTGCTTGCTGTGAACAAATCAATTGTCGTCATCGAAGCTATCACCACCATGCAGATTAGCTTGGATAAGCGTTTCAGTTGGTGTCGCGTGTGACTGATTGTGGCATCAACAGGCAAATCCAGCACCTGGACTCTAGATATTGCGAATAGCTTCACAGCACTCCGCCCTTGATCAATCAATTACCAAGTCTCAGACAAAACCCCCTTTCCAGCCTCTCCAGCTTTCCCTTTCCTTTGCCAACCTCCTCATCCATCTCCCCCACTTCGAGCTCCCTCCCGTCGGGTGTGAGATAGCGCCCAACCCCCGGTCCATTGCCCCTCTCCACCCACGATAGGCAGCTGATTTAGCGCCTCAGCTGCTGAACCGCTCTGATATTTCAACGCTGAAACCTGAACCGAGCCCTGGAGCTTGGGGCATCCAAAGCGGGGGCAGGCTCGTCACTGCCACATTCCATCACTCGATCCCCCTGCCTTGATTTACCCACATCCACAGTCCACAGAGTCCACACAACTTCTTCCTTCTTCCTTACGACATCGTCATCCATCACCATCTTCTGACAACAGTAGAAAGACTACAGCTCGCCCTCAACAACACAGCGAGCGCATAACCTCGACCTTTTCTTCAAATCTATACTAGATCGCATCCTTTCACGACTTTCACATCTTTAGACGCCATGGCTCCCCCGCCGAACCCCAATCTTCCTCTCCAGGAGAGGCTGCTGGCCCTTGCCAAGACCCTTCAGTGTACGTGGTATCTTCAGATGCGACCTTGTGCGCAGACGAAACAATGAGATCGCATTGCTAACTCGGGGCTTCTTTGTTACAGTCGGTTGGTTTGTCGGGTATGTTGCGTCATGAACTCTGCCTTTGTTCCGCCCAGCTCCAGTGCGACGAACTGGCCACGATAGCTGTTTTGGACAGCTGAGCCTCCAGCATTGGAGCTCTCATCACCACCAGATCGCAAGACTCGTTACTAACCAGCTTTCTCCTACTGCAGACACCTTACTCTGATCCTGACAACGATCCGATATGGCTTCTCTTGGCTCCGAATGAACTACTACACTCGCATGGCCCAGTTCTCCTACCGTACTGCCTTCGTTGCCGCTGCTGCTACCTATGGCATTGTCGTCTACAAGACCATGCGCGCTCGCGCAAAGACTGGTGCCCGCCCTGCTCCCAGTGCTTTGGCTCTCCTCGCCGATGAGAACATCCAGTACCTTGGTAAGACCTTCCTCAGCGAATTGAGTTTCTGCAATTGCGCGACCACGTGCTGACTGTGAACAGCCATGGCCCTTGTCTGGCTCTTCTCGCCCCAGTACCCTCTCGCCCTGATCCCTTACACGATCTACTCCGTCTTCCACGTTGCTACCTACACCCGCGCCAACCTGATTCCTGCTGTCCTTGCTCCCAAGCCTGCTCCCGAGGCTGATGGTGCTTCTCCCAACCGCCGAGCTTCTGTCAACAGCCCTCTTGCTGACCAGATTGGCGCTTTCGTCAAGGAGTACTACGATGCTTCCATGGCTATCGTGTCCTCCCTTGAGATTGCTCTCTGGATCCGCATTCTGCTGTCCGCCATTCTCTTCCAGCGCCGATCTTGGATCCTGATTGTCCTCTACACTGCTTTCCTCCGTGCCCGTTTTAGCCAGAGCTCTCATGTCCAGAACTCCTTCTCTCAGTTCAGCGCCCGTATCGACTCCCTTGTCGGCGCCCAGGGAACTCCCCCTGCTGCCCGCCAGGTCTGGCAGACCATCAAGGATGCTAGCAAGCAGTTCCACGACGCTACTGACGTCGGTAAATACGTCAGCGGCCCCGCCAAGAAGACCTCATAAGCTCGACAATGGCGGTTCGCACAGCTTTGAAGCTCTTCAGAACTGTATGCTCACTGCATATTGGATAAGGAGCTCTGCTTGAGCGAAACGAGACAAGATAAAAGAGGACCATGACGTTACGATTAGGACCTAAGCTGCCTGACAGCTAAAGACGCGACGACGATTTCAGAGAACGTGGTTGGATGATTGTGACAGCCACCACTTGAACAATCAAGCATGATGGGGAAAAGAGGCTCGGCCTCACGATTGTACTTTTTTATCCTATACTTGGGGGGCTTTTCAGGTGACTGTCTCCATGTTTGCGGAGGAGTTTTGTGGGCTGAGCATATCGGCTTGGCTTGACACAAGCGATTCAGGAACACATGGGCATGGGAATGACGGGGAAGATAACGAAGGAGACTGGATGGGGTATGCGAATGGATTTCCTGGTGTTAGCTCTGTTGTATTCGAATTTCATATTGATCATTCTTACTTGTGTGGGCTGCGATGAGCCTGTGATGGTACCATAAGGAACTGACGTTTGCTTGACTGTCGTAACCCAATTCTTGTTGAAGTACTATACAACTCCAAGGAGCCAAGCGTGGCCAATGGACCTGCATGACACGGAGCTAAAATGGAAGACCCTATACAAGGACCGGTAGAGTCTTAAAATGTTGAGAGCAATGATGGTTACCTTAGGGTTTGGCATGGTTACAAAATACAAGAATAGAACATTGGATCAAACAAGAACCTCTTTGATGCTAGCGAATAAGGACAAAGTCAGCTCATGCTTCGACTGTCGTGCTTCCAATGAGCTACTAAGCCGGATCCTATGCGGATTCTATGAGCAATCAATTCCTATTCACCAATTAATATCCCGTGTTGCTGCTCGGCACAGCTTTGCCGTCCTGCTTTTTGCTGGTGATGATCTCAAGGTCCGATAAGGATAGTAGTGGGGCTCAAGACCATGACGTCGCCAGCCCAGGTGCTCGTATGTACCTTGAATCTTGCGACCTCAGCCTGTTCTTCGACAACACCAACACCTCCTTAAGAATTCCTCTTTCTACCTAGTCGAGCTCGAATAATCCGTTTTATTCCCATTTGAACATTTTGCACGACGCCGCGACTGCTACCGGTAATGGCTTCGCTCTTGCGACAGATTGTCGCGGGACCGCGAGCTCGGCATCCTGAAGCTGGCTTGGATCTGTGCTATGTAACAGATCGCATTATCGCAACGTAGGTTATACCATAGTGGGAGACCCTTTACCAAATGATCTCCATATGATCTCAAACAAGAGTTGGTTCCTTAGCCTAGTGACTCTGCTAACGCAACCTGGCTTGTAGATCTGGACCTTCAGAAACGTACCCACAACTCGCATATCGAAACCCACTCGACCAGCTTGTCAAGTTCCTCGACTCCAAACACGGCAAGGATTGGGCGATATGGGAATTCCGAGCCGAAGGAACAGGATATCCTGACGAATCCGTATACGGTCGCGTGAGGCACTACCCATGGCCTGATCACCACCCCCCTCCCTTCCGGCTCGTGCCTATGATCATGGCCAGCATGCGCAACTGGCTACATGGCGGCGAATTGGGTGGTGGAAGAGTCACAGATGACGGAAGACCTATCTCTTCAAGTAAGGACGCCCTCACACAGGCACAACGAGATGAGAAGCGCGCGTCGAGAGTGGTAGTCGTACACTGCAAGGCTGGAAAGGGACGCAGCGGGACAGTGAGCTGCAGTTATCTCATTGCGGAGGAGGGATGGAAGCCAGAAGATGCTCTTGCGCGCTTCACAGAGCGACGTATGCGTCCAAAGTTCGGCGCTGGTGTCTCGATTCCTTCACAGCTGCGCTGGATTAGCTACGTCGAACGATGGACTCGAGGCGGCAAGAAGTACACCGACCGACCTATCGAAATCGCTGAGATCCATGTCTGGGGCCTCCGTAATGGAGTAAAGGTAGACGTGGAAGGATTTGCGGATGAGGGCAAGAAGATTGACGTCTTTCACACATTCAAGAAGGAAGAGCGTGTGCTTGTCGACCCCGAAGCACCCGAGGAGAGCGGTATCAGCGATATGATCTGGGAGATGGCAGGTTATTCAGTCACCAAACAGAAGCAGAAGGCTCCTGATGAAGCACATTTCTCCGAAGCAACGAACCCTGGGGATACTACACCTCCACCCGCTGCTGAGGAAAAGGAGCCAAAAGGAAAGGCAAAGTCTATCAAGCGCAAGGGTACAGAATTATTGCACAAGGTGTCGCCAGCAAGTTCCCACAAGGGCAAGACCGATTCTGCGACTCCCACACCAACATCCTCAAAGACCGACGTTGCAGACTCAAACTCAGACGATGAACCCGGCGGTATGGCCGTTGTTCTAAGGCCCAAGCAACCGATCCGCATTCCCAACAGCGATGTCAACATCTCAGTCGAGCGTCGCAACAAGACGCCCAAGAGTATGGGTCTCACTATGGTGACGGCCGTCGCGCACGTGTGGTTCAACACCTTCTTTGAGGGGCAAGGTCCCGAGAATGACGGCAAATCTGCGGACAGTGGCGTCTTCAGCATCGAGTGGGACGCCATGGACGGCATCAAAGGATCTAGCCGCAAGGGCTCCCGAGCGTTTGACCGCATTGCCGTGGTGTGGCGTGTAGCCGGCACTGATGCTTTGCCCGAGGAGGTGTTAGAGCCCGAAGAGGGACAGCCAGTGCCGCAGGCTCGACCGGCGGATTGGAAGGGTGCGAATATCGAGGATCCAGATGCCGAGAGGGACCTGGGACTGAGGGTACAGAGCCCCGCGAGTGCGGATGTGAGTAAGGCGAGTAGTATCAAGAGCGCCGAGGGGTCTATTGAGAATAAGAGGGACACGGAAGAGATCGAGGGTGTCAAGTCAAGTGGACCTTCAGGAGAGGATCTGGCGATTGGAGATCATGGAGAGGTGAAAGAGGGTGGTAACGCAAAGACGACGTAGGTTGTTTAAGTTTCTATGGAAGTGATGATATCCGCATAGATACACCAATGGATTAGAGGTTATTGCAAGCATTATGGAAGAATACGTTGGCTAGATGAATGCCAACTTTTTATTCTTAATAGCAGTGGGTATCTTTACTTTGAACAGACTAGACATATCTAGGATGATAGAACATCAATAGTGTCTACCCCTCCCTCTATAGTGCCGGTCTCCTCGATATCCCCCATACGGTCCTCCTCGTCGATGATCCCCACGATCCCTGTGACCATGATAACCTCCCCTTCCACCCTCGTGGTGAGGCGGTGGCGGCACAGGCTCTTCAACCTCGACTTCATACTCCTCGAATTCTTCCTTAAAGTATTCAGCCGTCATCTCCTGCTCTCTCTGAGCAGCCTCAGGATCAAACACAAACCGCATTGTCCCATCTTGTCCACGCGCAGTGCGTCGTCCTGAAGCGTCGCCGGGCCATGACATTGATGTCGCCGGGGATGTTGCCGAGGCTGGTGTGGAGGGCTGGGGATCTTCGGCTTCGCAGCGGGAGCAGAAGAACAAGTATCGTGGTTCAAACGCCTTGTCAAGATCGTTGTTAAGCCGAATCTTGATGTCGATGATCTTGTTCTGGTCGAACTGCGCCCCAAGCTTTGTGGATTTGTAGTGCTGGACGTAGAGATCTAGTATGTCGAGCATCGTCTCCATCACGGCACCCTGGTGATATTGAGGCTTTGTCTTTGCGTACTCGCGGACTCTGTCAACGTGCTGCTCTGTCATGAGCGCTGTGAGCTCCACGACGGCCATGACCATGGAGAAGGTGGTGCGTTTGATGGGGACAAAGGTCTTGTAGATGTCGATACACATGGCGTAAGCGGTTTCGAAGAATAGTCGGCCTTCTTCTTTGCCGAAGATGTCACGGACAACTTTGACGAGGAGTTTTTGGGGATAGCGCGTGCGGAAGTCGAAGCCGATCGTTTCGAGGATAAGACGCTCGAGGCAGATTATTATTTTGCCAGGGGCTTCAAATATCTAGGCAATGTTAGCGGAACGTCCATGACTGTTGTTTGGGCGGTATTTACCTTGTCATCGGTCGCGGCAGGTTTCTCGGGGTTCTTGACGTTGTATGCCGCCGCGAGAATATCCTTTGACTTCTTGATTGTATCTTCGACCTTGCATGCCACGAACAACGAGGCCAGCGCTGCGTCCTGGTAATTGTATTCGGCGTCTCGGAAGTTCAATCGAAACTTGTGGAAGTATGTGCAAGCCGTATCAAAGGTTCGAACAGGTCTATGTCGTCTCTAGTCAGTTCTCGTCAAGCTGGTTTGGGACAGGGTTCAACATACAGTTGTAAGTACTCCCTCACATTGTCAATCAGCTGCACACCCTGAAGGCGGTAGTTATCCTGCCTTGCTGGATCGCAGCCATTGTCCTTGAGCATGCGCCGTAGCTTGAGCTCTGATGTGTATTGGTTCGAGCTGGAGATGAAGCCTGGATGAGGTCCAATCTTGAGTACTGTATCGCCATTCGTTGCTGGAGCTTGGCCGTTGTTTGAGGGAGCCATCATGGGCTTTGCACGCCAATCCGGCCTGTAGGGTGCGAAAGTGAGGCGCAAATGTCGTTCCTTGTCGAGGTCGTCCGGTTTCGCTGGTGTCTTGCTCTGTCGCAAGAACCTATCAGGGTATCTTCGAACGTCGTTGGAGGGTTTTCGTCGCTGCCGCTTCGATTGATATGCAGTAAGCAAGAGACCTGAGGGCGATCGAATCGAAAGAGCTGCAGCGGTCGTCAGGAGCGCCAGTCGTTATGATGTCCCTATGTGTAAAATTGAAAATCACTTGTCATGATCAAGACTGTCGCGACGAGGCTGGAGCTGGTAAATGTGGCGCAGCATAGTGCAAGCCACATTTCGTGATATCTACCTAAGTAAGGTATTAGAACAGGTAAATCTCATCTAAGAATCACAATTTTATTTTTCACAATTAGGCAAAATTAGGTTATAATCTCAGTACGCTTTCAATTGATGGGCTCTCTTTATGACAATGATCTGCTAAACTCTCTTTCAAATCTCAAAACGCCAACCTATAGCAAGTAACGCCTGTCTATTCCAACCCCCAAATTGGGTATTTACCCTGTAACTTGTCAGTCAACATTGCCAATGGGATGGAGTATGCATGAGTTCCTACCTACAATGTTCACGACTTAAAAGCGGGCAAGCTTAACCGTGACTTATTCCAAGTCAGAGGATGGAACGGTAGGTACATGTCGGGAACCGTCTGAGTCCTGGAAAGCAGGGAAGGGAGAAGCAGCAGCCAGAGCGGCGCAAGAGACGACAAAAAGGGCAGTAAAGCTCATGTTGAAGTGGGTTCTGATGCAGCAGAGATGATTGTGGCTTGTGAAAGAGAAGGTTTTAGGCAAGTACTGCAGCGGTGATGAAGGAGTGACTTATATAGGACGATGGCATGAAAGAGAAAGAGTCTTGGCAACGATATACGAGGTTGAGCTGTGGTTTTTATATCTCTGAGGTGATCGCCGTTCTCTAGCTATGGTGAATTCCACTGAACCACAAAAGACAAGACCATTGATACGAATGATTCGCCAAAGCGTAAAGCGTCGTAATCTCAAGTCGCATCTTGTTCTTGAAACAATGGAGCGTCTGATCGTCAGGGCTCACTGCACCTGTTGCACTACTGTAACTGCCCGTTGTGCCGTTCAACCGGACTCCACTCCCGTCTGCAGGGCAAGGGGGATCTGCATGTTGGAGAGGTTGGAGAAGTCATTGCTGCATTGTGAAAGGCAGTATAATTCTTGAGCAGGAGGTTGGAAAGAAACTGACGATAGACTTCCATGTTTAATGAATTCATCACGACGTAATTGAGGCTGTAAGGAAGAAGGCACATCTACTTTCCGCAATGACCGGTTCAACCCCAGAGCTCATTCCTACAGCCGAGCCGCCCACCCCCGCGTTCCTTCCAGCTCCAATCCATCTAATGGTCATAGCTCACTCAAAAGCTGCCTGACGTCTTCAGCTCCAGGCAACTCTCCATCTTCATCACCATCATCATCCCCAGCATCCCCATCACCGCATTGATTCATCACAACACGCATCATACCCCGACTTTTTGGAGTTTCATCATTCGGAGTTCATCATTTGCAGCACATTTTCATCATCACCATGCTTTACCCTTCCTTGCTCCGTCTTGGCGTTGCCATGGGAGCTTTGGCTGGCCATGGCCATGCCGCACCCGCTCAGGCGAAAGACGACTTGGATGACACTCCACTCCCCATTGTTGTCTGGCACGGTCTCGGTGACCAGTTCAACAGCGATGGAATGAAGGCTCTCTCAGAGCTCGCTGATGCCATTCATCCTGGAACCTTTGTCCACACCATCGCTATTGACGAAGATCCCAACCAGGACCGCTCTGCCACTTTTACCGGCAACCTCACAGCTCAGGTCGAAAAGGTTTGCGAGGAGCTCTCCAAGCACCCTATCTTGTCTACTGCACCAGCTATCGACGCCATCGGTATCTCCCAAGGTGGCCAATTCCTGCGTGGCTACGTCGAGCGATGCAACTTCCCCCAGGTCCGCAGTCTTGTCACCTTTGGTAGCCAGCACAACGGCATCATCAAGTTTAGAGTCTGCGGAGCAAACGACTGGCTCTGCAAAGGTGCTATGGCCCTTTTGCGGTTCAACGTTTGGAGCACCTTTGTGCAATCACGACTTGTCCCTGCCCAGTACTTCCGCGATCCCAGTACCGAATCCGAATACAACAACTATCTCGAGCATTCTAATTTTCTCGCTGACATCAACAACGAGCGCGAGCTCAAGAACGAAAAGTATAAGGCGAACCTTGGCAGCCTGACCAACTTCGTCATGTGGATGTTTGAAGATGATACTCTGGTTGTCCCCAAGGAGACTTCATGGTTCGAGGAGGTCAACGGCACAGAGATTATCCCCCTTCGAGCCCGAAAGCTCTACCGAGATGACTGGCTTGGTCTCCGCGAGCTGGACCGCAACGGCGGCCTCCGTTTCCGAAGTGCTCCTGGCGACCATCTCGAAAACATGGAAGAGCTTCTCAACAAGACCATCGCTGAGTACTTTGGCCCATGGAGGCGAACCTTCGAGTCCGATCTGGGGAACCCCAAGGGAAATGGCCTGTTCGAGTCTGAGGAGCTATAGGACAGCGCCAGGATGTGGGACGAGTTGGATGACGATTGCTCAACAGACGACACAGACAATTTGGCCCACATGAACTTGGAGGTGCGCAGGGACCGTCATCAGGATTCAAAGTCCTTGGAAGGCCGCGATACCGGACTGGAAATTGGCGTTCAAGGTCCTGAAACGGACATCTTATTCGACTTTCCCAATGACATCCTGGATGATTATGTTTCTCGTTTCCTCCTTCCTGGCCTTGGACCTCAGACCCTCGATATTCTGGGGGACAGTTTTCCACAGTCACAAGCATCAGAACACTACAACGACGAATCGGAGCCCTACAATGATGAATCGGAACCCCCTCACGATGACGACAGGGAGACATACGATAAAAAAGCGATTTGCGATTGCGGAGGGGATTACTGTCATTGCGAAGAAGTGCCTCTGGACGCCCATGATGACGAATCGCATACTGCCGATGATGGTCTGGATGGCTCAGAGAATGTCTGCAGGTGTGTCAAAGAGGGAGACATTCAATACTGTAAGTGTGATCGTCCAATCGAGGGCCTTGATGCTGGCGATGAGGTTGGTTCTTCCGAAGCAAAGGATGAGAAAGCAGAGGACGAGAAGGTAGAAGATGAGAAGGTAGAAGATGAGAAGGTAGAAGATGAGAAGGCAGAGGACAAGAAGGTAGAGGACAAGAAGGCGGAGGATAAGCAAGATGAGGATCGGGAAGAAGAGGGCGAGGAAGATGAGGACGAGGAAAGTGACGATGAGGAAGAAGAGGATGACGATTGAGGTTGTTTCATACCAAGGCGCAAGGTTTTTATGGGTTTTTATGGTTTCATGGAGAATGGATCATGGTTAGGCAAGGCACGCGTGTGATACCACACATCAGTCAATATTGTTAGGAATGCAAGTATAAAGTTCGTTCTATTCTGGGTTTTACCACCCGTTCAACGCCCCAACACCGGTGCCGTGAGTAATTACCATGTTTTTAGTTATCAATGGCCTTCTTTGCCGTAGCCTTTTGCTTCCTCAATCGGGTCTTGCGGTCCGAGATCTGCTTGTCAAGCTTGTCGTCGTCGCCCTCGGGAGCCTGCTTCTGCTTCTTGGCCTTCTTCTTGGGGGCGGGAGCATCGGTCTCCTCGGCCTCGGTGTTGTCGAGCGACTTGCGCTTCTTACCGATGTTGGCCTTCTCACCCTTGGCGGCCTCATCCTCAGCGATAACGTCCTTCTCATCGACCCAGAGCTCGTCGGTGAGCCAGATGGGCAGAGCGGTAGTCTCAGGACCCTTGATATAGACGCTCTTCATGTTGCGCCACTTTTGAGGAACCCACTTCTCGACCATACCAGTAACGACGGCATCAACGTTGTCGGCGATTTGCTGGGGGGTCCAGCCAGAATAACCAATTCGGATGGAAGTGTTTGTGGTGGGTGCAAGGCTGACAAGGGCAGAGTCGATGGCCTTCTGGACCTCCTTGGCGATCTCAGCGGGAGTGCCAGCGTTGACGGTGCCTTCGGTCTTGACTCGCTTCTGTCGCTTGCCATCAACCTTGGGAGCCTTGGCCTGCAGGTTCACGGGGACGGGTCGCTTCTGTGTTGTCTTGTAGAAGGTCTTTCCGAGAACCTTGGGTAACCGGTTGATGATACGGTCGTCACCGAGGAAGATGTCGGCTTCAGCAAAGAGCTTCCTCTGAGCCTCATACTGGCTGTACTTGGCCTTGAGCTTGCCATAGTCGATGACGCGGGTGATGCGCTTTCCGAGCTCGGCGGGGAACTCTTCCGAGGCGACAATGTTCTTGTAGGCGCGCTGGGGCTCGGCGGTGATGAGGCAGATGGTGGTAGACTCGTCGGCGTTGAGCGAGTGAGGGAGAGAGATCTTGCCGGGCTGGAGACGGGCCTTGTCGGCGATGTGGCGCTTGGTGGTCAGGTTGAGCCAGACGGGGATGTTTGTAGGATCTTCATCGTCGTCGAGAAGGTTGCGCTTGTTAGACTCGTCGGCCTTTTGCTTGGAAGCCTTCTTGATGTGCGCCAGAAGGGCCTTTGAAGCTTTAAGGGTCTGCAACAACGATGGTTAGAACAGCACAAAGCTATGGCTTCGGGGATGAACAAACCTGATCAGGATCAATGGCAGCTACAGCAGTAGAGCCGGTAGCGACAACTTCTTTTGAGGGCGCCATTGTCGCAAATGGAGATGTTAAGATGGTAGAAATCCTCAAAGTTTCTTTGATAGTGGGGGCTTTATCAGTAGTCGGCGAAGGAAAAATAATTTTTTTTCTGCGATGGTTGGGCGGTCGGAATATGCAAGTCCCGGGCTCCGGCCATTTCGGCCAGGGGTCTTTAGCGCCTTTGTTTCTTGATGGGGCGGAGTCTGGAGGAATGACGGATCCACTTGGGTCTCACTCGGACGACGCGACGACGTTCGGGGCTTACAAAAAGATGAGGATTTGAATCTTACAACTGATTTTTTCTTGTTTAGGGACTTGCATTGTACATATTTCGGCATCGGTTCGCTGTTTGAGGCATCTGTTACACCATGGCCCCCGATTTACGAGATCCTGCCAATAGGAGAGCGTCCTGTGATCAGTGCAGTATGCCATGCCCACTCTTCTGCTTACATCAGGGATCTAGGTATGCTGATCAACCTGCAAGGACAAAAGAAGCTTAAATGTGACGGCGGATATCCAGCTTGCGGAAGATGCGCGAGCTTGACGGAGCCTTGCAAGTATTCGGCGCGTTTGCCGATGGGAAGACCCAAGAAGCGGAAACTGGGCTCTGAGAATGAGAGCAGCAGTGCTACCGTCACAAGCAGGACGTCACCGTCGGCCTTTTCAAAGAGTGTCTCTAGTGATACGGGGAGTGATATGGGTAGGAGAGCGAGCTACGATCAGTGTCTTCATCCTTCGGAGGACTTGTCGTCCGATATGATGTCTTTGGGGTGAGTTGATGTACGAATACCTTGACGATCTCGCGCTGACTCAGATTTAGGTCCGAGACGAATGTTGACCCCAAGTTGTTGGCGTTTGAATCAGATCCTGGGCAGCAGACCTGCGCATGTCTCGCGAGTCTGTATTTATCTCTAGAAGAGGTTCGGAAAGCAGATGACTTACCCTTTACTGCTCGATTATCGGTTCTGCGGCATTTGACGACGACAGCAGCCGGGATTATCCAGTGTCAAGTGTGTCCAACCAAGTTTCTGTGGGCGATGCAGAATGCTCAGCTTCTCAACACTCTGATCATCTCTATTGCGGATGGATACAAGAAGATTGTGAAATCAGTCGAAGACGAGACGAAACGCGCTCAAGAAGCCAACGAATCAAAGCTTTTGTACATCACCGAAGGTATAAAGCTAGATACGACATCTCAAAACGCAGGCCTGGATCCGATGGGGTTTCCGCTGAGTTTGCAACCAGCAGACTGGCAAAATATTTCAAACAAGGCTATCAAGGCCGAGCTTTTTGGCACAGCTCATTCGACGGCCATGTCCTTTATCACAATGTTGCAGTTAATGGAGGATCGGCAGCATATGTGGCACTCGGGCCAGGCTCATGTTCCCCCTGGGATCGGGACTCGTTTGCCCCATCAGATGCATGAGAAGGAGCCGCATTGTGTGTCGGTGGTGAAACATACGAAAGATATGATTAGTCACCTGTTGTTGGATGTTTGAATGTGGAGATGTACGTATGTTGTGTGTTGGTTACTGGCTATAGTTTGTTGCTCTTTGATACCCAAGACAATCATGTTTCATGCCCGGTTTGATTCTTAAATGGTTAGGGATGCCATGCTTATTGCCACTTTCTGTTTTTCTTGGGCTGCATGTTCTTTCCTGCCTTTCGGATTATCTGTGATGGTGGGCAAATGCCAGAATATTCGGCAACTACGTCCTTTATGGCAGCTGTGATTCAGTTATGCCTAGAACCCATCTTGCGTCTCTCGTCGCATTTTCAAATCTTGACCTCTTCATCATAAACATCACTTTCTCCAGTTTTGACTCCTGCATCATCAATAACCTTACAACATCTATCATGAACTACATCATCATGCCCCGCCAGTCACTCTTCCGGGGGGTCGAGGAAGAAGTCCGTAGACTGCCATCAACGCACTACGAAGTATTTTCTCAAGCAATTCGACAAGTCATCAACAGTCCCATCGCACAGAGGACCTTTGGCGAGCTCTTCGTGGGAAGACCGCTGGCCAACACCGCAATCGATAGACGCTCTGTACCTCGGAATAATCCCCTCCGTGGCAGGCCATCCGTCCTTCATCCTGACGCTGTTTCTCAAGTCGAAGCAATGATCAAAAAAATGGATATCGGTGCAGTTCAAGTATGCTCTGAGGTAAGTAGTTCTGGAAGGGATATCCGGAATCCACTAACACACGTTAGCTCTTGAACAGGTATGAAGCCACTCCAATAGACAACGTCTACTTCGGAAGTAGACTTGTAGAGATGGTCGCATTCGCTATTCACCGCCTGGCTCCCAGTTTCTACTTAGAATACCGTATGCGGTCAAACAAATCGGACTATATGGAAGGGATGCCCACGGATCCGGAATTGGCCACAGTCTATACTCGTCAGGAGCTGCGAGAGAACCCATTCAGACATTCCAGTTACCTCGATTGCGAACGGGGCTTCCCTCTACGTTGGAGGGATGAAGTCGGATTCTGGGCGCAGGGTCGCATATTTGGCGGCGTACTCATTTTTCAGCCCGAAGATTCCTCACCAACCCTCAGGTTCCGGGACAGGTCGATTTGCCTTCATCCTGACCGACGTGGAGATCCGGACATATGCTAGGAGCTTTTGGAAACGCAGAGGGATCGTCTTATGCGGTACTTACATGATGCGAACGCTACTTGCCCGCTTCCTCTTTTCAGACCGCCGATGATTCTAAGCAGCTATAAATCTTGCCACAGCCGCTAGAGACTTAGTGGATCGAGAGATACTGGCCAGAAACCTCATGAACGAGGTCGACAAAGACCTCAAGGAATGGAAACGGAGAATAGCTAGTACTCAAAGCGGAGAATGCGTTTAGTAGCGAGAATAGGTCGGATAGTTCTTACTTGTTAGGTATCGAAAGCGTGATTGAGAATTTGGCCATACTATTCATTACCACTACAGTATCGTGAACTGTTACTGCTTGTATGCCAGCAAAGCCTTCCTGGGCCCAACTCGATAATGCCCTCGGGATACAAGGCTGATCGCAAACAGAGAGAGGTGTTGCTCGTTTATGCCATAAATTCTATTCAATCTCAATTTAACAAAATCTCAAAAGGCTATATAATCGAGCACCAAGACTTGAAAGGGGTTTAGTGAATATGTTCTGCGAGCTCATGCTTTATAATGTTATAACGATACCGCAATTAATGACAGTATCCGAGTTATTTGTAGATGGAGTCCAGAGTATTGCTGAACTAACCCTCTTGAATGCAGAATGAGACCTGCAAATTCGCTACGGGAAAGATTCCTAAGCAAGAGAATTTGACGGGCGCATACCACATTTTCGGATAATGCTTAATAACCACGCCTGCGGCACAGAACGACCAGGGTAAGGGTGACAGGTGATTGATAGGCTCCGAGTATCCCGAGGTCTCAGCCATGCTCTGATTTTGATTCAGTCTTTAGCCGCGGCAGCATAGTCACGCCGTATTTGCCAAAGTACAACTGTTTGCTTCATTATCAACCTTTAAACACCAACAATCATGTGCCAAGACGAACAAGCGCCCGGCGCCCCAGAGGCAGACGTGAGTGATTTTCCACAATGGAGACGACGTACTGACACTTAGCATAGGCGCGCGAAACTGGGAGTATTTACTCTGAGTACGCTAGTGATGTGTCTGAGACCACCAGCGTGACTTCGTCCATCCTTAATTACCAATATGAGAATGGACGGCGCTATCATGCGTATCGCGCTGGGCAGTATCTTTTGCCAAATGACGAGGCTGAGCAGGAACGGCTGGACATTATTCACCATATCTTCACGCTTACGCTTGGCGGTGAGATTTGTCAGACCAAGTTGGATAATCCACAGTCAATCTTGGACATTGGAACTGGAACGGGCCTATGGGTAGGTGAGATCATAATTAGCGGGAAACATAGCTGATTTATAATGTAGGCTATGGAAATTGGAGAGCAGCATCCTTCTGCTGAGGTGATTGGAACCGATCTGAGCCCTATCCAGCCACAATGGTCTGTTTTACCTTCATCTTGACCGCGCTTATTGACACTCCCAGGGTCCCCCCAAACGTGAAATTCGAGGTCGAAGATGCAACCCAGGATTGGACGTTTCCTAATGACAAGTTTGATTTCATTCACGCACGAACTCTAGCCGGTGCAATCCAAGACTGGCCCGCTTTGCTTACCCAGTGCTACGACCACTGCAAACCAGGAGGTCAAGTCGAGATCTCAGAGGGAAGAGCCAACTTCTTCTGCGACGACGATTCTCTCAAAGAAGACATGGCCACACATAAATGGCTCATGGAATTCCGTCGTCTCAGCACCCCGATGGGCTTTGACATTGCGCCCAAACTTCCGGATATGCTCAAAGAAGCAGGTTTCGAGGACGTCGACTTTGTACAAAAGGTAGTCCCCATGGGAACTTGGCCGAAGGATCCTAAACTCAAGGAAGTTGGGAGATGGTTCCGGGTGCAGTTTCTGGAGATGGCGCTTGAGGCGTATAGTCTTGCGCTGTTTACGAGAGCGGGTGGGTGGTCGAATGAAGAGGCGCAGGTGTTGTTTGCGAAGGTGAGGGAGGAGTTGAAGACGAACAAGATTCACTTGTATACTTACTCGTAAGTGAAGATGAAGAGAGGATTTGGGAGTTTACTAATGGTTTCTAGGTCTTTTGCGACGGGGAGGAAGCCTGATGCGAAGGACAAGAAGGATTCGTGATGGTAGATGAGTTCTTGAGATCTTGATGATGTCGCTATGAGGATTGATGAGATATGAGATGATATTAAGCCTTTCGATTTGTTTTTGGCTGGAATGAAAATTGTGTTCACAGAATCCTCTGGTGACAAATTCCAGGCCAACCGTGATTGATGTATTCTTTCAGAGCTTCGTGACGCCGTTGTTCTGGGAGAATCTTATTCATTTCTCCTATCCCTACATTCTCGATATCTTTGAGAATAACCTTAGAATAGGAACATTGACAGTAGTAAGATCATGTTGCAATTGGCACGCGACTTTTACATGCAGCTTGCAGGGGTGTCAAACGCTACAATTCTGAACAGGCATTTAATGGGACTGATGTTGGTCCTGAAGAACTATCATACCATCTCGGGTATCAACTCCGCATGCAATACTGTGGCGCGTCTATCCGGTTACGCCGGCTGAAACGTACGTCGCAATGAGTGTTGTGCAGCGGTGTAGAAATAAACTCACTCTCTTCCTCCTTTGACTTCTCAACAACAATATATTGGCGTAATGGCTGAAGAAAGAACCACAGAGGAAAGACAAGCACCAGCTGACGTGTCTGGTCTTTTGCCTCCCCAGCATTGGGCTGAGGTAGCCGAGGTACGAAACCGCGCATCGTTGGCTTAGATCACGCAACTGATGGGTTGAGCTAGGAACTGGCTGCGGAGGATGATGCGGATTCAGCTCTGGGTGATGATGCTTCTGAGTCGACAGCGTCAATTGCATCGAGCATTGTTCAGTATAGGAACATCAGTGGTCGGACTTATCACCATGATATAGGCAACGCCCAGTATTGGTTGGTGGTCTATCCAGAGCTTGGCTAGTGCACTAATTGATGAGAGGATAGGGGGACGAATGATGAACAACAAAATGAGTCCATGGATATCAAGTCAGAATACCTTCGACGAGTCATAGGCAACTGCTGACCCGTGTAGCCACCACGTCTTGACTCTGGTTCTGGATGGCGCCTTGTATCTTGCACCGATCTCTAAGGATATCAAGGTTAGTATCTTGTTTTGTGGTTGGAGGTCGTTCTTCTGACCTCGCATAGAATGCAGTCGACATAGGAACCGGAACAGGTACGTCTAGAGTGGCCTTTCGCAAGCTGAATTCAAACTGACTCCCGTTCCAACTCTTAGGCATCTGGGCTATGTATGATTCGACATGTCTAACAAAAGATGGTTGGACTTGCTGACCTCAGTAGTGACTTCGCCGACAGCTTCCCTAATACCCAGGTTGTAGGCACAGACGTCTCGCCAATCCAGCCAGGCTGGGTCCCCCCGAACTTGAAATTGTAAGCATCATCTCGACATGTCACGGCTGTGACTCATGTTTTGCTAGTGAAATCGACGACTGCACCCAAGAGTGGACATTTGAACCCAACTCTCAAGACTACATTCACCTCCGCTGGCTCGTCGGGAGTATCGTTGACTGGGACAAGCTCTTTGCTGAAGCGTACAAATGTCTCAAGCCAGGTGGTTATGTTGAGAGTCATGAGGCTCTCTCACGAATGGACTGCGATGATGGAAGTATCCATGAGAAGAGTGCCATGCATCAATGGGGAAAATTCTTTGTTGAGGGCGGTAAGAAGATTGATCGTTCTTTTACAATCGTTGAGGACGAAGTGCAGAGGAAGGCCATGGAGAAGGCTGGTTTTGTTAATCTCGAAGAGCGTGACTTCAAGGTGGGTCACTCTCTGATCGAACAGAGAGGGACGTGTGCTTACGGTGCATTTTACAGGTTCCCATCGGCGGCTGGCCAAAGGATGTAAAGCAAAAGGAGATCGGTAGATATGCCCAGGCTACACTTGAGCAGGATATTGAAGGCTATGTACTGTTCATGGCCAATACGGTAGAGGGGTGGACGAAGGAGGAGGTGGAGGTGTATATCTCACTGCTTCGTCGTGAGCTTCGAGCGGGCAAGATGCATCCTTATTACAAGCAGAAGGTCGTCTGGGCACAGAAGCCAAAGGAATAGGGCTGATGCCCCTGGATGATTTCGTGGAATGTGGTAGAGCGCAGATAATAACAAAAGGTTGCCAAAGTTCGGCTTTGTAGTGGACTCGTGAAGAGGCGCCTGAAGCATAAAGCAGACGCCGACACTGAGCTCAAACCAAGCAGCTGGGAGTGAAGCGGCCGGGTTAATGGTACCAGCGGCCACTTAGTACGGTGGGATAATCAGGCAATTGTAAAGTCGTCGGGCATGAATCATACAACAAGGACATAAGAAAGTAAGATGACTCGAACTAGGAGCCAGAAGTTGGGTTCCAGATGATCAAAGTAGATGGATCTCGCGAATGAGGAAACTATTATAGGATGATGGTGCTGTGTCATAGAGGACTCAAGGGCGTGTTTGTCTGCCGCTCTCCTCTCGGTGCCCTAACGAGGAGCACTCAGGGGTTCCATATTGAAACAGGCAACAGACAGATTAGAATGGAAAGGGATGTGTGAGTATTCATCGAATCACTTGCAGGATACCACACCTGATGTAACCGGGCATCCATGGAATAACGAGGGACATATTGATCACCCCACCTTCAGCTTCAGTCTCAAAGAGTGGCTGAGTATGCAGCTTCTGTCAGGCCTCATATATCGTTTCTGACCAATTATTTATGTATCTCATACACACACGCATATTGAGCCAAGACATGCGTGTGCCCGTCGGGATCTGTACAAGGCCGTCGCGCTACGGCATGTTGAGGTCTGAAATGTAGATTCTGAATTCAAGAGCAAACACCTTACCAGCAAAGCAAATACATTAATCATGGAACATAGCTTTTCCTTTTAAACCCAATATCCCCATCCCCAACCAGTGGACAAAGCCAACAATGTGCCCCCCAATCCCCAACGTACCCCCACTCGTGTATCGGTATTCGATTCGTCCCAAGATCGGCGTCTTCGAGACAGTTGTCTCAGGCCCCCCAAAACTTCTCGATCTGACGGCATGTGCATGGCACGGCTCGGGACGAATAGCTAGGCATGTTGCTTCCCTCCATCGGGGCGTGGAGCTGCAGGTTTAACGCGGAATCGGCAGAGACAAGAGTCTGAAGCTTAGGGACACCCCTCGTCAGCGACACATTTTCATACGGTGGAATAATGTTTCATCGAGTCAGGTACTTACAGAACAAGCAAGAGAACTTTTACAAACACCACGAGGCTCCCTATCAGTGAGAGAAGCAATCCTTGCGTGCGTCTACACTGCGCCCGGGAACAGTCCGCGATCTGGGGTTGCTCTAGCTGCTCTTGGGCATGCGACCGGTCGGTGGAGCATGCACATCGAGAGCATGTGTTAAACGTGAAGTTGTACGAAGTGGTATGGTTACGGGTTTCGTAGTTATTGCCATTGATCTGGGGTCCGTCGCCATTAGACGTGCAACCGGAGGCAATGTATGTGTCGTTTTCGATATTGATCTTGGCATCGTCTGCATCTGATGTCGAGGGTTTCGTAGAGGCCGAGACGTGCCTGTTTTCTTCGGATGAAGGCATGCCCACCATGGACGGGCTCGTACCCGCTCTTGTCGTACGCTACCACTGCGCCCGTGCTACGGATGGATGGAGTTGCGGAAAGACAAATGGACAATTATCGTGTGTGTGGCCCACAGGCGAGGGTTTTTTTGCCCACCCCCAAGTAGGGTGTGGCCAAGTGACCAGGGACCCCCCTGGTCAGTTTGTCGTGTTCCGCATATTGATTGGCATGTTGGGCATGACTTCAGAATACGGGTACATAAATTTAATATTTGTGATCGGAACGCTGAAAACGAATTTATGCTCATTGACCTTTCCCAAATTTCGAATAATCCTATCTGATAAGAACCCGCGCCTGTCCCGTGAAGCTCGTGATGCGCCCGCAATAATGAAGATACCTTCACTTCGTTCTTTTTTTTAGGTAGGATAAATGATTGCGTGTTGGTTGCTCTTTACCATATTCACCCACCCATCTCGTTAGTTATATCAAGACATGCAGGTGAATATGTAAGTGCTATCACTTGTTGCAGCAGTCGTTCCAACCAACAGAGCGGCCAGGGCGGCGTAGCAAACGGAACCAAGAACTGAGATACCCGGGCAGCCCTGTCGACTTGAACACTGATGCGTGGATGAATCCAGACTTTGATTGTTAATCTGGATTTTGATCTTTCTCGACATAGGGTCCTTTCTTGCGGCTCTCTCTTCCTTCTTGGTTCGGCACCCAAGACCCAGAGACTTGTCGCTCTCGCCTGGGAATGACGATGTTAGATTTCAATTGCTAAGATTTGAATCTAGATTCTAGCTGACTGAGAACAGAACCCCGATACGACTAGCCCTGAGAGTCTGATACTTTCCAGTAACGCAAGCTTATCATACCAAATGATCATCGGCCATCACATACCCGGATCTTAACCCCCTCGACGTATAAGAGATGAAACGATTGAGGAATCTTCTCTCCTTGAGCCCAAAGAATCTCGAATAGATGCCTCATCACTATTGACAACGCACGACACCATCAGAATCACCAGCCCATCCTTCACACTCGAAGGCCAATCTTCATCGCAATACCACTTTTGCAAAAGTGCAAGACTCGTCGTCAGGAACATCTTGAACGTTTTCCAACCCTCCCGAATGAATATCCTGCGGTTGCCTTGATATTGTATCTTCATCGACGTATCAAGCGCTGGATACCGGCAGCCTTGTCTGTGGTGTCACTGTGCTCCGCCCCCCTTTTGTTGTCTCAGGTTTCACCGCAGTCTGACAGATGAGGCTCTGTTCTTACTTTTCGTGCTTTTTGAAATCTCTGTTCTCAATGATGCCCAAACTTTGACTCCATCCCCACCTCCTGGCCGTTGTTGTCGGTCGCACTTTTCAATCTTTGAGGTCGTTTCCTATGCCACGTTAACACAATCATCACCATTCCTGCATTCTTGCACACCACTCTGAGGACAAAATCATCGTCGATGTATCTATTCACGCTTCTTGGCTTGTCTTCACCGCTCTTTGCCTCTTTCTAAATCCTCAGAATTTGCTGAAGCCATGTTGCCTTGTCCTTCAAGTTGAGGTTATCATGGCAGAGATCATTGGGGTCGCCGCATCAGCGACCCAGCTGGGTGTGGCATGCTTTTCTCTGATAGATATCATGAGAAAGATAAAAGGGGGAGCTTCGACGCTGAAAAGATATCATGAGCAGCTCCAAGAACTTCAGAGCCTTTCCACTTGCATCTCTCAAAATCCACTCCTACAAACCCCTGAAATTGGGACCCAGACTGAAGCTCTTCTTTCGATAATCAACAACAATTGTCTGAACTCTCTACTTCAAAAAGGGCGCTTTCTTCGTGTTTGGGGTTTCTTGTATAAAGAACAAGATCTTCTCGACATCTTTGTCAGACTTGAACGCCAGAAAAGCAATCTCTCTTTGGCGATCGAACAGATACAGTCCAAAGCCCTGTACCAGATCCAAACCGACATTCAAAACATGGCCGACAAAAAGGCTTCAAACCCTCAGACTCCTGACTCGTCTTCTCGAGCCAAAGTAGGGGCTCTTGTCCGAGGCAGATTTTCAGGAAGTTACCCAGTTTCGAACACCAATCCTAGCTCCATCGATCTTCCATCTATCAACCCCTACTGTGCGCATCTGGTATCTGCTTTCGTCCCTGAACTGCGCTCCAACTTCTTTCCGAACGATACGTCCGTTACCAACATTCAAGCTCCCTTCAACAGCCAAGCCTCTTCCGACAAGCCAATCCCTTCCGACGACCGGTCTTCCCCCAGCTCTAACCAGTCAGACGACCCCAAGCCAGAAGGCAGCACAGGCCCCCAATGGATCAATATGCTCGCCGGTCCAGGTTTTACTCAAGAAAACAGACGGGTCTACAGTATCAACGGTAAACTCTCTCAGGAGCTTTCTCGAGACAAGCCCATTCAATGCATTCACAACAACCCAACCAAGCTGGGACGAGGCAATCAGTACAACCGCAATCTTTTCGTATTCAAGGGAGATACGACTGGGGCAGTTGTCCCGGACATGACCGGAGATAGGTGGATCAATGGGAAGGTGTTGCCTTATCCGGATCTGGAGCAAGATGCTGGCATCCTCGGGACACAGTTCAATGGTGTTGAGATTCGGTATGAGGAAGCAGGGGATGCAGGCGAACAGGGCAAGTAGAAGCCGGGCATTTGGGCTTTGAGCTCTTATAGGTTGGAGCTCGAGAGACTTTCTCTTGCATGAGTCAGGGTTAGTGTTAGATCTCATTTAGTTCAATGTTAGGTAGTCATCCAACATCAACCAAGCCTATACTCCTCGGAACTTGCTCTCTTTAGTATGCTTGGCATACTCCTGGGAATTGCATGATCTTTGGGTTGTTGGCTTGGCGGAGATGGATTCAAAAAACGTGTTTGCTCTTCTCTCGATAGGAATTCACACGAAGTATCCTGGGTGTAATTACAAAGTTAATCCAATTGCGACCGCACGAAACAACCCCCTGGAATAAACCCCGAATCGTGATTAGGTGTTAAATTTATTTAGGGCGCTTATTTACAATCGTTTCTAGCGTATTGAAAAGTAATTAAGATCATGGGGTCAGATATATCCAGTTGCTCTCATGTCTCAGAGCAAGGTTAAATTTCGAGGTCTTGAAGGCATCTAACCTTTGAACGATAACCAGAAGAAGAATATGCTAAACTTAAATGGGTGCCAGGCCGAGATCGTTGAGAACAACATCGTCAATACCGACAGACAGGGTAACTGGGTTGAGGCCGTCGCATCGAAGGCGGAGAGTAAGCGTGATATCCTCATCGTCGGGCACAAATGTGTCTTCGAAGGACTTGTACTGATTGAGCGACGTGCGGACGTCCAGAGGCCACTGTTTGAACACTTGGTCCTGTTGGAGAGCCTCTACAAAACAGGTCGTGTCAACATCCACTTCAGGTGTAGGATCGTCGAAGACAGCCGCGGAGAAAGCGAGACGGAACAGGTGTGAAGGCTCGAGACCGTTGATGGTCTGGTTAAGGTTGTTGCCGCCGACGGCGAAGTCATCCTGAACAGAGAATTGACTGTTTTGCGTGAGCTAGATAGTTCGCTGAGAATTAGAGTGAATGACACTTACACGTATTTATTGGGCGATTGAGCTCTCTCGGCGTCATCGACAATGACGCTGGTTCTAAGGTTCCAGTCTACATTTACGTCATCCTCGAAGTCACCGTTCTGGATGAGATTCTCGAGGGTTGGCTCTGATGCTGCTTCGGTGGTTGTGGTAGAAGCTTCTTCGGTGATAGTGGTTGTTTCGGCTGTGGTGAGGGTTTCCGACTCGGTGATAGTGCTTGAGATGAGGGTAGTGAAGCCCGACGAAGTAAAGGTCTCGGTCTCAGTAGACTGCGAATAAGTGTCGGTGGCCGTGGCGGTCTCAGTGACAGTGCTCTCGATGACGCTGGTAGTCGCATAAGTAGACTCAGCGGTCGAAGTCGCAGTCGTCTCGGCAAGGCCAGAGGATGTCGATCTATCGGGACGACACAATGGACGGGCACTGGCCGCGGGGAGCAGCGCAGCGCCAAGAACAGTGGCAATGGAAATCCAACGCATCCTGAAAATTAACGAGAGTAATGGACGTAGCGTTAAAGAGTGGAACGACAACGTTGGAGAGAAAAGAAGGTTATTTTGGCGAAGAAGCAGTAGTCTTTAAACTAATTACCATGCCTAACCCATGACTTATTTGTTATCGTCTGATTACGATCTTCGATCAGCGGTAAAGCAGCTAACTGAGTCAATAGAATTGACGCGAATTCATCAGCTGCCAAGTCGGAAGCAAACTTTTTTTTTGGTGATGGTACCTGCATGCGAAACAATAGTTTTAAAAACCTAACCTCGGTCGAGCTAGACCCTGCGGCGTAGCATACGATAAAGGATAAGGAGGTATTCGAATCTAATCAATTTTTGCACTAGAACATCTAGGCTAATCCATTCTGGTTAGAGTCGAATTGTGATGGCCGTAACTGGTGAGAGCTAAGCCTGTCGCAATCGAAGCCACTTCAGCCCCAATCAATAGTTCAACGCGTCTTTCAGGGGAATTGGGCTTGACGGCGGTCACTAATGGCTCAAAAGAACGGCCAACTTACGATGACGAAGCAGAAAAAATCAGGGGCTAATTTCGCTGGCCACAGACAAGATGGCAGCCTGAACTCCAGATTCTGATTAACCATCAATCAAGGTAGGCCGGGGTCTCATTCATTGTTCTCTACCGCTTTCTGTTCTCAGGGTCCGAACTGTATGGGGACAGCTGAACCATGAAGAGATCAGTCCAAAAAGTTCTTCTTTGGCTTGGTGCCGTTTTTATAGCATGGCATATACTTTCGCTTCTTTTCTCGAGACCATCATCACAGCCTAGTCACGCGAAGCCTGATGCGCAGTCAACCTCCGTCAAGACAAGTGGAGATGCTCAAAGAGCCGCAGCAATTGTTGATGCCTTTCGATTCTCGTGGGATAACTATGAGAAATACGCTGCGCCTCACGATACATTGAAACCAGTTACCAAGTCTTACGAGGATGATCGGTATGCTCATTCCTTTGAGTTAGTGTGGAACAAGATAATCTTAAACTAATCTGTCAATAGTAATGGTTGGGGTGCCACGGCTGTCGATGGGCTGAGTACCGCCATTATCATGGAAGAAGCTGTGATTGTGGATAAGATACTTCGGCAGATTGCTGCCACAGACTTTACTGTGACAGCACAGCCTAATCAACCTATATCACTGTTCGAGACCACTATCCGCTATCTTGGAGGTCTATTATCTGGTGAGTCTTATAGGGCAGATGTCTATGGCCATCAACTAACCATACATTCTTCTATAGCATACGATCTACTCTCTGGCCCCTACAAACACCTAGTCAAGAATACTCATCTTAGAAGCAATCTGCTAGTGGCAGCAACAACTCTTGCAGACAGACTCAGCATCGCGTTCGACACACCGAGTGGCATTCCTGACGATGAAGTCATCTTCAATCCGAAGCCGCGACGGTTCGGCAACATCGATAACTCCATCACATGCTTCGGCACACTCGTGCTCGAGTGGACTCGACTAAGCGATCTGACTGGAAATCAGACTTATGCTGCACTCGCGCAGAAGGCTCAGGAGCATCTGATTCATCCCAAGACAAACCAGCCTTTTACACTTCCAGGTCTGGTGGGTACGTATGTTAAACTCAACAATGGTTACTTTGGAGATTATCAAGCCGGTTGGGGAGGTGGCTCGGACAGCTACTATGAATACCTCATCAAGATGTACGCGTACGATTCTGTTTCGTTTGCCGAGTATGGAGAAAGCTGGATCCGGGCTGCGGAGTCATCGATGTTACACCTAGCATCTTCCCCGACAACAAGGCCTGATCTTACCTTTCTAGGGGAGATGCGCGGCAAAGCTCTCATACCTACCTCGAGCCACTGTAAGTTGCCCTTTCCGTCTCCTTCGAATTGTATCATCTAACAGTAACAGTGGCAAGTGTCTGTGGTGGCTCTCTGATTTTGGGCGGCCTGCTTTTCCAAAACCAGACATTCGTCGACTTTGGACTTAAGCTATCCGAATCATACTTCGAAGTATATCGTCAAAGTCCAAGCGGCATCGGTCCAGAACTATTCCGCTGGGTCGACGATGGCCGCCAGCCGCTGGCCAAGGCTTCAGCAAACCGCCCTCCCACGCAGAAGTGGCAATCCTTTTACGAAAAGAGCGGCTTCTACCACACTAATCCAGAGTACATCCTTCGACCCGAGACTATTGAGAGTCTTTACTATGCTTACCGGGCAACTGGCGACCAGAAGTGGCAGGACTGGGCGTGGGAGGCCTTCCAGTCGCTTGATAGGATGAGCAGAGTGGAGGGCGGGTATACAGGGTTGAAGAGTGTGATGAAGACAGCGGATGATAAGACGAGGCAGTTCATTGATAAGATGGAGAGCTTTTGGCTTGCGGAGACGCTGAAATATTTGTATTTGATATTCGCGGAAGATTCAGATTTACAGGTGAGGAGTGATGGACAGATGAAATATGTGCTTAACACTGAGGCACATCCGCTACTTATAAGGAGCAAGTAGTAGTTTTAGATCAGATACGAAACCAACTATCATCCGGCGGCTGTAGTATTCGTAATGAAATAGGTGGTGAACTCAGACAATCTAATGCTCACTGCATGGAATACACGCCAGGATCACGGCAGAACTGACTATTTTCACAGCACCTGATAAAAGAATCACGTACATGGACTACTCTGGGGCTCTGTGGACTCATTCCTACTATGCAGAAGCAACCCCAGGCCACTCTAAAGTATTTCGTTGCTTCTCCATCCAGCTGTAGGAGTGGAGCATTTCGTAAGCCTTCTTCAAGGTAGGCTAAAATTAGCCCGCCACCACAGTCAATTTTGGGTAAGGCGTACCGTCACATTACTCCTATTTCTCTGATGTCTTAAGCCACGGCTTGATATTTTATTATTATTAAAGATCAACGTTTGTCTAACCTTTGCAGACACAAGCGGCGCAACGCGAGAAACATCGGCCGTCTCCACAATCACCTACTGGTACCATGCCGTTCCTCAACATACTATCAGGACAGGCGAAACATGTTTCTTTCTATGTCGCGTTCTTGTTTCTCGGAGTCTTTCTCTTATACCAAGCGTGTTTCCTCTTTTCCGACTTGGATTTCTCTTTCACCCGCAAAATTACTTCTACAAGCCTCACAATCGCCTCTGTCCGATCTCACGGGGGCAGCCAATGTCTGCCAGAGTTTACTGCTTCTTCACTCGTTCAGGAAGCAGACATGACACGTAAGTCGTGTGAACAACTATACTCTCATCCGCCTTCGAATACTCGGATAAGTACTATTACGGCTCATTTTGGCGACCCTCAACCACAATATCAAAAAGCGTTGAAGACGCATCTGGTGCATAACCTGGTGCATGGAACACAGCTGGATGTTTTGTGTTCTACTATCATCGATGCCATCTGGAATAAGCCTGCTTTCATTCTATCTATCTTACTTGAAGAAATGGCGAAACCGGTTCACGAACGTTTGGAATGGTTGTTTTGGGTTGATCGGGATACCTTCATCCTCGATCCTTGCCGACCTGTTTCAAGCTTCCTCCCACCCAAAACTCATAGGCAACGATCAGAAGCAAAATCAAAAAGCCAGGAAGATGTGCACTTGATAGTCTCAAAAGACTGGAATGGCCTCAATGCCGGTGTTTTTCTCGTTCGGGTGGATCGCTGGGCGATAGACTTCTTCAGCGACCTGCTTGCCTTCCGCCATTTCCAACCGAATGTATCGCTCCCATTTGAAGAGCAGAGCGCTATGGAAATCCTCTTTGATCAACCTAGGTTCAGAAGTGGGGTTGAACAGGTCCCTAGTGCATGGTTCAATGCATATCCTGGAGACAACGCGACAGAATTTGCTCGGCGCACGACTGATGAGGGATTGGAATTTTACCACGCTAGACGAGGCGACTTCTTGATACACTTCGCGGGCGTCGAGGACAAAGACCAGGTTATAGCTGAGTGGGCGGATATGCTTGAGAGTCAAAAAGGCCTGTGGCGGCCGGATCAGATGTTAAGAAATATTACGGATAACATTGAGCGCCTTTGGCATCACAAAGGATATTACGGCTAGCAGAGTAGGTATGAAATTTATGAGTTCAATAGAACGTACAAGGTTATTAATACAAATTAAATTATCTTGCTACGACAGCTCTAGTAGACATTAACCCTCATGCGCCCAAGGTTCTGGACCTGGGCATAAGGAGTCTTGGTATCTCCCTTGCGGTTAGAAGCAACTCGCACAGCGACGAAGTAAGTTCCCCGCTTCGCATACTTCCGAGTAACAGTCAAATCTAGGACACTCTTTCCCTGTCCAATGCTCTGCTTGACAAAGTCTCCAGTTCCTTCAAAGTCCCACTCCGCAGAGGTAATGGTGCCAGTGCTGGGAGGAACCTCGACGTGCGCCTTGAAAACAACGGGTCGTCCAGCTCGGACCGAGATTGAGGTTCTGTTGCCTGAAGTCAGGTCTACAACAGGCTGGATGCCTTTTCGATTGGAGGCTTTAGCAGGGAGCTTGACCTGGCCGTGTGAAACGGAGAAGGACGTTCCAGTGGGAGGTTTTGTTCCCTTCTCGACCCAAGCACTAAGATCACGGAGATGTTGATCCAGCATGGCGTTGTACTGAACAAGACGGGCAGTGTTTGCCTTGGGCATTTCCTGGATATAGTGATCGGCGTGGTCGGTGTAGTGAAGTCGGTAGTTGTCAGCATATCGGGCACCGAGTTGCTTCTCAACTTGGGATCTATACCAGTCGGCGTGCCAAGGGATAGAGTCAAAGTCCATCATAGTGTCCATGGCAATTACCTTCAGCGTGGCGTTGCCAGTGAAGGTAGCGCCTCCACTGGCGCTGTTTGAGATGAAGTCGCCAATTTCCAGGGCTCGCTGGGGGTACTTGGGGGTACCGTCGGCCTTGCGGATGTAGTCCCAGGCATAGAATCCATCCCGAGCAGGAACTTGGTGCCTGTGGTAAGTGGTGGCAGCTAGCCAGGCCCGGTTGTCAACGTGGACCTTGGTACCTGTGGCGATCAAAGAAGTAATGGCAGCGTCCTGATCGGGGTCAATGATGGCCACTTTGGTCTTCTCGTCGAGTGTTGCGGTGAAAAACTTTGTGGTGCCATCCTCTGCCTCGATAGTGAACTGGAGCCCGACCTCTGGTGGCTGTGAAGGAACGCTGTTCAAGGTAATGAAGGTAGGGACGCCAGCAGCATCGGCGGTGATACTCTGAACGGTCGCATCGTACTCATAAAGCAGAGTGTTGCGGTAGAAGTCGCCCAGCTTAGACTTCTCAGTTCCCACATATCCCTCCTTGGTCCAGAAGTCGTTGACATAGGTAGGATCAAATTGTGCAATGAGAGGAAGAACCAAGGTTCGGAATGAGGTGGGGAAGTCTCTGTAATATCCAGCGACGCCGTCCCAGTCTTCGAATACGGAGAGAGGAAGTCCAAGCTCTGTCACTTCCTTAAGGACCTCACGTCTCATTGGGTCCACTACATTGAAAGGGTCCAATCCACTGCCGGGACGAACCGCATTGATGAGCTTCTCCTTCTGTGCCTCAAGGACAGTTCCAGCAAAGCCTCTGAGGCAGTAGTTGGTGGGGATGGAGATGGTAATAGCCTGGACGATGGGGATTGCACCCTGCCAGACATCGTGGGTGTTCTCGATGGCGCCAACAGTGACCAGAGAACCGCCACTAGCACCGTAGACATAGCCGTAGATCTTTTGATCAGGCTTGTTGTAGTGATCGCGAGCGATACTCCTCGAGAGCTTAGCCAAAGCGGCATCAGCTCGGTAACCTCCTCCTCCAGCTACCTTGAGGGTATAGCCGCCGCTCGCAGCGCCGAAGCCAATCTCTCGAGCTTCGGCCGTAGAGTTCTGCGTGGGATACACGAGCTGGAAGAACCTACCGTCCCATCCAGTCTCAGGAAGGTAAATGTTGAAGTCAATCTCGGTTCCATAAAAGCGTCCAGAGATCCTGCGATGAGGGACAGGAGAGGCGATGTTCGTATCGGCATCGATAATGACAGTCTTGTAAGTAGCATCAACACAATCCTCTGTGACCTGGACAGCGCCGTCCTTGGTCTGGCAGTCTGGACCGGTGGCCTTGATAGGCGATGTCAGAGCGTCGACAGCCCCCGAGAAGACGGCCGTAGCGCAAAGGCAAGACCTGACACAATGTAAGTATCAAATGTTTGACTAAGATGCAGGGATTACCTACCAGAATTGTCTTGCAGTAAGTGGCAACATGATTGCCAAATTGGGTAAAAGAGTGACTTGAAGTTAAGTTCAGATGATGAGGGCGTAGCTGGAAATTAGCTCGCTCTGCGGTTCGAAAAATGTGCTTCCCCGGTGCATGTTATATTCACTAGCCCTTTCAACATAGCCCAGACGATATGTATCACGAGACCCCAATCGGCTGCATGGGAGTCAAATTTCCGTCTTTTCACCGTTGACCAGGTACCTCAACTAGTCCTAAGAAGAAGGACAGCCGAGGCCTGGATCGAGGTCGACCCAATTGCCAATTCATTGTAGGTACTTTACACATTGGCAGTTACAAGGTAACGCCGTTGGAAAAGGTCTAGGTCAGGGGTTTCTGGCAGGGTTTTCTGCACGCAAGGGATTAGACGGAGGAGCATTTTGCTTGGCACATAATTCCAGATTTCCGGTCCGCATAAGCCATTGCCGATGAATGATAGGAAAAATTATGCTTTTTTAGACCAACTTAGCCCATCCAGATATTGAAGCAAGCCATACACTTAATTGTATACTGAGAAAGACATGCACCCCATGACTTCATCATAAGATGCTGTATGTCTGCCATGGTTTAACTTCATTAACCACCACAGACACTACTTTCCCACAATTCAAATTCCTATAAGCCTGGACTTCTGGAAGTAATACCTAACTAGGTAATAGATCCATCCCTTGCTACACATCACCGGGGCGGCTAGTATTGCCAGCTCGAGAAGGATCAACTTCCATAACCATGTTAACATGTTCCAGTGGATATCACCGTAATATATCCACTGACGTTTTACTCTACTGATTTTCCTCCACTCTCTGGCCTAGTTGCCCAGACCGGCGATAAACCTCGGCGCGGACGTTCTCCCCGAACTAGTGCGAGACCCAGGCGGGTGACCAAAGGATTCGGGCCTATGCTTAATCTGGAGGATCGTCAACGGCGTTAAGCGAAAGGCTAAAAGCAACTACAACTCTTGTTGATGTGAATTGGATTATGCGGTCTCGAAATGAAAGCCAGAGAATGCGGCACAGCATCGAGAAAGCGAAACCAAGGCCCGTTGTGCTGGGACGAAGGGCAGATGAACTCCTGTACGCCAAGGCTCTGTTGGTTGTCATCCATGTCTTTCCACAGCGCCACGCTCCTGCATCGGACCATCCTGTTGGTCGACCCCTGCATGTAGGATCACATCTGTAAGCGAGTTGTTATGACCCCGGACCTGGAAAGAACAATTCAACGCCCGTGCTTTTAGCCAAGTTAATCCTCCAGGTTTCAACGTCTAGTGTCAATTGAGTGAGCAGGTTTATTCAAATGAGAGATCTAGGCCACGGGCCATGGTGAGATTCTGAACGTTAAATGATACTCTCTATTTTTACATCTATTAAATCTAACAAAGAACCTTGCCTTCTAGATCTCACCACTCGTTATCTCGGCCGCCGTGTGCGTTCGAGCTTCTTCCTGGTTGCGATTGGGACCCAGATTCGGCTTGGCCATAGTGGACCGTCACGTCAGACGTCTTCATAATCCCATCGTATGTCATAATCTCCTCCTCAGAATTAGTCGGCGACTGGGCCCGTATCGCTGCCCGGCCCTTAGTCATGTCCTTCAGCGGAAACGTCCCACGCAAGCTATTCCTAACACCGGTATTTCCGCGGCTCCTGTTATTTGTTGCAGGGCCATTACCGTTGCCATGCCCTGTAGACCTCCCGTATCTACTTCCCGACTGGTAGCGATTGCCCGTAGATCGGAGAGCTGAGAAGAAATTGGGGAACCACTTGAGAAACAGTGGTCGCAGAGCTGGGGCGGATGCAGTGATGATGGCCAAGTTGGTCTCTATAACGGCGTAGGCAAATCGAATGTCGTAGGTGTAGTCTGATTCCTGAATATTTGTATGTTTCAGTTGCCTGTTTTTCTCGATCATCCATACAAGACGGAGGATTCCCAGCAGAGTAACGCTATTAAAGTCAGCAATATTCTCAGTCTTCGGGTTGTTTCCACTTACACTCCACCGAGGGTGAAAACTCCAATGATCGCCAATCGCACCCGCAGAGGTAGCTTTAGTCCGATGAAGATCCAAAGAGGGAGAATAAGCACCAAAAGATCCGTCATAATCGTGAGACTTGCTGTAGAGACGAGAAATGCGTGCTCGTTTATGCATTTTCCCTCCTTTGGTGGCGTTTTGTCCCAGTAGAAATCGATTGGCGTGCATTGAAAGACCCAACAGATGAAAAGAGCCACCATCTGGCAGAGATTAAAAACCATAAGCCCTATGATGGAGTTGCGGACAGTGCGTTTTTGTCCACTGAGTCGCAACAAGAATAATAGGACTGATGTTTTAACGAGGGCCAGAATCGGATTGTAAATAAGCAATGCAACGTAGTTCCATCGTTGGGCGCCAACCCAGTCGGCGTCAAGAGGAATTTCCCAGGCGTGAATGCCAATGTAGGCCGCTCGCATCGCGATGTAAGCGCATATCGTCTCGGGTATGGCTAGAGCCTGTGCTTTGGTGAGCGGATGTGCTATGTATCGGAATATGGGACGGAGCGTACCATTGCTATCGTGATAAGTAGGTCATCTAGTAAACAATTGTCTTTAGCTCGTTATTTCGCATAAGAGTTCATCACGGTGTACTTACCCCAACCGAGTTGTCGAGCAGAAATTCGCCCATACATACGCAAAACCCAAGTACAAAAAGCCGCTGCGCAAAAGAAGAACATACAGGCAAATCCAGATTGCTGCATTGTCGAGTGCGGATAACCTTGAGATACTGATGTCGCATCCCTCGAAGCATGGGCCACGCTATCGATCGACATGTCGATCTGCATCGCCCCGAGGGGAGCCTGGCCGGCGATGAAATCTAATAAAACATGGGGCATGGTAACAGTATCCAGAAGACTGTTAGTTGGTGAAGAGTAGGCTCATGAGGCCAGGCTTATAGACAGGAAACAAAAACTAGAAAATGGTAGTTAGCAAAAGAGAGGGTCTGCATTAGATGTAGCAAAATTGTTTCCACAGCATGTCGTCCCATGGACTACGCCGCTCGGTATAGGGGACTACGGACCGAGTGGCGGCGAGGAGAAGAAGCAAAGTTCCTGCAGCAGGTTCTCCTCGTGTGCCAGGACAGGCAAGGTATGGTAGTCAGGTCGTTTAATTCTGTGGCATCATTTACTCCAGTAGGATGGGCCGGCAGGTTTCAGGATCGGAGGATCCAACCGTAACCGTGCATGATCCGATGCCAAGATCCCAGTTGCCCTTCGAATGGAAAAGATTCCCCGAATCTAGAACGGAAGCTCGAATTCTCTTCGAACCATCGCTTAAAATGATATGCTGGTGTATAGTAGTAGACTTATACCTTGTAAACATATTCTAAATTCGGGCAACATTGAGGGAGACGACCACAATCACGGGCCACCTCGGTTACATGTTGTGCAAACGATTTGCAACTAATACTACACGAAAATGAGAATACTGCATTTTAATACTAGGAAAGTGAGTTTGAGAGTGATTGCTCAAGCCATCGAACTGATACGTCGCGATCGTCTTTGATACCTGACGACACAATTCATTTGGCTTGTGTCACATGCTGTGGGCGTGAGAACTTGGGGTGAATGCGTAGTTGTCAATAAAGCAGATCACTTATAAATATTTTTCATGACTACGAACTTCGCAAATCTGGTTCTAGGTGAGCTACAATGTTTATCTACTACATTGATTAAATCTTTCCGTAATGCGCTTGGACACCAGAATTGTGATTTGCCTATGGAACAAACCATCTAGGGTAAGGTGAGAGCACTACTGTGCTCCCGGTACGAGCACTCACGTGATTTGTCACATGCACCTAGGGACTGTCAGTCTGGCGCCATCGCAAGAGCAATTTTTTGACTTCCTGGCCAGTAGCAAAATCGCAGACACACCAAGTACCCCTGTCAACATGAATTATTTCAATCCATTCTCCCGTCGTGGGGACCAATGGACATTTGTGGGACATACGTCGTCGTTCCCCGACGTCAATGATGATGCAGGCAACCTAGCAAAGCACCGCCTGTGCGACGCAAAATCAATACCAGGCTGCAAAGCTTTTCACATCCCCAAGGAAGATACCTCCTCGTCGAAAGAGGTTGCCATTGGAGACGATGCTCTAGGGGAGTCACTTACGGATCAAGTACTTGTCTTTCGATACAAAGATAGATTCCATGCAGTCGATCATGTAAGCAAACACTCCCATAGTTAATTTTCACAACAAAGGAATTAAGATAGTCCTTAGTCATGCCCGCATAGTCAATTCCCTCTTTCGCGTGGTACTCCTTTCGATATTGAAGACTTTGGGATCACTCTCAGCGTAGGATTGTCCTGTCCCAAACACGACTGGTCCTTTGACCTGATTACCGGCATATCCGATCGCGGAAGCTACAGGCTCAAGACGTGGGAGGTTCAGGTCAGAGATATCAAAGAGACTACGCCTTCTGAAACGAATGAAAAGGCCGATTCAGAAACGGACAAAGAAGTCTGGGTGAGGAGAAAGCAGAGAATAGGCTGATGATGCATCTGCACCCGCAACTGCACACTGCCAATCCCCGCATGAATGACTCTGAGTACTGCCCGGGATATGTTAATCAGAACTCCGCAAACCACAAACTATTCAAACCAGAGTATTCTCACATTGAAGAGAAATGCTGCAGTCAGTGCGACGAGTCAGGGCTGATTGCGCCAGGCCGGTGGAACGCAACCAACCCGGTCATTCACAACGGCGTCGTTCCTTCAGGAAATACAGTAGTGAAGAATGTCTTTACTCGAGATCGGATCGCTGAGATTGTTGGGAGTGGTGCCTTTGCGTGGAGACGGAAGCTGCGGGCCTCATGAACCATTTTCACTGTCTTGTGATTAGAGGGATATCCGGCTATGCCGATTCCCACAAGAACAATCGTTGGCAGAAGTACGCCGCTGCCACGGCCACAGCATATGCGAAAGAACTTCTCGAGTCTGTCCCTGTCCGAAATTGAAGGACACCTACCTACCTGTGCTGAACAACCTGGTCAAGGACTTATCCAGAGAGCGACGTGAATTGGTACTAGAACGATTAAGATTGGTTGTTAGTACTATCATCACCTTGGCTAGCCCCCTCTCGATAAATTCTCTAGTAAACCTACTTTCGCTTCCAAGGGCTGCCATCGAAGATCCTCTGGGAAAGCTACACTCGGTTCTACGGGTTCCAGATACTCCAGAAATGGACGATTTACCTGTCAAACTCCTTCACCTGTCTTTTCGTGGCTTTCTTCTGGATCACGAACAAACCCGGCCCGACGGCTTTTATGTCGATGAAGGCTCAGCACACAAAGCGACTTTTCATCGGTGTCTCGAAGTAATCAAAAAATTTCTGTGCGTTGACATGTGCGACCTAGAATCCGCCAACAAAGGGGATTCCACCATCGATAGCAGCAAGGTTGACGTCTATATCTCACAGGAAGTACAGTATGCATGTCAATACTGGGTATCACACTTAGAACAAGTGGACATGCGCACTGAGGGGTACGACGATATTTACAATTTTCTTCAAACACATTTTCTTCATTGGGTCGAGGCTCTCAGTCTGATGGGACGGGTAGACGAAAGTGTTGGAATGATTAAACGTCTGAAGTCAATTCGATTGTAAGTATAGATTACCCCTTAGAAAAGCTAACTGTTATATATATATTAGTACTGCGCTAAACTTTTAATATTACATAAACAAATAGTTATTAGGCTTAATAATTATTACACTTTGAATAAATTTACTAGTAAAGTTACTGCGCAGAGATGTTAAGAGATATATTAGTCTTTTTTCGCTTATTTCAAATTAACAAAATTTGTAGAGCATAGTTTAGCCACCTTGTCGTGACCATACTGTATAGCTAGTGACAAGGGCGTATCTCCTTCAGCATCCTCGCAGTCTGTGTTGGCTCCGTTCTTGAGCAAACAAGCAACAGTCTCCTCATGGCCACTTCGGGCTGCAAATGATAACGATGTTTTACCTGCGTCCCCCAAGAGACTGGAAGTGCATCCGGAGTCTACCTTGGCTCCCCTCTGGAGTAGCGACAGAACAACCTCGGTGTTCCCCTTCTCTGCAGCATACGAGAGAGGAGTGCGACCATCATCATCTGCACAATCCGCATCAACATTGTCTTGTTGGATCAGCATCTGGACAACATCTACGTGGTTGTTCCTCGCCGCAAACGACAACGGTGTCCTTCCGCCCCACCAGATTTCGCTACTCAGTCTTGAATCGGCTTGAGCTCCATTCGCGATGAGAAGTTTAACAATGCCCTGATGCCCGTTCTCTGCGGCAAATGATAGTGGTGTTCTTCCTTTGTACTTTTTGCGAGGCGGCATTTCTTCTATTGTTTCCGAGTCGACGTCAACTCCTCTCTGGAGCAGCATTCGAATATTTCCTTCATGCCCGTGCTCTGCCATATGGGATAGCGGTGTCCTTCCCTTTTCATCTCGCTGGTCTATCTGAACTATGCCAGCTTCCAGCAGTAACTTCTCTATGCCTCGATACCCGTTTGTGGCGGCTAGAAGCAATGGTGTGGCTGGTTGGCTATTAGCGTCATGTGCTCCGTTTCGAAGCAGAAGCTTGACAACAGCCTCATGGCCATTTTCAACGGCGAATACTAGCGGCGTTCTCCCATAAAGATCCTTGGACTTGGCTGCTGAATTTGGATCGGAACCCTTCTCCAACAGAGCACGTACGATACCTTCATGCCCTCTCTCTGCTGCCACCGATAGAGGAGTCCTCCCTTGGTGAGGTCCGCTAAGGCCCGAGAAATGTACAGAGGCATCCTTTTCTAAAAGCAGACGGATGATCTTCTCATGGCCCTTTTGTGCTGCAAACCATAGAGGGGTTCTCCCTAGGCGGTGGGAACCTTTAATTATCTTAGAATCTGGATCGGCTCCATTCGCAAGCAACAACCCGACGATTGTAATGTGCCCTTCATCTGCGGCCCAAGACAGTGGAGTTCGTCCATGACCATCGACAGAACCTGGCTTATCTTTACTTGCATGGAGTAGCAGCTCAAAAATACCATGATGTCCATGTGCTGCAGAATAGCCCAGAGGAGTAAGTCCTTTGAAGTATCCACTGACTCGGACAGTCGGTTTCGCGCCGTTTTTGAGCAAAAGTCGAACAATGTTCTCGTGCCCCCCCTGTGTTGCCAGAATGATTGCCGTTCCTAGACAGTCGACGCTTGATACGGGCTGGTACTCCATCGCAGCGCCCTTTTCTAACAACAGATGGACGATAGCCTCATGCCCCCGTCGCGCGGCTCGATACAACTCGAGTTGTACAAAGGCGAGTCCCCATTTAAGCAACAAGCGAGTGACCCTCAAATGTCCATTCTCTACCGCGAATGATAGTGGCGTCCATCCAGCTTGTTTTTCGTTGGTACATGGTGAATATGGGTCAGCTTCGCGTTTGAGCAACATCTCTGCTGTTGCTGCATGCCCAAACTCTGCAGCGAGTGATAAGGGTGTCCGCCCACTATACACAGATTGCAAATTACCTTGACTGTCCGGTTGAGCCCCTTTGTCAAGCAACAAGCTCACAACTGCGTGGTAACCATGCTCTGCAGCATAAGAGAGCGGAGTTCTGCCGTGGCTGTCTGCAACATCCACTGCAATTCCAAATTCAACAAGTTTACGAACGAGCTTCTCTAGTCCGAAATACGCTGCCAAGTGAAGCGTAGTTATCGACTCAGGAGGGCTGGCGAAGTAGGCATGATCTTTGTTTGCCTCATTAACCATAAGTACTTCTGCCGACTTCACAAGCCTTGCTCCAGTGCTGAGAAGGTCCATAAGTTCGTCCTCTGAAATTGCAGACTCACGTGCATGGTGACCCCAATTCTTTGCTGCATAGTGATAGAATGGCCACCGCTCTAGAACCGATCTCAGGATGACCCACCCTACACTAAGATTATGGTTCTTTTTGTAAGACTTGAAGGACAGATAAGAGATGCAAGTTCTCGCGATATCCCTTTCTGTCATGGGGAGCAACTCCGCAGGCTTTTGCTTGAGATACTCTTGAACCGTATAGTGAACCAGTCCGATAATCTTCCTCTTCTCGTCGATGGTCACCAGCCCAGCGCACACGGAGACTAGTCTCCCATCATATGGCAGGTCTGCATCACTAGCTTCGCGGTGAAGTGAGGTTGTTGCCAGAGCATGCTGGAGTTCCTTGACGGTGAGCTCTCTCTTGGCATATGATAGCCACCCCAGCACCTGTTTCGCAAGCAAGGCATGCTTAGGCTGCTGCTGCTTGATCCTCTCCATGGTTTGTCTGTAGGCATCTGCCAGTGCATCTGTCTTCTCCTTCTCGCTTTGGTCTTTCCGACTTGCGAAAGCTGCTAACTGATGCCGAATCTCAGTTTCTGAATCTTGATAGCATAGCAAGTTGAGATAAACCTGTGCTAAAAGAAACCTGTCGAGCTTTAGTATAGGATATGATTTTCTGCAAACTCATAACCTACATTCCTTCCGCAGAGCTTGCAATTCCTTCTTTGATAGCCTCTCTTAGATCTTTGTTCTCCTGCACGGCGGGGGGGAGTACGTCGACCTTTCCATCGACATACGTTTCTATATCCTCTGTAGCTGCTTCAATCTCTATCCTCGTCACACCCATGAAGGCCTCTTCAACTTCTAAGGCAATCCACTTGTCAAAGCGTGAGGTCATGAAGAAACTGATCTGGTATTCTTTCTGAAGTTGACCGAGCTCTTGAAAAAAGGGTTTCCTTGAGCTTCCTGTCGCACCGTACTCATCAAGAGCATCAATTACAATGAAAACCCTCGAATACTTCGCAATGACCTTTCTCAGAGTGTAGATAATGCCTTTGGATGTTGGACGGGTTCGTTCTTTGTCGTGTTCATAGTGGAGATTGACGACTTCTTCTGGCATGGAAGCCAAGTTCCCAGCAAGCTGTTTAAGCAGGCTCGAAAGAAGCATATCAAGGGTCTGTTCCTTTTGTCGCTGAAAGCTGAGATAGATATATGCTATGCCAATATTCGAATCATCGAGGACACTTGTCCTGAGTTTGTCGATGACGATTGATGTGAGAATAGTCTTGCCGGCCCCTGGAATGCCTAGGCAAAAGAGCGTTTGCCTTTGTGCAGCTAGCCAAGTCTGGAATTCCTCTGTCTCGGACAGCCAACCGCCGGTCCTAGGTTGCCTAAGGCTTCGGTATTGACTGTGTTGTAGGCCATAGTCCACGCCAGTGAGCCAGTCAAGAATGCAGTCGTCATCATGTTTTCGCTGTCTAGCGTTGATCTCGGCAACATCTTGCTGTGTTTCCAACACGATGGAATGAACTGTGCCCAAGTCAATGCCTGTCTACTGACTGCGACTAGAAGTAACTTACCATCCTCTAATAAGTCCTTTAATGGTCGCTCACCTTCTAGTTCCCTCGCCTGGACATACTGCAAAAGCTCTTTCGCAAATGCTGCGGCTACAATAGCCGCATATTCTTGCCAGTCCTTATTCTTATGCGAGTCGGCATAATCGCATATACCTCGAATAACAAGGCAAGGGAACTGGTTCATTAGCCCTGCAGCCTCCATTTCGATACAGAGGACATTTCCTCCCAAGTCTTTGTTAAGTTTGTTCCGGGAAGCGGCGTCTTTGATGAGCTTGTCACCTGACGCAATAAGACCATAATGAATGAGCATATCCCTAGGCTTCCTCTTGACCGTCATACTCTTATCACAAAGACTGCAGCTTTCCTCCTCTTCGTCATTTTCTTCCAGGTCTTCGTTCCCGTCGTCATCTTGTTCCCGAGCAGACTTTAGGATGTGACTATAACTTGACTTGAACAATATGTCTGTGAGCGAACCACTGCGCAAACACTTGGAGGCTAGCTTGGGCCACTTGTGTTTTAGCTCTTCGAGATAGTTTGGGATCCCGCTACCACTCAGATTGTGTTGCGTTTCTAGTAACGTCAACGCTGTCAGAAGCGTCTGGGGTGGATTATTCAGTGAGCCTGTCCGCTCAAACTTCTCTTCCCCGTGAACCTTACCAGCATCCCACTTGATAACACCCGAGGAAGTGCCAGTAGATGTGCTAACAACGACGTCGCCGAGCCGGACTTTGTTAGATGGAATACCGCCACCAATGCCAACCATGAGACCCACCTTGATACTCGGGAACGTGTTTACCATAGAGCTAGCAACTGTTGCTGCCGATACATTGCCTATCATGCCTTTGGGGAGACATGTTATTACAATGTTATGATCTCTGATAGACCCGAGGGTGTATGCGTTATTGTCACCTGGCGGCTTCGTCAATGGCGGATGTTGCTGGTCCAACATGGCTGTCGCAGCCGTAAGCTCTTTAGGCAGCGCACAGATCCATCCCACGGTATAATCATTGTGGGTCAGGGCACTGTCGCTCTTCTCCTTTTTGGAGGTGATTTCATCAACGCCATCATCTCTTTTTCGTTTATTGTCCATTAAAACATCAAGCTATTCGGCTGGTGCTGTGCTAGAGAGCGAGCGGCAGTGTTAGTGCTCAGCCGTAAAAAGCAGCACAAGTGATGATAGGAACTAACAGTATGACGGATTTTAATAGACAGTGTAAGCCAGATTGAATTTGGACGGTTGAGTAGATAAAAACGGATGGTGTAACGTTAGATTAGGCTGCTGAGCGAGATTGATGATGATGCCCAAATCCCACCTTAGCTTGTCCATGTCAGCAATGAGTAATGAGTGGAAGCCAATGGGAGCGTGTAAATGACTAAGCACATTGTGCTTACTTCTTTGCTATACCTTCTTATTGTTATCGCTGGCGGAGTATACCTTACAGTTGTACCACAATACACCCGTCACTCTGTTTATGAGCAGAGTGACGAGCCTGGTAGGCATTATTCGCGGACGGTTATAGTTGAATTGGCCAACAAAATGGGTCGTGAGGTTAAAAGATTTACTGCTAATCGCCGCTTGGGGTTAGTTAGCGCCGATCTGGGTAAGGGCTGCCCAATAGTCATAGAGTAGCTTGCTGTCAGAAACTAAACAGAACAACATTCATTATATTGTAAGAAGGTGGGGAAGGTTCAATAAGCCAAAAGATTAACCAGGTCGATCACAACGTGATCGCACTGCCTTCCACATCAGTATTCAAGGACCTACCCCAGTAGCCTTACACTTAGGTAGTAAGGGTATTTTACGATGCTTATATGGGTTGCTAAAGCTAAGGTTAAGTACACCCTAAGCTACGGCTAGTCAAGCCTGAGCTCCCACCCATAAAGCAGCGATGACTTATCGTCGATATTCCCCTTCCAAAACAGGGCAGGTCATCAGGCACATCTACCTCACATATATCCCAACCTCACAGTCCTTCAGTGAAAAGGGTATGTTCTCCACAAACATGCGAGGTTTCGCCTTATTGAAGACCGACGTGACAGATAGATCCTAGATTATGGCTTCGATGAAGACTTGAGTTGGATTACACGCGTCGACAGACGTCTGATATGCCTGTCAGAGGAATATGACCATCTTCGGTAATTGTGGATAATATGTGGGATCTTCACACGTGTGCCACAAGTCGCCGGACAGTTCTATACATCTGCCAATCGGGACGAAAAGTCATGATTCGGTTTTCTATAACATGGGTAGATAAAGTTTCTCTGTATATTATTGTAACATGACTCACTTTAGACACTTGATTGCGCTGTCAAACTCTCATAGTGATCCCTTTGATATTTCCACTCCCTACGATTTGCTGCGATAGTTTGATCTCTTTTCACTGACTACTACGAGGGGAATTATGATCTACAATATCCTTATCTGTGTCGCCCTTTTCGCAATAACGACAAGGCTGGTACGCTCAACTGTATTGCCAGGTTTGACCAGAACCTCCTCAATAACAGCACTGTCTAGTGTACCGCTAGCATACACGTTGATCTCGAGTCCTATTGCCCCCAAGGTGACAGCCACTGCGTTCTTCTTCAACTCGTCGCACCCCTTGACCTCTACCCGTCAGACCCTGGCGTTCACCGGAACCTCGAACACTTCCATCAAGGGATCTGTGACTCGAGAGTTAATGTCATACGCTATTACAGAGAAAAGAAAAGATAAATGGTATGGAGGGTACGAGGAGAGGGTTACCTTGTACTAAAACTGCGATCTTGACTGCGGGCGTATTGTTGGCAACTTGTTCTGCTAGACACCTCACCAAAGGCTCCTGTTCAACATGGGCGAAGTGAGTCTGTACTCACGAACCAAGTAAGTTTCTCAATGACAACAGTGTAATCTTAAAAAGCGTTTATAGTCTCATTATGCTGCTCCTTGCTGATAGGCTGAGTCTAGCATGCGGTTGAAGCCCCCCTCCCGAGCGGACCACCGGGAAAGTGGAGGGAAGTCCGAGCAGACCTCCTAAATACTACCGAATGATATGCCGAATTAAGCATAGCTAGGGTTGCCACAAACTAATCGCGTCTACTTGGTTGGTTCGTGCAATAAACATCAGTGGTCTAGATTGATCTAGATAGGAGAACATGGGGTAATCCGGGGTAACGATGGGGAGCCTGGGGAAGCAAATTGGTTTACTCCGAGTACTTAATCACCCATGGCCAACGATACAAAGTTCACAAAATATCGCCCCTAACTGCAAAGTCACTTCATCAACATGGTCTCTTTCAAGGAAGCCTTTGCGCTGTCTGCGCAAGAAGTCGATGCAGCAACGCCGCCTGGCACAGTTCAGATTCATCGTATGCCATCCATCCAGATGATTTGAAAGTGTTAACTAACTCGAGAAAGGCGAGCAGGAAGATGCCAACAGCCGCTCAGTGATTAGCTCGTATGCTACTGACGACCCTCGCGATCCCCTCAACTTTGCGACGTGGCGCAAAATCGCTGCGTTGATTGTTGCTGCCATCTATGCCTTTACCGCCAATTATACCAGTGGTGTTATCGCACCCGCCTTTCAGCTATGGCCGATGATCTTCCCTCAAGATCCGCGAACCCTTTCTGAGCTGTCGAATCTGATTGCGGTATGTTGGCGTCTATTATTAAATCTACAGCTTGATGCTGACCAGTTCTCAGATTCAAATCCTCTTCCTCGGCGCGGCGAACATTTGGTGGGTTCCACTGTCTAACTGGATGGGACGACGCCCGGTTCTTATCCTCGCTACACTACTCCTTACCTTCAGTACACTTTGGTGCGGGCTCGCCACTTCATATGATTCTCTTCTTGCTGCTCGAGCGTTCCAGGGTATGGGAGGCGCCGCGGCGGATTCGGTTGCTCCCGCTCTGATAGGAGACTTGTTTCCTATCCACCAGCGTGGAAGGACTATGGTATGCATTTCCCAAGACTCCCCTTTGATGAGACATCAGTACTGAGTGACGTGTTGACAGGCAGTTTACACCATCATGCTCGTCGTTGGGCCACTTGCAGGTGGCATCTCCGGAGGCTACATAGTCTATCAGCAGGGCTGGCAGACCATATTCTGGGTCAGCGTAGCACTGTCAGCCGTTTGTCTCGTCGGTGTGGTCTTTTTTGTTCCAGAGACACTCTATACCAGACACATGCCAGTGGAGGGAGTCCCTACTCCTGAGTCCGAGAAGCAAGCTCAGATTGGCAACAACGAGCACGTCGAATACAAGCAGTCTGCTACAGTCGGTCAAGAACAGCACACCACTCGTAGTTCATTTACCTATGCTCAGTCTTTGGGCTTCATTCGACCTCGTGGAAGCCTTTTGAAGCAATTCATCCAGCCCTGGAGGACCCTGGCACTACCTGGTACTTGGGTGGTTATGCTTCACTACGCCGGCTTAGTCGGTGGTGTTGTCACCATTTCCACCATTGGGCCACAGATGGTCGCTAGTCCACCGTACCTCTGGGGCGCCAATGCCGGGCTTATCAATATTGGCGCTCTGATCGGCGGTATTATTGGGTACATTTACACTTTCCTGCTGGCTGACGGTCGACTGGTCAAGAAGGCGAGCAAGACGCGACATGGAGTTGCGGAGGCTGAGGACAGATTGCCTACACTTTTCTTCCCACTCGGCATTGCGACCTGTGGACTACTTGTCTTCGGATTCTGTGCCCAGAACCCAGGTCCAAACCGCTGGGTTGGCTTGGAAGTTGGTTTCGGCATGCTTACGTTTGGCCTCATGCAAGTTCCATCTGTGGGTTTCAACTATGTAAGTCATCAAGTCAGCCTCAAAATGATACGTACTAACCCACTTTCTCAGCTTATTGACTCGTACCACTCTTTGGCGGCAGACTGTTTCACTATGGTGACTATCCTACGTGCGATCATCGCATTCGCGTGGACTTTCTTTGTCGCTGATTGGATCCACCATAGCGGCGCTGCTGAGCCGTTTGGTATTTTTGGACTATTGATGGGCGTCTTCTCATTGCTTACTGTTCCGCTGTGGCTGTTTGGGAAACGGATGAGGATCGCGACTGCAGCAAGGGTGCTTCGATGGCAGGGGTTCTGAATGGAGTCCTGGACCCTTTGCATTTGATATGTAGTTTGGGCTGAGCCAAGAGTTTTGAACTGGTGCGGTAGCAACGAGTCGAATAATCACCTTAGGATTTCATCATAGGCTGAATATATCTTACGAATCCTCAACAACGTGCATGAAACTCCAAGCGGCTATCAGAGGAAACGCAGAGTAACTCGAAGTTGCGGATACCTACATGGTTATCGGTAAAGACAACTTCCCCTCAAGCCAAGCCATGAAACTGCCAAGGGTTCAATAACTATTGGTCTTTATTCCCCCATACACGAAGGTTGTACGACGTCTCCGCTCTGATTGCTCACTTGCCAAGACATTAGCAAGATGCAAAGCGAATATCATCTCACCGCAACAGCTGCGCCTCGCCCCCAGAGTAAGCCCACTCAGCGACCTCGGTAACAACCCAGCCCATTCACTCTGCATGCATCTCGCCGTGAAACGTGCTTCAACGGAAATAACATGAGGATATTATTATTATTATTATCATAGAATGTATCTCTGGAGAGGCCTCCATCCGAGTGTAAAAAGTACGAACTAGCCAATAACTCCCCTGTCATACGTGCCGAGCCGAAGCCCATGCGCCAAGGCGGGTCCAACGTGAGCGAGCAACCGCGCGCCTTTTGACGGATGGATATTCAGGGGTCCGGACTGAGGAGAGAGTGGATTCTTGATGCACTGCAGTCGTGGCAGCTTCAGGAACGTTCTTCTCGCGGTTGACTCGGTCTTGGAGTTTCTTGGCTTATGTGGAGGTGTAGCTCATTTCCTCCTGCGTGAGGCCTCTCGTGAATCACTGTAGATTATGTACATATAAACCCTGAGGCTCCGGCGTAAAGTCTCGTTCTTTAATAGCATCCCAGTACAACTCAACTTCTATTCTCATCTCATCAAAACTTCACAACCGCAAAAATGGTCAACTTCCACGAGAGCTCCGAGGACATCCGCCTCGAGGACGGTCACATCCTCATTGCCAACTGTGGCAACGGTGAGGGAGATATGGTCGAGTCTACACTTGATCTAGACTACTACATCGGAAACGACGACGGTTCTTTCCAGTGGGGTGGAGAGAGTAAGCCACTCATCTCTCGACTCATATGATATGATACTGACTTCTATCCTCAAGACTTCTCTCAGTCGGCCTCCGAGATTTATCTGTCTATCGAGGGCGATGACAATATTCCCGTCCTGCGGGCTTATCTCAACCCCTCCGACGGAGACCCCGTTGAGGCTAACCTCAACCTCGCTGAGGCCATTGGCAACGACAGCGGCACTCTCATCTTTGGTACGTCTGCTAAGTTTGTCGCTTTTTCCGAACGCTATACTAAACGGTCTCATTAGTTCAACCTTAGGAGAAACTATGAACTGGAATGGGAAGGGTTGACACTAGCGCAATACAATCAAAGAGAAATCAAGTAAAACACTTCACTCAATGTTTCCGACGTACTTCGCTGTGATAAAGGTCTCTCAATATTTTTGCCACAACTTCTTTCCATTGCCTGGTCTGGCCCATAAACCGCCAAAACCTCGATTTGGGCCTCAACAACACTCAAGTTGCCTTGGTTTGTAGATCAAGAATTTCCACGAGATCAGATCGTGCATGACTCACCCTTGCCAGGTGCCAGTGCCTTCGATATTTCTTCAGCTAGTACTTTCAGATAATCCTCAAATGATGAATAAAGAGAGTTGCATCAAGCCTCAATCGTTAATCGTATACTAATCTGGGTATATCAGGCATCCAATTTCCTCGTCGCCGAATTCTTAAGCTCCGCCATTAACTGAACCAACTTCTCAGTAAGATGTGGAACAGGCAACCCTGCAAAATTATCCCGTACAATCCCCATAACAGCCTCCATGACCTTACTCGGTTGTGACAGAGGCACACTGATTACTACTTCACCTTCCCCAGGTATCTCCGATCGCCATCTTATACAAGGCTGACCTTGTCCAAATCCCTTGAACCTCTGGAGTGCGATACTATCTGCGTCATCGAGATATACATTCTGAGCCAGCGCCCTTGATACACCCGGAGATTGGTCGGAGAGGAGGCCGTAGACCCAGAAGGCTAGGCTCGCGTGATATATAATTATCGCCATTGGGCCACGCATCGCCCCTTTCGGTGATTGCTTCGCAATCTGAAAGATCTGAGCTGCGTGGTAGATGGTCTGTCTTGCTGCTTCACTCTTGACCCAGTCACGGACCATGGAGTACACAGCACGGGCGCGTTCTGGGCCTTCCATGCCCGCGAATATCTGGATATCTTCGAAAGGCATTTGTAAATGCAGAAAGGCAAGCTCTAAGCGCATTTGTGTTTCTGGGTCCGCCGCAGCCTCGGGGGATAAGCTCAACTTGAGATGGCCGATAAGCTTGAGCAGCTCGTCCTTTCGCATCTCTGTGACGAGAGTGTTCCAACGGCGTGGTCGTGATCGTTGAAGAGAAGAGGTTTGGAGATACTCCCAGCACATATTCCATGTGCATGCAAGTGCTGCTAGGATTCCAACATAGGCATCCACTGAGCTTCCACGATTGTTTAGAACATCGGGATCGTCGATGATATCCGCGACATATAGTGGCTCGCTGTTCTCTTGGGAGGCGGCGACTGAACTCCACTGCTCTGGAGATGCAGCTGTCCATAATTCCAGATTTCCTGGCAACGGGAGCAGAATCTCGGCATAGGAGATTGACGGGCTGACCAAGAGAGCAACGGATGAGTTTGCATCATGCGAAAGCATCCTAAAGGCGAGCCGTTTGAAGGACTCATCCTCTACCCACTTCAGCCAGTCCTGTCGAGAAGCCGCACCTTGTGTGTTTCCAAGCTTGGTGTCAGGATACGCAGATTTCTTGAACTTTCCGTCGCGTCGCATCATGGTCAACACAGGATTAAAAAAGCTTTCAGCTATTTCAACTTTGCGGGGGAGTCCGCTCCAGATACCCATCTCAAGAGTGATGAGGAAAGCCTGGCTTAGTTGGAGATCTCGCACGAGAGAGTTATCGCGTTCCCACTGCAAGGGTCAGTTGTGTGGCGGAAAGCGGATTCATGGAAAAACATACATGTTTAGCTACTGCGATCCGCAAGCATTCCTGTATAGCATAGCCCAGCTTAGACAGAGCAGGATCGGAAGTTAGAACTGCTCCGCAGGCAGCCATCGCGGCGACTAATTCTGGTCGCTTCTCGTTGGGATTAAAAGACGCGGCATGCACAAACGATGTTGCATGCGTGACCTGTGAAGTCAAGTAATACTGCAGCAGAGTATCCAACAGTTCGGCCGATGGAAAAGATGCCACGGCTTTTGAAAGATGATCAGAACGACAACTGTTGACAACCATCATGAGGATTCTATCTCGAGCAGGCCCCTCGAGCTTGGCGCAGGTAATTCTTGTGTTCATATCCAGAGCAACTCCAGACTCGGGGGAAGGATAGGCGGAGCCCGCTGAGGGGAGGGAGAGGTTATGCTCCTCAGCCCCGGCATGGTCTTTCGCATTAGGGCGGAACTTCCAATGCGAGTTTTGGAAAGCTTCGGTACACATGGCAGCGGGTTCACCGGGATCAGTGTGTGATGCAACCCGAGGTGTCTGAGCGCCCCGGGGAGTTGGCTGGATGCTGCTGATCTCAAATGGGATGCTAGTATTATAGGCGTCGAGGAATCTCAAATCTATGTCGTCGAGTTCGTTGTATGTGTGCATGCTGATATCATTTGTGTTGGTATGGGTCCAACCGCCTGATAGAAGATTGAGGTCGGGAAATTGGAAGAAGAGAGGGTCGGTATCGGCACCCATCGACTGATCTAGACTGCCGTTAGAATCTAGTCACCTTGCGATATATCGGGAGACATACCGAGGTTATGGAACAGACTTTGCGTCGTTTGAGGTGTCAGGATATCCAAGGTGGGTTGGCCACCCATGGCCGACGACGCGGACGCCGGTCCAACATTATCTTGACCACCGAAGCTGTCCATAGACGATGAACCATTGTCCCGGGTGAAGATATCCTCATCAATCTGTTGGTCAGCCTCCGGTGAGGGAAAGTCTGCGTCCACATCCATCGAGTCGTTCCACTTGCATTCAATGCCTTTTTCTTGACATCGACGACATGGCTTTTCATCGCTACAGCGCAGGTGATTGGATGAGCATGCTTTACACGCTTTCCCGACACGTCCAGGCATGTAACGGGGTTGCTCAGCTATTGAACTGTCTCCGGCTTGGGAACCATGCCCGGCTACATGTCTCTTCAGCAGATCCCTAACATGGTCTTAGTCAGCGAGATGTTTTGGTAGAGCTGGAGACGAGGTGAGCTCACGGTCTTGTGAATGCCTTTGGGCAAACATGGCACTTGTATGGCTTTGTCTGTGTATCTAGCAACAATTGTTAAGCAATCTCCAAGGTCTAATGTTGTGAAGAACATACGGGATCGCACGTGACGAGCAAGGTGATCAAGGCGCTTGTAGTTCTTTTTACAAGAACCACATTGGAACATGCCCGGTTGAGTCGTTGCCATACTGAAGAGCTAAAAGCAAGTGGAGAGCGTGAGGCGATGGGCCGATGTTGATGGGAAGCAGTCGGGACGTGGAGAAGAGAAAGAGAAAATGAGTTGATCGGGTCGGAACAAATCTCCTCGGTCGATCTGATCTGTTTGCGGGGGTGGCGTCTGGGGGATTGAAGCTAGACTGAATCTGAATGTTCAAGGGGAAATTGTTCATGGGCAAACGATAAATTTGGTGGAGGGTGTTGTCGGGATCTCCTCCACTTCCCGACACGGAGTTTGGAGAACTATTAGTGTCCGGGCGCGACCATTCATTCTACAGTGGGACGAATGTTTGCGCAAACAGCAAAGCAATTTGTTTGTGGAAACAGTAATTCATTCAACCAAGTTTTGTGTAATTAATCATGGGTATGTGTTTGTTATTGCAGCACCAGTCAATTAACTAACAAACAACATGGCAGCCAGCCTTACACCAGTCCACTTCTTCTCCCATGGCTCGACCATGATGCTCGGCGAGGAATCCGAGTCGGCCGATTACTGGAAAAAAGCTGGCGACCAAGCATTAGCCAACAAGATCAAGGGAGTAGTTATGATGGTATGCACACATCTATGATTTCCGTCAATTGATCTAACGTTTGAGTAGGGCGCGCATTGGGACGCCGAAGGTGATCGCATCGAAGTCGCAACAAATCCCAAACCAGGAAAATCCCCGGTCGCATACGTCCATCCCTCGAAATACGTCGATTACGAACTCAATCCCGATCTCGAAACCGGCGAAAGATGCATATCTCTACTTAAAAACGCCGGATTCAATGTCTCGGGCAATTCAGACTTTGAATGGATCCACGATACATATCTCATCCTCATCCGTATGTTCCCCAACGGCTGTCCGCCCACGACGCTCATCTCCATGAACGCCCGCTTCGATCCGCATTATCACATGAGAGTCGGCGAAACTCTGCGCTGTCTCCGAAAAGAAGGATATCTCATTATTGGATCCGGTGGCGCGGTGCATAATCTCTATCGCAACATTTGGGCGCCTATCGTCTACTACTCTGATAACTTTGCCCAAGAGAAACCGCCTGAGTCGTGGGCGCTTGAGTTCAGACAGGCTGTTGAGGATGTCATCAAGAATAATAGCGGACCGCGCCTTCGACGTGCAATGACACGATTGATGAAGCACCCTTGCTATAGAGATGCGCATGCTACTGACGACCATTTTATGTCCGCCTTGTTCGTTGCTGGGGCTGTGGGTGATGAGGAGGATGAGGGAGTTTATGGAGAGCTCAAGGCTGAGACGTGGGAGTTAACAAATATGTGTAATAGCCAATTTACATTTGGCACATGGCCCAGAACTCTTGCGACAGCAGCTTGAGGAAGGGAAATTAGATGAACTTGTCGTATTGACCTTTAGTTGAGTCACTTTTTAAGCGGATTCTGTTAGTTAACCCTCATTCATTTCTTTGGGTAATTGAGTCTTATAGCCCTCAATACTTGACGACGACTACAGCTTAAGAGACAATGATCCCTTTCCCCACTGTTGAAGAACATCGTCAACAGTTGCAACAGCATTAGTAGCCATATCATAGCCAGCCCCGAGTATGCCAGCAGTGACTGGGATACACTTGCCCAACGATGACACTACTTTCTTTAGATCTAGGTGGAGACATATTGGTCTGATAGTCAGACTTAATAGTACCAGAAGTGTACAAAGTAAACAGTTTCTGTGTCTATGCTGCCAAGATGGCGTTATGATTTTATAGTCGCCTAATCACCACTTGCCCGGCTCATATGGTCGCCTTTCCCGCGGGAAGCTTTTGGAGCCTGACTCAGTCAGCGGAACCCTGCTTACGTAGGGCCTCTTGTCGTCAACTGAATTATCATACCAGTGGACTGTAGGCCAGAACAGGGTTCACTTGGTAGATAGTGTGAGGCTGCCTTCGTCCGAACGAGCATCGATAGGATGGGACTGTGACCTTGCCAAACCCCACGCGGTCATTACAATCAGTGGGTACGAACGATAAAACAATCACAAGACAAGCCCCGTTGGCTCAGTGGTAAAGCGTATCACTAGTAAAACGACCGGTTTAAAGGACCGGTTATAATATGATAAGATCACTGGTTCGATTCCAGTACGGGGCACGTGATTTCTCTAATATTATGCTTATCGTGTAAACAAATAAGTATGTTTTTTTTTAGATGTGTGGCCCTGATCTATCTCTTCGAGATATCAAATAAGGTAACTATATATATACGAACGATGAGAACGGAGACTTTATAGAACGGTTTAAATAATAAACATACAATCTATTTTTTATATGTGTGCGCTAATACTAATTAGACGCAGTATTTGTAAGTAATTGAAGCGTTGTATATAAAGTCTTGTCTATCTTATCTATGCATTGTGTAAAACCTCGATTTATATGCCTAAAACACTATATATACGCTTTTTGTAAATGCTTCTCCAGTTCTATAAACGCTTATACGCCACAGCATGCAATAATTCAACTCTCCATTCTATTACTAGTTCACTCCTACTCATTTACGCAGCCGTTGCTGCCTTTAAGAACTCCTCATGGAAAGGGTAATCGTTGTAGCCCTCCTCAGACTTGGTGATGTAGAATGTCGACCGGTTGTACTTATTCAACTCCAAACCCTTCTGAACTCTGAACACCAGGTCAGGGTTGGAGATGAAATGACGCCCAAAAGCAACAAGTACATCCCAATTCCTATAGTGCTCGTCAACAGCCGATGCTGCTGATTCGGGGGTGTAACCACCGGCGACAATAACAGGAGAGTGGTTGTCCCAAGCCTCGAGAATGAAATCCAATGTCTTGCTGTCGTCGCCCTTAGAATCGGCGAAGAAGATAGCAGGGTCACCCTTGGCTTCAACAAGAGAGAGATATGCAAGATGTCCCAACTTCTTCAATTCCTTGACAAGATAAAGGTACTGGCTCTTAACATCCGACTTCTCAGCGCCTTGGAAGGAGGCGTAAGGAGACAGGCGAACGGCTACGTTCTCAGCACCGACTGCGTCGACGACAGCCTTTGTGACCTCAAGAGTGAGTCGGGATCGGTTCTCAACGGAACCACCCCACTTGTCTGTGCGCTGGTTGACCTGGTCGGAAAGGAATTGATCAAGAAGGTATCCGTGGGCAGAGTGAATTTCGACACCATCTCCTCCAGCTGCCATAACTCGCTTAGCGGTAGCCACATAGTTCTGGATAACTGCCTGGATATCCTCCTCCGTCATTGCCTCTGGTGTCACATCGACACCCTCCATGGCCACAGCGCTGCTGGACTTGTACTTAGACCCGCGCTCCTTCATATAAGCCGGGTCGGCAGCGCGTCCAAGGTCCCAAAGTTGTTGGAAGAAGAAGGATCCCTTAGCATGAACGGCGTCGATGATTTCCTTCCATGCAGCCACTTGAGCATCGCTGACGAAGCTGGGTGTGTATCGCTGGCCTTCTTCACCAGTAGCGATGCCAGTTGCCTCGGAAATAATTAAAGTGCCGGGAACGGAGGCGCGGTCGGCATAATAGCGCTTCATGAATGGCATGGCCACGTGCTCCTCGTCGTTGCGGAAGCGGGTCAAGGGGGCGAGGGCGATACGGTGGTTGAGCTGGACGCGTCCCAGCTTGACGGGCTCGAAAAGTCTGGAGGTGCTCATGTTGAAGGATGAACTGTGGGTAGAGTGATTCGAGGTAAAAAGGAAAAAAACCTTGGAGGAGGTATGTTATTTGTTGTTGTAGATGCCGACTCTTCAGCTGTTTTGAAGCACTTTAGGATAGTGGAGCTGAGGTAAAAGATTGAAGGATGCAAGAACGTGTTTGTATAATAATGCAATGTTTCGAAAGGTAAAGTTACCTTACGAAGGAAGAGCTGGGTAAGGGTTATTATAGTTGCTAGTCCACCCACACGCCATCGCCTTTATTTCTTCATTAGTGAGGCAAGACTAAAACAATTGCTTTGTCAACCGGAAGAATTTGATAACAGTATGAATAATCAGTGTCTCTAGTAAATTAAAATTTCCGAATTAGAGGCTAATAGAACCACCTAACAGACTCATTCGGTCAATTTCTTGTGGGGGCATGAGAAGTTGAACCTGATATTCCGCGGGCGGAATCGCCATACAGTAGAACTTCTCCATATTTCGGGCGGGAAAAAAGCTTGATATCATAACGTTGACGATTACTTAGCACGTGGCGACGAATCAGGTTAGGGGTATCGGAGATTGATTGCGGCGAATGCGGCATCTCTACCGATGCAGCTAATAACAAAGCACAAAGCCGATCGTTTTTCGCATTCGTACAGTACAGTACGAGGGAAGTTTAAACCAGCGTAGTAAATCGATGTCGTCATTGACCATGAAAGATGCTGTTGAGCTAAGAGCTTGCAGTTCTTGTTTTTCTAAAGAAACTCTGAAGTTCTTTGTCAAAGACCGTTGCTCGGCAAGCTCTTCGAGATCCCGGGTATTGACCAAGACACCAACCAACCGGATGCTAGCGGATAAACTACGAGACATTTGTTCACCAACAATTTAGCTTGTAATATAAGTACCGTTGGAAGGCCGCACGGGAATAACAGATTGTAAGCACCCGAGGTCTCAGCAAAATGTGATCAACGTCGTGACATCACATAAGCTCTCGACAGACCTCGCCCAAACAACGGTAAACTCAGCCAGGACAAAAAGTCAATTGTTCTCCCTGACATAGTCCTGAATAGCGACAAGCGACAGTTCAAACACAGCCATGGATCAATTGGCCCGAAATTCGGCGTCTAGCCCGTCGAAACCATATCCTGGAGAGGAATCAGTCATTTCTGAACGCCAGTCAGAATCGAAACTAGAAGGGAGGAATTCCGCTTCACTAGAAGCACAAACACAACCACCTATCGCTCACGGGCTCAAGGATGGAACGAATAAAGTCGATGGAGACATCGAGCCTTCGGAAAAGGACCCATTCGAGGTCACTTGGGACTCAGGACACAGCGACCCTTTGTGTCCCCTAGGATTCAACAAAGCGCGCAAATGGCTCATCGTTTTCGTTGTATCATTCTGTGGCTTTACCGTGTAAGTTTTCTTGCCCGTCTGTGATTGTCGACAATATTCACATAGACGTCTAGGACCTGCGCCAGCTCCATCTATACATCAACGTATGCGCAGATGGAACGTGAACTGGGCAACTCGAGGATTGTATCAATCTTGGGTCTGTCCATGTTCGTCTTGGGCCTCGCATTTGGCCCCATGTTTTTCAGCCCGCTTAGCGAATTCTACGGTCGCCGACCTATTTATCTGGTAGCATGGACTATGTTCATAATCTGGATCATCCCTTCGGCCGTTGCTCAGAATATCCAGACCATGGTTGTCGCGCGCTTTCTCGATGGGTTTTCTGGGAGTGCTTTCCTGGCTGTTTCTGGAGGAACGGTAAGTGACTTGTTTGCCCGACACGAAATCCATGCGCCAATGGCTCTTTTCTCGGTGGCCCCATTCCTTGGACCTGAGATTGGACCGGTTCTCGGAGGCTTTATCAATTACAACACGCATTGGCGCTGGACCTACTATACGCTTCTTATATGGAGCGTCACTCTTGGAATAGCCATGGTTCTGCTAGTTTCAGAGACGTACCGTATGTTTGTTCTGTGTTCCAAGCCATAAGATGCTAACCACAGCATCCGCAGATTCGGCCATACTAAAAAGAAAGGCCCAAAACATGCGTAAAACCACCGGCGACAACAGGTGGTATGCACCTACGGAAAAGAGCGATAAGACCCTCTTAAAAGCAATTGGATACTCTCTCTTACGCCCTTGCCAATTGCTGATCTTCGAGCCGATGTGCCTCAACCTTTGTCTTTACTCCGCCATCCTTCTTGGCATCCTCTACCTCTTCTTTGGCGCATTCCCGCTAATATTCTCAAACAATTATGGCTTCAACCTCTGGCAAGTCGGGCTCTCTTTCCTCGGCATGGCTGTTGGTTTGATCGTCGGAATAGCTACAAATCCCATTTGGCACCGTATCCATCTTCGTCTCCAGAAGCAACAAGGGGTTAACGAGCCGGAATTTCACCTGCCTTCGGCTGTCGCTGGTGGCGTGCTTGTTCCCATTGGACTCTTCTGGTTTGCTTGGACGATTTTTTCCTCGGTGCATTGGATTGTGCCTATCATTGGATCGGCAGTCTTCGGTATGGGGTGAGTAGCAAGTTTACTGCAGAAAACATGAAAAAGTCCCTGGCTAACCACTGATGCATTCCAGATATATTCTCCTATTCACCAGTATTTTTACCTTCTTGGTGAGTCTTCAGATTTCCGCGTAACATCCTGTACTTGACACTAATTAATGATCCAGGTGGATGCATACCCGAAATATGCGGCCAGTGCTCTGGCTGCCAACACATTTGTTCGATGTGTTTTTGCTGGTGAGTCCCCCTTTTTCCATCGATTTGACAGCTGTGTTTATTGGCTTCTAGCTGCCTTTCCATTGTTTGGAAACCAGATGTATGAGCGTCTCAATTACCATTGGGCAACGTCACTTCTGGCCTTTCTCAACCTCGCGATGATGCCTTTCCCCTATATCTTCTTTAAATATGGAAAAAATATCCGGGGTAACAGTCGATTTGCTTCAGTATAGCCTTGTTTGTATTATTTGTGCTATTATAGTGAAAGGAGCCGGGGAACTTGAAGTTTAGATTATATATAATATCTTGATTTGTGAATTTCAACATTCTGTACATTCGTCAAGTGGAATAAGACATATGCTACCAAAATGTCACCCGCACCAATAAGTAAAAGATAACATCCATTTAAGAGAAACGGCGATCAATATGGAGGAGTGATGCTGTCACACTGCCGTCTGGGTCATCTCTCCTTGAGCTCCCGGCGGATTGCTTCAAGGAAAATTCCGTCCTCGAATAGTTGGTCCACAGGACGACCTGCCGGCTGTTCTGTGACCGAGGTTGATTGATTGATGATTGTTTCGGATGATAGTGTTGACAGATTTGATCTCGTAGTTGGGCGATGCTCGGCGTCGCGATTATTAGACAATTTAAGGGAGGCTTTATTATTACTGGAGGGAGAGTGTCGAAGTTTTGAGGCCATTATAGGCGATTTGGGAACTGTATGTAGACTGGCTTCGTCGTAATCAATTGTCTGGATATCTAGTTGGGGGTGGGTGGTACGGCAGGGCCAGAAGCCGTCTGCCTCCAGCAGTCGAGATACTACGACTGTATGCCTCTACTTGGCTACTGTGTCGACCCAGATCGTTATCTTATGTGATGTCGAATGGTCGGCTTAAAAGTGAACCCCTTCTCACGACCCAAAAGTCGTCTCACACAGAAGACTCTGCCGCAGAAAATGTGCATATAGAAGCTGAGGGAACGTCCAAATCCGTTTCCTCGCAATGTTTTTTATCCATGCGGTTATCTGATCTATAATTAACTTAAGTATTAATTCTGCTTTTGATTTTTATCTTGTTATCTCTCTATTACTTCCTTTTGATCTCCAATATTATCCAAGTCGCAATTCGAAACCCTACAATAATAGCAATGACGAAAGCGATATTTTTTGCCAGCTCATCAGTACCATTCAAACCATACTTTTTCAACACAGCTTCCCCCGCAACTTGACATTGTGGCGCTAATTCTGACGGATATAAACAGTTGCAGTCATTACCACAGCTGTAAGGCACGCCCTTGAATTGGGTCATCATCAAGCCTTGGAATGCATAGGACAGGTAATTCCAATAATAGAACCCGTACCTATAGAAGACGTTCAGCCTGGTATATGGTATAAAGAAGCCTTGGGTGCATATCAGTATGCTATTAACAAAGGATGAAAATGCGATTGTGAACATGAAATCCGGAAAAATAGATACTGCAAGGACGACCACAGACTCAGCTACCAGAGTAGTCACGAAGATCCATAAGACCCAAGTGAAGAAGGCAGCGGTTGAACTCAAAAGATTCGAGAGCCAATAGCAAATGAGGGAGAAGACGAGGCTAGTGAAGAATAGAAATGGTGTCCCGACTATAAAGTTCGAGATAAGAAACTCTGTAGGGCCATATAAGCCATTCTGAACATCTTGGCGATAATAAGAATAGTCCTCGATAAAGGCTGGGCCATATATCATGGCTGCGAGAGAAAGGAACGAAGGCGCAAAGTAGATTTCGGTGACGACGGACTCGATAGACTCCTGGTCACGATTCAAATGGTACCAAACGGTTCCAATCAAGAGAGCAAAGCTTATTGCGAAGGCGAGTCGAATGCCATAAGCTAGAGGATCCCGGTACGCCTTGATGAAACTGCGGTGCAGCAAGACCATTGTCCGTCTATGCATACTAGGTAGCTTACTGATATTGATGCTCGGGGGTTCGGCCGCCTGACGAATATCACTGATGGTCTTCTCAAGGTCTGTGCATGCGGAAGAAGACTGCCAAATGATATGCAAATCGCTAGCCCGCCGAGTTGCAGCACGACCGTCCTGCGCGAAGTCCATGTTGATTATTTCGAGAAGGAACTCTGCGGGATTGTGTTGTCCTGCCATATCGAGCCCAACACTGTGAAAATAATTTGTCATGCACTTGATAGGTCCGAAATAGCACTGCTGTCCTTGGGATATGAATAAAGCCTTGTTGAAAAGTGCCAAAGTTGAAACAGACGGTTGATGTATAGAACAGATGACGATGAGATTATGACGTTTTGCCGACTTTTGTAGATAATCGATAACCTCATAAGCACTTGTGGAATCAAGTCCCGAGGTTGGCTCATCGAGAAACACTATATTTGGCACTGTGACCATTTGCGTTGAAACTGCAAGTCGTCGCTTTTGTCCATGGGAAATTCCCTTGCGGAATGGTGTCTGAACAATAGTGTTTGCTTCGTGAGTGAGACCGAAAGATTGAAGCACGGTGTTGATTTGCTGCAGACGTTCATCTTTACTTTTCGCACTAGGGATTTTAATGATTAATAACATCTCTCCCAGCGCTATCAGGGACATTGGAGAGAGCTTCTTACGTGGAACTAGCAAGCTTGGCAGCAAACGATACGGTCTCAAAAACAGTGAGACCTCCGATCAGTGACACTTCATGCTCAACAAAACAGCTGACTCGGCGGAAGTCTGATGGTTTGAGGGCGGCACCGTTCACGACAATGCTACCATCAATGACTTGACCCCTGACCGGTCGATTGGCTAGAGTATTGAGAAGTGTGGTTTTACCACTCCCAGATGGTCCCATCAAAGCACAGCATTCGCCTGGGTGTTATGTTAGCTACTTTTTCCTGACGCATTTGCATCTTACCCTTGCCCAGTATGCCAATTTCTTAGTCCTTCTCTTTCTCTGAGAGACTAACCTGTATAGAGCATACCATTGATATTACTCAACAGTATTCTTGGCGGTTTGCAATTCTGTTGCTGAACACTAGTGACCCGCCAAGCCAAGTTCTGAATATTACTCTTTTCATGTCCACCCTCAACCACAAGTGCTTGTTCAGGATCCATCGTGGTACATGCGGAGACGGGTTTAAACAAGGTGGGGGTGAGAACGAATATAGTCGCATGGAGGCACTGTTCAGTAACCAGATCCTAGTGATGGCTGTGGAAAGAACTCATCTGGTCGGATATGGCGGATTCACCATTCCATATGTAGTGCAGGATATGGTAGCGGACTTCTTTATGGATAGAAATGTGAACTAGTTCTACATGGAATCTGCCAATCCATTCCCAACCTTTCCAGACTTGCAAATACAGGCCGCGGTCTCAGCAATCTTGTACCGACGGGGGAAATAATGGCCTCGGTCTAAGGGGACTCCTTAACTGAGACTTACGTCCGAAAGCCAAGCCGAAGGATGTTAAGACGCATCTTCGGCCCGAGTTTTAAGATCTTCAAGTCTGTGGCTACCGCACAGCGCACTGTACAGACCAAGCGGCACCATCGCCTTTCGCTTCCGTGTGTTTCTAGCAGGCACACATGTCTCGGTGCATATGTAATATCCGCCCGAGCTTCTGGTCAGCTTTGGACACTTGATCGGCACAAGGGCGCAGGTTTGACTGGGCTGATGGGTCAGGCATTCAGCTTATCTTTTGTTGTGCAGTTCTCGAATCTAGCATGTTTTATACTATCCTAGTTTGTTTTACTATCTAGTCTCTGCCGCCCTGTGCCGATCGAAGTAAGCTTGTAGTTTTTTCATTGCAAGATTTGACCAAATGACTTGTGATAACCGAGAGTAGGACGGTGTACTGAGGAACCATAAGTTTATTCTAGCGGCATTCGACACCCAAAACACTCTTTTTCCACCAACTGACTTGAGTACCAAGGTACTGCCATAAAGTTCGCAGACTGTATCTCAAACATGTTTACTGTTCCCGAGGTGCAGTAGTAAGACACTTCCCAATACTAACCCTGCTCATAAGCATTCATGGGACTGACAAAACTTACAGTTTGGACAACGCATTGGTAAATAACTTGTACCTACCTAAGTATCAACTCCCGATATATTACTTAGTCTGTTTGGGCTCTTGTCTCGGCTTGTCTTACTCCGATTCCAGGTTTTTGCATTCACAATTTTCGCATTTCTGTCTCACCTAGAGATGACCATTAATGTAAGGTAATGCATTCCAAGATACAATTCATGATTTACTAGACTCAACCCTTGCATTATGCCGTGCGCCACACTGTCACTAACCACAAAGAAACCTGGTATCTGAAACAATATATTAGCCATTCTGGTACCTATTTATAGTTCGTCATATATGCGATTGGAGTTCGAGCCTGCGATCTTACTCCTGTAAGCTCCTTAGGATGTATGCACCGATGAGAGTAGAGCCGATGCTTCCGAAGCGTTACTCATCGCGTATGTGCAAGATCTTCGCCTCTTGCATTTTGAGTGATAACTTGCTTGGCAAGGGATACTTTACGAATGACTTTATTCAGTTCTATGGCAGGTTGAACGAAATATGCATATTCAGTACAAATATTATTTGGGTGTAGGTTAGTAGGACAGGTTGCGAAGCAAGGGCATGCTATGAATCCACAACCAACAAGCTAGTGAGAGAAAGTGGGACATTGTATGTTCCAGCCTTCAATGATTGCCATTTTTGACCGCCCTGCATGGCGAGTCATTTTCAATTTCCCGTTGTTAGCAGTATACGCAGGGGGCTCTAGCCACGTTTAGGGATCGCATTAAATAGACCGGTCATTTGGGAGTGACGAGTATTATCAAAAGCTGGATGGTCTTTTTCTCCCCAAGAAAAGTGGTACCCTTCCAAACCAAGAAAAGAAGACCACCTCACTTGGTCTACTGTTACCATAATGGTGTTACTCGCTTGTACTCCTGTTATATCTCTAACTTCTATGTTATGGATATCGGTGGGTGTAGTGTTTGGTTACTGTGTTTGGCACTGCATTTACAATCTCTATTTGCATCCTCTGAGCTGTTTTCCTGGCCCCAAGAGGGCGGCAGTCTGGCGTTTTTACGAGTTTTACCATGACGTCATACGTGATGGTCGCTACCTTTGGCAAATTGAAAAGATGCATCAAAAATATGGTAGGAGATATACTCAAAAGGATGGCAATGCTGTTTTCCCAAAGGGAGCCATACTGACACGTTGAGAAGGGCCCATTGTTCGTATCAATGCCAGAGAACTTCATATCAAAGATCCATATTACTACGAGAAGATTTACGCAGGCGGACGTAGAAAGGTAGATAAGGATGTCTGGACTGTGGGGGGGTTCCCTGCGACTATGGCTGCCTTGACGACTGTTGATCATTTTCACCATCGCACTCGCCGGGGATACTTGAATCCTCATTTCTCAAAACGATCGGTGACCAACATGGTGCCTATCATTAATGAGCGAATCAGCAGATTGTTTGAGGGCTTCGATAATGCTATGCGGGCTGACAAGGCAATCGTGTTAAACAACGCCTTTTCATCACTGGCAGGGGACATCGTTATACAACAACTATTCGGAGAGCATTACGACTTTGTCGGTAACGAAAATTTTGAGTCTCCTATTCCCGCCTTGTTCCAGCAGTTCACCGACTTTTACCACCTCGCCCGATTCATTCCGGGGCTTCTCAGTTATCTAAGAAGGCTGCCTGTTCCATTTATCAGACTCATATCCCCTTCGAGTCCGACTGCCAAGGACTTCTACTACCGGCTTCGTGACAAAGTCGATCTTCTTAGTAAGGATACAGAGTTGAAGGAGGCCGCGACGATGATTAGTATGCTACTGAACAATACTGCTATAGAGGACGAGGAGAGATCACCACAGCGCGTTTTCGATGAGGCACTTATATTTGTTGGCGCTGGGGCTGAAACATTGTCCAGAGCTATGCGTGTTGGATTCTTCCACCTTCTCAATGACAAGTTGATACTCGCTCGCCTGCGGCAAGAACTGAGGACTTTGCCACCGCCGCAAGAAGAACTATATGTTCTATCCAAGCTCGAAGGCCTGACATATCTGGTAAGTAGCGTCAATAGTTTCCAACAGCAAGTCGTGCTAACCGAGCACGAGAACGGTGTTGTACACGAAGCTCTGAGACTCTCTTTCGGGCCTATCTCTCGCCGCCCACGAATCGCCACTGAGGAGATTCTGCATTATGATACATGGGCCATTCCCGCAGGTGTGAGTTCGATTTCCTTTTGGTCGTATTCTTAAAGGCGTCACAATTCTTTCTCTTATTAACGACCAACTTCTTTAGACACCATTAAGCCAATCCACGTTGTTTATGCACACAGATCCTGTCATTTTTCCAGATCCTTACTCTTTCAAACCCGAACGTTGGATCAGAGATGGCGAAAAAGACAAGCACCTGACGAAGTACCTCACAAGCTTCACAAAGGGAAGTCGCCAATGTATTGGAATGAAGTAGGTGGTGATGCCTCCGCTTGACATGTCATCTTGACATAACGGCTAGAACCCTTTCGACAGAAATGTGCTAATAATAAGTCTTCATATAGCCTAGCTTTCGCTGAGCTATATCTCGTCTTTGCAAGAATTGCGACTACGTACGACCTGAATCTCTACGAGACCACGGCGGAGCAGATTTCAATCCATCATGATAGGGTCCTAGGCTATCCTACGAAGGCCTGGGGAGACGGGAATAAGGGACACGGCGAGGTGAAAATTAAGCTTGTAAAAAAGTACAATGCCTAAAGCTTAATTGCTACATAAGACTCATTTTTACATAATTCTATACAGCCACAATTTCGACTCATAACACTTACCTTACCAACCGCCACGAGTAAGGGCGGTGTGTGTCATAAACTCGTTTACAATGGCCGATCACTTTCTGTAGACAGGACGGATGTTGCACCACTGAGCTGTCCTATATACAACATGACGAGCGACTTTCATTTTCGCCATAAAACTGTATCCTCGATCTTTAGGACTAGTCGAGCCGTATCAAAACATTGATATTAGTCAAATTTTGGTCAGAAAACGCAGGAATACCTCAGTTCGCCGACGCCCTACCGTACTGTAACATCCTTACCACAGTGCGTGACAGAAGCTCTGCGCCACGTTTGGGATGGACTAGGCGATGTACACAGAAACAAGGTCGGCTATGACACAAGGTATGACGACTGAAACATTCATTCCTTATCCCGTTTTCAATATATTGACACTGAGGCCTTTGTGTACCGAGCACGCGGCAAGCCCAGGTGCGACATGGCATCTAATCTATCAGTAGTGCATTCTTGTTGAAAGACACAATGTCAAAGGTGAGCCCCTAGAACATGAGGCAATTTCGGCAGTATCTTTGTGTTAAAAGAGCAAAAAGCCAAGCCAAGCCAAGCTGTTTGGCTGAGTATTTAACTCATCAGACTTTCGCCACTGCAGTCAAGACGAGACAAACTTATCAGCAGTACTTCCGATTAGCAGGCCCAGATTTCAGGCTCATATTTTCACAAGTTGAAATCTTGTTCTCTTTCTCAATCATCAAATTCACCACATAACACATAAGAAAAACGAGAATGGGAAACAAAGTTAATTCGAGAAATTCCATCCCACACATCATGGAAGATTCTGCTTTGCCCATTTTCCCTAAAACCCCCAAAATACGGCATGCTCGGAATTGGCGAGGACACGTGTGGATTCTGTCATATTCATTACTGCCTCTCGGTTTACACCAGGTCTGGCTTTCATTATTCGGAGTGAAAGGGCTCAGAAGACCCGCGATTTTCCTAATTTACTTTCTGGGGTACCTTTTGTTGGCGTGGCGGCATGTCGCTAACCTGAGTTACCTCGGGAGTAAGTATGGATATCTGGATGGAGATAGGAATCGCCGTGCTAATACGGCAGATTTCGGAGCAGTTTCGGCATTTACAAAGCTGCTAAAAGCAATCATATTCCGAATTACCATGACGATTTACTTTTCCTATAATCACGAAACGTCCCCAGCAATGGTGTTGTGCGATTGGACGTGGTGGGCATGGCTGACCCTTGAAATCGGGTTGTATACCATCGTCCTTGACTTCTGGTATTATTGTTATCATCGCTGCTTACACGAAATACCGCTTCTTTGGAAATATCACCGCACTCACCACCTGATCAAACACCCAAATCCATACTTGTCAGCCTACGCGGATAGTTTCCAGGAGCTTCTCGACATGGTTGGTATACCGCTCCTGACCTATATGACGTTAAGGGCAATTTATCTTCAATTAGGATTCTACGAATGGTGGATATGTCACCAGTATGTAGTATATACAGAGCTATTCGGGCATAGTGGTGTACGGATTCATGCTACTCCACCCTCACCATTGAGCTGGTTGCTTGAGGGTCTTGGTATGGAACTAGTTATTGAAGATCATGATCTACACCATCGATATGGCTGGAGAAAAGGCTACAACTATGGCAAGCAGAGTCGAGTATGGGACTGTCTCTTTGGTACTTGTGGAGATCGTGTTGAGTCAGCTGAGATCAACATCGACTACTCAAACAAGGCACATCTACCAATGCTATAATTCTTACTATTAAGAGTTCTTGCGAACAACGCGTTTTGGGGATCTAATAAAGGCTGACTTCAAGTCCGATCTGCGTATAAAGATCAATACGTGAGGCAAATGGCGACCGTGACGGCGAGAATAACGATTTCTTCGGCTGGCTTTGGCACGTTCTTCTGGCCCACAGACTGTCGAAAGCGCCTTACTCGACAGCCCCAGACCCTCTTCACGACCTTCCAAGAAGCCGACCTTTCTCGAACCTAGCTGATAGACCTAATCGAGAAGATAAACGAAGGAGCCCTTAAAGACGTAAGCAATCTAATCTATAAGCGCGCGCCGAGGATCTCCGGGTTCAACACAGCCGCCAAGTACAAGACAAAAAGCCAGAAGACCAAAGCGACAATCATAAAGTGAATGCTTACATCGTTCAGCTTACCCTATTGGACACTCGACCTTTCGCAGGCTTACGAACGGTGGTAAAGGATCTTTACCATGTCAAAGGGACAAAGACAGGTGGAGGCTCGTGGGTTTATTGGGAGCTGTATGCAACGCGGAACGGTTCCGCTGTCACTATCACTAAACTTCTCGAGCTGTGTGCTGTCCCCATTGTGAGTTGATCCTATCACCAATTAAATTAACCCATACACTAATCCCACATAGGGGAAAACCAAGCTGTCGCAGTTCGCATGGGAACTGAGCCTTGGAAGTGGAACGACTACAAGTATCCATGGAACCCTCCTGATGACGGCTGGTTAGAGGTTGCTTTTTCGTCTTCTGGCAGTGGCGCTGCTATTGCCGGCCACGACTGGATTGACTTCGCCATGGGAAGTGACACAGGTGGTAGTGTTCGCATGCCCGCTGCTCTTGGTGGCAGCTACGGCATCCGTCCAGCTCACGACGTCATGAACTTGACCGGGGCTCCTCCGCTGGCTAGTCTTTTCGACAGTGCCGGTATATTTGCTCGCAATCCAGTCATTCTCTCCCACATCAATAAGCACTGGTAAGTAGGAAACTTATCTTGAGCCCTTCTGTAAATATGGCTACTGAACATCATCGTAGGTATGCAGACGGCCCCGTTGCCGTCAACAAAAGCTTCGAATCGTTTCCGCAAAAGTTACTCTATCCCACCGACTACTTTCCGCTCGAAGATCCTGGAGCACAAAAAGTCTTGGACACATTTATCGCCCGTCTTAAGAAATAGGCACGAGGTCCGAGAAAGTCAACGTAACTTCAATTTTGCAAGCATCGGATAATCTATACATCAACACAAAGTCTCTAATTGAGTCATTGTTCGCAACTGCATTGAGATGGGATTCTTGGCGCGGTGTCGGTAAAGATCTCATCGCTCGATGGAAGACTTCCCATCCCAGGCCGGGTTCCCGCCTCTGGACCTTGAGTAGCGCGTCGACTACGCCAATCACGATACCGTGAATAAGTCGGCATACGGGGAAGTAGTCAAGCACAAAGCTGAGTTCACGGATTATGTGCAAGGTCCTCCGACCATCAGACGCGACATGTTCAGAGTCAATCATGATACTTGAATCTGGTGCCAGCGGCAGGCCATGCTACCGCGAGGAGTTCCTCAACCACGAGAAAGGCGCTGGGTTTCTATGCATGACAGACCCAAAGGCTTGGCTCAACCCTTTGCTTCTGTCACCTCTATTGTCGGCACCGCAAATCAGTATACCTATTGGGCAGACCAATTACAACAGTCCTATTAGATTTCCGACGGAGAAGCTCCCTATCGTCATTGACTTGATGGCTTCTCCTGGCTGCGACGATATGTTGATGAGCTTGGTGGAAAGATTGGCGGAAAGATTGGCGGAAAAGGGTATTGTCAAGACTGCTAAGGTGAGAAGAACAGCGTTTCAAATTCGTAGAAATCCACCAGTGGGATCATCGTCTCGCTTGGCACTTTGAAAGCTCGCCCTAACGGTGAATCAAAGAGACTAATTTTTCGAACTCCGTTTTTAAGTCTCACTAGCGCAGTGCCAAGTTCTCGTAGGAATTTCTCTTTGTCCAAATCATCTGGCGCTACTTTTAGTTGCGGATATGCAACTGTGTAGGCGTGTTGCTGCGATGCCGTTCACAACAGCAGAAGTGCTCAAAGTGAGGGTATTTAGAAGTGGATTACAGAGAGAACCTACGCTTGGCTTGGCGTTGCGGATCGTTGACGTAGCTTGACGGAAGTAATCGAGCCGAGATCTGAAGTGGATTCATTAGCCTGTTGCCTCAGGCATTCTATGTGCGAACCAAAGCGGGGCTTGTCGAATAGAGGGGTCACGCAAGACTTCGACCAGCAATTTCATTGGTGGAGGATATAGGTGTATCTCCGTCAATGTGCTTCAGGGTAGGAATGCCGACTGTCAGAATTTATCATTGAAGACAATTCCATATCACAGGATATAATGGGATGCGTTCATTTTTGCAATAACAAGCTAATCTATCCGATGAGGAGTTCTACATAACCTGATATAATGATAAAAGTCGAGTTAGAGGACAAAAAGTTCATCCTGAGACTTGAGTCAGCTAATGCGCGATTTATTGGCAAATCGCGCTTTTTAAAATCACATCAAAATTAGATAAGCATGGGAAGTGGATTCTCACACAACACCAAAACCCTGCCTATTCATCCCGTTATTCCTGTCTAGATACCTTCATTGTGTGCCCCTGTACCCGTAAGCTTGCATTCCGCACCAGGGCCCTTTGTGAATTGGATAGAGCTCGAAACTCATAACAGGCACGGTTTACTTACACCTCCTGGGACCAGACCCTTAATTTCTCAAAATTTTGGTCTTGTGCTTGATGTGAAGACCTCTAGCTGCGGAATCATAGTTTCAGGGTGAGAAGCGACTAATGCAAACTCAATGGGCAAAGACTCTTCAGGTCTGTTGATAGCGGCATATTGATTCTCATATGTATAATGAAACTTGCCGTTCGACAGTGGTCACGCTTATATATTATAAATTTCGAAAGCTGGCATAACATGTAATGCTAATCTGTCCGACATAGAGACAGCGTAGTCGATATAGGGCACGCGGCATGAAATAGATGGTTTGTCCAATGTCTTGATTGTACGTTAAAGTTTGTAAAGTGCCGCAGCTCTTTATGTGTAATTGGTATATATACATTATGCTCATTAAAATTATGATTGCAGTGTACTGCTACCATGGACCGCCATCATTTTCCCGCAAGTCCAAGATTAGAAGATTAAAACGTTCCAATAAGTTTTTGTCATTTAGCTAGAGATCTGTAAAATTGTTAGTTACTGTAGTTCTTCAGAACAAGATGTTGTCACATACCTCAATGATGGCGGGGCCAGCAGCGACAGTGTCGTCAGAGACAACCTCGTTGCAGCTGGTGAGGACGACGTAGGTCTGACCAGCGAAGCCCTTGGGGATCTCGACAGAGAAACCGCCGTCAACAGCCTCGGCCTCGACGAAGGTAGGGCCAGTGACAGCGATGAAAGCAGCGTAGACCTTCTGGCCCTTAGCACCCTCGAGAGTGTAGCCGGGGGTCATGAGGGTGACCTTATCACCGGTCGTGATCTCATCCTTAGAAGCCGCAGCGGCCAACTTGGGGAAAGCCTTGACGGGAAGGGCGGGGTTATCCTTGGGGCATCCGGTGATGAAGCCGGAGGCCAGGGAGTAGACCTCGTTGTAGCTCAGGGGAGCGTCGAAGGGCTGGGCAAAAGGAGCCTGCTTGTTAGCGGCGCGGATGTAAGCCGAGTGACGGGCCTCGACGGTGAGGATGGAGCCGGCAGCGGTGAGGTAGGTCTTGCTCATGATGTCGGCAGCGGCACCGAGGTAAGCAGAGACACCAACGCCCTCAAGGATGGAGGCGGTAGCGAGGAAGCTCTTGACATCAGTGACGCCGAAAGAGTAAGTGCACTCCTTGACGGGTGTGACACCGGCAGCTATGTCATATCAGCATATACTTCTTTATGTGTGACAGGATGATTGTAGACATACCCTTGAGGCCCTTGGTGAGGAAGTCAACGTGAGCAGACTCATCAGAAGAAACCTTCTTGATGTTGCCGTAGAAGGTGGAGTCGAAACCGGCATCGGCAAAGTCCTTCTCGGTGAAGTTGGACAGACCCTGACGGTAGAAGTTGTCCTCAAGGTGCTCAAGGGTAAGAGCGTAGTTGAGAATAACTCCGTCGTTGATCTGGGAAGCGCGCTTCTCAATGGCGGGAGCGGCAGAGACGAGGCCAGCGGCCGCAATGGCAACGGTAGCAGCAGAGAAGTGCATCTTGATGATTTGTGTGTAGGTGCTTGGGGAGCGTAATTAATGGATGAGATTGTTATAAGAGGAGATGAAGATGTAAATGGTTGAACTTGTGTTGGAGTGTGAAGGAATGTTTTCTTGACGAGCGGTCAGTAGGTTATATTTACATGAACTTGGAGTAAATTCATGTACATTGCATTAGCTCTCCGTCTCAGCCCAATATCAAAACTGACCTTAATCTCATTATGCGATTCAACTGACAAACCTGCCCTCCCTGGTCTCGTTGTCCGGCTTGTTGCCTTTCCGCTCCGATCTGTCCGGCTGTGCAATTCTAATCAACATAGCTAACAATAAGCCGATCAAAGTAGCTCCAAGTAGCGTGCAGCATTAGCTTACCCCGAAAGGACATTGAAACATCCTTTGCCATACTAGATTGAGATCTTAATTGCCGAATACAAACGTCATCGTTCCAAAAGGAATTTCGATAGCCCTACTGATGGACCAACTTGGGCACGTGCAGAGGATCGCCAGGGACTCGCACGGCATCTTTCATACCCGTCCACGATAGCTTACTTCTAGCGTCGACGCTGATTTGTTTGGTGTTTCTTTATTGTGGAGCCATCATTTACCGGGAGGCTTTGATTCCGAGGAGCTAGGAAGAATCGAGATATAGCTCACATTCTTCCAACTGCCAGTGAGACAAAGCAGCGGAATATCCACTATCCGACAAACGTCTCGCTGTCTAGTCTTGCAGATCTAATCCCCGGAGAGATTTATTCTGGGGTAAGTAGTAAGGAGGCCGGTTCAAGCTATCATCTGTTAGCTTAGGCCTCAAGTGATGAGTAGGCGGGAATCAAGGCATGTTTGATAACATGTCCGACTATCCGGTAGTCATCGGAGGGAATTTGTGCCGTGGAATGACAATCAACTAACTGAAGGCAAATTACCTGACGGGAAATTGTTTTTGTTGTTCTTTGTTGTGATCACACTTCATAACTCCCGTCTTGTCCCTTTTGATTTTTCCAATTAATTTTCTGCCATACAATCCAGTCATTCGTTCTTTGTCTTGCACTCATTTCGCAACCACAATACCCCAAGCAAACATGAAGTTCTTCGCTGTCGCAGCCCTTGCGGGTAAGGCTCCTTTGTACTGTTACACACTCAATAGTCTTGGCTAATTCTTGTATAGTTCTCTCTGGAGTCCACGCCGCTGACTCTGTGTCCACTACCATCACCTGCAGCGGATGCCCCTCGGCCGTGACGACGCCTGATATGGTTACCCGATCCGCGCTTCCTACTACATCTTGCACTGAGAAGCCTTTGACGGTCGTCTCCAACACCAAGGGTGGTGCTGGAGCTGCCGCACCCACTGGCTCTGGTTCCGGCTCTGGCTCTGGAGCTGCTGCTACTCCTTCCGCTCAGGTCCCCGTGTCTGGAGCAAGCAACAAGATGGGCAGCGTTGGTGGAGTTGCTGCCGCCGCCGCCATGGCGGCTATTTACCTTCTGTAGATCATCAGTGGACTATGGGAGAGAGAGCATTGGTGATTTAACTGCCGAAATTAATATTCTATGTAATTACGATACTTAATAGCTGGCACCATTGGCAACAAACGAGTGCAGTATAGTATATGGGGAACACACGCAAGGAACATAAAGATCTTATTAGCTATTTTAAATACCCACTTTGGACGATGATGCTTGATGGTTCAAATAAAATGGTCTCTTAGCAAGTGCCCGGTTTGTGCATGATGTTGTGATGAAACCCGAGGGAAGGTTATCGTGAAATTGTGATTAAGCATGCAGCCACTTATGTTGAAAGATTACAGCTGTGGGTTTATTCGAGAATGCCTCTATCTTCGCAAATGGTGTCTCATATTGAAGAAATGTTTTATAAATCAGTGGCTCATCTAAATGCTGTCTAGTTGGGAATTATTGGCAAAGTGATGTAGTTCTGTAGGCGAGGTCCGAAATGGATATGGTTGTTACCCTGGAAAATTTCAGGAGATCTAAAACATCGTGGTTAGTATGACATATCCAGAGAATATAGGGGAAGTGGATGCTTACCTGTCAACAGAATCGTTATGCAAGAAAATCCCCGATCCCTGTGTGTCACCAGACGACACTTCAAATACCAGCTTGCCACCCTTCTCAACCACAACATTGGTAGGCCAGACCTCAACATCCACAGCGTATATTTCACCTTGTATCACAGGAAGAACATCTTTGCTGGTATAGTTACGATGAGGAAGCTCATCACGGTGCTTGGGATGATGTTCGTCCACTTTGCGGAGAGATACCCTAAGCCATCCCTTGGTAACGGGGACTGGATCCCCCGCAGTACCAGTGTAGAATACCTCTTGTCCTGAAGGGTCGTAGTGGCGAAGCGTGACAAATAGATCGATGTCGCTAGGCGTGGGACCTGAGGGGTCAGGGGAAACTGAGACATTAAGATGGGCAACAATGTGCCCTGTAATCTCCGTCTCTGAGTCAAATAGACTGGTCGAGAACTGTACCACCTCTGGGTTGTCTAAGGTACCAAGAGCCTTGTAAGACAATTTCTTGCGATCGGTACTTGGTTCATCCCAACTTAGACCAAGGTCAGGTGTGAGGAAGAGTTTCTTGTATTGAGTGCGTGCAATTGGCCACTCGTTTTCTTCACGTCGAGGATAGACCTTTTCTTTTTCTGCATCGTTGAATCCGACGTTGCCCTTGCGTAGGACAAGACTGACAGGGGCAATTTTGCCCTCCTGTGACCAACCGACACGGTCTTCTCCTTTTAGGAAGGCATCCAAGAAACTGCGCTGAATCTCAACTTCTTCTTCGTAATAGAAAGGGAGATCGTGCCGGCCAGTGATCAATCGAAGATACTTGAATTTGGATCCTGCATGGAGATAGCCTTCGATGTTTCCCCGCAAGTGGAGAAGAATGCCTCCCCAGTTGCCAACCGACAATAATGGGACTTCGATATCGCCCATGTCGTACTCCTTAGATGCGTAGTATGGTTCATCTCGGAAGCGATTTACTTGGTTGTCTTTAGTTTGATCTTGTCGGTTGGCCTCGAGCTCATCCTCTGGCAGATCCCCCTCAATAGTATCGGGACCCCAGTTGCGTGCACTGCGACCGGGACGTCCGTACTGGTTAGTGATAACCTGTCGATTCCACCAAAACTTGATAAAAGCGTTGGACAAAATCCCGCCGTGTCGGCACCTGTCTCTGTAATAATCCGACATACCCTCCCATGGCACGATGGCACTGAGACCCTTTGGCTTACGAGCGGCGACTCTCCATTGGCTTCCGGCGTAGTAACTGATGCCAAGAAGACCGACTTTGCCGGATGACCAAGGCTGTTCGGAAGCCCACTCTACCACATCAAAGAAGGCTTCACTAGTTCCTCTTGACATGGTATCGAGCTTTCCAGTTGACTGGCCAAGACCTCTTTCATCAGCGCGAACAATGGCATACCCATGCTTGGTCCAGAAGCCTGGGTCTGGAGTTTCCCATGCTGAATGCTCTGACTTGTGCTGAGGATTGACCTCGCCAAATGACTTGGGATGGAAGCTTAGGGAGTGTCAGCTTAAGATTTGACTTAAAAGAGGCGGAGTCTTACTCTTGGTACCAAATGTCCTTTCCATAAGGGCCATATGTGACAAGAACAGGTACCTTATCAACGCCCTTCGGGCGGTACACGTTAAGTCGGACTAAACCATCACCAGCCTTGAGAGGAACAGTAGCGTTCTGCTCAAAGATGTAGGGAAATGACTTATCATCCACTGTATGGATGTCTTCCTTAATTGGGTTGGGCATGGTGATGAGTGTAATATGGAGGGGTGGTGAGTTGAACCTTGCTACGGATAATAGCCCTTGTAATCGATCGCATTAATAGCTCTATATCAACTTATTTTCAGTGGATAATTCCCCTCAATTGCACCATAATTTGGGCCTCGAACGAATTACTCGGTTCCTCGGTTGGCACCAAGTGGAGGGTTCCGATCCTGAGTTCTTCGGTTGCGTGGGGCCGAGTCCCGAAGCCACGATATGGCCGCGCTAAACCCCCATTTACCGAATCGGGACATGGGGGAAGAGGAGGTGGCAGCCATGAAGTGAACAGGTGATGATGATGATGCTTACTTTGGGTAGGTTAATTATTTAGTAGAGAACGATTTAATATGTGCCATTCGAAATTTCTGTAGATATTACACCATAAAGAACCGAGTTGTTTGTGTCAACTAGCACCAGCAATCATGGCTCAGAACTCGGAAACAACACCTCTGAACATCCTTATCGTTGGAGCAGGTAATTAACATGCTTGGTCGTGTATCAATAAGCATGGCTAACATCCGCAGGCATCGGGGGATTGACTGCTGCGCTTGGTCTGCGGCGACAAGGTCATCAAGTAACGGTACGAGAAAGTCTTTCCGTCTGATAAGGGTAGCCAGGCTCACAATCCATAGTTATTCGAGAGATCACAGTTAGCAAGGGAGGTAGGAGCGGCCATTCATCTCGCGCCTAATTGTCATGGCATCCTGAGAAGATTCGGGGTTTTGCCAGAAAGCTTCGGTGCCAACCCAGTCAATGGAGTAAGTCGAAAAATGACGACGGCACATTTCAATGAAATACTCACATTCTCTAGATCACTGAGTATGATGGTTTCGGAAATCTCAAATTCGATCTGGACTTGAGAAAGCCTCTATCAATCTGGGAAAATGTACGTTGCTATCATTTCCTCGCACATTGTTATGAGGCATGCTCATTGTAACTCTAGCCATGGATGCTTTCGCACCGTGTTCGTCTTCACGAAGACCTCAAGAGATTGGCAGTATCCAGCGAAGGACCCGGAACACCAGCTATTCTCAAGACATCCAGTCCCGTTATCGACGTCGACCCTGACACGGCTACCGTCAAATTCGAGGATGGCACCTCCGTCTCCGGAGATTTAGTCCTCGGCGCAGATGGTGTCAGCGTAAGTACCAACTATTCATTCGCTTCGGTGATTCAAATCGCTTAACGTGTGGCAGTCAATAACACGAGAAATCGTCGCGGGCCCAGAAATCAAGCCTTTCGGCTCTGGAAAGAGCGCATTCAGATTCATGGTCCCAGTCGATACTATTCGTAGCAACGAGGTTACGAAGTCCTTTGCCGATCGTGAAGGTGTCTTGACCATGTGGATGGGCGACGATCGCAGACTGATCATGTATCCGTGCTCTGACAACACCGTCATGAACTTTGTTGCTATCCACCCCAGCGACCTCTCTGCGGGAAGTAACAAGGGAGGAGGTAAGTATGATCAAGTCGCTGGCTACGATCGAACACATGGCTGATGTTAGTTCTATATAGGCTGGGGACGTGGAGGAAGTAAGGACTTGCTTCGTGAAATATTCAGCGCCTTTGAACCAAGAGTATTGGGGCTATTAGAGCTGGTCGATCCTAGTGAGCTAAAACTTTGGACTCTGTTGGATATGAACCGGATTTCAACTTGGTACAAGGGCCGGCTGGCACTGCTTGGAGACGCCGCGCACCCATTTTTACCTCGTAAGTTGACTAATTAAAAGCTTACAATGCTGGTCTCGCTAACTCGTTTTAGATCAAGGGCAAGGAGGAGGAATTGCGATTGAGGACGCAGCATCCTTGGCTGCCCTGCTGCCTCTAGGTACAACGGTGAAGGACATTCCAAAGCGGTTTGCCCTGTATGAAAAACTCAGGGATGAGAGAGCTCACACAGTCCAAGAGTTTACAAGACAAGCAGGCGAAGACCTCAATGCAGAGAACCGCGCCAAGTTCGACAGTAAGATATTACTTCTCACTATTCAATTCATACTAACAATGGCGCAGTCCAGAAATTCGTGAACTACAACTTCAATCATGATGAGTGGCACAACTCTTCACGAGCACTCAAGGAGCTCCTGTGGTCCCAGAATGGGAACGTGCACTGGAAGTCGCCTGTGTCATTTGGCCCTATGTCAAGTCCACGACAAGATCATTACGGACCACGAATTGCTTCTAATGAGGAGTCTTTCAAAACATGGTCTGTTCGCTTCAAGTCTTCTGCCACATATTTGAAGACCCTGCTCCCCACATCCCAGTTTAGCTTCTACAAGCCAGGAACTGTCGCTGAAGCGACATTCTTGTGCACGGAGCTAAGTGGGATGAGATGGCTCGGCGGAGGTGGCTACAGGTTCTTCGGTCTCTGGATTCATGGCGTGCAATACGAGAAGAAGGACGGTAGCACGATTTATGGATCTTTCCTCGCGGTTCTACTTGAGGACTTGGCTGATCCTATCGTCACGGGCCGAGAGGAATTAGGCATGCCAAAACTCTTCTGCAACATTGACGTTGAAGAGAAGGGATCAATCACCAACATTCGCTGCAGTTGGCGAGGGGCTCAATTTGTCGACATTACCATGAAGGGTCTTGGACAAGACGCCAAAATAGAGACCAACGGCACAAATGGTACAAATGGCACGAACGGAAACGACTCGCCCAATCGTCTTGATCCCCATCCAACTCCAAAGGAACAAGGAACTCTAGTCTATCGATACATCCCATCTGTAGGCAACCCAGGAGTTCCCGATGCGGCATACACCGTCTTTCTCGAGAACGGATTGGAGGCTACGACTCGCAAGGTTGAAAGAGCCTCGGTTGGTAAGGGTAGTGAGTTGAAACTCACGGCTGGTACTTGGGACACTTTGCCGACATTGAACAATATCGCAACTGGGTTCTCAGAGATTCCTATCTACGATGTTGTTGAGAGTAAGGTAGAATCAGGACGGGGCGTGGACGATATTTCTCATGCGCGGAGGGTTGAGTAGTTATTGGCAAATAGAATCTCGTCTTTGACCTAAGAAATACCAAGCCATCCTTGATGTTATTATCTTATGTGCCAACTTCAGAGTTACCTGACGGTCTGGCCAGATGAGTTCTCAAGTGCGCCCTGCTTCCAGTTAGTATCGAACCGCTACAGGATATGAAATCACCAGACACCCACCTAATCTGGAGGAACATCAAGCAAGCTGTACCTATGCCGAAAAGCATTGTAGATGTGACTGCGATCCAGCCTGGGACATACGCATACGGGATCATGGCCAACGCCAAGAACAAGAAGGCTACCGCCAGTAACGTCCACAGCAGCACAGAGGCAGTGATGGCTATACTCTTCCACTTCTTCCGGTTGGTGTCTATATTTCCTTCAGCCTGGTTCTTGAGATGCACCAGGAGACTCGAACTGAAGCCCGCCACAGCGATGGTCAGAATGAAACAAAGCCACGCAGCCCCCAAGAATGTGCGGACCGTCTCCATCGCAAAGGGTGGCTTCTTGGGTTTCCAAATATCTGCAGGATCCGTCATTTGACCAATAGATACGGCAAAGGTTGAAGCGCCGAAAATGGAGACGCCAAACACTAGGGTTATGAACATCTTATACTCTTCAAACGAATCATCAGTACCAGCACTCGAGGTTTCTTGGACCGGCAAGACTCCTCGTACGATTCTGTGAGCCGGGCTTGGGCTTCTGCGAGTTTCGCCGACTCGTGTAATCGATGTTTTGAGTTTCGGCTCGGCATCTGCGATAGGATGCGCAGTAAGCCTAGAGCTAGGCGCGGAAGCTGGCTGAGATGCCATTTTCATTATTGAGATGAGTACGTTCGGAGAAGCGATATTAGGATTGTTGAGATGACCTCAGTTCCAGAGCCTCGTTATGTATCAAAGAAGGGTATGATGTCAACCCCCCTACAAGATAATGCATGATCACATGTCCTAGCCATTCAGCTGCGTCAACATGAACCGCTTGCATAAGCCGTTCACCTACCTCTTCGTTGGCTGCCTCAATTGCAAATCCCACACGACGCATTTTAGGTCATTCGTCTCTAACGGCAGTCTTTGAATCTTATTTCAGTTTGTGCTCAGTTGTCATGAAAATTCGTACTATCGAGTCACAGTACATATTCTTTCGACCCGTCTACTATTGTTTTGTTTCATTGTTTGGCGATTTTCAGGCTCTTGGTCAGATCAGGCTGGTAGCTTAGTGCCAGAGCCTGATCCTGCCCTACCACCATGGCAGTCCGCGCGCCCTCTCTTCTTCAAACATTGTTTATTTTGGAAGTGTTGGTAGATTTCTCTCTTTTCAAGTTCCAGAACTAACCTTCAAATTCAGTGGTTTTGTCTCATACCTCAAATCCATGAAGTAACCACAGTCGCTGCCCACGAGCAGTGACACAAAATCCGACACGTCGAAACACATGAGGACCCAGAAGGTCTGCACCTACTTGCAAGCCCACCGGAACCTTGCGTTGAGTACGTGACGTTCAGTAATTAATGAGATGAGACGAATCTCGCTAACCGGTGATTAGTATCGTTGCAGTCCACGGCCTTGATGGGCACTGGACGAGGTCATGGACAGCGGCAAATGACGTCTTTTGGCTCCAAGATCTTCTTCCACTGGAACTTTCTTGCGCTAGAGTTTACTCCTTTGGCCATGATTCCCGTACCCGTGGAAGCGACACACCTCTTACCTTGGATATATCCGATCATGGAAAGGCACTCGTCGCTGAGCTCAGTATGGAACGTACCTAGATTAACTGAGGTGAGCATTCCAGTACTCCGAACATCGTTTTAGTGTAACATTTAGTCTACAGACAGAAAGGGTCCCAATCTTGTTTATCGGACATAGTCTTGGAGGAATTATTATCAAGAGTGTGAGCTTTCCCCCTGTCAGCTGCATATTTCTATATCCCCCGCCTGAGATGTGCCGGAATATCTGCCGATGCTTGATGATTGTCACTGATTGACCTTGTATAGGCCCTTCTTGAGTCTGATCTAGCTCGTGTTGGTCGTCTAGAGCGGTGCAGTTCTATTAAGATATCAACCTATGCAGTCCTCTTCTTAGGAACCCCCCATCAAGGAGCCGTAGGGGTTTCATTGGCCGAGATTATAGGAAGGTTTCATCAACAGTCAGTCATACCAACAAGAAGCTTCTCGATAAGATGGTCTGAAACTCGGAATGGCTACTAGAGCTCCAATCAAGGTACAATGCTATCAGCCAAGACTTCGAGACCACGTGCTTCTATGAAACCCTGAAGATGCCCTTGCTCGTGGGGAATCTCCTGGTAGGATTGTTCCCCTAGATAAACTCGTTTCGACTGACCTGTATCCTTCCAGATTGTGCCCAAGGATTCTGCAATTGTATTTGGTGCGGCTAACTTCGAGGCCATACCACTTAAGGCGGATCATTCCACAATAGCCAGATTTGGAGCCAGTAGCGATCAAGGTTTCCAAAGAATCGTCAAGAGGCTACGTCTATTTGCGAAGGACGCGAGACCCAAGATTGAAAAGAATTGGTTGCATTGGGAAGCCAACGGAGGTAATAGTTTTCTGACAACTGCGGATGGTCCCGGATTTACTAATTTTATTTCAAGGACACAACCACGTTCACGCCCAAAAACCTAAACTGAAGTCAGAGGAAAAGAAATACAACCCGGGGATAGCTTTCAATAGCACACACTTCAGTGGATCGCAAAACGCAATTATGATTGGTCAGAACCTAGGACCTATTATGCAGGCTTGATCTAGCTAGCTAGCTATTGAATAAGCATCACTATTACATTAAAACATACACTGGTCGAGTTGAGAGAGAGAAAACTGTGTAAAAGTTATCAGGCATGATGCTTACTGTGCAAACAAATAACTGTGTTTTTTTTTTTTTTTTTTTTTTTTTAGATGTGTGGCCTAGATCTATCTCTTCGAGATATTGAATAATGTAACTATATATACACTGGTTGGGGAAAAGAAAATACTTCAGAAAATTAATGGGATGCCGAATCTCGTTTCCGTTGCCGGAAATCTGAAGTCAGTGGTCCTTTCAGAGCGAGCGGTATGGGCAAGACGCAAATTGCTACAGAGTATGCCCATAAATTCAAGGTCAACTAAGGTACACTTGGATATTTTGGATTGATGAATCCCGCAACCAGACGTCTTCTGATAGCATCCTACAAGCTGTGGAAAGACTCAAGCGGCACTATCAGGCCAACGTCCTCCATGACAGGCCATGGTTTGACTACCCCAAGAAATCTTAACGAGAGAAGGCAACTTTCTCAGAGCGAGGCCCATAAGGTATGGCCAAGAAAGTCTCCTGGACCTGCTGGGGGGTCATGTTCTCAGAGAAGTGTTTCTCGAGTGGCTATCCTCCGATGAGAACTGTGGCTGGCTGATAATCATTGACAATGTTGACGACCCCGATGGTTTTGACTTTCGTAATTGGCCTCCATCGGCATTATGTCACTTGATTGGAAATCTCAGTAAGAGCGTCCTGGGGTCAGTCGACCAACGCATTCGCCAAATCCAACACCTAATGACGGTTCCCCTGCAATAGCCGTTATTCTCACGACATCTCCATCCTCAAGATACCCACGTTGCGATCCATCACTCAATGTAACAGGCTTCGTACCACCCTCCGTAGTTTCGAGCAGACAGCCTCGACTCCGATCATCTGAGCCGCTGACCGTACCCGTGGCCAGAATATCTCCTGTTCGAAGTGCACTTCCTGAGCTGACTGAATGCGCCACCATTTGTTGCGGAGTCCAGTATAGAGACTCTACCGGACATGTACCTAAAGTTGTTGCGTTTGAATTTGCTATGACTTCAACTTTCATTGTAATAGAGAAAGTCGATGGGTTGGGATGTTGGAGATAAGGAACTGTTAAGGCTTTCTGCGTAGGTGATGTTGTTCGGAAAGGGTCTAAAGCATCAAGTGTAACGATCCATGGTGAAATGGAAGTGCCTAAACTTTTACCATTGAAGGGACCCAGGGGACTCATCTCGAAACCTTGAATATCGCGAGCTAGAATGTCATATTAGTAACTTGTCAAGATTCAATGATTGATAACTCACCACTCCAATCGTTTAGGAGGACAAAACCAAAGATGTGTTCCTCAGCATCCTCGGTGTTTAGCCTCTTTTTCATAGGCAGTGGCTTTCCAACCACAGCCGCAAGCTCCACCTCGTAATCAACCTTCTGTGATGCCCCAAAAATCACGTAATCCTCACTTTGGGGATCTGAAACTGCGAGGTTGCGATATTGGCCATATGGACGTTCAATATCCGTTCCAGAGACAACGATAGAGCTTGTACGTCCTTGGTAGCCGATGGGAAACTTGAAGAAGCCAGGGGGTGGATTTGCATTGTTGACCACTATGCGTCCTGCGTTGATAACGTGATCAAGAGAACACGAGAAATCTATGATTGAGTCAGTAGAATACCCTTATGATTCCTTTTAGTGAATTACCTGCGAAATCTCTAATTTCAACCGGCAAATGCATTGTCACGGCTTTTACCTCCTCCTTACTGTGAGCAGGAAACCCATCAAGGCCGTGCTGTCGAAACGTTTGTTGAATATGCTTCCGCACATTCTGGTGCACGCGTTTCGGAAGAGCAGCAAAGGCATTCAAGGTGGGCTGGTTGAAGATATCCTTTGAAAGAGCTTCAGATTCCTTCCATAGTTCTCCTGGTAGATCATGCAGGAATACTATAGTATTTTCCAGCCTCGTTACAGCTTGAGGGCTTACATGCGTCTCAGAAGAGGCAATCCCAAAAGGAATATTCTTCTCAGAGAAATGATGAGAGAAATTTGCAGTTTCCATTGTGTAAATGTTGTCGGCTACTGAGCGTCTGTTGCAACAGACTGAATCGATCAGTCAGAGGAAAACACAATTCTCTGTCAAATAGTACAGCCCCAGCTATGTTACATGGATAAGTAATCTATCGGGATCTTTTTACTCTACTTACCGACGCTTAGAAATTACCGCCCATGGCATTAATTAGCCAGGTGGGCGATTGGCCATCACAAAACTTCGGCCGAATTGGAGTTCCTCCACATCCCGATCGGCAGATAGACACGGCAGAACCGACTAAAGCACATCGTTATAGATCCAGTGTGCGTCTCAGTTAAATGCAAAACAGCAAAACGCTACTATAACAATTTCTGTGAATTATCTATCAACAAGCTAAAACATATACCGCATCTGTCTCATCCAACCAATCTTGTTTCCCACAATGGCGCTCAACGGCAAGCTAAGACAACCCCAGCGCTACATCACAACCCATAACCAAGATGGTCAAGCCATTGTCGACCCAACCATCGAATCAGACGCTCCCTTCTTTGAGCTCCCCAGCAAGGATGCCCATTTTGCGCTAGGCTACGCCACCAATGACTTGCCAGTCAAGCTCACCAACAATACAGACGTCAAGTCCTATCAAGACTTTCTTGGCAACCAACCAGGACTCAGCATCTCAACTGGCAGTGTCCTTCGTTATGTTGACATGTGCCCTGGTCTCGTCTCTCCTATGCACCGCACTGTCAGTCTTGACTATGGAGTTGTGCTCGAGGGAGAGGTCGAGCTCATTCTTGATTCGGGAGACAAGAGGGTTTTGAAGAGAGGCGATGTTTGCGTGCAAAGAGCGACAATGCATGCGTGGAGGAACACTAGTGACACAGAGTGGGCGAGAATGCTCTACGTGCTTTTGCCTTCGTCGGCACCGCAGGTTGGCGATAAGGAGCTAGGAGAGGACTATGGCGATATGCAGGGAGTAAAGGCATCTGAATAGTCGAATAGAATTAGACTCTCATCTATGTAAGAAGAACCCCAGATTTGAAGTTTAATGTCCGAGTGCCTGCAATACGACCTAAGCTTTGTTTGAAATTTGGGCAAGGAACACATGTATAGACCGGATATTGGAAGAGTACACAAGCTCTGTTTATATTTATTGACTTAAAAAGTAACTCGCATAAAATTGAAACAAGTAAAAAAATCGATGCTCTAAAAGTCCTATCCTTCTAGTACTCTCCTCCTATAGGATACTTCCAAACTTTGTCTGTGAATTTGCCGATTGAAGCTCTCCAGGTTTGAGCTGCACCCTAGTCATCAAACCTTAGCGAAAGAAACAGTGGGATATTCACGGGCAGATACTAACAGCATTGAAGTTTAGACCACTAAACATAGCAGTAATGAAAAACCGCTCGGGTGTGCTGGTGTAGACTCTGACTCCAGCTGTGTGTTCTGGATCTCGATTGAGTGGCCTATAATCAGGTACGCGGCGATGTGGCAGGTCGAACTCAGGATGATCTATGGAGTTTGCGGGCGGAGAGTGAGATGTAGTCGGCGTCTCACGACTTTGAGAGTGGTGAAGTTCATAGTCTCGCAGGATTGAGCTATGGAAGCCTCCATTTTGCGCGGCGCGAGTCTGCGTGGTAGTAACGGTTGACATGGTGAATATGTGAGTGTTGCGTACAGAATGAGCCTTGAGACCGATGTGAAGTGGTAATAATGGGGTAAGGTCCTATCCAGGGTTATCTGCATCTGGCACGGGGTTCCATTTCCAAACGTCCTTCCGCTTATCCAAGTCCCAATGATTGGACGGACTGTCGGGGACGTGAGGGCGACCTCCACTCGGGATGTGGAGGAGCTCGGCCTGCCCACATCCGAACCGATGGAGAATCCGGGGACCCCGGATCAACCTAACACTGAACCCTTGTCAGCTTGGGTGCACTAGAATTGGTGATATTGTGTTTATTCATGCTCAGCTTGAATACTTCATGCTTCAGCTATCCGAGATTTTGGTAGTATCATCAAGTTAACATCATATTCACAATGACGAAGCCATTCGCAGCAATCAGATCAGCAGCCATCGATGGCCGCATCCACAACCCATTCTATCGAAAGGAACAACTAAAAAGTCTTCACAGCGCCCTCGCGGAAAATGCAGTGCAGATTCAAGACGCTATAGCCAAAGACTCCAAACACCAACTTGCAGAAGTCAAAGTCGAGTATTGGCTCGCCTTACAAGTCATTTCTGAGGCTTATGCCACAATTGACCCGTCAAAAGATCTTGAGCAAGAATATTCTGTGACTAAGGGTCATGATGACACGACTAGCCGAGAGCCTGTTGGGGTTGTGATTATCGAGCCTTCGTCTCATGCGTTCTTCTACAGTTTGATTTCAGCTTTGGTGCCGGCGCTTGCGGCTGGGAACTGTATAATAGTTCAGGTAAGTCGTGCTACAGACAAACTTGAGAAAGCATAGCTAAGAATCCCAGGCTCAAAACTCACTGCGGGAAACTCCGCGTCTTGTGTTTGATCTGATTGAGAAGTCGTTGGACCGCGACATTTTTGCAATTTCAAACCAAGCCATCAGTGCTGAGGATATCAATATTGCGCATATTCGCGTCTCACAGAATGGATCAGATGGACCCATCCTAAGAAATCATCTGGTCTCAGACCCAAAGGCACCTGTCGTGGCGTTTGTTGAGAGAGATGCCGATATCCAATCTGCGGCCAAGGCACTTGTCTCGGCTCGGTTCGGCTTGCAAGGAAAAGCACCCCACGCCCCGGATGTTGTACTTGTCAATGAGTGGGTCAAGAAGGACTTGCTACGCGCACTTGTTCAGCAGAGTACAGAGTTTCTAGCCAGCTCTCCTAGCAAGGTCAGACCTGCGAAGTCTGGATTGTCGAGAGATGTTGAGAAAGATGAGTCGGTTCATGTTGTTTTGTCTGGGTCGAATGGGGTGATACTCGATGTCCAGAATAGGTACGGAATCTCATTCACCAAGCAAGCTTTGGAAGGTCGAGACTAATGACGGATAGGCAATCTACTCTACTAAGGCAGAAGGTCTCAGAGACCACCCTTATCGTGCACTCTGTTACGAGTATGGATGACGCCATTGATTCGGCAAAAGAGTATGATCCAAAAACCCCTTCTATTTTATCAGAGATCTGACTCTTCTCCGTACAGTATTGGATCGCTGGCCGCTGCCTACATTTTCACCACCCCATCGATGGCCAAGTATCTATGCCAGTTCGTTGACACTGCCGTCAGCTTCGTCAACCAGATTCCTCCCAAGTTACTCTGTATGTCTTCATGAGGTCTATGCTTTTGCTATAGCCCGTGACTAATAGTTATTGCTAGACTCGCCTATCTCGCCGCCTGGTCATCCCCCACAGTCCGATAGTAACAGCGTATATCAGCAAAGCTTGTTTTCCCGACCAAAGCCCAAGTATCTTACCACGTCTGCTATTGACGTCAAACTTAACAAGATTGCCAGCACCTCTTCGTCGTCGGAGCTCAGGGTACTGGATCAGGAAGCAACTAGCAAACTCCAAGAGATGAAGAGACCGCTAAAAGGAACAACTCTTGGGTTTTTCGAGCAAGGTATAGTGACTAGTTTAGTCTTTGTTTTGACAACGGTTGTGTCTGGTACTGGCTTACTTGGCTATTACGGGGTGAGATATTGGCGGTCTTAAACTTGTTATTATCTTATCATTTGCCTTAGCCTGTAAATTCACTTTGTACACTTTCACTCCACAGAACGAGCGTTTTTCCCATTGAGTTTCTTTCATAATCTGAATAAACTACACTACTTGCTCGGAAAAGTATCCTTAATAAATCGGTTACAAAAGCTAAAGTAATCAGAGGCCCTGAAGAGGAAAAGAAAACGCTTCTTTGACCGAATTCGCCATACGCTGTCATACAATACCAAAAACTTGCCGCTCGTCGGCGTTCTCTCCAAGCCTTTCCAGGACCTCTCCGTACATGACTCCCTGCACATAACACTCTCCGACAAACTCATACTTCTGGTCACTCTCACCTTCTACCTTGACTGGCCGTAACAGGTACGGGACATTCCCACCATCTAGCAACACAACCACATCCCCCTCCTTTGACCGCCAAGGACATAGTCCAAATAATCCCGATGTCGAAACAAAGAAACAAGGTTCGATGCAAGTAGGCAACAGTCTTGTCTCATACCACTCCGCCTCTGGCTTTCCGTTGGGCTTCAAAACTATAAGATCCGACCGTTCGACGTAATTCCAGTGTGATCGCATATGGTCGCGGTATTTTCCGTCACACGCCTGCATACTCTCTTGCCTAAAGTCGTCTGCGCCATTCTTCCGCGTCCAGAACGGTGTCAGACCGCAAGGGTCTATGATCTTGTCAAACACCTCAGGCATCTCACCCCGGAAGCCGATTTGTTGTTGATAAGGATAAAAGTATTCAATAGGGAAGTGACTGATCCGTTTGATCTCGGTGACGCGGGTTCCTGAAAGCCGAAGAACCAAGGGATCTGTAGTCTTGAGGAGCTCAAGGTTGGGTTTTGTGTCGCCGGCTGCCTTGAACTTGAACCGAGCGTTAAGGTTGGCCTGAGTCCATGCTGAATTTCCTTTGCTGTCAACAGACCAAGTAGGTCGACCGACCACAGTGTTGTGGGCATCAGGCCCTTGAGTTCTCCGCCATGTCCGTGCTGGTTGGCAGTGAATAGATGATAAGATAGCCACAGAGCCATGTTCACGAATCCACCAGCGTGTAAAGTCGGCGAAGACTTGCTCCTTTGACTTGTCGTAGTTGGGTCGTATAAGATCATCAAGCTTAGAAGCATCGTGCGTCTCATTGGCGAAGGTCAGTAAAGCAAAAAGCTTATCACGAGGATCCGTGGCCTTGAGATCCAAACCTGAAAGGAAAACTTCCAGAATACTTGACAGCTCCTCGGTATCCTGTGACTCTGTAGGGGTAGTAGGAACTTCGCTCGTCTTTCCTCTAGGCTTAAGTGTCTTCCAGATTGGCGCCATGGAAATCTGTTGTGAGGTATTGTGTGGGCTTTGTAGTGCGTATCCAGGATTTTCGAGCCAGCTGCTTACTTGAACCACTTCTTCCCAGGGAGCTTGTTCTCTTGAACAATGAATGAAGGGCCTTTTTGCTGAAAGAGCTTCTTGGATAACCCAAACTCGTGTGAACCACGGATTTTCGTATAATGTGCTCATCAAAAAAGAAAGTTGCGTGTTGCCGTACCAGCCCGCGAGATCGATGATCTCTCTTGTCCATGTCTCAAGGTGGATGTCGAAAACTTCCCACATTCCTTTGAAAGAGATTTCCTTGCCTTCACTTCGTTTGTTTTGCACCCGTGCGTCGATATCGTCCAACGAGAAGGAGTGTGCTGTACCCTCGCAAGTACATTGCTCTCCACCTTTGCATAGTCGGCTGTTGTAGTTGCAGATGTCCCGAATAAGCTTCAAGCAGGCTTCGACGCCATCATTGTCTTCACCAAGCCAGATATGAACGGTCGAAGCCAGTGAGTAAATCTGACTCATCAAGGTAACTTGCTGGGCTCGTTCTTCGAGGTCATCCTGGTTGATGCAAACTGCGTCGATCCAAATCACCAGAGTCTCATGCTCATGTCTCAAGCGTCGAAGGGCTTGTGCAGCAGATTTTCCGATACTGAAATGCTGTTGGGTCTTCCCTTGCTCAGTACGGCTGTCTCCGTGCGCAAGTAGAATTTCTTCGCGCTCACTAGGATCACCCCAGCAGTAAGACAGTGCGTGAAAGGCAATTCCCTTTGACTCAACTTCCTTGAGACTTGCTAGACTGAAATAGCTTTTGATGGGGTCGTCAAAAGTTCCTGGTTCCACATGTAGTAGACGAATATCCTGCCGATCGACATCCAGTTGTTTAGAATAGTGTGTAGAGTTGGAAGTAAGTTGAAGTGCGCGGAGATCCTCCTCTGGCTCTTGAACCTCGTACTCGATCTTGATTCGACCCTCATGAATGATATTGACCCATGCCATGTATATGGCACGAGGAACAAGCTGAATTATATCGCCAGGCCGTAAAGCTTCGATCCATGTTCGCTTACGGGGTCCAAGCCAGATGTGCCATCGGTGTGTCCAGTCGTGGGGCTTATCGTTTGCGAAACGGTTGTTTTCAATGAGAATGGTGCGTAAATCTCCGCGTCCTTCAGGTCGCTTGACTGAGGCGTCGAACCATGTGAAAGAAACAGCCTCTGGATTGTCTGCCCAGCCTATCCATTGGGTTAATAATATACTTCTTTGAGGTATGGAATCTATGTTACCTTGATCGCGTGAGATCCCTCCAAAGGTGACTGCGATAACTCTCTTGGCGTCTTGTGGTACTTCTAACTCGACGTAGGGTTGCTCAGGGCAGTGATCGTGCACTTGAATCGCTTCCTTGCGCTCAACGAAGCACTCTTTGCTTATTGAAGTCATATTGGGTTCAAGATGATATTTTGCGTCGATGTTGACTTACACCATCAGAAATACTAGTCGAAGGCTTGAGTGATTTATAGGATGATGCTTGCACGGAGGGTTCCAATTGATCCCTGCTAATTGAGGCCCTCGCCAATCTAAATCCCCAGGCCTGAGACCGTCTCTCAGCCAGTAGGAATGCTGTGGATAATTTGGCAGGGCTCACAGGGCTGAGTACGTGGGCGCAGCACGATCCTTTGGGGGCTAAGCATCGGGTCACAACCCAAAATTAGATGTTTAGATATTAGCCTATAATTCAACCATCCCTCCTACATAATTTCTCTCAATTAAATCATCAGTCTCTGAGAAGACCCGTTCATTGTCTGCGGCCTCCATTAATTAAATGTGTAAAGGTTGTCCAGCTAACATGGATGTTTTCTGGACATTCTCCACTCAAAGGCCCTTCGCGATGTCACTTCAAATTCGAGGGATACAGAACATCATCAATCGTACCAAAGTTCTCCTTGATCGTTCTCGACGATATAAACCTCTGCAATAGAGTCGCTGAGCCTGCTTTGTCATTCGTACCGCTCGCGCGAGATCCTCCAAAGGGCTGGTGACCAGGCATGGCACCCGTGCATTGATCACTGAATCGCGTCAGCTTGTTTACATGGGTTGTAAGAGCCACCTCAAGATTGACGTACTTGATGTAAAAGTTGCCAGCACTGAAGCGTAGCCCTTCTGTCGCTTCAGTGATGGCATTCCGGTCGTTGGAAAAAATGGCACCACTCAATGCAAACTCGGATGTCGTGTCGATGAGTTGGAAGAGATCTTTGCCAAAAGAATCGTCTTCGTAAATGTGGACAGCCACGACTGGACCAAAAATCTCCTGTTGCAGGAACCTGCTATCTGGACTGGTGACCTTCAAGACCGTGGGCCGCTATATCGCCAAAAATCAGTAAGAGGCGGTCTCAAAGACATGTAAGGGATAAGCTCACGATATAGTATCCCACAGAGTCGTCAAAATCACCGCCTTCTACAATCTCAACGAGTGAGTCTTGCTTGGCCTCGGTGATGTACCCTGAGACGCGATCAAATGCGGACTTGCTAATAACCGGACCAGAAAAATCTGTGATCTCGTCGCCCATAGATAACATTTTAGTCTCCGAAGCCAAAAAAGAAAGAAACTCGTCTGCGATTGACCTCGCGACGTAGACTCGTGAGCATGCACTGCACTTTTGTCCTTGGTACTCGAATGCGGCTCGGATGGTCTTGAGCGCTGCATTTCTCACATTGGCACTTTTGTGGATAAGGTGAAAGTTCTTGCCAGATGTCTCGCCAATGAGCCGAGGATATGATGTCCAAAAGCCGATCTTGCCTCCAATCTTTGTCCACAATGACTGGAAAACTTGAGTGCTACCAGTGAAATGAAGGGCTCCGAAGTCGCGGCTCGATAGGACTGCATCCGTAACTTGTTCGGCATCTCCAGGAACAAATTGGAGCACGCCCGCTGGGAGACCAGCCTCGATCATGGTTTTGTTGAATAGCCAACTAGATAGCATAGCGCCGGGACTGGGCTTCCAGATCACAACGTTACCCACGATAATCGGGGCTAGTACAAGGTTCACGGCTAATGCTGTGAAGTTGAAAGGAGATACCGCGTAGACGAAGCCATCTAAAGGACGTTGCTCTGATCGACTAAGTTGACGTGTTAGATGCTAATGTTTTATTCAGAGACAAATACTCACTTCCAAACTCCTGCTGCATTAAAGGGGGGCTGATTGTGGTATAGCTGTTCGGCAACGGAAGGAAATGTTTTGAGAAAGTCAATCGACTGTAAAGCTATTAGCAACGATCTATAACTTTTGCTAGTCTTTCAACACTCACTTCGGCAACGCAGTCAATATCGGCCTGATACGGGTTCTTCCCTTGACCAAGCATAGTGGCCGCCATCATCTCGTACTTATAGTCATTCTGAATCAACCATGCCGCGCGGTAAAAGATTGCCGCTCGTTCATGAAGTGGCGTCTGTACCCATTTCTTTTTGGCAGCCAGGGCGCCTTGAATGGCTTCTCCCACAAGCTTGGCGTCGGCTTGTTCATACTCAACCAGGATGTGCTTATGGTTGTACGGAGATACTTGCTTTTCTACAGCCCCTCCTTTGACCTACACATTATGTTAGATGGATCGCAAATCGGAAAAGCAGAACATAGACTGACATGTTCTCCATTAATAAATGGTTGAACCTTTTGAGCTTCTCGGTTTCTGAGGTCATCCACAACTTTGGACAGCTCCTCCCTTTCAGTCGATCCAGGACCATAAGTAGTCTGGTCTCGTTAGTGGAGGGATATATATATACATAGTATACCAAAACTGACGAAGGGCTCGTTTGAGAGAGTGGGAAGCTTGAAGGCTCCAAGGACCGACATTTTGTTGGGTGACTTTGATCAGACAATTATTAATCTGGAAGTGGTATGAAACGATAACAAGATCAATAAAAGCCCATTTGGATCTGATGGTTTATACTAGTCCTTTAGAAGTGCTCAGTGCTATGTCGATATTGGATGTTGATGTGGAAAGCTCAAGCTCGGGCCGAAATTGGAACCTCGCCGAACTCCAAGCAACAAGCCGAGTTTGATGCGTTCTCATGCTTCGGAAGCTATCTCTCCAAACTATCCGATGAGTTTGAGTGCGGGGTCAATATTCCTCGCTATCATTTTGGGTGCCTGTGTTTCATTGACCTGATAGGTCAAAACAAATATGATGGTAGGCCTCAATTATCAAGCGACGCAAACATCGGATGCACTACGACACTACTCCCACCCCTTAATAATCAGTCATGACTGCGTGGAAGTTCTTATCTGGGCATCGTGCAGAGCAGCGAGAACAAAGTCACGGTTTGTGTGCTAGAGGATATACTTAACAAAACTAGATGCAATCGTGCATCACTGGGACTTTTCAAGTCTGATGGCAAACTCTTTGTAACTTGGATTTAATTGAGACTAGCGTCTACTAAAACGGGATGAACTGGTATTATATAGTGCCCTCCAGTTTCCTCTGCTTCCTGCCAAGAACTTCGGTGACAGATTTAGTGAAGATGTCTACCAGAACCCCAACCTCATCCTCACTAATTATAAATGGAGGAGCAAACATGATGGCGTCCACAGCGGGTGAACAAAGATAAACAGCTGCACCATTTCTCAAGCAGGTCTCGGCAACATCAGGCGCAATATGTGCGCCTGGCTGTGTTGCGAACTCCACCGTTAAAAACAGCCCAAGACCTCGAACTTCCTTGAGCTTAGGCGTCTTCTTCAACTGTTCTGATAATAGTTCTCCCATTCTTTGTACATTGTCAAGCAAATTGTCTCTCAAGATAACTTGTTGTGTCGCAAGGGCAGCCGCGCACCCTATCGCGTGGCCTTGATAGGTATGGCCACTAACAAAAGGCTTCTCTGCTTGAGAAGCTCTAATTGTCTGGTGAACTTTTGAACCTACAAGAACAGCAGATATTGGTTGATAGCCGGCGCCGAGGCCCTTACCGATAGTTTGAAGATCTGGTGCCGAATTGCCTAAAGATTGCCAGGCGTGTAGTGTCCCGACTCTGCCCATTCCACACATGACTTCGTCCAAAATTAGAAGAGCCCCATGCTTGTCGCAGAGCTGTCTTAGACGATCGAGATATCCAGAAGCTGCAGGGACTGCGCCTAGTGTCGCTCCGGTGACAGGCTCCAGTATGACCGCAGCAACAGTCTCAGGACCAAGCTGTAAGAACATATCCTCGTACTCCTTCATTAAACGCTCAACATAATCCCCTTCTGTCTCATTTGGACCTGCGTCCCGATTGTAGAAACAGGGCGATACATGATGGAAGGCAGTCGAAAGGAGTGGCTCAAAAGCTTGACGACGCATGGGGCTGAAGCCAGCTGAAAGGGCTCCGATCGTGTTTCCGTGATACGAGTACTTGCGAGAGATGAAATTGACTCGCCTTGGATTTCCATTAGCCAGGTGGTACTGCCTAGCGAGTTTTAGGGCAGACTCGACAGCCTCAGAGCCTGGACAAGGGTCAGAATATTGATTTTCATACAAGGCTTGAGAAAAATGCCGTACCAGAACTCAAGAAAAGAATTTTACTGAATACGCCCTCGCTACTCTCGATCAAGAAAGATGCTAGCTTCTCAGAAGGATCATTTGTAAAGAACGAGGTGTGAGCAAACGCAAGGCCTTTTGCTTGCTCGATGATCGCCTCGATCACATATGGATGGCCATGCCCAAGGCATGAGACAGCAGCACCACTACTGCCATCTAAAACCTTGGTTCCATCTGACTTGATGATATAGACTCCTTGACCTCCAGTGGCCTCAGGATAGTCCTTGGTCAGAGACCGGTGGAAGATGTTGGAGCTCGCTTTTCCCGTAACTTTAATCATACTGTAAATTGGACCACTGAGTCTGCAAATGGCAATTATCAGCAGAACCTGTCCGCTATACTATCTTTCAATATAAAAGAAGCACATATTCGCGATAATTGCACCAATCGCAGTCATTTGCGACACGTCTGTCTCTAGCTTAAAAGTTCGGGCCGAAGATCTAAGCCACCACACCCGCATTTGTTTCCTCGCCGAATTCCAACACATGACGATAGCTAACGAGTTCGAGCGTTGCCGCATCGGGATGCGTGCAGCATCTTCACAGCGAAATGACGCTTATCTGCGTAAGGACCTGGTCCACAGCTGCGATGCTCACGGAATCTTCATTGCTGACGATAAGATGCCACTGTTAACGCCCTACGGATTGACTGTTTGCTCCTACACTTGCCATTCACTTGTGGGTTTCTAACAAAAACTTTTCGTTAACAATCGTTATGTACCTCGCCGCTGCATTATTTGTTCTAGCTGGGGCAATCGTCCTAGCAAGGCGATGGTGGTTTTGCTCGGACAGGCAGCAAAGCCTCGACACAGAGAGAGAAGCTAGCAAGTCCCATATATTTAGCTTCCCATCCTTTTGCTGACCTGATGATGCAGAGGAGCCTTCTTTCATCAACGTCTCACGCATCAAACCTATCAAGCCGTACTTCGACTGGCGATTCCAAGACCAAACCCCTTACCGACCATGGCGCAACGGACCCTACCATATCACGATGGGCCTGAAGAGCACCGATGTTGAGAATTGGATAGATTTGGATCACACTTACCTCGAAAAATACAATATGAAGAAGCAGTTGTACGGAGAGCATCGCGACGGCGTGCTGTCCGTACTGCCAGGCTGCGACGATGCTGCTTTTGAAGCTCTCGAGTTACTCAAAGAAACATTGGTCCGACGTTATCCATCAATGTTCAGGCTTCGAGATCAATATACAATCGAGAATCTAGTGACCGAAGACATCTGGGACCTGCGACGGAACGCGCCAACATGGGGAAAATATCATCCTTTGGAAGTCATGGGTTTGCTAGCCACGGAGGACTTTCTTCTACTTTTCAACGACTCGGAGAACGGCACTACCACTCTCAAAGCAGCCGGCGTTTGCTTTCCAGGTAAGGAATATCTGCCCATGTGAGACCCTTTCCACTGACAGGAACCCTAGCTGGTTTCAAAATCGAAGAAAAGATGGGCCAGAATCTTTGGCAGATCCACGCTGGCAAAGTTCCCCAGTACGAATCAAAGCTTGCAACGTCTATGGATCGTTTCTTCATAAAACTCAAGGTTGAGTCCGCTATCTGCCGCTTTAATTACGCAATTGACGACTCTGGTGAACTCTTCCACCGGCACTCCCACCACAACCTGACCTTGGAACAATTGCAGAACCCACCAACGCTGGAAGACCTACACTTACGTGTCGAGCGACAAGTTCTGCAGCGTTTGCCAAAGACACGGGCTCTCTTGTTTAGCATAAGAACATATGTAACTCCTATCACTGAGGTCACTAAAGATCTCGACATTGCTCGGGCTTTGTGGACGAATGTTAGTAGTTTCGACGCCGATGTGGCCAGGTATAAGAATAAGAGTTTGTGGGAGGGAACACTACAGCGGCACCTAGCCGAGGTTTTGGGTGAAGATATCAATAGATAGAATGAGCTCACTGTACCGACTATATGAAGCCTAAATTTGAACCCACGTTTCAAAGTGACAGAACCAAGCATCAATAGATATTCCGTAGGAACTGGCGTCCCGTTCTGAGCATTGGACTCCCAGCTCTTATCAAAGCCCAACCCCGAGATCCAATAGAAAGTCCGTTCTATCCCCGAAGCCCCGCATTCCTGCATCCACCACCGTCACCTATGATAAGAACGACCTCTTCCTCGCCATCATCAAGTTTCTCTCTAACCCTTTCATCGTTTTGTTACCTTGAAAACAACACCCTCAAATATTAAGAGAGATGGAGTCTTTATCACGTGGAAATAATAATACTCTACAAAATGTGATGACGCAAGACACTCCCCAGTTACTTCTAGACTGCGACCCTCCTGAGCCACCTAGAAAGCGACGGAAGGGAAGCCGAATCTATACTGTAAGACTGCCCTGGTCTAGACTTTACTAGCTAACGTTTCCACCAAGGGTTGCGGTATATGTCGACTTCGAAAAATAAAGGCATGGCCTCGAAATTGAATGGTTACTATGAGTGCTGACCCGAAACTTAGTGTGATGAGGGCCGGCCCAATTGCCTCAACTGCGAGAGATCTCGACGTTACGTCTGTGATGGATACGGCACCTCCAACAATAACGAAGATACTGTGACCACATCAAATGCCGTCCAGGACTTGGCGACACCAAATTCGGTCTTTGAATGGTCAACATGGGACGCGCCCCTGGACAGCCTCGATGGCAGGCTGGATAACAACGTACTGACTCTGATGAGCGATCTCGAAACTGCAGCAAATAATTTCCCCCAGTATAATAGTCTTGATTTCGAGTTATGGGATCAAATTGGGGCAAATATGACTGCTACTCGGCACTTCGACTCCGGCGATACGGCCAGGACATCTCAACTTCTGAATGACTCGATACCACCATCCCTACCGCCGATCGAGACCTCAAGCCTCTCCAGTGCTACTTCGAATCTCTTACAACACTATCGAAGTCACGTATGCCAGCTCATGATGCCAACTCTGGCCCCGTCCCACAATCCTTGGCTTCGTCTCTACCTCCCCCTTGCGCTTCAAGAACCAACGAGCCCACCGAGACAAGCATTGCTGTTTGCTATGCTCGCCGTAGCCGCCTTCAACAGAGCTCATCTTCTTCGCGAGGGAAGAAAGAATCTTCAAAAACAAGCTCAAGAACTTTATAACAAAGCTATTGCTTTGTTGAAGTCTGTGCTGGACAGAAATGGGGATGGGGATATCACTAGTGAGAAGTATGTCAGGCAGGCTCTAATGGCAGCCGTGTTAACGCTATCAACTGTGGAAGTGAGCACCATCTGAAAATCATGTAAAACTCCCAAGGCTCACAAAGATATAGGTATTTAGCGGATTCGCAGAAGGATGCGGTTACCAGCATCTTCAACTTGGCAAGCAAGTCATTCAAAAGACCGGTGGTCTCAGATGGTGGACGTCCGACCCCAGCTGTCTGACACTTTTGCAAATACTCCGGTGTCTGCGTATTGTGGCATCTACATCCGGATGGGCGGATCACTCAGCAGACTTGGAACCATCCACAGAAGGTCCTGTTCAAGGAATGTCAAGCGAAGACACATTTTCAGAGACACCGATCTCAACCATGGCCGATGACACACAACCAAGCGACCTAGTCCCTCCGGCAGCAGAGTACACCCTCGATATCACATTCGGTGTCTCCATCAAGACGCTACGGTGCCTAAACGAAATTGTCGAACTTTCAAGAATGAAATGCAATATGTCACCGAATGAGTCCTGGCCAGGCGATGGACTATCTCGGCTGTCACAACTCGAAACTGAAATCTTTGAGACGTTAGACGATCTCGACGCTTTTTCTGGCGAGTCAGTCTTGCACTTCAACCGTCAAGAGGGTATACCAACATACGTCACCGAAGTCATCCGTGAAAACCATCTATGGGCTTTTCATTACAGCACAGCGATATTCTTCCGGCGAGCACTTTGCGACGGGTCTCAGTCACCACAAGACGCCAACTCAAGTTCCACAGCCCCTCCATCAGGTCAGTACCTGGTATCCAAAGCTCTCGAATACCTAGAGAATATAGACACCTTGACGCGAGACCAAGCAGTTGCTAATACCCTATGGCCGGGTTTCATCGCCGCTGTCGAGGCTGTGGAGACAGATTTAAGACATCGAGCACTTGTATGGTTTGGTCGAGCTAAGCGGCATGGCATTGGAAACATTACACAAGCCATTTCGCTGGTGATGGAGGTTTGGAGAAGAGTAGATCGGCAAATCATAAGCCCGAGAAGTAACAAGGGGATTGACTCAGAGCTTGGATGTGTAGATTGGAGGGACGTTATGCGTGAAAAAGGGATGTATATAATGTTGACATAAGTGTAAGACCAGTATTTCTGGAAGAAATCCTTGTCGGGTATAGTTTGGACTAAAAAGCTCTTGTAATTTCATTCTTCAATATTTGACGATTTGAACGCGCGTCTATGCTTTTGAAGCTTCCTTCATCTCGCTTCGCTCATGCACCATGGCTCCTACAGCCCGAGCAGCATCGGTATCCAGATTCCCAAAACCTCGGACAACACCGTCACGATCTCCCTTGCGCATTTCCTGGCTCATCTTAATTTTTCCCTCCAGCCTGTGTATCACAATCTCAATCCCCACAATGTTCTTCTTCATGATCTCGATGTACCGCTCGGGGGCATCGGAGACTTTCCATGGTCCAGGCCTGTCACCTTTGCCGGTATAATCCATAACGGATGTCTCAGTATGTTGAGAGAGGTCATCAATCTGTCGAGATAGGAACCGCGACGCCTCTTCTGACTTGGAGTCATGATAGACCTTGATTATTCCGTATGCCTGCACGGCAGCGTAGTTCCAAGTTGGTACCACCTTGGCAGTTGTGGGTTTAGTCTCAGTGTAGAACTTTGGTGTCACATAATGGTCGAAACCAGCAGTGAACAGCACTAGAACCTCTTGGTCTAGGGTTTGAGAATCCTTTCCTTCCTTCGCTGCTGTCTCCAAAGCAGCAATCATAGCTTGGGTCTGTGGGTTTTGACGAGCAATATGTCCTCGAAGTCGACCAAGTTCCGTGTCGCTCTGTTCATCATCGACATCGAGAACCCAGGGAATATGGCTCGATAGGATAAGGGGATGTTGATCTGATGGGATGGCTGTTGTGAGAACGCCCAGTGTAGTGGACCGTATGAGCTGACGCAACACAGGTGTCTGCGCCTCACGATGAACTGAAGGAATAAACATGGTTAAGATATAGGGCTTGAGTGAAAGTGATTTAATATTGAATAAGGAAGGTGAGTGAAGACAAGGGAGTTATCAGCTGTCTTATAGAAAGAACAAAGCTCTATGCTTGACTTGAAACTTTCGTCCTAGTGACTCACTAGTTCTTATCTCGGCAAATTGGTTTCTGCATATTTCTAAGCAAAATTACATTGTGTAACCGAATTGTATGGCTTCAGTCAAGCCGACACATGGAATAACAGGGTAGTTAACGTGAAGCCAGCCAATCAAACGAAGTCTGAGGGTCATCTTTTCTAGTGTCGGACCGTCACACCAATCACAATCTTTTCCGTTTCCGTCGGCAGCGATCGCCCAAGTCGGTTGTTACGGGGCATCGGACCAAGCTATGATTGGGCAACTGATCGATAGCGAGTTGACACCTGGAAACCCCATCGAAGGATGGAAGAAGACCTTTAGAAAATGAGTCATCACAAGTGAACGAAACGATTGGGCCACTGACAGCGTAGTCATTCACTCTCAAAGACCTCGTACAGAAATCATGTCGCCCACTGAGATTCACTTGATTACAGGCAATGCCAATAAGATAGCCGACATCAGAGCAATCCTTGCACCTACGGGGATCACTGTCAGAAATCAGGCCATTGATCTGCCAGAAATACAAGGCACGATCGAAGAAATCACTGTCGCAAAATGTCGACGAGCGGCAGAAATTGTATGATAACTTCAATCGTCTTATAGAGTGGATACTGACTTTCGGGAGTTAGATTGGGGGACCTGTTGTCATTGATGACACCGCACTCTGCTTCAACGCTATGAACGGGCTACCAGGCCCTTACATCAAATCATTCCTCGAAGCTTTAGGTCCGGAGAAACTACACTTGATGTTGGCAGGATTCTCCGACAAGAGTGCCCAGGCTGTTGCAACGCTGGGATACAGTGCAGGACCGGGCCATGAGCCAATATTATTCCAAGGAAGAATTAACGGTACCATAGTAGCGGCGAGGGGTACAATGAAGTACGGATGGCAGACTTGCTTTGAGATTGAAGAGATCGCTCAGACGCTCGCAGAGATGCCAGATGACGAGAAACACAAAATATCACATCTCGGAATTGCACTGCAAAAGCTGGTTGCATGGCTTAAAAGTTCAAATTAGAATTCTTATAATACAATGCATTTTGATGCCGTATTGATCTTCAGTTGCCTCTAGATCGAAACGTGATACTCGGCCGTTTCTCAACTTGTTGGCCAGATGTAGCCAGTAGCTCACTTTTCCTTTGTATCGAGAATTAGTAATCTTGCATGAACTTGCGTTAAAGGCTTATATACGTAATGTATCTAATATCGTTCGACTTGAGCAAGGATTTCAACTCAGAAGATTCCAAATAAACTCCACAAAGCCCACCCAATCACAACATGTGCCGAAGCAAACTTGACCCATGGCCATCGGGACCAGTTTTATACGCAAGTTGCCTAGTTTCCGAGTACGTTTCCACTCGTACGATTGAATCAAGGATAATGCTGCGGTATAGGAGGCTAGATACGTTAGTATATAGTATCGTTCAGCTTGAAGGCATAAGAGTTTCTCGAAGTTCGGGAGCTACCATCATTCAGACTGTGCCGACATTCATTCGAAGAATGATATCAGTTCACTTCATCGTTCACGAGTCTTTCGAGGCTCCCGGAGCGTATGCAACCTGGGCTAAGGACCGTGAATACAACAGCACTTACACACGACTATACCTCGGCGAATCTCTTCCAACATCTGTCGACCTTATCGATCTGTTGATAGTCCTGGGAGGTCCCCAAAGTCCATCTACAACAAAACATGAATGTCCACATTTCGATGCCGCTGCTGAGAAAGATTTGATCTCGAAATGCATAAACGCCGGTAAAGCGGTTGTGGGCATTTGCTTGGGCGCACAACTTGTCGGTCAAGCACTGGGAGCACCTTGGCATAAAAGCCCAGAAATGGAAATCGGCAACTTTCCCATTACCCTCACAGAAGACGGAAAGTCGAACGAGAAATTCAAACACTTTGGTTCCGGCTTGCAAGTTGGACACTGGCATAATGACATGCCGGGGCTCACAGCCGATGCCAAGATTATTGCTTCCAGCGAGGGTTGTCCACGCCAAATAGTCGAATATACGGAGTTGGTGTATGCATTTCAATGTCACATGGAGTTCAATGGGGAAGTCATCGAAGCTTTGATCGAGGCGACTAAGGACGAACTACCAACCCTTGTGCAGCATCGATTTGTCCAGCAGCCACAGGCTTTGCGCGCGAATCATTATGCAGACATGAACCGAAAATTGTTCGGCTTTCTAGATCGACTCGTTGATTCGTACCGTAGATCTCGATTTTAGATCGACTTGGATGGTTACAAAGCAGAGTGTCTGGTGTTTGGTGTTTGGTGGGTGTTGGTTTTGTCGTCGTTCCGAGGATGGCAGTTCAGACACAGGTTAAGCGACTAAAATATTTAGACATATCGGTTTCCTTTCCATACTATTCGGAAGATTTGACGCTTCTCAAATATCAATATCAAATGATCCTCGTCATGGCGTTAACAACATTATATGCTTGTATAACACTGGAATTCATGGCAACGTGGAGCTAGCCAAACATGACAAGTGGATGTCCTGACTAAGCCGAGCAATTGTGCCAATGACTCAGGCCCATAGAATTTTACGGCCATTCTCGATAGACAACGCCATGGTCTCGCAGCTCTCTATATCCAATAGGCTTAAGTCCATACTGCCAAGGCTCGCAAATACCGTTGCCTAATCACTGAGCCATCACGGCATCTTTTTAGACTCCCTTATGCCATGCACCCTCGGTTGAAAGTAGCCACAGCCTGCAACAAATGCCGGCGTAGAAAAACAAAATGTGACGCCCAATACCCTAGTATGTCTCATAAGCAGCCTCTCGTTATTATTTGATTGTGGGGCTAATCGTTATACCTGCAGTGTGTCAGCCCTGCCGTGATAGAGGAGAGCAAGTGTGCATATACGAACGCGATTCAACAAGGGTTGAAACTCGGTTGTCCAGAGTTCAGTCCAGTCGAATAATAAAGCCCTCTCCGATAAACAGAAACACAACTAGGCCAGAGAATCAAAGTAATGAGGATGCGGGCCAAGAGCGACCGGTGAGCGATCCCGAGCATATACGGACGTTCAGCCAAGACAATAGCCCCCAAACACTTGATACTCCATCTCATGGACGCCACCATCCCCTAAATACTCCTCTATCACATGCATCGAGTCTACCATCAGCCAGTGCGACATCATCAACCGAGCATGATCTAGTTTCCGATCAAGCCGATGCCATGACTGGCACGATCGGCGACCCATCAACCAGCAAAGAATTCTTTGGCCGCAGCAGTGTCAGCTCCTTCGTGAGACAAGTCAGCTCGGTCATCAACACCAAACCTGCCAATGAGGCCGACAAGGTAACGTCTACTCAACCTAGCCGGTTGAGCAGTGTGCAGGCTGCTGGCCTCGTAGACCACCACGACTACATGTTACCGCCCAGAAGGTACGCCGACGATCTTCTTGTTGCTTACTACGATTTAGTATGGGCTGTGTTCCCGATCTTGGACAGAACAGTTCTCCAAGCCGCATACGAAGGCTGCTGGCTGGGTTCCAGTTGTGCCATTCCGGAGCATGTTCTCTACTGCACCATCAACCTCGTCTTCGCCTTGGGTAGTCAGTTTTCAGCCGCCGTGGAACCAAGCCAGCGAAAAGAGACAGGCCTTTCATTCTGGAACAGGGCTCGCAAGCTGTATCACTATGACAACCGTGAGGCATCCCTTGAACGAGTCCAGTGCCTTCTTTTGATGGGGCTTTACCTGCAGAGTACCTCTGAGAGCTACGAGTGTTGGATGACAGTCGGATCAGCTATCCGGATGGCTCAAAGTTTAGGGCTTCACTCTTGCGTACAATTAACGGGCCATTTAAGTCGCCGCGAGGATCAAATCAGGCGAAGGGTATGGCATGGATGCGTTTATCAAGATCGGTAAGTACTCTATCCTCAACTAGGAACCTTCGAAGGATTTCGAGCTGACTTGGCCAAAGCGTCTTGTCTATGACATTCGGTCGCCCAAGCATGATTGCAAAATGGCTACAGACCCCTAGCGGACTACCAGCTATGATTGACGACGAATATCTTGATTGCCAAACTGAGCCATCAGCTATTCGACCTGATGGCGGACCGACTGTCATGGCTTTCTTCAGGAAGTCACTCGAGCTATACGACATCATCAACGATACCCTGATCGAGCTCTACCTAGACCCGAAGGATTCCAGAAACAAGGAAATTTATCATCTTGGGCTTGTTCTCGGCCTAGATCAACGCCTAGTCGAATGGGTCGAGTCGCTGCCTGATCACTTGAAATACTCACGCCCTGTTCCAGACGAGCCCCTTGCGTTCAGGAGACAGCGCGTCGTACTACGGGCGCGGTAAGCTTGTCCAAACTCTACTCTGTTCTAGGGAGCAGCCAAGTTAATTTTGATTTTCAAAGCTACCTTCAAGCTCGCATGATCCTTTTCCGTCCAACTCTAGCTGATCTTTACTTGAAACCTCACGAGAGTACAAGTGCTGCATCTAGCAAAGAGCGGAGCCTCTCCCACAACCTCATTGTGCAGTGTGCCAGACTCTGCTTCGAAGCGGCACATGAGATGCTAGACGTTCTATACGACAATTTCAACTTTGACACAGTTACAGGCCCTGTGCCGGCATGGTGGTTTAGTGTTTTGTGTAAGTAGATTAGTCCTTGCTTCCGTATGTTCTGTGCAGAGCTAATCAGAGGACGCCAGACATATATACCGCCGCAACGGTGTTGCTATCCGAGCGTCTACCTTCAGTTTGCGGGCCATCTCAAGTATCAGAATTATGGACACACTACTGGGACCGAGCAATCGAATTACTGGGTGCTTATGCTCGCGTTGGCGAATCCGCAAAACGTTGCATGGCTGCTCTTGGTCTCTTATCAGCAAAAGTACAGGACGCTACCAGTCGCAGTCGAGGTCACGATAACGGAACTTGTGCGCAAGTTGACGAGCGACATGCTGATGCTGCGGAAGCCCTGGGGCAAGACTCTGAATGGTTAAACTCTATCGAGCACATGGACCTACTACCAGATTTGGGACACATAGATTTTGACGTCGATGACTCGTCGTGGCTTATTGGCTCTAATGTAGATATGATATTAGAGTTGTAGCGACAAGGTTTCTAGAAACTCATCATACTACAGAGTATAGAATCTCTCGTGTCTTCTCTAAGCAGCCCTGGGCCTACGGTATCTCGTCCACATTATCATCGAAGTGAACATGCTTCCCCGGATCTTCCTTCTCACGCTCTTCTCGCTCTTTCTCCTCTCGGGCCTTGCGACAAAGACCACACTCAGCCGATTGAGTTACATCTCGCACTTGGACTCCCTTGCTGCATTGGCCATGTCGATTGAGTGTTACTTCTTCGCATGGGTCGTAGGTCATAGTCTGTCCCCATTTGCGACCGCATGCGCAGACATTCCACATCGTCGATCTCCAGCACATGTTTGTAAAACGATTACAGACTCGCTGGTGTAGAGTTAGCGGCTGTAGCTAAAGCAGAGTATGATTGATATCTTTGCGGCTTGGGTTGAAGAATCAATATATAGACACAATCAAGATTCAATCGAGTCTGTTTGATTGAGAGCGTTCAAGCTATTTATATGCCTGGGCGGATCAGCCGTCGAGTGAATCGCCTGCCTCTCCAAGCCGTATCACCTATTCACGGGAGCACCCAACAGCGCGACAGATGTTGCGCAAAGTTCGGAAGTGATGGTCGCACTCACGAGGCAACCTCACTTGCTCTTCTCATCCCACTCGTTCTTCTCGTCCCAGTTATTCTTCTCATCACAGTCGTTCTTCTCATTCTTCTCGTCCAACTCGGCCTTCTCCTCAACTTCATCGCCACTCTCTGGATGTTCCATGCCGGGAGAATGATCCATGCTGGGAGATTGACTCATGGCGGAATGATCCTCGTACTTGACAGGCTCATCCCAAGTAGCTGCGAATCTCCGGTTGTACTCCTCCTCGGCTTCCTCTTTGCGTTTGATCTCGCATGCGCGGCATTCAAGCTCCTCCACCTCGTCACGAGGCTGGAGTCCCTTGCTGCAGCGTCCAAGCTTCAAGTACGTGGTCTGGTCACAGCAGATCTGGTGAATGATCGGGCCTCTGCGCTGCTTACAGGTGGGACAGCGCTTGAACATGCTGACTTTCTCGCACATCGTGTCGGCGCTTGTGATACAGTGATGGACTGAGGGAAGCGGTGTTTGCTGAATGGTTGGAAACTGTTAGTATGCTGTAGAACTGTGTCTTGGAACGTGGCACAGGAGTTTGTCTGGAAAGATCAACACTTACTCTTGTAGTCAGGTGTTCGCCCAGGAGCGCGTCTTTAGTTCTTTGTCTGTTCAGATGTTCATGAACGCGATTGAGGCAAAGCTTCAATCCGAGTGGGCTTGTTGGGTTGCTTTGTTTCTGTGAATAGAGAGATGCTTGGTTGAGAACAGCATAGGTTTGAGGTTGAAAAAGCAAGGAGGTCTATTGCTCTAGGCCAGGGCAGCGATTCTAAGCGTTTACGGCAAGAGCAAACGGTGAGGCTATCACGGTTCATCAGTGCGCTGTCAACGAGATCATTCAGCACGTGCAAACGTGCAGCTCCGCTTAGCAGTGCTATTCAGCATTGTTCCTTCCCTGCATTTCGAGCAGCAAGTTTACCAGACCTAATCGCAATTTAATGAGCCCCTCTGCCTCTGAGATTCCATCAAAATAGCGAACATGATTGTTCCTTTGAGCTTTCAGATTTGAATGCCGACACAAGTTTGATTACTTGCAGCGTCATATTCAAAGCTTGAGCGCTCTTTTGATGCTAACATCACTAGCCTAGAACCCATGGGACTTCGAATCAACAGCCCTGAATGCACCATCTTATACAGCGCCCATTAAGCAAACTCCTCGAGCTATAGGTGACTCAATCTTGCAATAATCTCCGGTTCACACTCCGCTTCTTCCTTGGCGTCACGTTTCGTCTAGCAAGTCTCATACCGGTCTGCTTCTTGTTCTTCCCTTCGGTTACTATGTGACTCCTTTGCTGCATGTCTCATAATCCTCAAAACTCTTCTCTGGGCAGACTTCAGGGGAGAAAATGTAGATGGCCTTCTTGCAGCAGGTCTTGCAGGACTTCCATATGGTCCCCTCCAGCACATCGTGTTTATTTTCAGACTGACCTCTTGTTGAGGGATTCCGAGCTATTCTGTGTAGAGTCGAGGAACGATGACTTAGTGAAGCACTTGATGGATATGGAGATGTGGAAATTGTAAGCGAATAGCAATTGAAGGCGTTCCATGAAGCTGTGGCCCCATATGTCAGACGATGTTGGCAGCGATTAAAATGAAGACTTGTTACCCGACGGATCGAGACACCCCTACCACCCTTGATACTTGATCTTTGCACCAATGCGTAGGATGATCATGTTTTCATGCAGCCGCTGGATCAGTGAAGAACAAATTGAAATATGAATGCTTAATTCATTCTATAGCAGTGACGTACTTTGTGTTGCACTGAACCAGATGCCCGGTGGTATGGTATGTGACTGTATCCCGTTATGCCGGAGAATACTAAATACTAATTAGCTCGGTATCTATTGTCTAGTCAGACCTTTCCACCAAGTTAATTCGCCAGGGAAGCGACTCATCTTGACGCATCTTACAGCAACTGATCAGCCTTGTCTCCTCTCGATTAACGAACCTCAGTACGTGCATATATAGCAAGGAATTTGGATGGTTGGCATTGAAGAAATAAATCTCCAAATAGGCGTTTTATAGCCAAGGGTAAAGCTTATTGTTTGCATAATAAGGTCGATTACTGCCGGTATTTTGCTTCAAAGTTGAGAGAAAGAGAATCTTGTCGAAGTATCGGACATACTGGTTTATCGTGTAAAGAAATAATCGTCCAGACGTGTGACCTTTATCTATCTCTTTGATATATTTGATAAGGTATCTACACATACAAGTATATATAGTATATACAATACTGAAGACGACCGCAAACATGGAAATCCGCAAGCGGATCTACCGTGAATAAGATTGCTTTAACTGCAACTACCCGTGTCTACAAAGGACTTCCATCGCACATTTCTTGGACTTATCAGAGAAGACCGGTCTCATATAGCTTGCCGCCCAAGCTAGATCATCGACAAAAGAGTTCGTGGAACTAGTACAGCACGAACAATGGCATTTCGGAGGTAATTTAGAGAAAATGACATTCAAGAAAAGGTTCCAAAGGTCAAGAAAGCTAAATCATGCGAACTAATATTGAGGCAATATTAAGGCAATTTAGCTTCTGGTTCTTTGTTCTAGCTCCCAAACATTGGGGGCCGCGTACTCGGAGGTCGAATGAGTGGTGAAAATACGCAGTCATGTCACTGCAACGTGCGTGTTCACCATTGGTGAGGCCTCGTTTTGGATCTTTGGTGTAACTAATTCGATGGTGTTATCGATAATTGCTTTTGATTTGTTCTTTAAGTTGAGGCATAATCACACCCCTGTCGCATGGGTGCCTAGTGAGGCTGTTCGCAGCTCGTGGTATTTAACATTCGCAGCCTCATTTTTGCTTACGAGTCCTTTAATCTTCCTGGGTTATTATTCTTCAAGGCTTGGCAGTCACTGCAATGCGAGTGAATGCAGCGTCTTTATCCTCCCCAGATCTTCTAATCAAAACATTTCGTCTTCACCTCTATTTTCTCAGACTTGGTTTGCCTTCAGCGCGTCTCACAGCGGCAAACAGCGACACAAACTATTCAAGATCCAACCCCACCACCTTAATAACACGATCTTCAACAATGTGCAGCGAACATTTTACCCACTTCTACTGTATGCACTGCAGTTGGTGCTTCAAGAAGGGATACGAGTACGAGGTCTGCGAAGAGGCACTCAAGACTGAGTCTAAGTCCATGGGCTCTTGTGGGTACACTGATGATGGAATGGTTGCCAACGTTTCAGAATATTGTAACCGCTGTCCGCCTGCGGATCGCAAGTGGAATAAAGTGACTCTCGACTCTGAGCCAGGTCTCCATTGAGCGTCATCACTTGAATATTATGATCAAGGAGAAATCTAGGCACTTTGATGGATGGATTTCCATGCTATCTGTTGTCCAGTGAGGATATTCGTGGGCAGCTGGGTTTTTGCCTGACTGGTAACTTGGAAGAGATAACTTGTATAATGTCGCCACCACCCTCATTACTTTGTGTCACAAATGGCTAGATTGAGCTGAGTTTTTCACTGCTTTTTAAGACAAATCTTTTAGATCTCCAGCGCTGAAACCAAACAACACTTTTGTCGCCATAGGCTCAGGCCTTTTGTGAACTTAATCAACACTGACCAACACATTTCCAACTGGATGCAGATTACTGGGTATGGTTCGTCATATCTCATCAAGTACCTTATTATTCCCTGCCATGCCTTACATGAAGTTTCTAAGAACTTTTGGCTTGCGTGGTATGTGACAAACTGCCCGAGCCACGATGGCTTGTGGTATGCGTATCACTATACTAAAATCTACAGTCCTTGAACTCAAACTTTAAGGCAGCTGTTCTATGAGTGAATCACCATACTTGCATTCATATTTATGCGCATTTCTCCTCCGTCATTTCATTTTTAAAAACATCCATGACAGGATTGTACTCTGTCCATCGTAGACCTCAACTTTTAACTCACTTGAACCCCAGATTTCCAGATACTCAACCTAAACTAAGAAGCCGTGAGGAGAAACCACCATCATGTGTTACGAAGTCATCATTCATTACATGTGCCGCCAATGCCATAACAGATATGTACACGAGAAACATGAATTGACATGCGTGCCGGCCAAGATGACAAAACGAAAGAGATTCGGTTCATGCGGTTACTCCAACACTGCGACACTATGGAACTATACTGATACGATGTGCGGCGAGTGTAAGAAGCCTAAGAAGGATCCTGAGCGGCCCTGGGATCCTATGGTTCGAGGTGCTGTCTACTATCCATAGTTCAGAAAGAATAAAAAATGAGCGAAAGGGGTCAGAGCCTTGCTCTATTGATGTGTGAGCACAGATCCAACTCTGGGCTCTTTCGCATCTCTTTTTTTGTTTAGGTATGGTTCTCTTTAGTATCATACCTTGATATCAGTTAGTCCAAGCAGTCAAATGATAGCCCGTGAGCATTGCTCAAAATACATGACCTTAGTTGACGGTGCGACTGTCTATCGCGGCCAAATCTCGAGGTAAATAAGTCTTTCGTGGCATCCCCTCAACAAATATCTCCTCAAACCCACACATGATGTTGGAATACCGGCTTCTATTGGGCTCTTTATTTCAGCTCAACGTAGCAAGTTCTTGTTTGGAAAGGAAATGGCTTATCAAAGAATGTACAAACAAGGGATTCACAATGGGTTCTATCCACTATTTCAACACAAGATTCTTTATTGCGCAGTGCCCGTGTTTACCGAACGACAGTGTCAAACGCTCCACTCTCCTGGCTTGCAAGATTTAATGGACCAGCTGCAGATGACCAACTTCGACTACATTCTCCTCCAGCTTTGAGGTCTTGGAGGTGTTCTCTTACACATCTACGTGCCAAATCATATAAGTCGGCCCTGGACACAATAACTCAACGATAATCAAGCCCTCACATATTAGAAGAGAACTTGTCAATCTCGACTTCACTGCATCTCAAGAGTCGAGGATATTTGAAGTATCCTTCTGTGACAGAGGAAGATCGAACAAATTGAGCTGGGCAAATGTGACAATAAAATACATGGCCAGAAAGAGATCGAATGCCCAAATCGCAGTCATTCTCAGTATCAAGAATTTACCAAAGAGCGATATCGTGATTCAAGTCTTTTGCCATCGTTAATTCGTATTTCCTTATGGCTGTGGGGAAAGAAGTTATGGATGAAAGGTTTTCGATGGATGGCGGTGATACATTTCTGAACGTTGATGGCTAATACCTGACACAGGACGGAATGTCACCTACGCCAACCAGCGCAACAGTAGACTATCGTGGCTTTCACATGGTCCAAACACCTGATCCTTGCTCTTTCTATCGATATATGGCTCGTAATACTCCGTACAAATTGCATTGATAGAAGCTACCTAGCTATTGAGCCAGTTATTGGAACGTAAAATTCCTATCTCAAGATAAAAGGGAGGATCCAGCCAAGTAGTTTCAATTATTTCATCCTTTGTATTTAGAACAATTATCTATCTACAAGGTGTATTATTATTTGTTATCGGCTGCATTTATCTAGTGCTACAGGAGGTCGCTTATGATTCCCAGCCTTATCCTTATCAACCGAACCTTTGGAGGATAAGGTAGCGGATAATCATTTGTCCACGACTCACACGTGACTTGATTAAAACGCTGCCCAATGACGCGCATGGAGGATTTTACTTCAATTCCGCGCTTCATCGCGTCAAACAAGTAACAGCACCAGCACGTATTTCTTACGGCCGGGCCTTTTTGAAAGGCTTTTCGCCCCGAAGTTGGCTTTCCGCGAAGAGCGACCACTCATCTACCCGATCCTGCTTTTCACGCGACAGTCACCATGGCGACCACATCGAATATGTTTCTGTACTCGCTGTCGCTGCACCCTCCGACGGCCATTTCACAAGCGATCGTCGGCCAGTTCTCTGGGACCAAGGAACAGCAGATTCTGACGGTATCGGGCTCCCTTCTGACCCTCCATCGCCCCGATCCGACCCGTGGCAGGGTACAGCCATTCCTTTCGCATGACCTCTTCAGCATCGTTCGATCGATCGCCTCGTTTCGCCTTGCAGGAAGCTCTAAGGGTAAGCAAGACCTCTCCGAGCATGGGCAATTAGAAGTCGCAAACATGAAACTAACTTACTAGATTACATTATCGTGTCAACCGACTCTGGCCGCATCGCTGTTCTCGAGTATCTGTCGACTCAAAACCGCTTCTCTCGCATTCACTTGGAGACGTTTGGCAAGTCCGGCGTGCGTCGAAACGTTCCAGGTGAATACCTAGCTGCCGATCCAAAGGGTCGAGCCTGCATAATTGCGTCCATCGAAAAGAACAAGCTCGTCTACGTCCTCAATCGCAACGCTCAAGCCGAACTCACCATATCCTCCCCCCTCGAAGCGCACAAACATGGAGTCCTTGTTCTATCTCTGGTGGCTCTTGATGTGGGCTATTCGAATCCTGTCTTTGCAGCTCTTGAGACGGACTACTCGGAGTCAGACCAGGATCCCTCTGGACAAGAGATCCCCGGCGTTGAGCTTGTTTACTACGAGCTGGATCTAGGCCTGAACCACGTGGTCCGCAAGTGGTCGGAAACTGTTGACCCTACGGCATCAATGCTCTTCCAAGTCCCTGGCGGGAACGATGGCCCAAGCGGCGTCCTTGTGTGTGGAGAGGAAAGCATTACGTACCGACATTCGAATCAGGACCCTCTTCGTGTCCCTATCCCCCGGCGTCGAGGAGCTACAGAAGACCCGCAACGGAAGCGTACTATCATTGGTGGGGTGATGCATAAGCTCAAGAACAGCCCAGAAGCGTTCTTCTTCATGCTACAGACAGAAGACGGCGACCTTTTCAAGCTGACGTTTGACCTACAAAATAGCGAGGGCAGTATAACAGGAGAGGTACGGCGCATCAAGATTAAGTATTTTGATACTCTCCCAGTTGCGAGCAGTCTATGTATTCTTAAGAGCGGGTTTCTCTTTGTTGCTACTGAGTTTGGTAATCATCATTTTTATCAATTTGAAAAGCTCGGCGACGACGATTCAGAGCCTGCAGTTACCAGCGACGATTTCCCTACCGACCCTCGTGCCTTTTACCAACCTGTCTACTTCTACCCACGTCCTTTAGAGAATCTCACCTTGGTAGAAAGCATCGATTCTTTAAGCCCTCTTCTGGACTGCAAGGTTGCTGATTTGACAGGGGAAGATGCGCCGCAGATCTATTCAGTATCGGGCAACGGCGCGAGGAGCCATTTTCGGATGCTTAAGCATGGGCTGGAGGTTAACGAGGTCGCGACTTCAGAATTGCCTGGGACGGTCTCTGGTGTCTGGACAACGAGACTGACAAAACACGACGAGTACGACGCATATATCATCTTGACCTCATCTGATAACACATTAGTCATGAGTGTCGGGGATGAAGTTGAACAGGTCAGCGATTCAGGCTTTCTCACCTCGGTGACCACCCTCGCTGTTCAGCAAATCGCAGACGACGGTCTAGTACAAATCCACCCTAGAGGTATCCGACATTTCCGTGGTGGGGAAATCAACGAATGGCCTGTTCCGCAACATCGATCTATAGTAGCTGTTGCTACAAATGAGCAACAGATCGCAATCGCCCTAAGCTCAGGAGAGATCGTCTATTTCGAGGTAGACGGCGATGGATCACTTGCTGAGTACGACGAGAAGAAAGAGATATTTAGCACAGTAACCTGTCTCAGTTTAGGACCGGTCCCTAAAGGACGACTCCGAAGCCCTATGTTGGCGGTGGGATGCGAAGACTGCACAGTTCGAATTCTTAGCTTGGACCCAGACTCCACGCTCGAGAGCAAGTCCATACAAGCGCTGACAGCGGCACCCTCGTCACTGAATGTCATGGCGATGGAAGACCCCTTATCCAGCAGCTCCGGATTGTACCTGCATATCGGCCTCAGCTCTGGTGTCTATCTCCGGACTGCACTGGATGAAATCACAGGAGAGCTATCAGATACGCAAACAAGATTCCTCGGTCTTAAAGCTATTAAGCTCTTCCAAGTTACAGTCAAGGGGCAAGCCTGTGTCCTGGCTCTTGGCTCTAAGCCTTGGCTAGGATATACCGACCCTAAACGAGGATTCATGATGACCCCTCTCGACTGCGATGATCTGGAGTGGGGATGGACCTTCAGCAGTGAGCAGTGTGAGGAGGGTATCATCGCGATTCACGCCAACTTCCTCCAGTGAGTCATCCCTTCTTATACGTTTTTGAGCTTTGTTGTGGACTCGCATAGCCGCGAAGTCCGTCGGACAGTCTCGGAATCATTGGAAAGTTCTGTTTGTTACTTTGCTAACCTCGCCCTTAGTATATTCTCCATCGAGAATCTATATGATAACCTGGTCCGGAAATCTCTGCCTCTCACATACACACCACGACATTTTGTTAAGCATCCTCGTGAGCCCTATTTTTACACGGTCGAGGCGGACAACAACACACTGGGTCCTGACCTTCGTGCTCAGTTGCTGGCAGCAGCTGAAAATCAGACGAACGGGGATGCCAAACTGCTCCCGTCAGAAGAGTTTGGCTACCCTCGTGGCCATGGCCGGTGGGCCTCGTGCATAAGTGTCGTTGATCCCATCGGCGAACAGGTGCTTCAGAAGATCGAACTCGAAGGTAACGAGGCTGCTCTGAGTGTGGCGGTGGTTCCATTTACGGGTCAGGATGGCGAGAACTTCCTGCTCGTTGGTACTGGGAAAGACATGGTTCTCAATCCGAGACAATTTTCAGAGGGGTATATCCACGTCTATCGATTCCAGGACAACGGCAGAGAGCTTGAGTTCATCCATAAGACCAAGGTAGAGGAGCCACCGATGGCGCTGGTGGCTTTCCAGGGTCGGCTAGCCGCAGGAATCGGCAAAGCCTTACGAATCTATGATTTGGGCTTGAAACAGATGCTTCGAAAAGCTCATGTTGAGGCGGCACCGCAGTTGATCGTGTCTCTACATACTCAAGGCAGCCGTATCGTCGTCGGCGACCTCCAGCAGGGCGTGAGAATGGTTGTGTTCGATCATGAGTACCAAAAACTAATTCCTTTCATCGATGACACAATTGCACGGTGGACGACCTGCACTGCCATGGCGGATTACGAATCCGTGGTTGGTGGTGATAAATTCGGTAACCTCTGGATTGTGCGGTGCCCCGAGCAGGTTAGCCACGAAGCAGATGAGGGCGGTAATAGTCTCATCAATGCACGAGATTACCTCCACGGTGCGCCAAATCGACTTGACTCGGTGGCGCATTACTTCGCTCAAGATGTCCCGACCAGCATCACCAAGGCCAGCCTCGTCGTGGGCGGGCAGGATGTTATCGTCTGGAGCGGTTTGCAGGGCACCATCGGCGTGCTCATTCCCTTCGTCACACGCGAGGACGCTGACTTCTTCCACACGCTGGAGGTGCAGATGCGTGCTGAAGACCCGTCACCTGTCGGCCGCGACCACCTGATGTATCGCGGCTATTACGTGCCGGTCAAGGGCGTCATAGATGGAGACCTCTGCGAGCGGTTCAGATTACTCCCAACAGATAAGAAGCAGCAAATCGCTGGCGAGCTCGATCGCTCAGTGAGGGAAATTGAACGCAAAATATCTGTAAGTCTTGTCAATCTTTTCCTTCCTTTTCAAAACGCATGGAATATACATACTAACTGAATATAGGATGTCCGAACTCGGTCCGCCTTCTAATGGAATCACAACAGGGCTTGGAAAGCCGAGGCAGTTGTGGGCGGGATGAATAAGATATCGCAAGGCTCTCATGATCAACTGCGTTCGAGAGCGGATCTATTACTTTAGCGTGTCCCAGATAGAAAAAGGCTTCTGTAGATGAAGAAAAATTTCACGGAAGGGATGTCTGATAGAACGAAAGATTGGATCACTAAGCTAGTCGCCCTAAGCGGGAGAGATAGCCATGTACCGAATCAACAAAACGAAATGTTCAGTGTTATTAATTAAACGAATATCCAGATCTCTCGTAACGATTGCCCATCGATATCCAACATGTACAGAGCGGCTACCTGTGCTAACTCATCCTCACAATTGTCAATCCTTCTTGAAGGGCGGATCATCTAGCTGTTCATTTATCAGTTCAGACTGTCCTTTGAAAGTATAGCTTGGAAGGAAGGGGGGGACATACCGCCGCGCAGGCATGCTGAAGGCGACATATTTAGAATGGGGGCACTTGAAGACATTTCCGACCACGGTGCCATCGAGCTGTCTCCATGCCTGCATGAAGAGCGAGTTGGACCCAGCGGTTCGAGGGTCCGAGTTCATGTTGATTTCATAGACCTGGTCTCCAAAGAAGGACGTGAAGGATACATTATCAGCTCGAAGAGCCCGTTCAGTGCTGGGCTTGCATGAGTTGCAGACGGCAACCTTGATAGCCATGTTGTTTGTTGGTGTAGAGAGAGAAGAGTTAAAGATGAGAAGGGGGGTAGTTGAACTTGTGAAGTTGGGAAGTTGGGAAGCTGGAGAAGCAAATGAGAGTGTTGATGAGAACTCTAGCATAGAGACAGCTCATCTTTATAGATATTTCACTCACGCAGTCGTTCGTTCCGAGGTCGTCGGCATGTTGGTGGCTGGACAGCTGTCGGGCCAGATTAGTATCATGAGAGTTGTATCTGTTGATGGTAGTATCGCGAGGGTTGTATTTGTTGGTGGCTGCTTATGTCTGTTTGTGATTGCAATTAAGCAGCTGTAGATAATTGGACAATGCCAGGTCTCATTCACGCTGGGGAAGCGCTCATAAGACCTTTGTTTGGGCCAAAAGTATCGTTTGATGTAGATAAATGATGTTGTTTCAATACTACCAGGCATGTCCAGATGCAGCACCACAAAGACTATCGTTGAAACTCATATGTTACTACCTACAATGATACTGTCAAGATTAAGTGCGACCTGGAGAATAATGTCAAATGGGATATCACGACAAGCCAGGTACTGTCCAAACTCGAAAAAGAGGGAAACAGGGCTGTGAAGTCATTAGTGCAAAAACCTGGGGTTTGACCATTCCATTTTGAAAGATATCACGTTTGTTACCATACCTAGATACCTTGGTTATCCGTTGGCCCGTTTCTCTTCTTTTTTCTTTTTGAGTTTATGCGTGATGGCGCTGTCGCGGACTGCAACGTTCTTCGGGTTTCAGGTCCCCAATTCGCCATTAAGCGCCCGTTACCAAGCGCCAGCTACTAAGCGCCCGCTAAGGGTCCCCTTTATTGATCCCTTGTTACATTATTGGTCCTTTGCTGATTGACTCTGCAGCGATCTTCCGTTACGTGCCTAAGCCTGGGGTGCTCCCAAGGCCGCGAGGCCGTGACCATTGAAACCTTCGTCAACATTAGACCAAGTGCTTGAAAATTCTGTGCCGGGCGGCTAGTAATGTAACTGTAAATGCTTCGAATATTTAAGGCTACCGACTGGTAGCCAGATAAGGGGGGCGTTTAAGTTCTTTGTTTTGTCTGGTCGGTGGCCCGGGGTGTTGGAGGAGCTGCGAGAGTTCCGGAGCACTCATCCGCAAGAATTTGAATAGATGCATTATTTCTTCTCTTTGAAGAATAGTATATACATTCCAACGGGATATCCTCGTGGAGTAAAGCAATAGCCTGATTTCAACTCTTATAATAGTTCTTTTTGTCACAAGTTTGCCTTACCCTACACCTGCCCGCAGTTTGAATTCTCACGTTTAACACTTACAGGTAACACTCACAACTGGAAGCTCATTTTCGGACAACACAAATTTGTTGAAGTTCAATGACAATATCACCAGGTGGTAATGTATCACTACAACTGTTGCCACATGACGTACGGATCGGTGCCGCCATCGTGATCGTCTTGTGTGTGTGTGTGATATCGTTGGTATGGATTGCCTCGCGGGAGGAAGAGCAGGCTTTTATAACCATCACAGGAGGACCTTTGAGTCATAATGCAAGAAGTAGCTTTGGAAAAGCTTAAATTAGGTTACAGCGTGAGCATAGAATATTATGCTTAAAATATGGAAATACTGTGTTTTTTGCCATAGTTAAAAGCAGACCTTGATGGTTGCCCCCTTACATAGAAGCACAGGAAGGCTTGTTACCGGCTATCAAGGCGTCTAAATTGGTGAGCTTAAGTACGTCTTTGCCTTATCGTGATCCTGGACGACACTCGCAGAGATAGACCTTGCGACAATGCTAGACTAGCTCTTGGGCTGCAAAGCGAATGATTCTACGGTATAGGACGTGATCTTGCAGCGTCTATGCTCTCGTCTCAAGTGAGTTTGAGATGCGACACCATAGCCCGTCGCCGATGTTGCTGACCAAGTGCTACTGCAAACTCCACGGTCTCGCGAAGATCTCAACCTCTTCAACTTTTTCGTCATTCTCGTAAACGGTAGGAAAGATATTTCGAACGCTGAAGGGCCGCGAGTGAAAGAGGCCCTCGGTGCTGTTGTGTGCTGCGGTACGCGATCTAATAGACATCGCACATCTTGGGTGATTCAACAGCCCAATCATATTCATCATCCTGGATGATGCAGAGGGAATCAATCCATAGATGCTTGATGTTAAGTTTCCTATAGGTAACTATCGCGTCTTGGAATGTTTTTGGAAATCGAAACAAGTCGATTCTGTCACGAAATTCGATAAAGGTGGGTTTGGTGGTCTTGAGGGGCATTTTGTCACCCCAACAATGGCTGAGAGCGATGTATCGACCGCGATTATTGGAGTTAGGTATGGACAAATGGGGCTCTGTGTGATTATCTCCGATAGCCACCACACGAGTCGGAAATGGCCGGTCTTCGCTGACAACTTGGCAGTCTTGGTGGCTATTGGCACAGTCAATCCAGCCACGGATCATCTCCCAGGTCTCTTCTGAGGTGAACCTCTCTCTGAACATTAGTACCTGTGCCAATGATACTCCAGGGTGGCACCGTTCTTTCAGACCTGTTAGTGTTCCAGATAATTTCTTTTCTGATTGAGCGCGATTACTTACCAGGTCAGGCTGAGGCAACAAATTAATAACTACTGGCTGGTTTCACAAGACGACGACCGTCTGAATTGTGAATTTAGGTTATCCCGAATTTTATCGCCAGTCTAATTCAAGTAGTCCTATTCTTCGATCTAAATACTGTGTGACTGATCATTTGTTAGATGTTTGATTCTCAGGCCGACACGGAATCGTGAAACATCGCACAAGTCTGACAGGCTGTGAACAACGGGTTCTGTGTTCACACCAGAAGACATATTCGGGCACCGACCATGGGATGAACAATGCCTCTCGTAACACTGGAGTACAGAGTCTCCGTACTTATAAATCCTATAGCTAGTCCCTCTCTTCCCACCACTCCATTTAGAACGCCGCACCTTGGAATAGAGCTGTGATCCCAGTATCACAGACGTACATAACCCACCAAGATGTGCACCATCACCTTCGTGAAGTACCGCTGCCGAGTTTGTGACCAGTTCGTTGACAACGAAACCACGACTGAACTGTGCGACTCTGCCAAAGCGTCGGGTGAAGCTTTTGAGAAGAAGGCCGTCTCAGAGTCCATTATTCATACCCATCAGGACAAATGTAGGGAGTGTCTTAAGAAGCATAGAGGCACGAAGCGTAAACATTGAAGGGTCTATATAGATAGGCGGAAGGATGTGATAGACTAGATAGCCATGCGTTAGCTTATTAGTGTAAGCAAATCAAGACCTTTCCAACAATTTGGAACATTAAACTGCTGGACAATTCTTCAGCTTATTCTTGATTTCGAAGTTCTCTGTGACGCGATGTACCATTTAGGCGTGACACAGGAACATAATGTCATTATCCGACTTTGGAGCACTATTCTGTGAAACACCAAAGCGTAGATCATGTTAAAGTAGGTGTATAAATACGACTATCTTCCCACTAGAACGTAAAACCCCATCGATAGTTTTGCACGTCAGCCTCTTTCCTTATCTTTCTATCAGGAACCATCTTCTGACGCATTTGAATAACAGAAGTACACTTTTCTACTTATATTCTATTGCTCTTGCTTGTCGTTTATCGAGAAGCTCAAATGTGCAATTTCCATAGTGTCGAGTACCTTTGCAGGAAATGTTCGCACCTGATTTCTATGCCCATGAGGGAAGTCCAGTGTGAACATGCCAAGCAAAAGAGGCCTGGGGTATGTGCCAAGAACACGCGGCACGATACAGTCTATGTGCATGAGGATGAGTGTCCGAAATGTAAGGCAGGCCAGAAAGACACCTGACTAGTTAGTACTAGAACATTTACATGAACATTGATGCTGTGAGCTGAACTGGAAGACCAAATGATGTAGGCAATCAAAGACTAGACTAGTGAACACACAATCGTAAGTATGTTCATGTTTCTGGTTGTTCTGCCACAAACCCCTTGGAGGCCCATTTCTTTGAACGTCTCATTTGTTCAACTCACCCTTTGTCGGGAAATCGCGAACACACTCACTAACCATCAAGCTACGATAGTATAAATGATCCAGTTCTCCTCCAGATGTAGTCCACAACCACAACCCATTCATTCCATCCATAACTCCACAACAGACACACAGAGTCCATTTCTTTCACTAACTTTCGCAATTCACCCAAACTCAACAAGATGTGTCAGTTTTCGAGCACCGCCATCATTTGCGAGCAATGCCGCCGCCTCGTCGTCTACAAGTCCGACGAGACGCTCTGCCTCAAGATGCGCCAGCACCTTTTGGCGGGCGGTGAGGAACCCGAGGAGCGGGAATGCCTTGAAGAACCAAAGGAAGAAACCCAGTACTTTCACCAGGATGAGTGCAAGAAATGCAACCCACCCAACGAAGACCTTGCTTAAGCGGGAATGTGGAGAGACCGGGGTTGAGCTCCCAGCCCCGGAATTAGAGGCGGCTAACTTTACCCCAGTTGTCGAGGAACTCGATGTGTTAGGTAAGCTGAACCCAGCTGGTCCCAGAAAGGGTTACCCTAGGGCATTTCGAAGAAGCAGCTTTTACATCTAGTTAGTGAATTTTTAAGCCTCTTTGTTTTCACCAGCAGTGTTCTTTCCTTTATTTCTCTCCATATTCCACTGTACGTTAATTTTGAAAGTTTTAAAGCTCACCCGACGCAGATGGTGGTGTGTTTGTGCACTGTAATATCTGGGGTTGTACCAATTCGGAGACAGTGCCAGTACTTCAATAACGTCATTCACATACAGCCTCTCCAACCAAACCAGACAATTCATTACAATTTATGCAAGTAGAATGGGGCAATTGTCTATCAACGTTATGGACTTCAAAGTGTGCGCGCGCATTATTCAGCTCAGCCACAGGTACAAGCCATAGACTGATCAGTTGTATGTAAAACCACGCAAATTACGAGCTGGTAATCCAGGTTACAGGGATTATACAAGGCAAATTCCGCACTTTTGACACCGCATTCCGAGAAGTTCCCACATCGGAACGTAAAGACAAACTCAAAATGGGATTTAATCCGCACATCACTTTTACACTTAATGGCTCTGTATGAGAATGACTGTTTTTCTTGAATTGTATTGCCGCATCTTCAGGCTACTAAATGACGACTGGAAATCTGGGATGGCTCTGTAAGTGCCACCGAGTCAGAGAGTGTGGGGAAACGCGGGTTGTTCGACTCAGCCGCCATCCCGACTCAATGTCAATCTAATTTTTCGAGAATGTAACAGGACCCCAGTCTAAACAGCCACGAGACACCATTTACGCATCGATTGACTTTTCGGGTATAGACACTAGCCCAATGCCAACTTAATTCCGTGGTAGAGCCCACCTACTCGAACTGCAATGTGCTGATATGCAGCCTCTTTGGAACCGTTAACATGCACCTATATACAACGACCGAGTATACACCGACAAGGTGGGAAAATGCGAGATCAGACGTCCAAGACGGCAATTCCTCGCGGCAGTCTGCATGAACGGAGTATCGGGGTTGTATTGTAGCGAGATGAAGACATAGACCGAGGTGCAAGACGGAAACGCTAAACTAAAATTGATACGAAATCCTTATGAAACAAAAACTCCATCCCTCACGTGTCTCCGGCCTAACCTCGATTGTTCAATGGATACTATAAACTAACACAAGGTTATGAACGGATAGATCACCTAATAAAAAAGGCCGTTCGTCCCGGCCTTGGTTCATTATGGCATGTCCATCTACCTAGGTAGTATATCCGGGCCGAAGCGGTTGGAGTTGCCCAAAATCGGAAACTCCGTCTAGAAAAATTCACTGTAACATACTACGTAGTAGAGCGTCACCAGGCCACTGCACTGGGTCGATAAATTGAACCCGATCAACGTGATTTATCGTGGGGATGGAAAACTTAAACCAGTGACAGGGCCGGAACCAAGGATCCGGTGGGACAAACAGCTGTTTTCCAGGTATATTCTTCGTATACCACTAGGTCAAGATGGGGTGAGTTAATACCGATCTTCATGAACCGTCTTCTCCGCATGAGAATGTCGAGTCCACAACAGGGCCGAATTAATTGCGGAGAAGGATGGGAACAACGTTGGACCCCGGTCTCTCCCCCAGACTCAAGAAATACTATAATCCGGCACTTGGGGCAGCTAGGAGGGTTCGCCAAGCATTGGACTGGTGACTATTGGGGAAAAAAACTCATTTTAATCCGTGGAAGAAGTTCGGAAGCTCGGTCGCATAGCGGCCGTATTACCAAACCTGTGGGGACGCGCTTCCCCGGCCTCTCTGTGTTACATCACCAGACTAACTCTCAACCCAGGGCTCTGGCCGTCATGACACCATCAAAATCAGGTTAGCGAGTCATAGCTCGACCAAACAGCTTGCTCTCCAGGCACAAACGGCGAAGAAACTAACGGTTAAGCCACGGCAAAACCGCTGCCGTTAGAGTTCGCCGATAGGCCGCCTCGCCCGAAACTGGGAATACCATCACACGATGGCTCTCATGTCTACTCCGCATTTCGCTCCCCGCACAGCTTTTTTTGCTAGCTCACATGGACAAAGTGGATTGAGAAGCTAACTTTGCAATGACGCAGTTTTCCGTTGTTGGAGTGACAGTTCCTCCGGCGTGTTCGCCGAGTCCGTTTGTCGGAAGATGATCTATTGCCGGATCTTGGGATATATAAGTCTACGATGGACGGCCAAGAAGAGAGATCATCACCATTGCGCCATTCACCTCTTCTTCAATCACAATGGCTAGCCTTCGATCTATGCTGGTCTCTGGCCTTTTGGCCGCGAGTGTCAATGCTCAAGCCTACGATGCGAGCGACCGCAGCGAGGACGCGTTTAGCTGGATTCAGCCTAAGAATACCACTATTCTTGGACAGTATGGCCATTCGCCTTCATATCCTGCCCGTATGTTTGACACCTCAAATATTTGCTACGAAAAACTAACAATCGATAGACAATGCCACTGGCAAGGGATGGGAGGACGCCTTTGTCAAGGCCCAAAAATTCGTGTCTGAACTGACACAAGAGGAAAAGGCCGATATGGTTACAGGAACACCTGGTCCCTGTGTCGGAAACATCGTCGCCATTCCTCGTCTCGGCTTCAACGGTCTCTGTCTGCACGATGGTCCCCTCGCCATCCGTGTAGCCGACTACGCCAGCGTATTCCCAGCCGGTGTCTCTGCCGCTTCATCCTGGGACAAGAACGTCCTGTACCAGCGCGGTCTCGCAATGGGACAAGAATTCAAGGCCAAGGGAGCTCACGTTCTTCTCGGACCCGTCGCTGGTCCTCTTGGACGATCAGCCTACTCCGGCCGTAACTGGGAGGGTTTCTCTCCCGACCCCTATCTGACCGGTGTGGCCATGGAGCAGACCATTAACGGCCACCAAGATGCCGGTGTTCAGGCCACAGCCAAGCACTTCATCGGTAACGAGCAGGAGGTTATGCGCAACCCCACCTTCAAGAAGGACGCTCCTCTGGGCACAGTCGACCAGGAGGCTCTCTCTGCTAACATGGACGACCGTACCATGCACGAGCTTTACCTCTGGCCTTTTGCCAACGCCGCCCATGCTAAGGCTGCCAGCTTCATGTGCTCTTACCAGCGACTCAACGGCTCCTATGCTTGCCAGAACTCCAAGGTCCTCAACGGTATCCTGCGTGACGAGCTCGGCTTCCAAGGCTATGTCATGTCGGATTGGGGTGCCACCCACTCTGGTGTTTCCAACATTGAGAGCGGTCAGGATATGGATATGTAAGTACTGTTCTTCCATTGTGTGTTCTGGTCAACTAACACCCCCAGGCCTGGTGGTCTCGGCTCATATGGCGCGACTTTCCACGTCGGTTCTTTCTTCGGTGCCAACGTCACTCGCGCTGTCAACAACGGTACCCTCGACGCCGGTCGTGTCGACGACATGATCATTCGCATCATGACCCCCTACTTCTGGCTCGGCCAGGACAAGGATTTCCCCTCCATTGACCCCTCCAGCGGCGATCTCAACACCTTCAGCCCTCGAAGCACCTGGTTCCGCGAGTTCAACCTCACTGGCGAGCGCAGCCGTGACGTCCGTGGCGACCACGGCGACTTGATCCGCAAGCACGGTGCCGAGTCTACCGTTCTTCTCAAGAACAAGAACAGCGCCCTTCCTCTCAAGAAGCCCAAGTCCATTGCTGTCTTTGGTAACGACGCCGGTGATGATACCCAGGGTTTCTACAACCAGAAGGACTTTGAGTACGGAACTCTTGTTGCTGGTGGTGGTTCCGGAACTGGCCGAGCTACTTACCTCGTCTCTCCTCTCACTGCCATCAACGCCCGTGCCAAGCAAGATGGTGCTCTTGTTCAGCAGTGGTTGAACAACACTCTCATTGCCACTTCCAACGTTACCGACCTCTGGATCCCCACTGAGCCCGATGTCTGCCTCGTCTTCCTCAAGACCTGGGCTGAGGAGGCCGCTGACCGTGAGCACCTCGATGTCGACTGGGACGGTAACGATGTCGTCGAGTCCGTCGCTAAGTCTTGCAAAAACACCGTCGTTGTAACCCACTCCTCCGGTATCAACCTGCTCCCCTGGGCTGACCACCCCAACGTCACCGCTATCCTTGCCGCCCATTTCCCTGGCCAGGAGTCCGGTAACTCCATCGTCGACCTCCTCTACGGTGAAGTTAACCCCTCTGGAAAGCTTCCCTACACCATTGCCTTTAACGGCACTGATTACAACGCTCCTCCCACCACTGGCGTCAACACCACTGGTACAAATGACTGGCAGTCCTGGTTCGACGAGAAGCTCGAGATTGACTACCGCTACTTCGATGCCCACAACATCTCTGTGCGCTACGAGTTCGGCTTCGGTCTGTCTTACTCCACCTTTGAGCTCTCCGACATCAGCGCCGAGCCCCTCGCCGACGATATCACCTCCAGCCCTGAGGCTCTCCCTGTCCAGCCTGGTGGTAACCCTGCTCTTTGGGAGAGCATCTACAACGTTACCGTTTCCGTCTCCAACACCGGCAAGGTCGACGGTGCCACCGTTCCTCAGCTCTACGTCACCTTCCCCGAGAGCGCTCCTGAGGGTACTCCCCCCAAGCAGCTCCGTGGTTTCGAGAAGGTCTTCCTTGAGGCTGGTGAGAGCAAGAGTGTCAGCTTTGAGCTGATGCGCCGTGATCTTAGCTACTGGGACATCATCTCTCAGCAGTGGGTCATTCCTGAGGGCGAGTTCACTCTTCGTGCCGGTTTCAGTAGCCGCGACTTGAAGGAGACTACCAAGATTACACCTGTTAAGGCATAGAGGCCTTGGTGTAGAGGATTAGGATGTTATGATGTATGAGAAATGCCATAATTAGATGTTGTATTTACGTTAGATGTTAGTACATATTAATTGCAGCTGTTGTATGCATGCTTGGTGTCCGCAATGAACAGTGACGGAGAATGGCTAACAGAACAATGCCCCAGATAAACCGTCTGCTGCTTTTTTACAAGCTTTCATGCATTAGCATAGCATTGTAGTCCTTAGTTGCTTTCTTCTGCTGGTAGTGTTCGACCGCAGTCTGCCACTGGCCAACAGGCGTTTGACAGTGATGAATCTCTGCAGTGATTCACGCAGAACAATGCAAGATTTCTTCAACACCATCGAGGTAAATCATTCCTCTCTTCTCCTTCTTCTCCATCACAACTACAGAACATCACCGTTGCATCTCACAGACATTCACTACAGGAGCCTTTGCAAGCTTCTACATCATCTTGTATGTGCCCTTACCCCCTTGTATCACAAGCTACTCACACAAAGCAGCAACATGTCTGATAACACCGGCAACCAGCCCGAACGTTTCGACCATTCTACGGTCTATATCCCTATCCCGTATCTTCCCCGCCACAAGTTCTCCCAATCCGCCGTCGAAGTAGGTCGACTTATTCGAGACGCTCCTCTGAACATCGGCAACCGGTGCGTCATAACAGGCAACCGGAGGAGGAACTCCAAGGGCTACCTCAAGGTCGAGCGCCAAGGTGACCGTACTGGCTTCCTCTGGTGTGACTCTTTTGGAGAGGCTGTCAAAAAGAGCTACATCAAAACGAACCAGCCCTTCAGCATTTGGCACGTCAAGGAGGCTCTTGTTGAGAAGTACAATGAGCATGAGAAGGAACGGGTGAGAGAGTACACGAGGGCTCTATGTATCGCTCTTAGTCGTCGCCGCATCGTCAAGTTTGCTCAGCGTGGCACGGCTCAGCCGCCTGTGGTCGATGATGAGGATCGCATTGAGCAGTATCTCAAGGAAGAGGTGCTCTGCCATGTTTCGGATCCGGAGCTGAACTAGACATCTGAGAGGAAGGATGTGGTCATTCGGGTCGGTATTGGAGCAAGGATACGAGAGATGATGGCAGAACATCTGAGCAGTGTCGTAACTGGGCTGTGATTGCGAGCTCTCAGCTAGACACATAGACCAAACAAGGCCCAAACAAGAGATCGCTATCATCCGAGGACTTGCATTGGCGTTCCCTCAGGGTTACCAACGCTGAAATAGTGTTCATTCTCGTGATAACATGAAGCTACTTAACTGTGATTGACACGTTTAGCTCTCCGATGTCATGGTCTGTCAGTGAGATCACGTCGACAAGAGTACATATATAGGCCAGCTCTCAGCCCCTTTGCAACACTTCCACATCGAACACTCGGGTCCCCTTAGCCAAACTCCCATCTACATACGAACTCACATACAAGAACGCAATCTGCTCTACTGACACCTTCCCAGGACCATGTGTGTAATTTACAGTATCGGATACCTCTGCGAGAAATGCGGTCACTGCATCAACTTCGAGTGGCGCGAAGAGCTATGCGAAAAGCCTAATTCTGAGGGGTGCCTGAGACGACCTGTGCATGACACCAGATCCGTTAGTCAAACAAGATGTGAAAACTGCAGGGCTCGAAAGAAAGTTCCTAAAAAACGTGGATAGAAGGGTGCCTTGATTCGGTATTACGCTTCGGCTGGAACAATCATGAGGACGAACGGAAAGGCTTGTCATGACCAATTTTGCAACCAGAACTAAGCGATTTACCAAGAAGAAAGCGGCTAGTGAGCATAGAAATCAGTAAATACCATCTTTTTGTACAATATACTACCCCGGCCATATGTCCAAGGAAGCGTCATGCGAAATCGTCGTTGCTGTAGGGTATCCCTATGAATCGATGAGCTCATGACAACCGGACTTGTCCGTGGCTAGAGTTGTGGCGCGTAGGGCTGACCCGGTAACCTTCAGCAGGGCTGTCAAATGAAATGAGATACGCGATTGACCGTGTTTGAAACGAAAATCGGGCTGGTCTGGAGATTGGCGGGCTTGGAAGCACAACAAGTAGTGAATGGTTGCTCCGCCCAGAGTTAAGAGCATCAAATTACTGCGGCAACCTGAACAAGCAATACGGAGAGAACACACATTAATTGGATCACTAAATGTTCATCTAAACATTCGCATAAGGTGTCAGTGAAAGGCATTTCAACATAAGCCAAGGCACATCGTGGTTGTGATGCGTTGGGACCAATACTCTTCAGCTCAGGTTGGTCTTGAACAACTCGAAAGGAATCAAGGAACGTGACACTCGCAAGCCATAAGCAAGAGAACTTCAAATGCGGATTCTTGATGTCACTGCAGAACAAACAAGAACGAATGAGAACAAGAGCAAATAAGCCCAGCCAGACACTTTTTGTACTTTTTTGCAAAGGGATTGGTCTGGAAGAAACCAGACGCGATTTCTGGAGGGGCTTGGTTTCCATGGATTCCTATGGTGGAGACGTGTTTTTAGAATTTGGAGGTTGAACAAGAGGCTGGCTTTTCAACGGTCCCGCACTGCAAACAAGACGAGAATTTTGAGTGAAAAGAATTTGACCTTGAATGAAAACAAAGTCAGGGAAGAATCAATTGATATATCAAGAGTAAGAATAGAATTATTGAAGAAAAGAAAAAAGTAAAGAGAATGCATAAAGATTAATCTGAGACCTGTCAAGCAAGGGACCCCAGCCTTGACCACACGCAGCCACTATAACCCAGCGCGTCCAGAACGTCATTCCCTTACCGAGAGCCCCATCTCGCGCGGACCACCACTAAACGCGGGCGCGTAAAGCACCTACAACCGTTGCACATCTCCCACTAAAATTATGCTCAGCACCACTGAAGCCCGCTAGCTTTCGGGGGATCAACCCCCTATAACTCACTGCACAAGATGCACAAAAACGCCAACGCCAAAAACGCCAACACGGGCGCGCACCCTCTTGAAGTGGCCCGCGTTCCCGCGTCCCTGGTCAAAAGTCGAAGCGAAGCGGGCACCTCTTAAATACCTCCCACCACCAACGCACCACGCACACGAGACACACACTCAACTCTCTCTACACACGCCTTTTCTTCCTTCCTTACAACTTCGAAAAAGGTTTTAGGACCAGGTCTCTCTTTGGGCCTCGCTACCAATTACTCCTCATTCCTATTCATGCTTTAACCGCCCGACTCAGTCTTTTCCATCTCGACTAGACCGCCTTTCGTGTCGTCATCATTCCACCCAAGACCTGATCACCACGACTACGCCCTTGAGAGAGTTGAGAAGGATTCAGGGAAGGGAAAAAGGGAGGAAAAGAAGAATTGCTTCTTGACTTTGAAAACGGGAACGAGTCCAACACCATCTCTCAACGCGTGTTTCTGGTCTCTTCTCCCGCTCTCCTGGACGCGATCCAGTCCGACCCTCGATCCTCGATATATACTCTACGACACGATACAAATCAAAACCAGTAACAATTCAAAATGGACTCTCTCAACTCATCACCGCGAAAAGGCTCTTCCGCCGAGCCCACACTTCCCGCCATGAAGCCCTGCTCACTCGCCGGCTCCAAGCGTTCCGCACCGACTCTTCTCCCGCCCTTTGAGCCGCTCTCGTCCTCACCAAACCTGCCACGACCCGTGAAGCGACAAAACCTTGGCTCCGGCTCTGGGACAGGCCGTTCTCGTGCTCACCTCAAGTACCCTACTCCAGTTCCCACGTCGAGCACAGGAATCCTGTCGAGTTCCCCGCCTCAACGGGCCGCTTCCGCTTCCGAGCGAGCCCCGCTCGCTGCCGTCCCCGCCGTTGAACTGTCGGAAAACGGCGAGACGCTCATTATGGGCCGATCCTCCAACTCGTCCCACTACCAGATCTCGGCCGACCGCCTTGTTTCCCGTGTCCACGTCAAGGCTCGCTTCGTCGCTGCTGCTAGCCCTCTTGAGCCCAGCAAGATTGAAATCATCTGCAACGGCTGGAATGGCCTCAAGTTGCATAGCCAGGGTCGTACTTGGGAGCTGTACAAGGGCGACAGCTTTACCAGTGAAACCGAGGGCTCTGAAATTATAATTGACGTTCAGAGTTCGCGTGTTCTCGTCCAATGGCCCAAGCGGGCTCTTGACCACCTTTCTGACACCACTTGGGACTCACCCCCATGCCAGTCTCGTGCTCAGGCTATTCTCCAATCTTCTCCTCCCCGCCGTGCGTCCCGCATTGCGTCTCCCGAGAGTCCGACACCGGCGAGTCTGTCCAGCTCTCGCCGCCTCCAGGCCCTGCTCCCCGGACAGCGTGACATCGAAATCTACGAGGATGATGCTGAGCCTGAGCTGCTAGAGCACACGCTCGAGTCTATTGATGTTAATGTCAGCATGCGCACCGACGTGACTGCCAGCTTCAGCAGTGAGATCAGTGATGGCGAGGACCACAACCCTGATGAGGAGAATGATCCCATCGTGCACTCCTTTGGTCCCTTTGGTGCCGACATTTCCTGCCGGTTGGCTTCGATAACGACAAAGTCTCCCAAGGTGTTTAAGGGCGCCAAGCGAGCTGTCAACCCTCTTCATAGTGCTATTGCATCCGATCTCTTTGCTCCTCGCCAGATCCCCTCTGCTCCTCACTCTCCACGAAAGCACCATGCCAGGACCGAGTCTCCTCTCTCCTCACCTCCTCGCGTGTCTTCACCTACTCCCACTCCTGAGACCTTCAAGATGTCTTTCGAGTCCAACCCTGCTGTCGCCAACCATGTAATCAACCAGCTCGCCTTCTCACGCCTGTCATCCACACCTCTCTCCACCATTATGCAGCACCTCCCTGCCGAGGAGAAGCGAGATATCTCCAAGGACGATCTCCGCGATGTCATCGAGAGCACACCCTGCATTGGCATCATTAAGCGCCAGGGCAAGGACGCAGCTGGCAAGCCCCTCGAGAGCGAGTACTACTACGTCCCTGAGCAGGACGACGACCAGCAGCGTCGTGCAGCCGTCGTTGACGGTCTTCGCAAGCCCAGTCTCCGAGCTTGTCGCAAGCAACACAAGGTTTGTAATCCCCAGTATTTCACAAGATGGACTCGAAGCTTACACAGCACAATAGCAATACTACTGGAAGCGTCCCAAGACTCCCTAAGCATTTCGCCCCTTCATCACAACGTACATATCAATGTTCTTCTCTGGAGATAAAAAGCCCAGTGTTTCTGAACGAGTTTTCTGTTATTTCATTTTACCTGGTGGCGGATGTCTATTTTTGCTGTATACCCCCATTTCATTGGTTTTTTTTTTCGTTCATGTCTATTTTTTGATCCACGACTGCTCTCGACATTTGCAACTGCATAGCCCACGGCGTCTTGTTGTTTCTACATGTTTGCTGCATGATGGAGTTGGAAGGAGTAACAAAAGGAAAGATGCCTGAAGCTGAGTCGACGAAAGAGCATATAGATAGAGAGGAAGGGTATCTGGGAAAGGGAGGGTTTTAGCGATTGTTTTTTTTTACGTCTGTATGGCATGTTGTAAGAGAGTAAGCACGAATGGAATATTCCCCTGTTGATCAAACCATGTCTTTGGCCATTTGTGTGAAAATGAATTTAACCTCGGTTGAATGATCTGACAAGTCATGGGGACAGAGACCAATGGTCTAGAAATGGATGGCTACAGGGTGAATTATGAGATGTGATAATGATTCCACCAACAGTAACGCATGTTTAACCTGGGGATTGGGGTAACCCCGTGAGTCCGGAACACGTACCGGTGTATGCATGTGAGATCGTTTCAACTCGGAAGATGCAAAGGATAATCAATTGCTTTATACTGCAAAGTTTAATGAAGACCGTTATATACTTGCAAACATCAATCGTACGGGGACACTATGAACCACCAAATGTAGATCCCCAATTGAAGCACATGCATACAGCAACGCAGCCATGAGAACCCCCAATGCAGATCCGTTCATCCCGAATGCAACTAACTCGTATAACCACCACCCAAAAACCATACGATCCAACTCCGAAGCCCGATCCCCAGCCAGAATTAAACTCCCGAGAACATCACGCCCCAGCGTCACATCACATCACCTCCGAACAGACAAGTAGGACGCACGGAGGGCTAGAACTGGCAAAAACATCAGACCATCATTCGCCACCTCCAATCATTAGCTCTCTGTGCGTGAAGCTGAAGAGAGGGGTTATTGATGATATAATGCTGTGATTGAAGCTTATAAAATGGACGGCCTTGGACCCTGAATTGAAAGGAAAGTTTTAAGCAAGAGCTACTCTCACATCAAAGACACTGGAAGTAAGTACGGCTTGTGATTACTGAGAGACATTGATGCTAATGGCTTTAGCTACAGCAACATCCATACCAACCAAACACCAACCCTCAACCTCGTCAACAACAATTCAATTCAATTCAACAACATCCTGTCAATCACCTCTACGATATCCCTAACAAACAAACTCTTCATCATGGACCGTCAACCAACCGCCATTTCCACAACCGAGCACACTGCTCCTCCTTCTCAAGGTACGCTCCCTCGCTCCAATATCTTCCCCCAATATTCATGGCTGACCTTTCATCTGCAGCCCCCGTCTCCCCATCCGCCCAAGCAGGCGCCGACCGCTGCATGCGCCACACAAATAGCTGGACACCCTCGTTTCAACGCCGACAGAGCTGGAGCCCCGAGGAGCAGAAACACGAGATGCACATGGACAAGATTGATCATGTCAGCACGGGGCCTGGCTTCTCGGAGCGACAAGGTGCATAATTCTGTTTGTTACGGATAAACACGGACAACGTGAGATTGTAATGGTACTATAATCAGTAAGGGTCGCGACGAAGAATGATTGGAACGAAGCTTGTACAACACGTTTGGCTAGAGAGTCACGGCAAGAATGAGCAAAACCCTGATCAACAAACGAATGTAATGTATTGATAGCTACTGAATGCAGCAAAATGATATGTCAAGGTATCTTTACTCCTGAGCTCCGTGTTATGTGCTCTCATGATTGAATGCATGTTCCATGCGCAAAACACCTTATCAAACAAAAGAGACAATTGCCTCTGCCCACGCTCGAGGATGGTCGATTGCAATCCTCGATCCATAGTCGCTTCATTCCCAAACTCCAAAGCAAATACAAATTCGTATACCCCATAAGCGATTCGCTACAAAACTCCGTCCCAAAAACATAAACAATAATGTCGTCGAGAAACTAGGGCCGTCGTGTTTGACGGCTCTTTGGGCCCTTCCCCTTGGTGCTAAAGTATTGTGCTAACACGGCCGCCGCGTAGGCTGAGCCTGCAATCCCTACAGTCCCCATGAGAAACTTACGGCCAAGTCCTCTCTTCTTCGTTGTCTTCGTACTTGCCGAAAGCTCAGGCCTTTGTTCTATGCTGTCAGTCGAGGCGTCGGAGGTAGCAAAGATTCCACCTCGACTGACCATTGCATCAAATGAGTTGAAATCGGCATCGAAAGACTCTCCCTCCTTGACTGGTCGCGTCTGACGAAAGACCAACGCATGTCTACTCCCCGAAACCACTCCATACCCTTGATGTTGAAGCGATTGTAAGTAGGGGAGAAACTTGGCAGGTTCCTCTAGTTGAACAAGAGCGTCGGGAAGAGACATCGAGCTTTCGTTGTTGCTGGTCGTCGAGGTAGCGCCGGCCACGCTCATCATCTTCGAAGCTGGGTCCAAGGCAAGTATCTTGTATGAAGCTGTTTTGTGCTCTTTCGTCATTTCAGGTTCATTTGCCTCGGGTTCCTTTGCCCTGGACTCCTTAGATGTGTAATGTCTTTCCAAGACCGGCATCGTCGATCGCCCGCATTCTTCAGAAAAGCTCGTCTGTAGGCCCTGGGGCTTGGGTGAATAGGAATCCTTAGATGCCCTTCCCGCATAACGATCCAGTGCCGGCTGCAGCTTCGTGTTTTCAGTAGGAAAGCTTTCATCCATTGATCCAGGCTCTACATCATCCCCACCGATGCTTGACACTTCTTTCGTAGAGGCTGGTTCTTCCGCATGGTTATTGGGAAGTAATGTTGACTTGGTTGACGAGTTCTCTTTACTCCAGGATGCCACAAACTCCTCGGGAAAATCTCGAGCATAATTTCCAGTGAGTTTTGGCTTGGCTGCAGACTGATGTGACTCAGATGTGTGATCTCGCTTGCCTGGCAGATCATTGTTCTTGGCTTGCTGACTTCTCTCATGGGCTCTGCGTAGGACTGCAGCTCGGATTTTCTCGGCGCTTCCAGAATCGGCCGTATCAACACTAGTTTCCGTATAGTCGGGAGAAGACCTGTTCCGTTTACGATCATAAGTACTTGATGGTCCATCCGGGGAATTGTGGTAACCTGCCTTGGAATCGAACTCTCGGAGGCCGCGGGCGACTTCATCCAGAGGAACGGATATTTTGCTGTTCGGTTCGTTATGATGAACTGCATTGTATTTGTGCAAATCTTCGTAGACCTTGGAGGCTTCCTCGGGGTTGACAGGATGAGCCTGAGCCTGGGAGACAAAACCAGAGGGCCTATAGCTGCCAAGATCGGTGTAATTCTTAGTTAACTCCTCAGAATGGACATGTTGCACGCGGATGGTCTCCTCAAACCCAGCCCTGGGATACTTGTTCAGATCCCTGTACTTCTTTGACGCCAATTTAGGGTGGATGCGTTCCGTCTTAGGCCCGTCATTCTCAAAAGCAGCATATGCGTCCAAGTCAGCATACTGCTTCGAAGCTTCTTCTGGGTGAACTCGTGGAGTGGCCGCATCCGCATTGTCGTAGTGGCGGTATGCAGGTAGGTCCTTGTAAGCCTTTGAAGCCTCCTCAGGATGCACCCGCGATGTGCGGGGAGACAAGTCACGAGCAGCGTAGAGGTGAGTGTCGTTGTAATTTTTGGATTTCTCCTCTGCAGTAAGTGGTCGTAAACCGTCAGGCTCGTTCCATCTCACGGCATCATACAGGTGCAGATCCTCATAGTTCTTGGACAACTCCTCAGGAGTGAGCTTTCGGAGGCCATCAGGCTCATTCCAGCGAACGGGTCCATACTTGTGGAGGTCATCGTATTTGCTTGCAAAGTCCTCAACGGGGGCATCGACTTTCGGTGCAAGAGGCTTGCCTCGCATGGTAGTGTCCATCTGAGACTTCTCGTAGGCCTTCAAAACCGACCTGCTAGCTTCAAATGGGTTCTCGTACGCAGCCAGATCATCGTACTTTTTGGACTCCTCCTCAGGTGTCAACCGGCGAAGACCATCGGGTTCATTCCATGCAACAGGCCCGTAGGAACTGAGATCCCTGTAGTCCTTGGAAAGCTCTTCTGGCGTAGGCTCACGCAACCCATCGGGTTCGTTCCAGCGTACAGGGCCATACTTGTGTAGGTCATCGTAGTTCTTGGAGAGCTCCTCGGAAGTCTGTACTCTCAACCCATCAGGTTCATTCCAATGCACCGGCTTGTACTGGTCGAGGTCGTTGTAAAGCTTAGACTTCTCTTCGGGGGTCAATTTACGGTGAGTCAATGGGCTATCAAACCTAGTCGTAGAGTACTTGTGAAGGTCTTTGTACTCCTTGGAATCTTCTTCAGGGGTTGTAGTTCGCTTGCCATCGGGCTCATTGTACGTGACAGGGCCATATTTGTCGAGATCCTCGTATTCGACAGACTGCTCTTGAACAGGCCGCTCGTCAATGTCTGGTTCGTATTTGTCCAGATCATCGTACTTGGGTGGTGCAGGCTGTTCTGTATGATTGTCATCCTTGATGGGCTTGTACTTGTCCAAATCGTCATATTTGGGGGTAGAACCAGCCTCTGCAGTCACATCAACAAAGTCGGTCGGCTTGTAACCTTCCAGATGTTCATAGCGAGCAGCTGGCCCAGTCATTGAAGACTTTGAAACTCGGCGGTTGGTGATGGGATCAATGAAGGTGCCGTCTTCACCTTGTGTCGTGGCGTGTAAGACATCCTTGGGCGTTGTCACATTGGCACGTGGACCGTTGAAATGGTGTACACCGGTTAAGGTCGCTTTTTGGATGTTGGCTTTATGATCACCTCGAAACAAATGGTCAATAGCACTTCGCTCTACATCTTCGATGTTTGCACCAGGTCGGTTGCCCGACAGGTCGCCCGCCCAGGTCTTGATTCTGTCCATGCTGGCAAACTTGATGGGATCAGAAGGCCGATTGAAGCCTTTCATAGCTCTCTTAAGCGCAGTCTTTGACTTGTTCTCCCAAGAGATGTTGCGATTCATCGACTCCAAGTATCGAAATCGGATCATACGACGTTGACGACGTTCATTTCGGGCTTCGGAAGATGGGGCTGACCACGGACCAAATGTGAAGTCCCTACTTTGGCCACATCTTGACTGAAGCACGGTAGATCTGAGTATACTCGAGCTAGAACCGCAAGTTTGGAGAAGTCTGGCACGTGGCGTAGTGCGTGAAGCGTTCAGCAACATTGCGAGGTTGGGGATACGGGGTGATTATATGAGCTGTTTCAAGATCAGTACAGATGCGCAAGCGAGTCAGGTCTACAGCATGTGTCGATTGCAACAGCCAGGCCCATACAATAGATGCTTGCGACAACTCACCAGAGAGATAAGGGCAAGCACCCGAGTGAGGATCTCGGGGCTGCTACTGAAACGGAGAGTTCAAAATGCACACAATAACGCAGTGGCTAGGAACCGAAGACGACGATACTTGTAAGTGAGACACGACAGCGACTAACACGAGAAGAATTGGATGAAATGCGAGCGTGAATGGTTGTAAGCTGCGTGAGAAATGAGAAGCTGGGGAATGAAGAGCAAGATGACGAGCTACGAGAGGGGAACCAGGACCTTAAAACAACCCATGGACGAAAGCGACAAACGACGACACGCGATGGGGACCTGTTTGGAAGGGACGGCCTGAGGTTCAATAAGGCCGGGGCGAGTAGGAACTAAGTGGGACCCTGTAAAGTTGGGGGAGTGGGGAGGCTAGAGAGGGTAAGAAAAGAGGGGACATGGGGGAAAGAGCAGCCCATTTCACGATAGGATACAACGGGACTGGACGGACAATGGCCGGGGAAAGAGCTGGAGGGGCGCTTGTTGAGTTCGACTGGGCTCTTGGTGACGCTGTGATACTGTAACACAGCTGGAGGTTGTTGCACGCCCCTGAGTTTAGTGACACTGTAGATAAAGATATTCGTTAACCAAAGACGGGACTTTCCTCGCGAGTGCGGCATAAACAGACATTCTCTGACACTGCCAACATGTCTCAGCCTGCTGATGGATTGGGGGCATTCATCACTGATACCTAGGCAGGGCAGTGCCGTGTCTTACCCGTACCGGCCAGCCGCTACAATGGACTGTTACTCGCTGCAAAAGCACCCGGCTTAGACCCACTGGGCGTCCATTTGCGGGGAAGACAGCATCAACCCGAAGCGGCAAGTGGACGCTGTCCCTCCCCGCCTGCTTCGTGCACCAGCCGTTGACGTCAAGCTCGCAGGCCCTCAGCCCCTGTAACCCGACATTGATGATGGGCACATCGGCTTACACAAACGTCTGCGACTCCTCTCACCGTGAGATCTCTGTGCGACGGGCTCGGTCCAGTACAAGATGTGGCTTCTCCCAATCCTGCATGACAAACAACCACCAGGGCCACCTTGAAAGGGTCATTCCGCACGCTACCGAGACGGGAGCGCGGAGTCGTCAACACCAAGTTAGTGAGGCTCACACGAGGCGGCAGGGATCCTGATTGAGGTAACATTCGGCTTATCAGCGAGGACTTGGCTAGGGTCTTGGTGGCTTTGAACTCCCAAGACATTCAACCGCGAGGACAAACGGAAGCAGATGCTGATATAATGCGGCCGTGTTGAAACGGAAAAGAGAAGAAGACCAAACGTATCCGGCGTTGGCTTCTAACCCAGAGGGGCATTTCGCTCCCCATCACGCCAGACTAATGGTCTGGACCTACTCTAATATCTGGTAGAATCGAGAGGCCGTCTTCGTCTGTTTGTTGGCTAATTAATAGCGCATATCGCGGTGGTTGAAAAGCCCAAATCCTACTTGGCATCCATGCATCCAATCGCAAGGGGACAGGGGCTTTTGTCGCTGAAACGAAAGGGATACTCTCACATGCTCACTCATAGCGGCGATCCATGGCAAGTTCAACAGCTGAAGTCCCAGCATTCTTTGGTCTCTTTTTGTTGAATTTGGACCAGGCCACACAGGTAGACGGGCTACTTGCACAGGCCACATCCACTCAACTGCTCATGTTATTGCATCGACATTCGCTACATCTCGAGTTCGTCTCATTTCAAGAGGTTGACAAGTCACTTCCGTGCCTCTGGGAATCAATTCACTAGCGCAGCTACCGAGGGCTGTAACTCGACGCTTTTAGGAATGGTTGCAGGGGATCCCTTCAGCTGACTGGTACACTGCGTGAAAGATTACCGTTTGGCTTTTCTGGGCGGTTAGGATTGAAGGGTTATTCAGGCACCAGAGGAAGCCAGTCAGCCAGTAGAGCACCCAGGGATACGGATCCTGTCGTTTGGTCTGGTCAAGAGAGCCGTTGTTAGCTCCAGCCAGATAGTCCCAGGAGTCACTGTCTAGCTGTGTACCGGGAGGATCGGCGTGAGTCAAGGCGGCCAGGGCATGTCTTCGGCGAGCGGCGGGCGGGTCCATGAGGATAATTGTCAATAAAGCCAACAAAATCTCTAGTTGAGATAAAAACAAGAGAATATCTTCAAAATTACATATACATGCCTATCTCAAAATCTTTTCGAGCTGGATCAAGTTCACACGGCTAAGCAATCCAGTTTTGGAGTACTTCATAATAAGGTATCACTGATACCTATCTGCAGGTTTAGCTTTGTCTCGCAATACTTGCACATTGGGCTGGCCTGCCTTTAATAGAGAAAACCTTATAATGTACGTTACTCATTCCTCTCGATCAATAAAGAAACGTGCTTTCTTTATTCACTATCAGCTTACTCATTAGTCGTAGCATCATCCATTCCCTTCGTTTCTCATCGTTAGTGAGGCTCAATCGATTACAGTGGAGAGACTTGACAACGACCCGCTCATGTCACTAGAACCAACCACGGTCCGTGCTTACGTGTGACATCACTTGGTCCCTCACCACCAAAATTCACATCATCATCAGCCTTGCAAGCCTTTGCCGATTTAGACAGTGCCCAACAGCCGAGCGGCACCTGACATTTGCACTTCGCTTCACACCCCTTGACTTATACTTGGATTTGGATCTTCACTACAGTCTTATAGCCATGAAGCGGTCTCAAGGGAAACCGGCCGGCCGTGGTTTTGACGGACCCCGCTCTGGGTTTGCGAGCTTTGGGGGTTTTGGCAGCGCCACCTCCGGTAGCTCTCTGTCATATCTAGCCGAGCCTCCATCTTTCACAGCTGTTTCGGATCCGAATGTTGTTGTATCGCTCAAGAACATTCTCAAGAAAGACAGCACGACTAAGGCTAAGGCGCTGGAGGAGTTGCTAGCTTATGTGCAGGCTCATCCGTTTGACCAGGATGGCGGGGTTGAAGAAGCCATTCTCGATGTTTGGGTGAGTGGACATGGGCATGACAAGGTCGTGTATATATCATGCAGAGTAGCTAATACCTTGAACAGGTCCAGTTATATCCTCGTACTTCGATAGACAACTCACGTCGTGTCCGTGAGCTCACACATAATGTTCAGTTTGAGCTGATGAAATCTGCTCGCAAGCGGTTTGAGCGCCATCTACCAAAGATCGTTGGCGCATGGCTCGCTGGTCTATATGACCGCGATCGCGTGGTAGCCAGGGCTGCTAGCGACGGTCTAACCTCGTTTCTGACCACCCCTGAAAAGGTCCTTGCGTTCTGGAATAAGTGCCAGGCCCAGATCCTTGACTACGCCATCGATGCCATCCAAGAGACACAAGACACGCTCAGTGATGAGCGATCGACAACGGCAGAGGATGCTGAGGCAAAGTACTTCCGAGTCGTTACTGCTAGCTTGTCCCTTGTCTTGGGTCTACTGACTAGGGTTGAGCCGACTAACCTGGAGAAGCTGCAGTCTCGTTATGATGACTACTTTGCCGAGGAAAATGTGTGGAAAACCATCACATTCAATGATTCGACAGTCAGAAAGACAGCTTGCCAGTTGTTGTTTGCTTCTATCGACCGGAAGCTGCCTTATGCCGAGGATACAAAGGTCAAGCAAGCCTTTATCACCGGCGGCCTCAAGACCAATCAAGCTGGCTCAGCTCTCGAATATGTGAGGGCTCTCACAAAGATGACACAAACCTACCCTGATGTTTGGTCGTCAGCGAAATCATCAAGCGGTCCAAAGTCTCCTTTGGGTAGACTGCAAGCGTTCGTTGCCAAGGGCTCCCAGGGAAGTCCACCCAAGTTTTGGGAGTACTTGGATCAGCTGTTGATGGTTCTGCCATCAGATCTCATCACACCCGAGGTTGCCTCCCAGTTTTTGACGTCTCTCAAGTCTGGCATCACGCATCGCGACGAGCCCCGAACAAACACTTCTTTCGCATGGAAGTGCTTTATCGATACCGCTAAACGGCTGTTGAAGAACCTGCCAGCCGATTCCCAATTGCCGTTCGTCCAAGAACATCTCTTCCCTCTCATCGAGCAGTACCTTTTCTCGGTATCAGAAAAGGCGGTGGCCATCCCGCTTGGTCCAAATGCTATTTCTATCCTGGTCGAGGCTTACATCGCTACCGTTCAAGCGTCACCCCCTGTGGTATCTGCATCTGAGGAGGAATGGAATCGACTTGCCAGCATCTTTTGCGCCAAGATCTCTGGGTCACTCCCCGAAGTTTCGCGAGAATATCAACAGTCTCAGGAAAAGATTGCGGAAGAAGGTCGACGCTGGTTCGGGCTTGTTGGCCAGATAGAGGACAAGATCGACGAGCTGGCGCAGGATACCCCTGACCATACCACTGAACCATCCCTGAAGGCTATCACCCAGAGTATCACCCTTCTAGAGAGTCGGAATCTAAAGCCCTATGGTGCGGCCCGAATCATCGAATATGCCCTCAGCATGGCTCCTCGCCTGTTCCACGGTGAGGGGGCCAAGAAGCTCTCAGCCTTCTTTACTTCCATGGTCCAAGACGATGCAGCTAAGGCTGTTGCCTCGCCCTCTTCTCGATATCTTCTTTCCTCGCTCCACCTTCTCGGCTCTGTATCCACCCAGTTTGCACCCATCTGGAATTCATGGGTTGAGGCTGTGCTCGACCTTCCATCCGAAAGTACACGAGATACAGCACTTGCTGCCCTCATATCGAACGATAGAGGTGCTGTTCTTGCAAAAGGAAATATGGACTTGCAAAAGCATATCATCGGTCACGCCGTACTTCTTGCTCTTGGTAATACTGACGACTGGGAGTTGTTGGAGGCTGCCGTCACTTATCAGACCCTGACAGACAGCAATTACCGGGAGCTTGTTCAGGCCCTCGTGGAAATTCTCGAAAAGGAGCCACAGAAAACAGAGTCTACCCTCCAGGCTTTGGAAATTGCTGCAAAGGGCAGGCCAGAGCTGTTTTCTCGCGATGAACGTGTCCACACGACTTTGGTCGCGCTGTTGCTGGGCCTATCCGAGCTTGAGGATGCCGCTATTTCTTCAAAGGCCACGGCCATCCGCACCCTTCTAGACACCCACACTGACGGAAAGCTACCCGTTGTTGCTGTCGTGCAGGCTAACCTTGAACGAGCTGGAACACAATCTCTAGAGTAAGATGGCCCAACCCCTCACGTACTTTATATATGCTAACGATTCGCAGTATTAACACATTGGTGTCACAAGCGCAAAATGCTGCCTCGAGTGACATCCCCACAGAAGAGCTTTTCCCAAGTACCAACGTGTGGATGAAGGAGCTTGCGCCATTCTTGGAACTTTCTATCAACCCGTCTCTGTCTATCACGAACAGCACTGGTGGTGCTTCCGCATTGGTCAAAGGGGCTCCTCGATCCACCTACCTCCGAGTTCACAGAGACAGAAAAGGACGCGCTATCCCTACAAGAATGGCTCTATACGTATCCCAGCTATCAGACAAACTTCCCCTATCACAGCTGCCAAAGCCCTTCCAGCTTGAGCTGTTGTACCTTCAATGTCTGACTGTACAACTAATCTCTGATCAGATCACTTGTATGGAGGAGAACCGATTGTGGAAGACTTTGAAGCATGCTGAAGCCAGTGGGCAAGCTGAGGAATTTATTTCCAAGACACGCGGAGTTTTCAACAGCCTCGCTGCTGACGCAAATGCCTTGAGTGGCTCTGGAGAGGAGAAGTCGATCATTCACGAACTCGTCGATCTTTTGACTCACCACTCAAGGGAGTTGACGCCCAGAGGCTTGTACAGCGGAAGAGCACTTAGTGAGCTTGTGCAGTCTTTGGCAGAAGTCCATGGAGCGTCTTCAGGTCTTGAGGATGCTCTTCTAAAGCCCGACTTACTGAAGGTTGGTCCTGCGACCGTCTTACCGGCCTCGGCCATCATCGCTGGGTTTGGCGAAACTCTGCAACCTTCCAAGTCTGCCAACAACTTCTGCAACCGAGTTGTAAGCGAGATTGCTGGAGCTAGTGCTCAAAGCGAAAAGACCCTCATGACACTTGTCCTACTATCATCATGTGCTCAGATATACGATGCAGGCGAGCTGCCTGTGGCTAACAACCGCATTGTTTTCGCTGTCCGACAAATTACCTCATGGCTTGATGAGCCTGAGAGCTTGAGCCCAGCTCTTTGCGCCGAGATTTGCCGCGCTCTCAACAAGTTGCTGCCATGCATGAAGGACGTCTACGGATCTTACTGGGAGAAGACCATCGAGTTCTGTATTTCGCTTTGGAACCGCGCCCACGAGTTCGAACTGGATGAGGCCCTCCCTTTCATTCACTCTTCCCTGAAGCTGTTCAAGACTCTCGAATCTCTACAGGAGCCTAATGACGATCTTGAGGATACCCTCAAGGAGTACGCCGGTGCAAAGCCTAGGGCTCTGGTTGAGCTGCTACGACTTCCTCGGGACACTAGCTCGCAGCCACTCGAGATTGTAGACGCTATCCTCTGTCGAGAGGTTGAAAAGATCTCTTTGCGCCATGTGCCTGACCTTTCCGACATCTTTGGTTTAGTGGCGTCAGATTCGCGCGATATCCAGACGGCTGCCTTCAACCTGCTCCACAAAGCTATCCCTGAGCAGCAACAGCAGAGGACCGTTGATGCGATGCTAGATAAGAACGGTACGTAATATCATGATAACTCGGACAAAGCTTATTACTGACTTGTACAGACGCACGACTGCCCGACGAACTGCTCTCGCTCTTGCTTGACGCTCCGACCCTCGAAAAGTTTTCGGACGAGATGCTTGCCGAATTCCCCTCTCCTATCCGCTCATACCTCCTGTCCTGGAAGCTCGTGTTCGATGCGTACTCAACCTCATCTTTTAAGATTCGCAACGACTTCAACGAAAACCTTAAGCAAGACAACTACGTGGCACCCCTGCTGGACTTCATGTTCGACGTGCTCGGCCATTCGGCTGCACACCCACTCAAGCTCGAAAAGGTCAACCTCACTTCAGAGAACATTCAAGACTACGATGTGAAGCTAGCAGAGTCGGAACCCGAGGAGAAGAATATGCAGTGGCTGCTGATCCACCTCTTCTATCTTCTGCATAAGTACACTCCTGGCTTGTTCCGCGCTTGGTACATCGACTGCCGCTCAAAGCAGACACGAATTGCAGTCGAGTCCTGGACAACGAAATATTTCTCACCCCTCATCATTTCGGATACCCTCGACGAAGTTCAACAGTGGGCCGACACTCAAGAGCCGCCCGCTATGGACGAGCAAGAACTTGTTGTGCGCGTTGCTCGAGCCGCCAGAGAGGTAACCGCCGGTTATGAAATCGACGAGAGCCACGCTGCCATCGCCATCAAGATCCCACAGAATTACCCCATCGAGCACGTCTCAGTACAAGGTCTCAACCGAGTCGCCGTCAGTGAGAAGAAGTGGCAGAGCTGGATCATGACAACTCAGGGCGTCATCACCTTCTCCAATGGTAACATCATCGACGGCCTCCAAGTATTCAAGCGAAACATCATCGGTGCGCTCAAGGGTCAGAGCGAGTGTGCTATCTGCTACAGTATTATCTCGACAGACAAGCGCATGCCTGATAAGCGATGCACAACGTGCAAGAACTTGTTCCATCGAACATGTTTGTACAAGTGGTTCCAGAGCAGTAACCAGAATACCTGCCCGTTGTGCAGAAACCCTATTGACTATCTTGGTGCTGATACACAAAAGAGACGTCAAGGAGGTGATTAGTAGAATAGACATTGTTGGAAAAGAATAGAAAAGAAAAAATGTTGAATTAGCATTTCTCGTTCAATGCCGTCCTAGTAGGGGTTCTCCACCCAAAGATAATCAATCCATGTAGACGTTCATTCCATCGCTTACAACTTGACACCTCCCTCCTCAGTATCTTCGTCCTGGTTCAGTTTCGCGCCCCCCTCCTCAGTGTCTTTGTCCGCCCCGTCCTTGGCCCACTGCTTGATCTTGTCCACATCTTGGGAAGGAAGAATCTTTTGGCCTTGGTTTCCACCCGTGCTGGGATCGCCGGATTTCATGGAGGCGTCACTAGGAGTGCTCGACTTGTCTGTCTTGTGTTAGAGTCATCCAAGTGAAAGAGTCTGAGGGACTTACCTGTGGTGTTTGGCATTGTGTCGGTTTGTGTCGTGCAAGTTTGTGGTTTGATAGAGCTTGTGTTGTACGATAACGTTGATGTGGAATGGGGAAAGGAGAAGGTGGAAGGCATCGCGCAGATGGAATATATAGACGGCAAGTGGTAGTGAGTCTGGGAAGGAGATGCTTTATTGTATTTGATTCAGGCCCGTTGATTGTATTATTACGCAATCACTGTCAATGAGTGCTGCCAATGCACTGCTTAACACACTAAACACATTGTGGGATGGATTGTCAATACATGCTTATGGCTCCACGACCAAGGCTTTGTGTTCAGAGGCCTAACAATGTCAGTCAACCATGTGATCATTAAAAACAATGAGAAAGAACTGACCTGCTCGGCAGTGAGTCGCTGGCTATCATACCGCACAAGCGATGCCACGAGGTCTCTAAAGTCGGGATCCACGCCTGGAAGAATCTCGTCCCACTGACGTGCTGGAAAGACGGTCCAAAGCTCAAAGGGTGTAACCTTGAACTCCTTCGCTTCGGGCCATGTCTGCGGGGTGGGTGTGCCGATGGTTTTGAAGACACTTAGGATAAGCCCCAACTGATTGCCATCTTCATGGACAGCGCGGGACTCAAAGATCGGAGTGGGAGGATCGCGAAGTGCTTCTGATAGCATGACGCCTAGCCCCCACATGTCAACTTCTGGTCCGTACGATTTATTTCCAAAGAGGACTTCTATTGCGCGATATGGACCTGTTCCGATGTCTAGGATTTTATCGTCGACTGGCTCGGATTGGGCTGATAGCTCAGGATGCCATGCGGTACCAAAATCGGAGAGGTAGGCTGGACCTGTAGGGGAAGCTAGAAGGATAGCAGACGGCTTGATGTCTCGATGGACGATGCCCTGTCCGTGAATGGCCTTTAAAGCCTGGAGAGTATCTCTCAAGATGGAGCGAACAGAGTCTAGAGGCAAAGGGCCTTTGGCGAGAATGTCGGCTAGTGTGTAAGGCATGTAGGGAAACACGAGGACAAATTGCTGTTCTTGGTCGCGAAAGGTCTCGAGTAATGAGATACATGGCGATCGCAGAGCCTTGAGTATCTTGGCCTCACGCTGAGGATTATGCGGCTCAATATTCTGATACGCCACGATCACCTTGAGCGCCTTATCACCCGCACGATAGACCTGAGAAGTGACACCTTCAGATATAGGGCGGCAGTTCCTATACGAGCCGATGCGAACGCCAGAGTCGTCCTCATCCTCCTCATCTACAGGTTGCGGAGGCGTTGGAGTCGAGGTTGGCTGACAGGCGAGGTTATACTCGTCCTAGGCCTTGTCAGCGGTTCCGCGAGTTCTGGACCGCTGCATGGCGCGGGCGCACCTGAGTAGAAGAGATTTGGTAGGCGGCTTGTTCAATGGCGATAGCCTCACTCATGCTTGTTGTAGCAAGGGAGTCTTGGCTAAAGGTCTAAGTCAGCGAGACCATCCGTGGAAAAAAGGATAATAACTCACATCTTTTGGACCGTCTCATAGCGTTGAGACATGGTGAGAGCAGCTTTCCATTCTGGCAATGACATTGTCGATATAGTGTATGTAGCCTGTGCTACAACTTGCAGGGTTCTATGTGATAAAGTTGACGAGTAAGAGTCAATTGAGGTACTGATATCGGTATAGGTCAATTGCTGTCAAATTTGTAGCATGACATTCAAATTTCCCCGCCTTGGTCTTCCTAGAGCAACGATCAGCCCTTTTTTCCCACCAGGATGTCTCAGGTTGACGTACGCCGAAGGGTCAAAAGTGTCTGGTCTGGCAGAAAAAAGGACGAGGAGGCCCGCAATTTCATTAAGCAGAAACAAGGCCCGAGGAGACAAGCCACAGGGGTTCAGTGCCAATTGTGCCTCTGTATTCGTATTTTGCAGCGGGTCAAGCTTCGGTCAAGATATACAGTTGTCAATCAATACTGTAAATTAGTTGTGAAGCTCAATTGTTATGGTGTTGATATCATCGTCAAATACCGAGGCTATGAGGTCATGCTTGTGGCCTCGTGACTTGAGCTTATAAGGCTTTCGGCCGATCAACTTCTCGAAGGCCACTAAACAACCAACCACCAACCACCAAAACGTCTACTAATCCCAGTCAAGTTACTGTGCTAAGCCAGCTTTAGCAGTGTAGCCCTGTCCCAGCGCCAGCCTCTTCTACCTTAGTCTTGTCTTGTCTCTCCTTCACCCGTTGTCGTCCCAGCCAAGCCAAGCCTTGCTTTTACCTCTCAACCTGACCTTGCTTTGACAAAGTCTCCTCCAACCTCGTGTCGGTTGCATCTTGGATCTGTGCATTTTTTGCGGCAATAAGATCTACGATACCTTCTCCGACTCTTCCGATCATACTCTACCATCGACATTGTTTACCAGTGACACTTCATCATCATCTGCGCTCATCGCATCCGAATAAAGCTCTTTGTCCGACGTCGATTCTCCCAAAGTTGCTCGTCACCTCCGAAGCTCGACCGACCCCTCTTACTCACCTCAACGCCATGCGCATCACCTCCTCGAGCGATTAATCCTATAATTAATTAATTCATCTTTTCCTCTCCATCTATATATAATTCCAGCATCCGTTTGCGCCGCCCATCATGGAGGATATGGCCAGGGCCGAGTATCCCGCCATGCTGGTGAGGCAATCCCCTCTGCCGATTCCTCCGTCGCCACCTGTCGCGATCGAGGCGGATTCGGCATGCTTCTTCAATTAGCTTTGACTGACTTGTTATTTGCGCAATTTGTAGGCAGCTCTTCAGCCCAGCCAGGCGGTCCATACCCTTACCGAGCGAATGAAGCGCATGTCCCGCGTGAACAACGAAGTTGCCGACTGGCTTCAGGTACGACAGCTCCGGACGACGCCAATGGCTACGCAGCAACATGGCATCATACTGCGAGTCCCCTCAACATCCCGCTAATCAATTCTGCACAGGAGCGCCGTCGCGTTGAAGATCAGTATGTGCAGGGTCTAAAGAAGCTCACTCAGTTCAAGGTGCCGAATTCTCAATCCGAGCTAGGGTAAACATGCCATTCCAGCTCAACGATCGTAATATACTCACAATCATTGCAGTGTCTTCCAGGCGCCATGGAATCGAATCATCGACTCGACTGAGAACATCGCTCACTCCCACCACCAACTTGCTGATCGCATCGAGAGGGATATTGAGCACCCACTGCGCAACTTCACCAGCCGTAAGGACTTCCAGAACATGAACACCATGTCCAACAACCTTACAACCATGGCCAAGGATCTCGAGGAATCTCAGCATCTTGTCGATAAACTCACGAAGAAGGGAGGTCGTGCCAACACCTCTAAGGTCGATGCCGCCTCGTCCAAGCTCGAGTCCGCTACCGGGCAATGGGAGTCGCAGGCACCCTTCATCTTCGAATCTCTCCAGGCCCTCGACGAGTCGCGCGTGAACAACCTCCGTGATCTCCTTACCCAGTACCAGACGCACGAGTCCGATTCATCGCAGCGCGTCCAGGAAAATGCTATGGAAACCCTTGCGCTGATGCTGGAAATCGATACCGAAAAGGAGATTCAATCCTTCGTGCACAAGGCCACGGCTGGCAAGGCAAAGCTTCCCACAAGAGCCTCAACACGACAGTCGTCATATGCAGGCACGACGCCCTCGACGCCAACGCCGGCGCCTCCGAGCACTGCGGATAGCACCAATTTGCCAACTACAAGTGGTCAAGCATCTCCTGCGCCTACGCCTGCTCCTGTCTCCGCTCCAGCTCCCGCTCCCGTTCCTGCACCTGCTTCTTCTTACGCTGGCGACGATGATGTGAGCGAGAATAATTCGGTTCCACAGGAGAAACCAGGTAAGTTGCTCAACACGAATCGCTGATCATTTGCTAACAACTCGAAGGTGGCAAATTGCGCCGCCTCGGTACCATGTTCGGCGGACGAAGGCGACAGAGCATGCATGGTGGTTTTGGCCAGCTCTCACCTGGACCCAAGCTTCCCAGCTTCGGAAGACTAGGAACTAGCCACAGCCAGAACGATCGCGGTATCTCACCTAGGGGCTCCTCCACCAACCTTCAGGAGCACCACCGTTTGTCTTCCCTGGCAGAAACCCCCGACGCGCCTAAAATGCCCGATAACGAGAACGATTCGCCTAAGCCTGAGCCTACTCACGAGAACACGAACGGGGTGTCACACAACGGAAATCTCCTAGACAGCCCGATCCCTCAAACGACTGCAGGCACAGTCAATGGCAACCATGAACCCGATTTGACAGATGTCCAGCCACCTCCAGGACCTCCTCCGTCGCACAAGCAAGAGGGTCAGCCATCTGCGCCAGCCCCCATCTTGACCAAAGATGCTGAAGGCTTTAATGTACCACCGCCGATGAACGACCCCATTTCCGAGGCTCAACGAGAAGCTCAGAAGGAGGCTGGTGAAGACCCTGACCAGCTGCTCAAAGTCAACATTCAGCAGACGCCTGTTGAGGACGAGGATCCCGAGGCCAAGCTGGCTGCGCTGTCTAGCGTTGCCAACAGCCTCAAGTTGGGACCGGCCACTCGTCGCACTGGCACAGTGAGAGGACGTCGCGACGTGCGCCACACCGTTTACGTCCCACCACCCAACCTGCCCGAGAGCGGCACCGACTCTTCAATAACTGCCCTACCAGTATCTCCATCTCTACCACCATCTGTGTCAAAGGGAAGCGCGGTTGCAGCGTTGGCGTCTGAGGCTAGCATTGCTGGTACTTCAGATACGCAGTCTGTACGGTCGGGCAACTCGTTGGGAGGTCTAAACCACCCTCAGCATGCCCACATGACTGAACCTGGTCTGAACTCGTCCATTATCGAGAGTGTCTCTGCTGTCTTTGAAGATGGTGTCGTAAAGTCGGCATCTATCACTGGTGAAGTCGCGTTTGTCAATAACCCCAGCGACTCGGGCGATGTAAAGAGTGAGTCATTTTCTATTCACGTTAAGCACTTTCATTAACATTAATCAGGTTATGAAACTATCCGTATTAACAACTTTGCGGCGCTGGAGCGCATCGGACCGAACCGTATCTTTGTGCAAAACTCATCTCCTGACCACCACGACCAGTTCAACCTCGACGTATCTCACCTCGCCAAAAACGCCACCGCATTCTCGTACCGCGTGTTTTCTGAGGACTCCGAAACCACAGCATTGGGCGAGCATGCCCCCCTGCTTCTGAAGCCCGCGTGGAAGCCTCAGGGAGACAAGCTAGGATTGCTGCTGCAATACCAGCTCAACCCGTCCTCGAAGCTGACTGCCCCTGTCTCGTTACACAACGTGGTGATCGTGGCGACATACGAGGGACGATCAAGCGGCGCCCAAACAAAGCCCGTAGGAACGCACCTCAAGGACAAGCATCTTGTATACTGGCGCATAGGCGACCTCACTCTCACCAACGAACCCCACAAGATCGTATGCCGAATCATCGGCGCAGAAGGCATAGAGCCTAAGCCCGGCCACATCGAAGCCCGATGGGAATACACTGCCTCAGGCGACCAACCCGTCGGAAGCGGCATCTCCATCTCGAGGCTCGACGAAGGCAAGGGTAAAGGCAAGGACACGTCTGACGACGATCCCTTCGCAGACGACAGCGCAAGTTCAAACATGGAGCAGAAGTGGGTAGACGTCCCCGTGGCAAGGAAGCTCGTGAGCGGAAAATATGAAGGACGATGAGGAGAGATGGATTGGGATTTTCACGTGCATGGATAGAAAGAAGCCAAAAGGACGACGTTTCCCATTTGGCGGCGCATTGAATAGCGAGCGTGAATGGCTTGTTTGGGTGAACTTTCACTCTTTTTTTTTTCTCCTTTTTCTTAACTTTTTATCTTTTTCTTTGTACGCGTATTTGTATCCTTTGGGAAGCAAGGCAGGATTGGAATGAGGAGAGCGGAGGAAGTGTATGTATCTTGTCTGTACATGTCCATAACTCAGGCAGATGATATCATAAAAAAAGGACTCTGTATGTCCAAAGTAATTCGTTTTGATTCGCTACGTCTATACTGATATTCCTTTTTTGGAAAATCCTACCTTTCCTAGTCCTAATACTCCAAAACGACGCTTGGTTTTCCTCCTCATTCGCTTTCTGCGTGGTACATACATTGATGAGACAAGAAAAATGTGCTTGAGTTAATGTACAGTCATGACTTGAAAACTGACTTAACCTGACCTTTCAGAGACCTGCTTAGCCTTCTTGCTCGCTTGGTCCTTCTTGTACTTGGAGTACTTTTCGCCTAGATATCGCCATGTTCGAGATATACCGCCCATTAACAGACCCTTGATGCTCTGTGAAGTGCTTGGCCAGTTGACCGTCTGCTTAATGACGTGTCGCACCGATTCGTGCAACTGCTGGGGGTTGTCGTTGGCGATGCGGCGCTCAAAGTCACCTCCCTGCATCTTTTTGACAGCACCGCCTTCCTCGTCGGTTGAGGCCTTCATGAGTTCGTTAAACTCTCCCCTAGGAATGCCGAACTTCTTTTGGTACTGGAAGTAAAAGCGTGATCGGAAGGTTTGGGGTAGACGCCGGACCATGTTACCGCGACGGACAGGGTCCATATCCTGCTGCAGCGTGTTATCGGCTTCGGGATTCATGATCCACTCTGTGTCGTCGATGCGGCAGGCTCCTGTGAAATCGACATTTGGGAGGGTCTTGACGAGAGGAGCGTAGAGGCGACGGAAGTGAACGATGTTGTTGTCGACAATATTTGTAACCTTGCTCTTGTTTTCGGTAGGGAGAGCCATGCGTGGGTCTCCTAGGTAGCTCAGACCAGCGATGGTGCTGTAAAGCTGGGCTTCTGTGAAATCTGGTGGTAGGAGGAGCAAAGCGGTTCGGACGGCAGCAATAAGGTTGTGCTGGTTAGCAAGACGAACACGGGGATGGTCGCGAAGAATCTTAACGGGCTTTTGAAGACGGCCAGCAAGATACAGACTCTCCCAGGAAGAGAGATCATTAACAAGGTTGTCGATACTTGTAACGCCGTACTTGATGAGCATGCCGTTCATCTCAACATATGGGTTGAAGTAGACTCCAGCACCCCATTCCTGCACACGTGCAACAGCACCAGATCCCAGAGATGCAAGACCCGAATAATGATGACGGTTTTGCTTCATGTTGATTGAATGCCAATGCTCAGTATGCGACACTCCAAAAATAAAGTCGATCATTTTGGGGGAGCCCTTTTGCGCCTTGACAAGGGCATCCGGAGGATTTGGGTGAACAGCGCGAAACTCTGCTTCGGATATACTGGACTTCGTAGGTCCTTGGGGGAAGACACCAGAACCGTAGGCAAAACAGTATACGATGGGAGCGTTGAACTGGCGCAGCATGAGGCGCAAAGCTTCCTTGAGCTCAAAGTTAATGATCATGTGTTGGTTTGCGCCAAATAGGCGATGTGGTAGGTCGTCAAAAGACTTTATCGAGGTATCGAGGTCTTCCCATTCACTGCTAAAGATGTTAAGCTTGCCAGTCTTTGTTGAAGATGCGCTGCTCGAGATGGATTCGTCGGAGTTGGTAGCCGAGGTTTCCGAGCCGCTGGGGCTGGGGGGCTTCGTTGAGTTGGAGGACCATCTTGATTTAGGTGATGAGAAGCTGTATTGTGATGGACAGAGCTTTCGTGAGAAGAGTGGGAGGAGGCGGGCTTGAGATGTTCGAAGGGATATAGCTCGAGTGGTCACGGAGGACTAGATGAAGCTGTTAGTGGGATGATCGGACATGGAGGGGCATAGCTAGGACTGGAGCTTACCCTGAGGCCAATTGAGGCCATGGTAGAAGTCGTGGGTTGTCCTGAGACAGTGGAAGACGCTGAGTGTCGAGATGATGGTTGGAGATGAAGTGGAAGTAGTAAATGGGTAGCTCAAGCTGCGTTGGCGTCGAGGGTTGCTCTCTAGCTGCTACCTGGTAGAATACTCCATTCGGAAGAGCGGGAAGAGATGGAAAGAAGCAAGAGAAGTCAAGGGAGCAAGTAAAGTGACCCTCAGTGGGAATCGACGTCAGTGGAGGTGAGTTTTGTAAGCGGATGGATCGTAACTCTGCGATCGTCGGGTCTGACGAGATGGGCTTGGCCGTTTTGAGAGCTGAAGCTTTGACTTTGACAAGCAGAAAATACTGGACGAGCTAGATGGAGTGGGTCACGAGGTCCAAGGAACAGTGTGGGATGGCCAATTAGAAGCTGCTCTATTGGCGGGACAGGGTCCCCCCTCCCCATCAGGTACTGCTACGTCACTGGATGATTTGGACTTGGCATCGGGGAGAGAGCAACAGCTCAGGAACGTTTTACCAGGATGCGTCATTGATTAATTGATATGAATAGAAGCTTTGCAGGGATTTTTTAGATCTGTTAGTGTATGTGGGTTACAGTCAATGTGTTCAGAACATGTCGGCGCGCCGTTGAGATACCAAATCCTACCCTAGCTCTTCGGTCGAGATTTATTGTTATTGCAGTTGTTTGGCATATCGTGGAGATAGTTGTTACGTACTGTGCCATACGTTATTTAATCCTCTTTAAGTCCTATGAGATATGACAATTCTCATGATAGACACTTGTTAATGCAATAAAATCCTTAGTACTACCAGCTACCACAGTTGGTAGCAGTGTGACAGCAAAGGCAGCCATGGTGAAGCTTAAACCTATAAACAAGAAAAAGTTGGCGCTCAGTGCCGTTCGTTGCCTCGCAACTCAACGGCTGTGCTTAAAAGTTTAGAAAAGTTTCGTCAATTAGTTCAATTAAAGCATAGCTTGCCCTCCCCATGCTATGGAAGCTTATCGTTGGTAGCTTCAATTAGAGTCCTAAGTTTACGTGGCGTCTACCCTACATTCCGGCATAGCTGGGGATTGGTGCTTCTCATGCTACGCATACAATGTAATTCTCTTCATTCAGTCCATGCTACACAAGCTCTTCTCATGTCAATTACTGATTGCTTATGCATCACATAACAATACACTTGTTGTAACGTCAAGGTATTCCGAGCTTTGAGCAGGGGCCTTCACGGTCACGTGACAGCGCAAGCTGCTGTGGTGATCGCAACCAACTGCACAGCGACCGCGATCCTTCTTGCATTGAACCAACCTCAACCACACCACCTCAAAAAAATGCGCGCTTACACGCCCAACGAAGGCGACGGGCGTGGTAGCCGCAGAAGCTCTGCCAATAACAGATTCAGGGCCAGCACTTCAGCTATTGATCGCCCTCAAACATCGCTGCGACAGTCCAGGGTAAGTCAATAAGCAAAGCAAAACAAACAAAACATCACCAAGCCCGCATCATCAACGGTTTCTGATCGCGAGTCCCACCACAGATATCCTCCTTCCGCGCAAGCACTCAACCAACATACAACCTTTTTACTGGCGAATCTAATCTCCCTCGCCCTTCTTCTCGGCAAAGTCTCACTGCAGAGTCTGTCCGGCCTGGGTCGCGCGAAAGCCATAAGGAGAACATGGCGCCCCCCGACGCGGACGAGTACGAAAAGTACAGACGAGAAATCGAAGCCTTGAAGGCTGAGATTGGTACTCTACAATATCGCATGCAGACGACCGAACAAGAGAAGGAGATTGCACTATCGCAACACAACAGCAAGCTCGAACAAGCCCGACGACGGGAACAAGATGAAGCTCAACAACGACAAGCCGCAGAGGCTGATCGCGAGAAGGCACTTTCTCAATCGGAAGCCCTACGAAAAGAATTGGAGGAAGTCAAGGACTCGGTCGATCAAGATAAGAAGCAACTAGAGCGCAAGGTTCGCGAGGCAGAGGATGAGGCTCGCCTGCTTCAGGAACAGCTGGAAGACTTATCCACAGCCAAGGAGGAAGCTGCTCGAATCGCCGACAGAAAAGTCACAGATATGGAAATGCAAATCGCTGCGTCGCACAAGTCAGTCCAGGAGTTTGAGCAAGAGAGCGAGCAGCGGGAGAACGTCCTTCAACAAACCCAAGCACAATTGGCCGAGAAGGATGCACAGATCGCAAACCTTGAGGCCGATGTTTTGCGACTCAAGGCACAAAGCGGTGACGCCGAGACAATGGAGATCATCAGACAGGAATTGTCCGAACAGGTCCAGCACATTCGCTCCCTCGAATCGACGAACCGCGATCAGCTCTCCGAGCTTAAGCATCTACGAGCGTTGAGCAAAGCAGTCGAAGTTGTTGAAGAAGAAAAGCGAAGCCTGCAGCGAAAGTTGGAGGCAGCGGAATTGGTTGAAGCAGAGCTTGCCGAGGCCCGCATCCAGAGACAGAGACTTGAGGACGAGCGGTTGGCATGGTCAGCGTACCTAAGGAACGCTGCTGAGACGGACGAGTCCGAGTTCGACTCACCAGAAGCTGTTGCAAGAGCTCTAGTTGAGGAACGTCTGACCATCGCGTCGTATGTCGAGAAGGTGGGCGCTCTGCAAGCCGAGATCACAGCAGCGCAAAGCAACATCCAGTCACTACAGGACGAGAAGGCCCAGCTCAAGAGCGAAGTTGAGAACGCAAAGAGCGCGGCAAACGCCACCAACACCGACAAAGCCCGACTACGACTCGACCGACAACGCGCATTGGCTGTCAAGGAGGTGGAATATCTTCGCGCACAGCTCAAGACTTTCGACACCGAAGATGAAACGCTCCAGCCCGAGCAGTTTGACCAAGCCCGCTCGCAGCGGGTGCAGGAGCTCGAAGATCTCGTTGACAAGTACAAGACAGAAGTCCAGAACCTACACGCCGAGCTATCGTCTGTCGAGCCTTCAGCAACAGGCACACCACCACCCGTAACAGGTAGCAAGCGCTCGAGAGTGGAGGATGACAGTGCCCATGAACAACTTGGACAGCTCACAAGAAAGAAGCGCACGCTGGAGGAGCAGTTGACAAAGTCTGAAAACAAGATTGCCCTGCTGGAGAAGGACTTGTCTACCAGCCGCCAGCAGCTCAGAGCTGCCAAACAGACGACACAGACACGTGTCTTGTCCCTCAAGTCGAACCCAACATCGGATTTCGAAGCGATCAAACGCTCGACTCTTGAAGCCCTCAAGAGAGAGAACGAGGATCTCCTGGCGACACTCCAGTCTAACGGCGGCAATTCATCCGTACCCATGATACCCACCTCAGTTCTCTCAGCCATGGAGCGTGAGATCACAGCCGCCAAGGCGGAAACAGCATCGGCCGAAAAGAGAACTCGCCGTCTTAAGGAAGTCTGGGGTTCCAAGTCTCAAGAGTTTAAGGAGGCAATCTTCTCCACTCTCGGCTGGACAGTGACGTTCATCCCTAACGGCAAGATGCGCGTCGAGAGCACATTCTATCCCTCTCAAACAGAAGAACACGAGAACTCGATCGTATTTGACGGAGAGCGCGGCACTATGAAAGTCGGCGGCGGTCCGCGAAGCGCTTTTGCTAGAAGGATTAGCGACCAGATCGGCTTCTGGGTGAGAGAGAAGGGCTGCATTCCAGGATTCCTGGCAGCGTTGACGCTGGAGTTCTACGAGGAGCATACTCGGGCATCTAAGTAGGAGGACATGGGTGATGGGATGAGATGATGACTTAATACCCTTGTACATTTGAGATCTTTACAAAGAAAATCGGGAGTCATGGACCTGTACTGTACCATACATGAAGGATGGCGTGGTCATAGGCATTGGTACGTTGGCGTTTAAACGTGTTATCAAGTAGTGGATTATTACACTGCATACTGCAAGTTGACATATGGATTTAGACTACTCTGCTTTGCTGATAGATGCCTGTTCTTCAGCGTTCTGTTAATGCGTAATGGTTGTCATGATAGCTTCCCACTCCAGCCGTCGTCCGGGCTCACGAGAGGTATTTGCTACATGGCTCCTTCCATTGAACGAGTGGCTTATGAGCACCTGAGCAGTTGACATTCTCCTTCCTACGTGTTTCTACCTGCCTTCGCCTCCGTCCTAGCTGGAGCATGGCAGGAATGATTGAGGAGTGTTGCTGGGAATGGCAACAAGTGACACCTTCATCCCATGCTCAAGGAAAACGTTTCATCTCCATCATCATTCTTGTATGCGGTTCTATCCATCAATTCACCAATCATCCATCAGTCTTGTCGTATCTCACTACCCAAACGAGCATCATTCGACACTATGGTCAACCGTCCAAGCCCTTCACCGACCAAAGGTGAGCGTTCATTGTCAGAGTCGCCAAGGAAAAATCGCCGCCATCATCCCTACGATGCAGGATCGCGCAGTCAGACAGCAACAACTTCAACTCAACCGTCCGGGCCGATACTTCAAGTTCCTACTCCGAATGTAGGATCACCACCCGGTTTTGCCGGAGTTACAGACAACGTTACCGGGTTTCCTCCTCAGTCGTTTGGTCATGCTGAAGTTACAGGCAATGTTACCGGGGCTCCTCCTCCCCCTAGCACCCCTTATCCAGCAATGGGTTCATTTACAACGCTAGGCTCGACCTCTGGTCGTCCTGTTCTGAACCCAGGGCCAAACGATGTGGACGCACTTGCAGACGGTTTTGGAGCTTTACACACTCCTACTCCCCATCCCCCTCGTGCAGTAATGACTTCAGCGACAGCATCGGGATCTGCCTCCGATCATTTTGGGCTGAACCCAGAGGCTGCTAGTTTTACCGCAAGTGCAGACAGCTTCATGCTTCCTCCTCCCACTCCTGCCCCTGCTCATGCTCATGCTGAGCTGCACCGAGTCATACCATGGCAACAGCCACAACAAATGCACGCTCAGCATATCCAGCAGCAATCGTTGCCTCAGCAAACCTCTCAAGCTCAAGTGCAAGCCCAGGCTCAGGCCCAAGCCATGGTGCAATCACAGCCACCTGTCGGGTATGATGCTCTTGGGATTTATCAGCAGCAACAAACTCAACAACAGCCTGGCCTACAGTATCTGGATAATTCTATGCCAGAGCAGCCAGCGGGATACTTCCTCACGGGGTCGTTTGACAATCCCATGCAAGAGCAGTCTGAAGTGCAACACGAACAAGACAATCAGCAACAGTCCCAGCATAGTCCAGGACCCGAACAGGGCGAGTCGTTTGACAATCCCATGCAAGAGCAGTCTGAAGTGCAACACGAACCAGACCAACAGCAACCACCCCAGAATAATCAAGGACCCGAACAGGCCCGGCAATTCACGCAGGCTGAGATGATAAACCTCCTTCCACCTATAGCTCAACTGCGTTTCCATGAAGAAATGGTAGTCCATACACAGATGGCCTTCTTAAGTCACCGCCCCCAGCTGCAGCTGCAGTCACACGAGTTTCAGCGTCGGTACAACTTTATGACTCGTGCACGAGAATATTTTCGACAACAGCAACTACATCTACTTTACCAACAAGACCAGCAGCAGTTCAATGAAGAAATTGGACAATAGCTTTAGAAACATTCTTAGGAACAAGATAGGATCATGAATTGAACGATTGTTGTTAATGCTACGAGGGCTCGCCTGTCGTCTTGTCCGTAACCAGTTTACTTTAAGATGTGCCTTTGATCAGAGTTAATGAGATTGTGAGTATCATCTAATCCCTGAAGGTCGACGATCAAAGTCAACATGATAAAGACAGTGAGAAAATTCGGGTTCGAGCTAGTCGCCACAAACACCCGCGGCAATAAGAGCTCTTGGACTTCGGTGTCTCCGCCAGCCGAGATACTCAGCGCGGCTACTTACGTTATAGAGACAGGGGTTTTCAGACTTGAAGATCCGCCAGGTTGATTAGACCAGGATTTTTAGACATTATAGTAACGTAATAAGATCGATCTCTTTTGACTGTCGAATCCAAGGTCAGTGAGATGGTTAATTAAAGTAAAGGGGGCTAGCCGTCTTGAACTGCAGTCGTTGCAAGTACGTAGTATTGTTTGCTTGGTATTGACCCAAAGTGGCAATTTTCTCGAACCACTGATCTACTGACTAGAACGGGCCGGAAAGCGTTTTCGCTCGGGCCGACGCAAGGTTTTGTGAGTCAATATGGAGTAAGATATTGAGAATCGGAGTTCAGAGTCATCCTCGTTTGTATTAGGCCCAGTGATGAACCTGTTTCCAATGTCATCGGTACTCGTTATACTGGCACTGGGTGAATCATATCCCGCCTGTCACTGAGAGACAATCTCTTCTCCAATTCCATTGTGGAGAAGCGCCTTGTGTCGCTAAAAACTACAAATTTTCGCTTTCAGTTGGAGTAAAACGTCTCCACAGACGAGCTCAAAAGGCTCGAGCTGAGAATGGTCTCATTAGCAATCGACATGTTTCCCCATGGAGATTTACGTAAAGGACCTTATAAACATCCGGGGACGGATCAAGAGCTCTCTTAGATCGTGGGGACATTTTCAATAAAAATTTCTCTCGCCTCAAGGGACGAAAAAAGACCATGCCATGTGTGGGCCTACATAGCGTTGTTTTTTAACTATGGGGCCCAGCCGTTCATCTTTATAATAATGGGGCCACTCTAGCAAGACTTTTTCTTCTTCTTTTCGTTCCTTGTCTCTTTTTGCTTCTCTCTTCTTGCTACTGGTGAAATTCCAGATCGAAAAGTCTGTCGTTATGGCTATTGAGAAAGTCACTGATGATGCCCCTGTTGTGGGCGAGAAGGGCGTGGTGCAGGATGCTGATGAGAGGGCGCCTGCGACGATGAATGCTACGGGGGAGGAGTATGAGCAGGATGATTTCATGACCAGGACGGGGTTGAATGCAAAGTCTTTTACGAGGAAGCATTATGGTTGGGGGCTCGTTGAGTTGGATCGAAAGATGAAGCCGAGACATCTTCAGATGGTGGCCATTGGAGGGTCGATTGGTGCTGGCTTCTTTGTTGGCTCTGGGTCTGCTTTGAGCAAGGGTGTAAGTGAACTCAACGATTCGAGGTGATGTGTTGTCTGACTTTGTATAGGGACCTGCTACGTTGTTCATCGACTTCTTCCTTGTGGGAATCATGGTTTTCAATGTTGTTTATGCCATGGGTGAATTAGCCGTCATGTATCCCATTTCAGGCGGTTTCTACACCTATGCAGCACGCTTCATCGATCCCTCATTCGGCTTTGCTATGGCTTGGAATTATACCCTTCAATGGGCTGCCACGCTTCCTCTCGAGTTGACAGTCTGCGCTATTACGATCCAGTACTGGGCCCCTGACACTTCGCCCGGTATATGGATTGCCGTTTTCCTCATAGCCATTACCATTCTCAACATGTTTGGCACTCTGGGTTACGCAGAGGAGGAGTTCTGGGCAGCCTGTTTTAAACTCACCTCTATTTCCATCTTTATGATCATCGCTCTCGTGCTGGTCTGCGGCGGAGGTCCGTCAAGCGGGAGTTACGACACTTACCAGGGTTTCAAGCTTTGGTATGACCCAGGAGCTTTCAAAAACGGGTTCAAGGGATTCTGCTCAGTCTTCGTCACTGCTGCCTTCTCTTTTGCAGGCTCTGAACTCGTCGGTTTGGCAGCAGCTGAATCTCGAAACCCCACTGCTTCAGTCCCCCGAGCTATCAAACAAGTCTTTTGGCGAATCTGCTTGTTCTACATCGTTGCGCTTTTGTTCATTGGCCTTTTGATCAACTGCAACGATGAGAACCTTTTGAGCTCTAGCTCGTACTCCAACAGTGCGGCCTCGCCCTTCGTTCTTGTTGGAAAGTACTCCGGACTTAAGGGCCTTGATCACTACATGAACGTTGTGATCCTGTCTTCAGTCTTGTCCCTTGGTATCGCCTCTGTCTACGGAGGTTCTCGCACGCTTCTCGCTCTTGCACAGCAAGGTTTTGCTCCCAAGGTTTTCACCTGGGTTGATCGGGCTGGTCGTCCTCTGCCCTCGGTTGGTTTCATGCTTGCTTTTGGATGCCTCGCTTTCCTGAACCTTGATGCGGCGGGTCCTGTTATCTTTGATTGGCTTCTGGCCTTGTCAGGTCTTGCTATGCTTGTATGCTGGGGATCTATTTGCCTTGCTCACATCCGATTCCGAGCTGCGTGGAAGTACAACGGTCATACGCTTGATGAAATCCCTTTCAAGGCCCTTTGCGGCGTATGGGGTTCGTGGGTTGGGTTGATCTTTGTTGTTGTGATCCTTATCGCTCAGGTATGTTTCTAAAGAGCCACAATCTCTGCCAGTTCAAATGTGTGAGTATTAGCTAACATCACTTTTAGTTCTACGTCGCCATTGTAGCTCCCGTTGGCGAGTCCGGCATGGGAACAGCAGAAGGCTTCTTCACGCAATACCTAGGATTACCTATCGTATTAGCCTTTTGGGCAGCAGGATACATATGGAAGCGAACGGCCTGGATCAGCATTGAGAAGATCGATATTGACACCGGGCGACGTGAACACGATTGGGAGGCTATCCATGCTTGGCGTGCAGAGCTCGCCACCTACCCTTTATGGAAGCGAACGATGTATAGTTTATTTTAGTTTGTCATGAAAAGTTAATGGGATATGTCAACGCAGAGTTGATCTTAATTTTACGATTGGTATATGCGCTTAGTTAGTGTAGCCAAGTATTCAATGAGGCATCAATCTTGGTCGTTGGACACTAGGTTCCCTTTGCCAGGCTGAACATGAGTTAACACGAGCCTGGGTTGTACAAAATTGCTTGGAACGTTTCTGTGGACATGTCAATGCTCTTTAACTCCTGTCGCCTACCTAAAGACGAAGGTTTGTTGGTGAACAGCTTTGTGGCTATGCCCTTGAGGTCTTTGTCTTGAGTAAGCGAACACGTTGAATGATTTTGCTTGGTTGTAGCCGGGCCAAATAATGTTCTATTACTGTGAACAATGCTTGAACAATGCCATGTTCGCAACACAGCAGTATCCAATGATTGTTTGGATTATAGTTATAAAAGTAACAAACCATCCACTCCATTTGGAACATCCAGATGCTCAGCATTACACACGCTGACAGCTTACAGGAGAGTGCCAGACCTACTACATACACCGCAAGCTAACGTTTCCTTCTAGTGACGACGAAAGACATGAGTGTCGACATCATCATGAGCGGCACAGAAGACGCTAGACTCTTTCAGATCCCTGAAGCTCTCCTCGAAACCTTCCCATTTCTAACTTGGCAGGCCGGAGAAGCGCTCACAAAACAACTAGAATTTCTCACTAGTGTTACTAACATCGTTCTCCCACCTTCAAGTGAAGACGTCTCTGGAGAAAAGCGTCTCGCAGTTCTCGTCGAAAAGGCAAAGCTCATCAATGAGCTCCTCAACTGTCTATACAAAGGCTCTGAGCTCCTTGGACGCTTGGGTCAGTGTGTCATGGTAGAGCTGTACAAGGCCAAGTCGTGGGAGGTGCGGGAGACTCTCAAGGAGATTCAGAAGGAGATTTTTAAGCTTCTTTCCGCTGAGCAAACTCTTCCGAGTGATGAGAACGATGAGGCCGATGAGGCCGATGCTTCTGAAGAGCTGGAGGCGCTCAGAGACGAAATTGCTCGTGAGCGCCGTGACAAGAAGGAGAGGAAGAGAGAAAAGAAACACCGAGTTTCGAAGAGGAAGGAAAAGCCAAAGGGTCGAAAATCTCGTAGTTACTGCAAGCATTGCGGGCGATGCTGATTCTGAATATATCTTTCTTTAGTTCCGGCCTCTCCCAAGGCTGATCATGGACAGTAATCTCTTAGCCTTCGTATATCATGTCTCATCGAGATACCCCATGTCAAAGCCAGTGCTAAAACCCGTAAGTTCAGGCTGTCTGGATCTAAGTCTGACGTTTAGAGGCGATCTTAGCGCCATCAGATCTGTCTGAGTGGCTGGCCGATGAGGAGCGATCTGACAAGCCATCTACGCCACAGAAATAAACTCTACCCAACAGACTATCTAGTGAGTGGTTCATTGTTTATTAATCTCTAAATGTGAGACAATTCAACTACGCCATAATCGAAGCCTTAATTCCATGACGTGGCCATGACGAGCGGGGGATGAGGAATCACGACATCCTGGCTTAGTATATAATGCCCTCGCATCCTGTGTCGTAGTAATCTCGACTTTCTGGATAAAGCCTCGAGTCTTAGACGACCCTTTATTCATTGTTTCTATCCCACTACACGCAGTCAAGCCATACCACATCTCAAGATGACGGTTCACAAGATCGAGTCGTAAGTCTAGCTCAATTTCCATCACAATCAATTCTTGGGTAACACTTTTATGTCTTATCCAAATCGCAATCGGAACGATAATTTACTGAAACCCTATTAGTGCCCAGCAATTCAGAGAGGCGCTTGAGAACAACAAAGTCGTCTTGGTAGATTGGTTCGCGGAATGGTGCGGACCATGTAAAGCAATCAGCCCAATAGTCGACAAGTAAGACGCGCCAATTTATTCTCGTTTCAAGAAATATAGCTTACATTTTATGAATAGGCTATCTGAACAAGTAGAATCTATCTACTTTGTCCAGGTCGATGTCGATGCTGTCTCTGACCTGGCTGAGGAATATGGAATTAGATCCATGCCGACCTTCTACATATTTCAAAACGGAGAGAAAGTTGACAGCTTGACTGGGGCTAATCCGCCCGGACTTCAACAGCTTGTTGGGAAATACAGTGATGCTTGAAGGCGGAACGGGATGAAATTGGACAAGTATTCCGAAAGTGGTTTAGACTTGGGTGTATCACTGTCTAAAAATTGCTTGTGCTATGAAAGCATATCACGAAATTGACATATTTGATGGAACTAGACTTGATGATATTTTCCAGAGCATTCAGAAGCATACTTTACGCCCGACACAATGGTTTTAAGATGGCTATAACTAGCTGTAACATGTTTTAGAATTATTACAAAATGCCAAGTTGGAAGAATTCGAAAAGGCATCAAAGACCAGACTGTCGGCCAAAGGCGAGGTCTCTAGCGGATCTCTCAAAACTGTGTAAAAGTCATCAGGCATGATGCTTATTGTGTAAACAAATAACTGTGTTTTTTGAGATGTGTGGCCTTGATCTGTATCTTCGAGATATTGAATAAGGTAACTATATATAATATATATATATACTAGCGGATCTCTCCGAGATGATCTACGTCTTATACACCAATCTAACATTGTTTCGAATGCAAGTGCGTGCAATACCAACGTAAGTGAGTAGCGTAGGCAGGATGGCAGTACTCAACAGGCAATTGAGACATTTCTTGGATGCAAAGTCCCGATGCGGTCTGAGCACTCAGTCAAGCTCAGTCACGCCAGAGAATTATTCGAATGGCATACAACCAGTGGTACTATTCTAATTCGTGGTTTCAAATAGTATGGTGCGGAAGACAAATTTCCATTTATTCCTCGTGCTGCTAACAGTTCGTCCATTTTTAATGACTTGGTCGACTTTATCCCAGCCAACATCGACATAGATCAGGAAATGGGTCACAACGACATGAGTTACATACAGATCCTGTCGTTCTGGTAACCGTGGTGCTGAGTATTGGCTATTGTGCTACCCCGAAGCCTGCGTCCGAGGAATGGCTACGGACCCGGTTGATAATGGAGGCTTCCTGTGTACTGCTTCGAATTATGGCGCGATTATACACGTGCAACATTAAAAGAGGATGCGCTGCAACCTAGATATTCAGCGCGAACTATACATCTGCTAGTAATACGGTGAAGAGTCCTGGGCTACGCGATCGACAAGGAAACAATCAATATAGAATGATCGTCATGAATATCGGATCGGGCCGGCTGCTTTGCATACTATTGAAACTTTAATTGAACCTTAACTTCGGAAAACTTCAATAGAAGCACATAGAGTTGAACGTCGAGGTTATTGGCTTGTCAGTCAATAGCAATTCTATCAACCTCCTGCAGCAAACACCGCCAAGCCTCTTATCTTAAAGATTTACTGAGGCCCCCTGAAGAGCACGCCAAACCAAGAGTCACTTGACTTTACAACAGAGTAAAGAAAACAGAAAAGCGGTAAACCCAAGCCCAAAACTAATTCGTTTGATTCGTCGCTTGCAAAAATGTCAGAGTGTAGGATCATATTCCTTGGTGCGCGTGAGATTACTATAGATAACCCCTGTCGATTTAAGATTAAATACTTGGGCAACTTTTCTTCAATACCGACTTCTTTCCGCAAATCTTTACCTTTCACGTTCTTTTGACTTATACCATAACCACGCTCGTTTATCGAAACTCTAACTGTTCACATTCTCCACCACTCACTTACACAATGCGCCCTACATTATCTATCGCGGCCTTCGTTGCCCTCGCCAGGTTCTCCTCGGCCACCCCCAACGGCTGGTCCAAGACCGTGGAAGCAGAGGATGGTCCCAACAAACTCGACGACTGCGGATGCGCACCTATCTACGAGGCTATGCAGCGGTGCCAGAAGCTCAAATGGCCCAAAGGCGACACCGAAGAGTGCGTATGCATTAAGAACCCAGACGGCTGGTATGGGTATATGGATCTCTGCCGCAACTGCCTGTCAAATGGCGATGATGGCTTTTTCAAGACTGTTTCGAAACACATCACGCAGCTGTTTGTTTCTTGCACCAACGTAGGCGGCGCCGTTACCAGTGATGGTAACAGCATTTGTGCTAGCAACGCCTACGGTGAGGCCTGTGTGTCTCTGGCTGCCAATGGAAAGTCTAGCTGGGCCAGCTTCGAAGATTTTGACTCCGACACCGTGGGAAACTCGACATACAAGCTTGATCTTGCCAAGGATAACTCCAGTAAGGATGAAGACGAGGATGACTCTGCGTCGACTACTGGTAGTGCTACCAAGAAGACGACCGCAACTGCGGCTATCGAGGCTGCCACCACCGATGAGGCTTCAGGCACTGCTGTGGCCGTTACTACCAGTACTGGAGAGGCTTCTTCTGCTAGCACCGGCTCATCGGACAAGGCCTCGGAGACAGAGTCAGAGGCAGGTGCTGCAACCCCTACGACAGCCCCGTCTTCAGCTGCGGTAGTTGGGATTGTCAACGGATGGATAATGGCTGTCGTAATTGGGGCTGTCTTATTCTAGTCGATGAGGTGTAACATTTACATGTACTCTTAAGCATTGTATAGAGATAATAGTAATGATGGAGTAAAAAAAGATTCAAGTTTCAATATGGCCATCACCACGACAAACACTATTACATCGCGACCTTTTCAAACATCGATGTGCTATTTTCAACGGGCGTAGGCGCAAGGATGAAGAGCGATGCCCACTCAAGCGAATCAGTGCAGGCAGCACCGTAGCACTGTCCGATCAATCTATACCCTTAACATATTCCTTTTTCTCCAAGGTAAGCTTACCACCACGCAATATCTTTCTGTCCAATGTGGCCACCACGGTAAATTTCACCATGGCCCTTGAAACATCCCCAACGAGGTGCTGGGTATTGTCTTTGCCCACCTAATAACCGACCAACATGAACTACGCCTCCATAATGACTCTACAGCCGACATCGGTCCAGCCCGCCTCGTCTGTCGCCGATGGAACACCATTGTAGCTGAACAGCTCTTTCATACGCTGCCACTCTGGCATTCTATAAAAACGGCCGATGACGGCTTCAGTTCATGGCATCATCTTATAAACTCCAGCACCGTCAGAGCTGCCGCCCGTCGCGTTATCATCGAGAGCGTTTCATGGCGTCAGGAGTATAGGCGTGTTGCCTCAGTCTCGAAGCGGTAGGCGGAGAAGGGAGAATGGCCAGAGTTTGTCTCAGCTATCAACCCAATCTACGACTTGCCTTATCTCAATGCAGTCGAGGTACGATTTTCAGGTTATTGCGCTGATACTGAGCTTGCGCTTCCTTCACACACCGAGTCGATGACCATGCGACAGCACACTCTCAAGACTATTTAAGGCCATGAGGCAGCGTGAGGCTCACCCAAATAGGAGTGTCATTCGCGCGTTATTCCTAAAGAACTTGCAGGATATTCCATTGTCAAAGGACCTTACCGACACTTTACTCCAAAACATCGATCGGTTACATATACATACTACCAAATCAGGGACTCGATATCGTGGACCGCCTACACGCCTACGCGCAATGCCCGAATTTGATGTTTTTCTTCGGAAGATGCTCTTGCCTTCAGCAGCTAATCAGCTGGTCGAGCTGACTCTGGGGAGCTGACAAGGGTGCTATTCCTGGAGGGTTCAACTGCAATGGGTTATGCTTCCCACGATTGAAGACCCTCACGCTAGCGGACTATATCATTTTCCGTCAGGATCAGTTCAATTGGGTTCTTAGGCAAGAGTCATGGTATATGAATTCTTTGCGATGGGACACTATTTTCGATGGTATTCGAGAAAGCCTCCCTCACCTGCACACTTTCAGCTTCGACAATAGGGAGTCGCCAGACTTTTTCTGGTACACTCAAGATCAGTATTATGACGTGCTATTCATGCGGTATCTTGGATTTTGTCGCTTTTGGATTCCGTTGTGGGAGGGAACAATTGAATTTTGTAAGTATATGGAGGAGAACTGACCGGGGCGGCGAAAGGATCTATTGGGTTTTAAACATACCCAGTTGGCCGATTCTCTAGTGTTTAAGAGGCTGCGTCGAACAGTTATATGTAGACGATAATGAGCACAACGTAGGTCGGATGATTGGAATTACAAGGTGGTGTAACTATAATCTCACTTCTCAGAGGCTAGGGTAGACATGGTGTCACTACATGAAACTTATATAAGACCTTGTGTATTAAAAAGGTTATTTTTTCTTAGACGCGTGACTGTGATGTAGCTTTAGAGATATAAGCAAGGTTTTTATATATATTTATGAAACTTAAATAAACAAACCTAGAGTATTTTCAACGTTTGAGTTCTATTAGCTAATTACAGGCCTGCAAGATGGTCGACCCAGGCTGGATCAATTGAGGTTGCCATTGTATTTAAAGACAGTCAGAAAGACAACATTCGTATTGAGGTGAAAGAACATCACCCTAGTCGTGTTGCTGAAGGAGGTACGCATTGACAAGCACCACACAGATATGAGGGCGTTGTGGGTTCATGGTTCTATTCTCGTATATTTAACGGGTGCGAAGGTATTTAACAATTTCTCACAGACATCTGTGTAAGCCTGACGCACCCAAAGTTCATTTGCTAATAGAGACTGCATATTTGGATATCTCAAAGTGCATTACGCAATAAATGTATTCCCAATCGCCCAGGACCTTATTCTTCAAACACATAACCCAAATGACAGCCTAGAGGGTAAAGGTCAGGGATGGACAAGTGACACAAGACGCGGAAAAGCGTCCAGCCAAGGCGGTCCCAACTTCCAGTTGTTGAGATCACATGCAATGGCCTCGAATTCGGGGCTGACGCAGACCTGGCCACCCTCGACAGTCATCAGAGGACATCCTGGCGGCCATTTGAGTTGTAATGACTCAAGATACATCTTGACGGAATGCCTCGACTTGATGCGTGGATTCGTACAGAGAAAGTCGCGCAGATCGGGCCAAGGGATGTAATCAATGCTCACGGGATGAGGATATGTATTCTGGACCTCGGTTGGGAGCAGCCACGGCGGAACATCCTTGAGTGTCATAGGATCAGGATGTAAGCGCCACTATGAGATGGGTTAGTATGTGACAATAACATATTAGAAGTAGGAACATACCCGCATAAGACGATATGCGAAAAAGTAAACCCCAAACAGAGTCTCCACACTGGCCATCTCGAAACCTTTGAGGAAGGATGTAAGAAAACATGTGACAGCATTGTCTCCGTATGAGTGCAGGGTCATGTTGGGTAGAGTAGGATTTCTCGGGAGCGATCGCGCATGGAGCGGATCCTGGGGAAATGCAGCATGGGTCTCATAGAGTATGGCAAAGCTGCAGTACTCCAGACAGTTGGATTGTGAGTGGTGCTGCACTCCACATCGACAATCGACATGAGGCGGCTCAGGAAATAGACTTGACAGGGAGGCCGGTACCTCGGTAGGAGGGATGTCATGTTCTGGACACGCGGCTGACGGCGGAGGACCAGGTGCTCTCCCCGTTGATCGGGTTGCGGGGAAGTCCGGGGTGTCGACACCAGTATCCATCTCATAGGCCTCACCAGGGGTCGACGACGGCCCGGCAAAGACATTGACAGCTGGTCTCTGAGACGACCTTTGCTGCGAAGCGAGCATGTCAGCCCCCAGCTGGGGCAAGGTGCGTAGCTGGGCAGAGACATTGTCGAGATTCTTTCGTATTTGCGCAATATCAGCCTCCATACGCTCCATGCGCTGCTTGTGCTCCTGGCGGTTCTCTCTGTGCTTGACGCGGTCGGCCAGTCGCTTCTGGCTCATCTGAGCCTCTGTGCGGACCCGTCGCTTGGTCGAGCCGCTGGGTGGAGACGCAGACATTTAGGTAGTAATAGTAATGATAAAAGATAAAATTAGAGTTGTCTGAGAGAATCCACAGTTGAGCGAGGGTGAGTGTGAGGTGAATGTGAGTAGTGAGTGAGTGTCAACATAAGGGGGCGCGTCGACGTCGACCAGTTAAATAACTTTGTCTGATTGAGTTCTGACTGGGTCCAGGAACCAGCAGAAGCAGCCTGCTAAACTTGGAAGTAAGTCAAGTGTCAGAAATCATAAACTGACACTAGGGGCGGCTGTTGGTAGGTACTGTACTGGAGGCGTAGCTGTAGGTAGAATCAGAAGGTGAAAAAAAAAAGCAGAGGCCAGTCGAATTCTCTTGGGTGGTGTCTATGACGGGAAGGCCGAAACGCGGGGTAGAGCCGAGATGAGCACCACTCTATGCCCTGTTTGTCTTAGTTTTGCAAGGGTTAATAGGGTCCTCAACGAGTTGTTGGGGTGGAATTGTTGATTTTGGTGGCAGGGGTTCAGAGGTTGATTGGTCAGCTTTCTTGCCGAGGCTTGGAGTATCAGGAACTTGACGAGGTTAGAGAATAGATGTTTGGATCTTGCTATCACTCTTATATAGCAACAGAGTCAGCCTGGAAGGAAAGTTAGTTAAACGTCGTAGATATCCTGCGTCAAACATGGTGGGGACATGACCCAACAAAGCAGACCCTGCAGGCAGCAGTTCCATATTTAATCAAGATAAGCTATCAACGTTAGCCTAGGCTTAAGGTGCTACACTATTGCTGAATCATATCTCTTTGATAAACTATATACTAGCAGAGTACTCCGAACCAGATAATTCGTTTGGACAGATTGCTATGCTCTGCACTATTATTCAAGCCTTATTTGCCGGTCTTTCATGTTAGTGAGTTTCCAGATCAGAAAAATATGGTTGGCTGAGTTGGACTAAGATCCACGCCAATCACCGTTAAAGATCGGCCAACTATCTCACTATAACAGTACATCTGTATACTTCTGACTCAGAAAATGCATCAGCTTAATCATTCACCAGTTCGATATCCTTCATTGTCTCTGGGGTTGACCATCTATGTTCAATTGCCCATCGTCCAATACCTTTCGCGGCTTCGTCGCCCTTAGGATAAAGAGCCAAAGAGTAAACCAGCCGCATCAGTCTTGCAGAAGGCCATACTTCAAAAAGGCCGGCACAATCAACGTATATGCCTCTTCCTTGGTTCTCGTCAAGCCACCTTCCACCACCAGGCTGGCGATTTCTCTCAAACAAGCCTTCTCCTTGAACGCGTCGCCTTCCGTTGGCCCCAGAACTTCCTCAATCTCAGACGCAACTGCAAGCGTGAATAACGAAAATATTTCTTGCGCCCACTTTATTGGGAGACTCGACGTTGGGTTATCCTTAATGGCAAGTTCGAGGATTTCTATTGGGGCACCTTGTTCAGTAGCAACCGGCTGCACCTCATGACTTGTGTCGTTAGTTACTACTATTAACTTCGGATAAGTATCCAGGTTAAAATACCTTGACCAAGAAGAGAGAAACATGCCAAAATACCAATCGACCCCCAGAAAGCCACTGCCTTTAGATCCGTTTGGTAACGGAACTTGTAGAACCTTAAGGTTATATTGTTTTAGCCATGCTCTGAGCTGACCGATTTTCTCCTGATGTGATTCCCTCGAGGCGTGCCCTACTATACGTCTGACCTTAGTTTGCTGGGCGTTTAGTGTTCTCCTTGGACGGAACACACTCTCGCTTTGGACCATTCTCCCTCGAGTTGGAGGGTCTGTGAATTGGAGTCTAGCTGCCATAGCGTACATGGACAGTGATATAACAGCAGCAAGATATTCGCCACCCAGAAGCTCCCACGGCGGTAGTGTCGAACCCGAAAGACTGCGACTAGCTTGACCTTTTCTTCTGAGGTGAAATTGAAGCGATGTTCCCAACCCATCTGGTGAACGGTATTCAGGGAGCCTGCCAGATCGCACATTGAAGCTCCAGTCCAGACCCACTGATGGGACGTGTTCACGTATGATCAAATCTCCGTCTTGCCCGATCTTATCAGGTACAATACTAGGGATCTTCCAAGATACTGCTCCCGGTTGACTGAGAAAGGTCATTACCTTCTCAATCACACCTTGCAGGGCGTTCGAAACAGTTGAAACCTCCTTTTGCAGGACATCGGCAGTGACGTAGTTCTCAGCCATCCTAAATGTCTTGAGAACTGCTTGTTCTTTCGGGAGAGCTAAGTGAGTATGAAAACCTGTTTCCCTGAGGTGGGCGCTTAAATAACCACGTATAGGGCTGAAGAGTTGTTCAACCACAAACATAGGTGATCTTTCTCCACTCATATGATGTCTTTCCCTTGTGGAAAACAAAGGACTGGGAGGTTCATAGCCAGCAACAAGCTCCCAGAAATATTGAGATTCTTGTCCATTGTGCGTCTCTTGACTGATTAAGGCTGAAATGTGGGAGGGATAGTCGTCCTGTTGCTTTTGGCTTATGAGCAAAAGGGTCAACCAGGCTAACCCATGATTCTCAAGGCCTGGTCGTACATCTGGATCCTCTGCAAGGCCTCGTCTCACCCAAGCGCGAACTCCTGTCATCATAAGAGTTACTCCCAGTTGAACTATGGTGGCGGACCAATGCAAAGCCCGAAGGCCAACAAATTGGACAATATACCCGGCAACAGCCAAAGCGGTGAAGCCAGTCGCCATGAGCCTAAGAGTATTTAATCCATGGCATCACGAGTAATGACTTCTTGGACTTACCTGTAGTCTTTGTTTGTTAGGCGCGAAATCTTGATAGTTTCATTGTCCTCAGCGTTGAAAATTGCGCAAGATGGAAAATGTTGATCGCCAACAGTCCGAGCGCGTTGATACCTAAGTACTTTGACACCTTTGGACCGTCCTTCATCAGTGACACGGAATTCGCACTCTTCTGTAACGCCTTCAACGATGTGCCCGCATGCCATGATGCCCACAATCAAGCAAAGTGTTCCTACGCAAAAGCATGGGTATCCATATGCCTGGACAGTGTTTCCATCTTTTTCCCATTTCCAAAAATAGGTAGCAAGTGCTGGAAAAGTTATTGCAAGTAATTGAAGCAGAGTTCCAATTGCTGCCCATGACCTCAGCTCCCGGATCGATGCTGTAGCGTTGGGGGCATTGAGGGTAAGGTTTGGGGCTGCGTTTGAGAAAAGTTCTAGCTTCGCATCGTCTATGATGTCGAAATTCGAATTAAAGTCGTCCGCAGTCAAGATTTCGGCGTGAAAGGCCCCTTGTATACTATAAATCTCCCCGTCTTGAGTAATGATAAGAGTCTTGAACTCATCGGAGTTTCCGATCAAGCGAACGATTTGCTGACCATTCCACATCTCGCAGACGTTTTCTGATGTCGATGAGAGAAGTTCTTGCTCGGCAACTGTGTAGCTTTCTCGAGCTCTTTTATCTCGTTAGTGTCTATAAATCACATAAGATTCCTGGGGTTTACACGCCTTCCAACAAGCGCCTTCAGTTTCTTGTCTCCCCCAACCCGGATGGCGCTGACGACGATAGTGATGATACCTAGTGGTCCCATTGAGAGTAAGACATCGTCAGCCCATCCCATACTCATGCTCATAAATTGCTTTGTCACCTGCTCCCCAAATAAGGTGAGAAGCGGCGCGAGATCGCTGAAGAGGTTGTTTGAGAACTCATCGCCCTCAAATCCCTGATTATCGCTCGCTGAATGCATGATGGAATTTTTCCTATATCTCCCAGAGGTGGTTTCAGTTATGCAAGACACATGCTAGGGCTCAGTGGCCTTTTTAAGAGTTTTAGTCAGGAATCATGCTATGGCAGTTCGCCTCACAAATGAGGGGTTGGATCCAATTCAGGTAGCCTTGTGTAGCAATATGCAAATGCAAGCCGATCCTTTTCCTTCTTTCGCTATACCTAATGCAAGTGAAAGCCTTGCAACTCGTGTTGAATGTGCCTAAGCGCCTAGGCACTCCGACCTCTAAGTAACACGAACACGTCATTCCGCTTATACTTCTGCAGATCAGATAAGGTCCATACATGAGGTTTGACGCAGATACAAGACGGATTTCTGTAAAATAGTCCTAAGACAAAAGTAACTGCTATCTGGTCGACTAATTCACCACGAAAACTTGTGCCCAGTGACCTTCTCAGAAAACTCCCACAATTTCTCAGCCTCGCTACTCGAAACCGCGAGCGGGTTCGCCCCAATGCTGATCTGACAGTTGTCAAGATATGCTCCATAATTCTCGCTTCCCTGGTGAGTTTCACCGACGCCGTTAGCCAACTTGGGATCCAGCGCAGCGACAAGACTAGTTGAAGAACCCGCGCCCAGAGTCTTGGAAGTATAGACGCCTTTCTTACTCAATTCAGCAGCAGCATCCAAAGTATCTTGTGAAAAGCTCCTTGCCAATTCAGTCTGCATGACGCCGGGGTGAACACCAAGCGCCAATATACCGTATTTGTCAAACAGGCGCTTATTGGCTCCAATGCCAAAGAGGATGTTGGCAACCTTGCTACGATTGTAGCCGTCCAAGGGAAGATAAGTTGCTTCTTCGGTGTTTTTATAACCCCAGAGCTTGAACATCTCATAATGGAGCTGCTCTTCTTGGGGAAGATCCTTGTTCTTCTTGTCAAAGTTCATATCGCTCCAGCGCATGGATGAAGACATTGGGGATGCAGAGCTGACGTTGATAATCCGTACTGATCCTTTTGGCTTCCCTTCAGCCGCTTTGATAAGCTTGGGCATGATGAGGCAGGTGAGAAGCCAGTGACCGATGTGGTTTGTTGCAAGGTGTAGCTCAATGCCCTCCTTGGACAGAGTGCGCTCTTGTATGCCCATGATACCGGCACTGTTGATGATCAAGTCCATAGTGGGCACATCAGTCCAAGATAAAGCTTCCTTTGCTGCATTTTTGACCGACTCCTGGCTGGACAGGTCTACCTCTAAGAATCGGTAGTCAACGCCCGGGAAGTTGGCCTTGAGCTCATCGATGCTCTCTTGAGCTTTGGATGGGCTTCGGCCGGCAAGGATCAGATGTGCAGGAGATTGGGTGGACTTGAGATGGTTAGAATAGGCGAGGTCTTGGGGAGGAGATCACTTACAAATGCATGAGCAGTTGAGAATCCAATGCCGCCACGATTCACACCGGTTACGAGAATCGTTTTGCCACGGATGCCGTCAGCGAACGCTTTCGCAACGTCGATGGCTTCCGTATAGGGACCAAAATCGTGTGTTGTAGCAGCCATGTTAATAAGAGTGTTTCAAAGAGGAGTCGAAATGCAAGATTTGTGGGAGGATGAAGTAGTTGAATGTGATTGCTATGAATCTGTGTCTGGTTCTTCTACTATGTTTGAGGGCGAGCAACCTCCCCTTTTATGCTTGGGATAGTCCTCAAGATTGATCCCAAGTTTGAAGCCATTCCAATATCTACCAATAGAAGACTTACTACTCGATCTGGAAAGGTTACTATTCAATCGTCAGTTTGCTGTTAGATCGCCGTACAGCCATGACCCACCTTGGCCAATGGGAGACATGCTACCCGATTTGGCTAGAGGATCGAGCTATGGTTGGAGTCTGCTGTAACATGATCTCGGGAAGCTTAACGGATTTAACGGCATTACTCGAGTGGTTTTTGAATGTGTTGGCCTTAACTCCATAATCTTTTGATTACAGATCAACTAAACGCACTTGATCCCAGAGTATCTGGCCCGGTTTATCATGGATACCATTTAACCATGGAAACTGAGTCAAGTAACTTCGTGCTCCATCCCAGCTTGTTACACCAAGTACAGAAGCTGTCTCTCGTAATCGTGAAACGATCCATTCCTGATCCTCACCCTCCAAGACCGAAATCCCTCCCATAACTAAAAACCAGAAGATGAGCTCATCTTCTTCGTCGCCCATCTCCCCTCCTATTATATCTCTGACACATCCTGCCACAAGTCCCGGTTTGGCCATTCGATACTGATTGTTGGACCAGTAGACGGATAGCATAAATATGATTAATCCAAAATGATAGGCGGAGTAAATGTCGGATTTTTGCCTGGACTCATCTAAGGTTCGAAATTGGAGGAGACGGTAACATATCGATATGAGAAGTTCTTGGAACTCTAGAAGGTTAAGGGGCGGTTTGTCCATATACTTGTTCAACAGCCTACACGTTCCCATCGTGTCCAGGAAGACATCTTGCAGAGCTGGATCGAGTCGTTTGTGCTGAACAGAACATGCATCTGGGTCATGGTTCAAGTTAAATCCTCTAGACATCAAGACGTCTCGTATCCCATCCATACGATCTCGATAGAATAGTGGACGTCCACCCTGCTGCATACTGAACAGTATATCCGTTCTTTTGCGGGAACAACGTTAGGAAAGGTTCATAGTTGAGTCTTCATTTACTCACCTGCAAGCTTTGACCGCTACAGTGGTTTCTTCAATTTGATCAAGTCCCCCACGAAGGTCTACTATCTTCTTAAGACCCATCATATGCACCTCTGCTGCATAATACTGCCGAGCCACTTGCTCCTGATTGATAAGCGCCATGATGACCGTGAGTGTATGATCAGATAAGGCATCTTCACCCTCAAGCCTCTTCTTGACTTGGGCGAGCGTCTGAGATAGACATGAGATAGTATTTGGACAGCCGGAACCCCCACCTAGGAAGGTTTCGTTGGACGCTTGTATCAATACTAGGGAGCACTCGTAGGCTAGGGGCTTTGTAAACATTAAATAGGTACAATTGAAGTGTACTACTTACCATCGCGGTCGAGAAACATAATCTCGAGCCACTTGCATTTGTCCTCGTGAAGAGAGAATCCAAGTCGAACGGGATAGATAATGCCAGAGATCACGTTGAAAACTGAGGTACAAGAGCTAGTCAGTACCAGCTCGGACAAAGAGACAGATGGCAGGTATCGAGTACTCACAATCATGAATTGTTTTACTGGCAGTCTTGGTTACCGGGACAGGAAACGGAAAGGTAAGTAATGGGTCGCCGATAGGTCTGGTGATTCTGTTAATGTACCGTGGTTGAGGGGCCTGACTAAGCCTCGATGGTCGATGCAGCGTTTTTCCTGCATTCTTCCCTTTCATTACATGACGTCGCATAAGCTTTTTCGAGGTTCTGCTGGCATTTAAGCCGTCTACGAAGAAGAAATTCTGCTCCATCTGGGATTGTTATTGTGTAATCGTCAGGTTGTGGAAAATGATGACACCCGTGGTAAGCAGCTCCACATTCGCTGTACCGGTACATCTGCACAGTCAGCATAGTTCGAGGCCAATCAAGACTTCACATAAACGATTGAATTAATTGAGGATGGACCATTTTTTTAAGTCTCTACTCATAACTCATCTTCTCATTTTTTTCTACATACTCTACATATCAGGCATCGCCAACACGAGCCTCTCAAACAACTCCTCATCTCTCATAATACAGGCATAAGCTATCTACAGCTCTTCGCCTACTGCTCAACGGTACCACAAGGACCACCATGGGCGTGAGTGTGTGCGCTAGATCTCTTGAAGATCTGGGCACGGTCGGCGTCCCATCGTCGAGTGTTGTGGTTCACCTTGGGCAGACCCTTCCAGGACTTGGCGTACTTGGCAACAGAGTTGGCAATGGCCTGGGTGTTGACGAGGAAAGCCTCCTTGTTGAGGTTGTTGATGTCATCGCCGGCCTTGTGGTAGTTGATATCGTAAGCGACACCAGCCTCACCGCCGAACTTCTTGGCCTCCTCCTCAGTCTTGATCTCCTCGGCGCCGGTGAAGAGACCACCGGAGGGAATACCGTTCTCAATGAAAGCAGCGTAGTCAGAGCGACCGCTGAACTCGGAGGGAACGGATGCGAGACGCTTGGTCTTGAAGAAGCGCTCAAAGTCCTTCTCGATGGTGTCAGAGCCAGCAGGGCCGGTGAGGTTGAAAGCACTGCCATCACCATCGTAGATACCATAGACGTAGTTAGGGCTGGCAATCTAAAGTATACATGTAAGTAATTATTTTACAAATGAAATGTAAAAATCAACTTACCATATCAAAGTTGAGGTAGGCTCGGATCTTGGCAACCTCAGTTTCGGAGCTGTTGATAGACTTGATGTAGTGGTAAGATCCAAGAAGACCAAACTCCTCAGCACTCCAGAAACCAAAGCGAACAGCATTCTTGACGCGGTACTTGGTAAGAGCCTTGGCGACGTTCAGGATACCAATGATACCAGATCCGTCATCGTTGATACCAGGGCCAGCAGCCACGGAGTCAGAGTGTCCTCCAAGGACAAGAACGTTGTCGTGATCGCCCTCCTTGGTCTCAGCAATGACGTTGTAGGTGACGCGGTCCTCAGTGGTAGCATCGACCTTGATGTCGACCTCGACATCGCCAGCCTCGAGCTTAGCAAGGATAGCCTGACCATCCTCCTGGCTGATGCCGACAATAGGAGCGTAATCGGCAAAGGGCTCTCCGAGGGTACCAGACAGCTCTCCGGGGACATTGTTGTAGACGATGGCAGCTGTCGCTCCAGCGGCCTTGGCGTTGGTTGACTTCTGGGCGAAGGGGCATTCACCTCGCTGAATGAGGACGACCTTGCCGTCGGACTCGGCAGGGAAATCGCCAGCCTCACATCCAAGGTTGGCAACCTTGACGAGGGGTCCAGATGCCTCACCAGCAGGAGTGTAAGTCATGATGGAAGCCTCAATTTCATCTCCAGCGACCTTGAGGTCAGCAGTACCAGCAGAGTACAGCTCAGTGAAAGGCTGCTTGACCACATTGTAGTAGTTGAGCGACTTCAGGGTCTTGTAGAGGTAATCGACAGTGGCGTTGTGGCCAGCGCCGCCAAAGACACGGGTCTTGCCATCGGCATCTGCAAAGTCCTGGAGCTTCTGGGCACCGGCGATGAGATCCTTGATGTTGATGTCCTTCTGGAGCTTCAGCTCGTTGACCAGAGGCTTCTTGGAGCCAGCGGCGCTGGCAGCCACGGCAAAGAGGGGGAGGGAGAGAGTAGAGTATCTCATCTTGACCAAAGACACAAGATTAGACTACAACTATCAGAGAAGAGAGAGGAGTGAGGAGGCAAGATAAACGGAGCGCATGAAGTTGATATTTATACTTGATACTCTTACCAATCTATGTGCGGAGTTGCATGCTCGTTCGCCGTGCAACAAAGATCCAGTGTGATAGTCTCTGCACGGCACTTCTGCATTGCACAATAAACCATGCACCAATCACCATCAAAGTCAGACCACGGCGCGGACCCAAAAGAGGCAGTTCCAGGGATCACAGGGCGATCGAATCTTGGCGTCCGCACCTTTTCCCCGCAGGAACTGCCTCTTCCAGGAACTAGCGCCGACTCAAATCCCACGTCGTCTGGAACTTTTGGCGTATTCGCCAGTCTGGTCTATGTTGATAAGGGCAGGTCGCAAGGGGCCTGATTACTTGGCGGAGCCATAGAGATAGCTTAGAGCGGGACAAGATAGTCCTTTGCGCTACGTAAGTTCCTGAGCACTAAGCAATAAGCATCATTCTACGCTTATTCGTCGTGACGGCAGGGATCTTTGATATCAGTTCTCTATCTCGCCACCACAGCCACCACGCGATGAACTGATTGTTCTGCGCGGAAATGCTCCGGTGAAGCCTGTTTCCCCTCTTTTGATTGCTCAGCCTCGGTAGAAATACAGATTGTTACGGATAGATTTGGTCTTACCCATCGCGTTCTTGTCTCACCGGTTCTTTTGGCTTACGAGCATGGATAAATGAGGCTAAGCCTAAACGCCCATGGCTAAAGATAAGAACCATGTCATTGAATTGAGTTGTGCCACAATCAGGAAAACCACAATCGTTACCAGATTAGTCGTTGATTTCCGGGGCTGTGGCTAAAACGACGACGATCGTATGCTGCAAATAGCAGGTAGGTTTATTTCGATCGAGTGTTGCATTGCGTTCTCTCAACTGCACCTAACATAGTTTTGAGGAATGATCTACTAGTTCACTGACATAAACTGTAACCCAGCCTTGTGAGGCGAATTGTGTTTGTCAATTGATGCGACACTGCGGGAATACACACGAGATGGGAGAGGATCTGAGCATACCCTGTGCTGTAACCGAACGATGATCACGAATAACGGTGGCTAGAAAGCCTATTGGATTATCCCAGCTAGGATAGAGGCAATTCAAATGTCACTTATCTAAGATGGTGTCTAGTATCACTGGGAGGTAATCCGGTTCGCCGTGGCTGGGATCCAGTCTTCCTGTCAGACAGACGTTATGCAGCTTCATAGATCAATGAATGCTGACGAACCGTATTCTTGGCTACTTAAGGAAACTCAATTCACATCTCAACTACATTCGGTTTAGCTTGCTACGGCCTTGATTGCTTCGCTTACTCATGGAAGCATACAAAATCACCTAGCCATTCATTCGGATGTGGCGTTCCTATGTGCTATTTTGTATCCTTACCCTCGCGCTACCGCAGCCACAAAGGGGAGATTAGAGCCTTTGTATCTGGTACTATATGACCATCTTCTAGTTTAATTTCATATGTCACTTCACACTTTTTAGGTTTCGTCCTAAACAAAAAAAGGTTTCTTAGAACACATAGATCAGACTTATACTCGGCAGCTATTTTCCTGCACCTCAAGCCCAATATTAGAGCTCAGAAGTGATATACCATACCTTCTAATCGTATCACTACATTATCAAATAATCAGACCTTCGACTACCAGTTTGTCTGTCGAGTTGAGCAGATAACGGGATAGCTGCCTGGAGATTCTGCCGTCTTCGACCGCCTTGTGTAGAAGCCCAGGCAGTTATCTACAGTCTTACAATCCGTAAGCAGCATCATTATCTTCTTCATTTCAACATTCAAGATGAAATCTGAAAGCGAGGGCGATGGTCCAAGTGTTCATCTACCCATAGATGTCATTTTTATGATAATAGAATATTTGATTCCCGAGTCTGCAGGCCCCCGGCCTATCCTCCCAGCCCACCATGAAGCTACAAAATCGCTCCTCGCCTGTACAACAGTCTCTAGAACAATTTATCCCTTCGCATCAAAACTTGTCTGGCAAAATTGCATTTACATCGAATCAGAGAAAAGAACAGAAGCGTTTCATAGGTTCATCACTACAAAAAGTCATATCACCGGTCAAACACCATGGGAAGCTTACGGTCCGACGAGAATATTTCTTTGCCCATTCTCTTTTCCTACTGGTCCCGTAAGCCCAGTATTACTACCACAAGCAGATTTAATGAATCCAAGTATCCAGCATGGTTCTTTGAATGATCATCAGATGGAAGGGGTTGGTTTGGAGCCCACTCTTAGCAGTCCAACTGTCGAAGATTCGTCAAGCCCACCACCAGACGACACGAACCCGTTCCTCCTAGAGGATACAAACCTATCTGCACTAGACGGTATACAGCACGAGTCATCGATAGACCATATACAGCATGAATCCCCCTCTATCTACTCCCCGACTTCTCCACTTCCTATTTCTTCGCCTTTATCTCGTACTGCGCACTATTCGCCACGCTCGCCTGTATGGTCTCATTTACAAGACCTCTCGACAATTCAAATCATCAACAAGATTCTCATTACTCTTGCTCCAGTGCTCAAGATAATGATTGTGGATATGCCTCTGCGAAGCCTACACCCTCGAGATGATGACCAAGGAGTGCGCAAGCTTCTTAGACAGGGTTTTGAAGCCTTGGTCAACATTGAAGAGCTAGTTAGCATAAGTGATGAGCTCTACCTCGACACCGAAGAAGACTCCGACGAACCTCCGGTGTGGACGATGTGGCCGAAGCTTCGCCGTATGGCTCTGTACGATGTTCGAATCAATGAGAGGCTCTGGAGTGAAATAGCCTCATGCCCACAGCTAAAAATGCTCGTGTTGTCAAAACCAAACACATGGCCAGGAGGCCCACACAGAGAGAATATAAAGGAGCAGTGGTCGAAGGCAGCTGATTTCAAAGAATTTACGACAGCATTCGTGGACTGGTTCTATCGCGGGCCTAACTTTTGGCCGTTCGTTCCTCAGTGGCACGAATTAGATCCTCTGAACAAACTCTGTGTTCTAAAAGTGCCACTTTATCCGCCAGATGAGGAGGGCTATGATCGGCATGATCCTACGAGGTGGCCTACCCCTCCGGACTGGCTCACTCAGGCTTGGATCAGGGAGCGGGGCTTGAGTGGTACTCTATGGAGCGAGGTCAAGACGAGCAATACCTTCACGTCTACCAAGAAAGGCCAAACAACATGAACTAGCAAAGAGTTGGGTCTTGTAAATTGTTTACCGTTATGATATAGAAAGATGCCCTTGCTTGTCGGGAATTGTTTAATCATTTCACGTAGTATGGATACCATGCTTGTATAGATAGATAACAACCTGTAAAATCAGTTTCGGAATATACACATTCATGACGGGATATGATCACTATCCATCAAACACACCTCTTCTTTGTAGAAAGTTGCCACTTCTCCTTCCAGCTTAGGAAATATGAACTCTCATGTTGTCTCGAGTTTAGTGAGAACATATATTAATACAGGGGGTTTAGTGAAGTCAGCAACTTAGAAACTGTGCGCCTCGTAGCAGCTTCTCTGACAATTAAGTAGAATTCGCTGACAAAGTTGATGTCAGCACGTAAAACCCCGCATGGTAAGAGAAGCTCTTATCTTGTGTATAGCGTTTGTGAAGATCCGAAGAAAGGCGAAATGGTGGAGAAACCAGTTAAAAGACGAATGAGACTATTTAAAAACGTCTGCTTGGCCCAATTGAGAGTGTTTTTGGGGGCTGGTTTATAACCAACACATCTAATTTGCCATGGATTCTCCCCCCTGTTGTCTTATGCACCTGATAATGCGACCCTACCAATCGCGTTATTAGACAATGGCTCCTGTTTCTATTTCTTTTTTTAGTGCCGGTTAACCGCGAGCCTAGTTTTCAGGGTTGAGGTATAAAAGTGCTGACATGTCAATCGCCGTCTGACCTCAGGAAACTTCGCTCATTCTGATCTATCTAACAAAGCCTGACTAGAGCCTCTATAGACAGCATGGTGGAATGGCGATTCAAAACCGTTGGCAACATCATCACCGAAAAAAAGTTGCTCGGTACCAACGTCCCACCAGAATGGCAGATGTGGGAAGAGGCCTACTTCAGACGCGTGTCTGCAACACTTGCGGACGCCAATCATACCGCAACGCTCATCGAGGATGGATGCAACAATGGAGATTCAGAACAGTTGAACTGCACCAAAACATGCGGCAGCGCCGAGTACATGTTCAGATCCCCCCAGAATCTATGGAACTGCATGACTCTCTCGACTGTGGCTATGAAAGTAGTTCCAAATCCAACTAACGACACGGTCAACCGTGATAGCGAGAGTGAGATGAGGGACAAGTTCCATTTCGGGTCGTTACGCGATTTTCAATACCCGTTTGGAAAGGTTCGCGAATGCTTGTGGCAATCTTGCTCTGATTCCAAGTACGGGACATGCGTGCCAGATCTTGTGGACTATCAGTGTGACCTCATTAACCAGTTCACGGTCGAAAGGTTTGGCACCGTCCTTTCTAAAAGCTACTGTAGGAATGCAGATCCGGGTATCGATTCTGACTTGGTTGGGCAAGGAGTAAGTAACTTAATATTTCCTGCACCACAACCACAGTTTTCCGAATAAATGCTCTAACAATACTTGGATGAGTAGGTGCTCATAGCATACATCATCCAGCACTTTCTCGTCTTCTTTTTTGGTCTTTCTTTTGGTTTGACGTGCAAATGGACAAGAGAGAACATTTGGGCGCCCGTGGGCGAAATCTGGAGCAAAGGTAGCTCGTCAGCTTCTGGTGCCAGAAGCCAAAAAGCTCATGGGCTAGCCAAGTGGCTCATACAACTTCGCAGCCAGTTCCCCAGCGCGATAGTTTCGACCTTGGTCGACCTTCAAGAAGCGCAGGCTTTGTTCACTGCGACCATCTCCGTTGCCGCAATCATTGCGTTCCACGGCTATCTGGGCTTGGCCAACATTGTTTCCATATCTTCCTACGTCCTTAACAATGAGGTTGCTCTTGGAGTCATGATTATCGGCATGAGCCCCCTCTTCTTACTGCAAATCAGTCTTGACGCGTCAGGAAATGCATCCAAGTATACACTCGTCTTCGTCTTTCTCAACTGGTCTTTGATCCTACTTAAGCAGATTCTGCAAAAGACACAAGGAGCTTCTAAATTCGAAGCGCATCTGAAAGACTTATCATCTGTATCAGCATGTGGCGACAATCCCGGTGCCATGTCATACTGCATGAACTATGATATAACGACGGGTCTTATTTACACCAAGCACAGTCTCATTCTGATATATGTATTAATTGCCCTGCTTGCGGTATACTGGATAATAAGGTATGCAGCCGCTCTCGGCAGGGAATCGGCAGGGAACTATTCCCGAGGCACCGGCTCATACTGGGCACGCACCAAGTCGGGCGTCATTCGCCTGGCGCAAAGCCTCGATAGCTTCCCCCTTTTGAAGATCTTGGTTACCCTGATGGCAGTCTTGTCCGTCGTGGCAATGATTTTGGGCCTTACTGACCTATTTATGCTTCATCAAAAATTGCACATTCTATATACCCCTGAAGGTGGACTACCCTGGTCATTTGGACAGCTCACTGCTGTGGCAGTCTGGTTTCCAGTTGTCTTTAAATTCCTTTCCTATTGTGAGCTTTCCTCCCAATACCTTCCTTCACGTGTGCATGTACTGACTTGCTTTGAATAGGCGGAGTGGAAAACGGAGTCCAGGCACGTATCGACAAGGACGAATATGTCGTGTTGCGCCGCGCAACTACCTTTTCGGAATCTCAGGGCTCTGGAGAATCTGTGTCAGAGGGTGATTCCTTAATTAGACCTGTTGACACAAGTGGCTTAGACGCGATGGAGCTGATTCGAGGACGGGCCTCAATAGACGGCGCTTCTGGAGGCCGATTTATGAGACCGCGTCTGAGCTTAAACGCTGATGTCGAGACTCCATGAGGCATGTTTGTTTCGACTTGTTGGATTCATGTATGTCATTTTCAAGTTGGGATACCAGTTCGATGGCCACGCCGATAAAAACCTTACGTCACTTCACATCTTCTGACGAGCCATTCAAGCAACGATGCTCTGATATAACAGACAAAGACATAGTACGGACCTGCTTCGCAAGTTGTCTCCAGTCCTCTCAAGAGTAAGCTATCAATTCTTGCCATCGGCACATTGGTAGATTACTGAGCCCAGGTCACGGCAGCATCAAGAATATTGACTAGTCTAGCAGCCCGTAGCCGTCTACTAGTTCGAATAGCGAGATAAATAAACGGTGATATCAATACAGGTGAAGAATATCTGGTCAACTGGATATAGGTATGGGCATGACTGGCTGGTCATGGGGTAGTCTTCCATCGGAGGTTAGGGATACCCAAGCCTTCTATAGATAGAGAGTTCGATCGAAAGTACACGATTGACTTCATTCCTTCGGGTCTGGGAATCGACGATAAAAGCACAGTGATCTTTCTATTACCCTGAGTGAGACTTAGTCGAGCCGGACACTCAAGACTAATTGAAGCGTAGCCCTGCAGACAATCTGTTCTCTCGGAGCCTTCGCGGCGCCTTTGAAGCATTCTTGATCTTCATCATCACTCAGACTATTTGCGACAATATTTTGCTAAATTTCGTATAAATTTTCCCAGCCAAGACATTCTCGAACACCTAAAGTGCTCAATCACCAAGCGGGTAAGGATGAAGCACCTGTCCGTAGAAGAGCGACGCATCCTTGGAAGCCAAAAACACATAACTCGGGGCAATCTCACTCGGCTGTCCAACACGACCCAACTGCGAGTTCTTTCCGAAACCCTCCATCTGCTCTGCTGGTCGTGATGCCGGCTGGAGAGGAGTATGCACTGGTCCCGGAGCAACGGCGTTGACCCTGATGCCCTTGTTGACAAGCTGCTTGGATAGCGACTGGGTGAATGAGGTAATGGCGCCTTTTGTGGATGCGTAGTCGACCATGTGGGCTGTGCCTCGGAATGCGACTGTGGAGGTCGAGTTGATGATGCTGGACTCATTAGCTGGGCTTATATCCGTACAAGAGGAACACTTACGAGCCACCAGTCTCCATGTGTTGAAGAGCATATTTCGTCATAGCAAAGATCTGGAGGATATTGCTTCGGAAAGTACTCTCGACGTTGTCAAGGTCAATATCCTTGAAGTCTTCACACATGAACTGCTTCCCGGCGTTGTTGACTAGGACGTCGATCTTGCCATACTCATCAACGTGTTTTTGCACAGCTTGCTTGCACGTCTCGTTATCCATCAAGTTGCCTGCAAACAAAAGACATTTACGTCCTTCTTTCTCGACCATCTTCTTGGTATCTTCTGCATCCTCCTGTTCTTCTGGGAGGTAGACGATTGTCACGTCTGCGCCTTCACGGGCAAACAAGACAGCTACTGATCGACCAATTCCAGAGCTATGGGTGTTAGTCAGGTTTTGGCTGATGAATGGCTGTTGAGCTTACTCTCCGCCCGTAATGAGAGCTTTGGCGCCCTCGAGCTTGTTGGCGGCTCGGTACTCGTGGAACTCATTCTTGCCTTCAAGCTTGGTAGACTCGCTCGTCGGGTTCATAGCCTTTTCGGTTCTAAAGCAAGTAATCAGACCTCGAAGCATCAAATAAAGGTGAGCACGTGAGTATACCCTGGGAGCTTCTGAGCCTGCGCTTCAGGAACGGGCTTGAAAGAGCCGCTTTCTCCAGCTTGCGACATGTTGGCGTGAATGTGCGATTGGCAGAGGAGTATTGAAGGAAATCGAGTGCTCGTGAAATATTACGTCGAACGTAAATTTTTTGCAGTATTTAAGAAAGGTAGAGCATCGTGAGGGCACGTTAAAATTTATACCACCTGGTAATGATGTCAGTCTGCATCGAGACGATCCTGCAAGGTCGCGGGGTTGTTGGCGCATCATGATCGCATCACGATTTGGGGTACAGTACCTTCTGTGGCACATGTCAGCCCATTGCTTACTGCAACACTCACAACTTTGATGATATTTCTGCATATTCCCATTTCTTAAAGTCAACGGGTTAGTGTATTATTGATCAGTGTTTTGATCTCAGGTCATCTAAGGCCTGTAATTAACGACTGATCCAAATGTATCAGATTGTCCCCAAATGCCCTCTCTGAGACAAGACAGCTGCACAATCTGCGAATGGTCCACAAACAGATTCACGTCCGTCCCAAACTCCCTGATATACCAATTGAACACCTTTGGGTCAGCTGCCTCAAACATGACTTTTTCTTGTGGTAGTTCCCTCAAGATCTGCTGAATCACATCCGTCCTCCAGCTCTTGACGTTCTCAGTGATGCCCTCGCTCTCAATCATGATGCGCTCCACGCCAGCATCTATGAATCGCTTGCCCATGTGGATAATCTTGGACGGATCAGATGTTCCGAGCGATGAGAGCTCTGAGGCTTCTGTGTCGCCGCCCGCGCCGAATTGAATGCCGCATTCGGGCTTGGCGATGAGACCTTCCGCGTGGACCTTATCGACAATTCGAAGCCAGTCGTCCTGGGGAATGGATAGGAAGCCTGATGAGATTTCTATCACGTCGAAGCCGAGCTGCTTGCATTTCTTAAGGTATTGGTCAACGGCCCATGTTGGATCAGACTGTAGAAGAACATGCTCCATCCAGCCGCCCTAGTATTACAGTCAGCCAATGTCTCAAGATATCTTATGATGGAACTTACTGTAGACACGTAAACATTGTACTCATGAGCAAGGTTAATAAGCTCTTTTAACTTATCCTCTGGGAACAAAGAAAAGGAACCACCAGCAAACTTGAGCCCGTCTACATGGTGACCCATCCTTCAAGTGGTCAGTGACAGAACTTACCCAGGGTACTAGGCGACTCACGTTTCTAAGACATCCTGCAGATATCGCTTCCCCATTGCTGAATAATACGGTCCTCGAATCTCCGTAACACCAACCGATCGCGGCTTTGGTGGACGATTGTTATGACGAATGAACCCAAAGCCTTTCTCTTTATCTTCTAGAAGGGTGGGAGCAGGAGCTCTAAGTTGGCTGCATACTGAGAATGGCCGAACAGCGGCTTTAGGGATTGCGGTTGAAGCTCGCCATGCTGGGCGGGAGGCTCTAAGCAGGCTAGTATGTGACATTATGCAAAAATTAACAAGACAATCAGTTAAGAACTCGCTTTGTTTCGATGTTTTCGTCTCGTTTGTCTTCCCTTTATGTAGACAGTTGGCGGTTTCTTAAATGATATACTCGAGTGATATCATAGTGATGCACCTGTGAGATGCTCAGAACGCAACCGACACCCCGGATTTTGCGTCATAGGAGACATCTACCGAAGACAAATCATGCCATAAAGTTGCTGATTATCCAAGTGTCGTTGGTAAGGATTCCGGCTTTCACGTGGATGTCTATCCGGGTCGGAGTCCGGTATTCCGGCCGGTCGCCGCCCTGGTGGATACACCCGCGCCGGTGACACACCTGATATCCGCCGCCTAATCATCATGCGATACCTTCGAGCTATATATGTCAATCTTGAGTATTGTAAATGAATAAAAGAGTTGATTCATGGACGACGTAGCTTTTCGCTATGAAATAAAGCAAGTCAATACAATTTGTTGAACATGCATGACGGTCTACGATAATGAACAATATTAAAACGCCGTCCTAGTTCTGATCAAGCCTTCTATCGACCAGAAAAAATTACACCCCTATCCAAACACTTTACGCCTTCGCTGCTTCAAACTTTATCCGACAAAATACTAGAAAGCGAACGTCTATCCGGCGGCACGAAAGCCTCCTTGGCCTCAATACTCCACCAAACTTGAGGCGAGTAATAAACCAGCGGCAAATCCTCATACGCAAGATACGAGCTCGCCTTAGTAAACTCCTCAAAAGACACCGACCCTTTCTGTCCAGCCAACGCGATCTGAATCTGCTGCACCCAAAACATACCCTGCGTCAAACCCACCCGCGTAGAAATCTCCAACGCCGTTGACGAAGCCAGTGACGCATCGCCACTCTTTGTACTCGTAGCAGGAGACTTACTCTGTCCACATAGACGCTTGTAGAGAAAGCGAAGAAGGCTTGCGTGGCTTGCAACGTTAAGCTCATCCTCTGGCATGAGCTTTTCTTCGTCAATGAGCACTGCGGCGAAGAAATCTAGATCTTCGCGGGGTGGTAAATCTGAAGATGTCGTGGAGCGATGACTTATAGCATTGACCATCTGCGATCGAGCGAGTTCCATCCTCGCCTGTGAAGGCATGCCAAAGACATTTGGTAAAGCTTTCTTGTCAGGGTTTACAAAGCTCATCCGAGCTGGGATGCTTTCCCAGGTAGATGATGAGTAGTATTGACGCCACTCATCTCCCTTGATGTCAAAAAGTGATTTGAACGCTTCGAAGGTAAGAGCCGCGACGAATCCATCGAACTGGCTGCGCTTAGGAGAGGGTTCTACTTCGAGCGACCGGAGATAAGCGTGAATGATCTGAATCCAAAAGTACGCCTGTGTCTCCGAGTATGGGGGAATCGACGGATCAGAAGCGCGAAGGCGCATTGTAGACGACTGTAAAGCGTCAAGTGCTTGCTTCACGACACCTCCTCTTCTAAGTTTTGAGGAGAGGGTCTTTTGAACCACAGAAAATGCGAACCGCGGCAGGCGATCGCCATCGACCACACCGCGTTGCGGTTGCGAATGTCCATTGGAGGAGTTTGCTTGCGTAATTGTAGGAAGAGGCTGTAGGTCGGGAAGATGCCAATTCTCTCGAGCTTCTGGCGTAAAGAGAAAGTCCTTGGAGTAATAAGACCTCCACAGCCCAGAGTTCATGAGACTTGGTGTCAAAAGAAGAATATCCGCATACTCGCTTCGATCAGGGAATCTGTCTCGTTTATCGCTTGCTTGGTAATTGATAGAAGCGATCTGAATTTGATGAAGCCAGAATATTGTCATAGTTCTATGCAATCTTAGTTGACAGGGCATAGATGGGCGTTATGGGGGCACTTACTTGTGTGCAGTATTGCGAAACCTCTCCGGGTTCCCTTCGCGCAGTCGATTGAGGTGAGCCATAAACTCCTCAGCGCATTCCAACAGACCTAATCCTCTGGCAAAGCAATCGTGCATGACGAAAAAGCCTGCTCTGAGATGAGTGTAATGATCCCAGGATGGTAAACTTCCATCCATGAAAGACTCCCAGAAGCTTTGCGCATTAAGACTGTCGGCATTTGCCTTTCTGATCCGCCCAATGAGCTCCTCTTCGCTTGGACCCTTCTCCATCTTCGCTATCTCGGTCTTTGTGTCGGGTGCAGGCTTCTTTGTCTGCTGCAGAATCTGCCTTATCTCATCCATGGCAGGATGGAGCTGCTCGCCAGACGCCGCACTTAGGCCAGGGTGGTCCAAGATCCTAATATCAAGCTTTTCGGCATATGGTTGGATATCGGACTCAAGCCTAGCTTTTAGGTCTCTAATAACTTCGTCCCTTTTGTCTGGTGACAGAAGGTCTTGCTTGTTGAACAAGATAAACATGTGCTTCGCGCCATGTTCCAGCATCATCTCTGCAGCCATGCGGAGATACTCAAGAGAAAAGTCGATTCTTTCAGGATCTAGATCCTCACAGCTCTGAATGAAAATGACAAAGCGATCTTTGAGCATGTAATGTCGAACTAGTGGTCTGATCTTGTCGCATCCTATCCAAGGACTATTAGCAGAGCGTAGGCGATTGATGATGATCTTACCTCCAACATCCCAGAGAGTAACTTTGCCGCCATCGGGATACTCAAGAGTTTCGACATTAAACCCAATAGTCGGAATAGTCGTAACAATCTCTCCCAACTTTAACCTGTACAAAAACGTCGTTTTCCCACAGGCATCGTTTCCGAGCACAAGGCCAACATGTTCAGGGCCTCCAAAGAGCCAACGAGCAATCCCTGAACTTGTCAGCATTATCGAGTGTGTATCTAGTCAAGACTTACGCATGATGAGTGATGTATAAATGATTGAGTTGTAAGTTGCTCACAGAGAATGCTGGGTAATAAATAATAAATCGCTGCCTTCGACAAGTGGGGAGCTGAAGCTGAGGCTATACGTGGCTTCAAGAGTCTGCCTTATCCAGTTCAGCTTCTCAAAATAGCTGAGCGCTTACCAGACTACGCCAGCCCGTCAGACTCTAGGTCAAGCTCTGGTATGACTGAGGCGATGACTTTCTGTCTTGGCTTTTAGCAGAAGCATTTAAGCATAAAGTGATCAAAATACCAGGCAGCTTTTGCCAGCATTTCATAACAAGCATATCCGATACCTCACAACATGGCGCGTTAACCTCAGATTCAGTATTCAAGACGCCTTCTGCGCTCGATCTTGGGTATCTTATTTCCATCCTTAATCAACAGACCCAGCCAACGCAACAGCGCTAAACCGCAAATCCGCACCCTCACGCTCCAAGAACTTGAGCGCACCCAAGTGCAATCCCTTCGAGCTCAATACATCCTCATTCTCTTCCAAATCTCCTCGTCGAATAGGACCCTTTCGTCGTCCATCAAGCTCCCACAATCCACCGTCTGTTCCCTTGGCAAAACACACATAGTGCAGCTCGACGTCGTCCTCGGCAGCTGGCGCGGGTGTGTCGCCTTGGGTAGCAGCCTCCTTGTGGGCAGTCGCGAGATCGGGCGTTGTTTCGAGAACCTTTGCGCGGCCGCGGGGATCGAGAGGGGAGCTCTTCTTGATGAGGATGTCGAGGGTAGAGTCCTCCTCTGCCAATGTGTCAGCCAACCTATCCTCACAAACATGGTTCACCAAACATACCGATAAAGTTTCGTGCATTTCCGTTACTCACGGCATGCAACAAGCCCATAAGACCACAAGCGTTACGAATCGTCTGCGGCCACCACATCACAGGCTCCGTATCTCCCTTTCCCTTGTACTCATCGGTCAAGCTATCCTCGGCCATGCGGTGACTCTCGTAGACTGCGCTAACGGGGAATACGAGCAGCAGTGCCAGCGCAGGGCGGGGAATAAATGCGAGAAGGTCGGGGTCGGTCAGGGAGTAGACGTCGTGCATCTCGAGAGCGTCAGAGACACCGAGCTTGTGGATGAGCGTCGTCATGAGCTGGGGGTTGGCCTCGAGAGGGATGAACGCCGGTCGGCTGTCAGAAGGGTTAGGGTCCGTTGTTGAAGACATTTTGGGCTCTAGCGGTATCGTTGCGGTGCTGTTGGGGATCTCGAGACGTGTTGCTGGCTATTGTGAGTTTGAATGATGGATGACCGAGCTGGAAGAGCTGTGCCTGGAGCTGAAAGTAAAGCCCCACGTTTGGCGGGGCTTGCCTTTTACTGATGACGTCGCCTAAAAACATCTCAATTTAGGCCTCTGAGCTTTCATTCAAAATCACTAATAAATCAGGTATCACCTCTACCTTTGGATGGATAAAAATGTATAAAACACCACGAACTATTGCTGATCTCCATTACCCTTGTTAAAATCTGATAGAATGTCTCTTGAGCGATTTGCAAGCAAGATAAACGAAACAAAACATCGATCTGCATGATTGTCTGTAGGGTAACATCACAATCTCAACACAAGCTACCAAGCAATCTATCCATGACAATACCACATAAAATCACGCCTCAATTTAAAGTCAGCTTGTGGCTTCGCCAATCGCATCAGAGAAAAGAAACAAATATCAGCCTTGATTGCTGATCCCCTTGGAACTCTCCTAGCGGCTCGATCAGCGCTGCCATGCTGGCGCCTATTTTAGCCGATTGTCCGGCTCGACACCAAATCGTTAGTTTGGCTTGTCAACTGACACGCGTAACGTCGCGCGCAGAAACGGATTTATCCTGATTTAAAATAGACAAACGGGTTAGCTTGGTGGTGGCTTATCGTCCGGATTGTCTTCCGCCCAGAAAAAGCAACATCCTGAGCAATAACAACGCCTTATATAATATCTAGATGCATATAAACAAGTAATATGTGAAACATTAAGAAACAACACCAACCTCAAACTGTCACATTTAAAATATGATATCGCATCTCCGCAACGCAACCTCGTCAATTACACGTCCCGGACTATTTCGTCCCATCTTCAAAACCTCCATCCTACTAACAAGCAGCCTAATAGACCCGACCACAATCTGGCCCAAACACAAGCGGGGACACCGGTCTCCGCACTAGCCACGAGGTGATTGAGATCTACTGCTGCAATGTGACTTCACCAAATGGATCCCGAATTTATTAGTTCCGACGTGTAGCAAAAACACCAAGTTTTTGTTCGTGTTGCTGAGTCGGACAAAAAATGATAGGTTATATTATTGGTCATGGTCTTATTAGCCATGGTACAAGCACAAACACAAGCACAAGAAAGACACATGGCCACTCTCTCACACCAGTATCACCATGAAACTCAAAGCAGAAAGCGGCCCGTTCCAGCGTTTATGTAACACAACGTCGTGGCCATTTCTTCATTGCAATAGTAACAATAAAAACAGACCATTCTAACCTCGTCCAGGGAATATCCAATGACTCGGATGCCTACATTAATTGTCTGAGACGATACTACAATACTAATTCAGTCCTATCCATCGCTCGTCGCTTAACAAACAGCACCCTCAAGGATCCCTTGCTCCGAACCCACGCCTTTGAAACCCCGAACCCCGTCTCCTGATCTCTATTTTTCCTTTTTCCCTTTTCATCTCCTCTTTTCCAAGATTTTGACAGTTCCCAAGAGAGCGGATACCGGTAAAGAGTCTCGTTCGAGGATAGACCGTGCCGTCTCTCCACGTGGATTCGAAACATGACTCGGTAGGGTAAGCACATAAAAAACGGTCTCGTTGCATTCAGGCGAGTATCAGGTAATACTAACACTTGGCCGGGACTTCTAGTTTGAGAATCCTTTTCGTCGGTAGAACTCATGACCCCGGTCGAGGCCAACGGAACTCGGGTAATGGCCGCACCGTTTGAGCCTAGAAGATGGCGTCAGACGTTTGGATGCCCCTAGAATGGCAGTTCAAACAAGCCTCTTTTTGCCTCTTGTCAAGCCGAGAGCCAATGGTACTTGGTAAAAGCCTCTTTATTCACAGACAGCACAGCATCTGATCTCTCGTGGCACTCTTGTCTGCCATGTTTGCCCCTGAGTGAGATGTGGTCCCTGCATCAGCCTGTTCCAGGGAGAGGAATAGAGAGTTCAGGGGTGCTGCAAGTCAGACGCCCCCTGATCCTGGGGGTCAATCGGCCACTCTCCCGCAGTGCTACTTGACGATCCAATGGAAGGACTTGTTGGAGGGATTGTCTCACTGATAGGAATCGTATGTCTTGTCAAGATGCTTAAATGCACTGTAGTGAATGGCATTTTCATCATTCACAGCTGAAGCAAGGAGTCATTGTTAATCCCCTCATCAACTTGCTTGGCTTCATGTACAGTACAGGCTGTAATTCCGTGTGCACAGATAGATCGTGGCCTGTCACTCGCCGCTAGTACCTCTTATCCCTGACTCCTTTTTAGCCCGTCCTGTCCCTGTCGGGCCCTGTCCTGTGGATTCAACCCCCAACCGCACGGATCCTTCTCTTCTTGTCATGGCGCTTGCGTTCGTTCGTTCGCGTCATTATTAGTTTTACCACCCTACTCGGAATCCCTGCTGATAACCCAAGTGTCTGCCTCTTTTGGGCCAAGGATCTGGTCTGGGCTAGAAAGAAGGTTGCGCAGAATGGAAGATTCTCTAACCCGGGAAAGCAACTCGATAACTATCTCCCGCTCCCCTCTGTCAATCACCCATTAAAGTCTAAAGCCCAGAGACATACCCATTCTTTTTGGCTTGTTCTAGCCCAATCAGCACTGTTTTAACGTCTCACGTCGTGACGTTTGTCTCTCCCTTCTTCTGTACTAAAAAGAACGGCCACACCCAGTTTCCTTCTTCTTTCCCCTCCTACTTACGCGTGCTTTTCTTATCTAAAGCCGGAATGCTCACGGCGGGTCTTCTATGGCCTCAAACTAATTACTCTTAATTGCCTAGCTGTCCTGTCGAGAGATCAAGTCGGTATTATATCGCGAACCTTTGTCTTGTCGCCAACCTGCCGCATGGCAGGTCGAGGGCGATCATCATGGGCTTCTTCAGCAGCCTTTTTGCACGCAAGTCGAATACGAACCGTGCTTCGCTCAAGGGTCAAGCGTACAATTCGACTGTAGCTTCGATTCCTCCAATTCAAGGTGCATAGCGGAACAATATCTTTCTGGTATCATTCACCTAACATATACAGGAACATACCCAGTCGCTGGAAATGGACCCAACGTCTTGGACCAGCTGCAGCGAGCAGCTAGAAAACGCAGCCAAGCCCAGCTGTCAATGGTATCACAAGAAGTCGACATTGACCCTGCCGCGCCACCTCCTCTAGTCCCTCGTTTCCGAGGCTTCTCCCCCTCACGACCAACAACAGCCCCAAACCAAGCCAACAGCTTATCATCACGACCTCGCTCTATCTCTCGCAGCATTCGAAGCTCCAATTCAGCCTGGAGTGTCCCTGAAAGGCCCGCTCGAGGCCGTGCCGAGAGACTACCGCCAGTGCCGTCTATTCCGACTCACCACCGTCGCGAAAGCTCAGCCGATTCATCCCAGGACAAGCGCAATTCGTTTATCGATGTTCTCGATGCTCAGGGAGAATTCAAGCCTTCAAACTTTCGGTCGCGCGTGGCAGCGTCTGGCGCACGAGAATATGGGGAAGACGTTGCCGAGCGGAACTTGGGCGAGAATGGTGTAAACCTTAATAGCGCCGCCGCCAAAGCCTTCTACCGCCTCTCTGGTAGTGGCCGTCTCGCCATACAAGCTAACGAGGGTCAATCGTACGAGTATGAGGAGGACGATGATGATGATTGCGCACCAGCTCCGGGGGTTCCTCACGGCGATTTGGGGACAATAAGGGAGGCTTGGTCTAGACCGACTAGTTCATCGGCGTGGAGGTCATTTTCTGGGCCAATTGGTAGTGACATGTTACGATCAAGCAAGTCTCATCTCCGCGATAGACGGCCGGAGCCATCCCAATCGAGTCTCAACCCAGGAACGACATCAATGCGAGATCGAAGAAGATCATTCAACGCATTCGCATCTCCACCACCAGAGCCCGAACGTCGCAAACCCAGACCTCTCAGTCTACATCCATCGCTGACAAACTTCTCTTCTATCACGCCTTCATCACCACCGCCGGTACAACGGTCTCGCCCTAAAACGAGCGAGGGCCGAAGTCGAGGACGAAGTTTTGGTCGCGTGGAAATAGAACCTATCGTCGATGAGGCCTTTGAGGATTTTGATGAGCCAGCACCATGTCCGGCTGTCCCGGCGCGGTTCAAACAGCCCGAGCAACGGACGAGCACCTATCTCGAACCAAATTACCGCTATGATACTCGTCATGATACAAACTATACACGCCCCGAATCATTTCATGGAGCATCGGCTCTCTCATCTTATTCACGCAGCGAAATCTCTCAACCTTCGCGCCCGTCGAGCTCTTCATCTATCGACAAGCCCTTCCCCAAATCTCGCTCCCTGGCCGGTGCTGCTCTCCGCAACCAGCGCCTTGACGATATTAATGAACACATTCCAGTGCGGACATCATCTCTGACTGGCAAGTCACAGCCATGCGTCACACCAACGACTATGTCTTCTGGCTTCTCGAGTAATCAGTACCCCAGATCCATCGGCCATCATACACCAAGCACCTCCATTGATGCATCTCTTCCACCATCAATTAAGATGCGCCCCGAGCATGAGCAGAGCAATGTAGTAAACCAAAACAGCTATTTTAATCCAGCCGATGACGATTTCTCGGCTGATACACTCGTACCTTCACGCATGGACATTGAGCGAGACCTCGGCCATCCCATGAACGGTGGCCTCGAACTAGACTTATACGTCTCCGATGCAAGCGAAGACTCAATAGACTCCTTTGTCGCATGGAAAGAAAAGCGACGTGATGGAGAAGGGCTCCTGATGAAGGACAACTACGGCATGGCTGGTGATGGTCTTCCTGGTCTTTTTGAGCCTCTGCCTATTCTCAAGGCCCCCGCCGAACCTACCCCCATCCCTAAGGTCCCTTCTGAGCCGGTCGTTTCCAAGCGACCCAAGACTCCTAAGAGTCCCAAGAGCCCTCGACGACCTAGCACCCGAAGCAACAGATCCACGCCCCGAAGATCGCGTCACCAACCTTCCCTACAAAGCCGAAGCCGCACTAATACCCCACGCCGCACTCGCCGAGGCTCCTCATCCGACGAGCAAGACTCCGACTCATTTTGGGAAAACGACATCCCTCCGGGTCCCGGCTTTGTCTCCCTAGCTGATCTCGGCATCGACCTACGCCAACTAGGTCTAGACCAATATGGTCTCACCGAAGCAGACGACGCAAAAGTGGACATCCAAACGGCCATCAAGCTCCGCAAAGCAATGAAGCACCGAGACCGACGGCGCCGAGAGGAAGACGAGGCGTGCGCGGCAGATACAGAGGACTAATGAATGAGATATGAATGAGCACATGGAGTTTTAGGATTGATACACGATGATACTTGACGATTTTCCGTCGGATTTTCTTTTGTATAATGAATTTGGGGGCGTATGAGATTATGGTATGGTTGTATAGCAGCATTATCGGGTTCATGGGATGGAGATGCCTTATACGACGGATTATAGCATAATGAAGGATACCAATGCGCGTCTTCACTTCAATACCAGCCTATCTTTGCAGTTCACTACGTCGCGTCTCCAAGTCCACGCTATTTCACCTCCTCAGCTGTGAGTATAAAAGCAAGTGGAAGTTGACATTTATGAATGCTTAGCAGACATGGCATATAAAGCCATTTGCCGTCGACCCCTGTCCTTGTCCCTATTTATAATTGCTGATCTAAGATCTGGCAACGTTGAGATTCCTTCCCTTCGAACCCATACATATAACCAAGCGAGAGCTGCCAATTGTAGGTATTTACCCAACCGAAGATTATTCCTGCATGGCTATTGTATTCCATAAGACCGATTGCCAGAGTGTCGGATCGCCCCTCAAATGTCAAAATTACAGTTTTCCCTGGCCTGCATCTTGCTTTCTGGTTGGTCAAGTTTCAGGCTGGCATGCAAACGCTATTCTCATGATAGTTACACATCCCTCCATCCACAACCTCACTTACAACCACAATACAAACCAGCCTCCTGACGATAAAGAACTGACTTAAACGAAAAGAAAAAAAAAGTATGTCAAGGTAATCGCTCCTGCCTTTCTTTCCCTCCCCCCATTCGTAAATGATGTCATCCCGCGGCTCCCGCGTTTTCCCGCTTCCCAGTCAGGCAATCTTCCCAAAAAGGCAAGTTTTCAACTCAACACCATGAAAAGATGACCAGAAAACGAAAATGTCTTGAAAACATGGTACAAAAGGACGCAAAAATAGCAAAAAAATGGTCATTTGCCCCGTACTGGAATCGAACCAGTGATCTTCGCATTACGAGTGCGACGCCTTACCACTTGGCCAAGAGGGCTAGTTGCTTTATTGAACGTCTGGCGAGTATGCTGAGTCTATGAATGCTTGAGCGCATGGCAACGTTAGGCCACAGGAATGCTGTCTGCTCTCCTCGTTACCTGTTATCGTGACATTTGTCTGAAGTCCCGACTCAGAAAGCCCGTCGGCTTCTGCCCGTCCAGATACTCCAGCCCTGCTTCCGACACCATTGTCGGTTCTGACGTATAAGTTAATAACTTCCGCTTTGTAACGAGCCGTGGACGTTCCTAAGGAATCTGTTCAGACCAAACACCTCTCTTACTGTGTCGTTGTTGATTTGTTCAACTGAAATTAGTGGCATATGAAAGTCTCTGACTTAGAAGCCTTGATGGCAGCGAGGCGTCGGGTGATTCCATCAATGAGCCGCTGGTTAATCCAGGGCTGGAGATCGTTCTTTTTCCCGCTCTGTGACACCTTCGACGTCGCAAACATGTATATGAGCATCCTTGGACGAGTAGCGGCTCTGGCGTTCTCTATAGTTTTTCCTTCCCATTCTTTTGTCGGTCAGAACCTCTTACTTAAGGCACCCTTCACGTTAGCAGCTCTCTCATATTTCTTATCAGCCTTGGTTCTATAAAAGACCCGGCGATGAGGAGCAGAGATTCTTTTATTTATGTAGTGTCACGAGCAGGTGTAAAGCTAGGCTGGCGAGTCTTATCGTTCCGCTCGTCGACGATAGTAAGGTACGCCCAACGTGGCCAGAGGGAACGGGCCAATGGATCTCCAACACCTTCTCTTGCTTCATGAGTTCCGACATCTAAGAATCTCCAGAGGAAGTTCGAGCTTGTATTCACATGTTCTTCTCCTTGAACCGCTCGAATAGCTCGATCTGGTACCCGCGAGGAGCCGCGATAATCTTTTGGTCCTTCCCACGAGGATGAGTCGAGTAAGAGGCTGCTTGTCAGGTTAATAGTCCATCTGCGGCTCTGCTCCTTGCTATGCATACCGGTGACTAAAAATAACAAGATCATAAACTCATCCTAAAGAAATGAAGATCTCTTCTAAGTACTTAGAGCAGTTCATAAATGACTCTTGCCTAAGCTTAGCATATTCTACTAAACTTATGAAGCCGTTTCAAAAGAAACAGCGCTGGATGAAGTCATAATTCTCTCCAATCTTCGAAGACTTGGGTTAACAAGCCAGCCTTTTGAATCCTGGGTGTCAAAGTTGACCGACCAGTGGTATCATTTACTGACGTCGATATCCTGGCTATACCTGCTTCGTCGACTACGGTTCATTCTTTGCAAGAGTGGTCAGTATGAGCAAACCATATTGTATTTCGATATCTGTGTTTGCTTCTGAGGTCGTTAACAATGATCTCATTGCTCTGCATCGCTAATCGCAATTGGGTTGCAAGAAACTCTGTTCGCGAAGGTAGAACGCGCTGGGCAGGCAAACAAAGTCGCTCATCAACGACCGTCTTCCAGTCATGGACATTAGTCGGGTCTGTAGCAATAATTTCGATGTCAGTAGATCCGGATGCATTTTGACAAGATACTTACGGTCCAGGAATCTAGCAATCCTCGCCAGTCTTCTTCCATGATCGCCACGCAAGTAAAGTGCTGATGATGTGCAAGGGAAGCTACCAAGAATACACCAGGGCACCAAGAAATCCAACTTCATCAATGAATCATTGAACAGTGGAATTGAAATGCGTATGTATGAATTTAGATCCCATGACATGACATACTACTTCAAATATTAGTTCACATGTCATTCCTGACTCTTTAGGCCAAGGTCCCCATCAAAGCAATCATTCCATAAAGAAAGGATGATGTCTTCTAAAACTTTAGAGTACTTTCTAGAAAGTTTTTACCTAAACTCATAACCTCTTCATCTAAACTTAGGATATTCTCATCCTAATATTCTACCAAGCGAATCAATCGCACGAGGAAACATAGGTGAAAAGTCTAAATAGCCGTTCCGTGGTCACCCTGCTCAATCTCCTCCGCCCCAAGCTTACAATCACACCCCAAGGCCTTCTTTGCTGCTGCAAAGTCATCCCCGAATGCCTTGATCATCTCCAATGCCTGCTTTGCGACAGCAACTTTGGCGTATCGTCCGCTCTTGGACGTACTGTGTGCGACGACCTGTTGATGTACCATGAAAACAGCCACTACATCACTCTCTTTCAGAGCGGCCATGCCCTTTTCAGCACCACATGGTACAGCCTCGGCGCTGATGCGCCAGTTTGCACAGCCAAGGTCCTGCTGCATCTTCTTGGAAAGGAAAGTGACGGGATGCTTGTTCGCAAAGGTATCGTAGAGAGCCATATCCTCAAAGTACGGCTTGACAAACTTGGTGAAGAAGTTTTCGACGATCGAGTAATCGTACTTGGAGTCCACAAACATGGCCCCAATTAGAGCCTCGATTGAGTCCGCATAGGCCTTGGGCGGTGCAGATGCCTTGAGCCAAAAGTTCTTGCGCATCGGGACCCCTTCTGCCTCAGCTTCTTTACGAGCATCCTCCTCTGCTATCTCAAGTTCAGCGACATAGTCGTGGATCTGGCCAATCATGGATGAGGTCGTGAAGAGTAGATGCTTATGTAGACCCAGCTTGACGCAGAGACAACCCAGAAACTGATTGGAAACCATGGCCATTTTGTGTTCCGTCAGCCATTGAGGGTCAGCATGGGGGAACTGACGATAGAGGTAATCAACGATGGCCATATCTAGCAAGGCATCGCCTAGAAATTCGAGGCGCTGATAGTTTGGCACAGATTCATAAGGCCAGGAGGGATGCTTGAACGCACTTTGAGCAAGTGGCGCAGACTTGAAGAAGTATCCAGTGACATCTGCTATCTTCTTTACCAGGTTGCGTTGGCCGGTATTGCCCTTGGTTTTCTGCCATGCAGGAACTTTGAAGGAGGAGAAATAATCGTCAAAAGCCTCCATCCTGTGGTTCTTTGCTTTAACCATCCGTGTCACGGCTTTGACGGCCATATTCATCTTGTCGTCTTTACTCGAGAGATATGCAGCCCCAATGAGAGCTTCGCACACGTCAGCGATGGTCTTGTCGGCCAAGTTGTGTCGGATAGTGGTTTTGGGCGCCTTTCCCTTCTTCAGCGGGAGGTCGGGGTACCAGGTTCGTCGGTTAAAGGCTTTGGATCGGATATACTCTTGTAGTTGACGATCGACGGCATGGTTGAAGAGGTTCTGGTTGCAGATGAGAATCATCCGCTCAACATGGTATTTGCACTCATCCCCATCAGGCATGAGAGTAAAGATCGAGATAGTAGTGGCCATCTTCAGGAAACAATCACCCAGAAACTCCAATCGTTCATAGTTATCGCCCATGCCAGGTTGGAAGTTGATTTGTTCTTTGTCGTGTTCTTCGGAGTTGTCACTGTCTTTTGTCATAGCTTCTAGCGCCAGGGTCGGTGGGATGGTGAGGCCCAGAAGATCGCACGCATCCAAGGCAATTAGAGCGGAATCGATCCTGTGAATGATTGCTGGGAATGTCAAAGCAATGTAGACAACATCTATAGGTAACTGGATATGTTAGAAACGTCTTGGGTCTGGACATCAACTTACGGGTGATACTTTGAGGGGCTCCAATATCACAAAGCAGTCTTTGTTGACCTCCTCGTCGACTTGGAACTCATCCAGCAGGTTTCGGCGAAGCGAGAGGAGTTCCGCCTTGACCACAGGCTGATCCTCTCGCCACTGGACCTTTTGACGAGAGTTTTGATAGAGACTATTGCTGTACTCCTTGATGGTTGGCTCCACAAGCCTGTAAGCTCGACTTCTTGACTCGGGGACACCTTCAGGCGTAGGATCGGAAGGTCTTTTCGACTCGTCAATGCCTTTGATGACAAGCTTGCGTCCTCCATCATATGGATCAGTGACAAGCTTGTTCATAAAGAACTCCTTGGGGGCATTTTCCCAGTCGAGAGTCTCGTTGTCTTTGACGAAATTGACAGTATCCCAGTCGATGTGTGATTGGGTTCCGGCCGAGGTAGGGTTGTCAGCAAAAGGAGCTAAAAGATACGGGAATTGATCGCAAGTGGCATCGTATTCTTTACTGAAAACGTCGGCAAAGACTCTGAGAGTGAATTGGGCTAGTCCATCAGTTTCCGTAGCATTTAGCTTGAGAGGCTCTTGAGAAGGGGTCAATTGCACGACAGAAGAACGTCCGTTGCCGAAGAATAGGGGAATCCCAGGCAGTTTTGGAAGTTGTTTCCGGGAGAGTAGAATTAATGACTTGCCCGGCCGGTCATCTCCAAGCGCAATCGTATAGTCAAGAGTAACGACTGTAGCGAAGAAGTCGGTCCATTCTCCGCGTGTTTCCCATACATTCGGTCTCAAACGCATGTTGTAATCAGCCTTTTTGTTCGAGCTGACCGCCAGACGAGCATTGCGCAAGATGTGGACCTTCTTGTGAAAGGTAGGCTGAAGATGTTCATCGACGTGTTTATCCTTGATCAATAACTTGCATGCTTCAAAAGCGGCAGAACATTTGGCCAGCAACCTGCTTCGCTGCGGGAAGCCTGACACTGAGTTGACAGGACAAGAGATTGGCAAAACGACGTCGGATACGAAACGCTTACCGCTCTTGTGGGTTTGGTAGTCAACTTTGCCGTAGTCATCAGCCAAGGAAGATGCTTGGGCAAATCTGGCTAGAACTTCAAGGCTGGAAGAGAAAGTGAGGCGTGCTCCCGTTGAGGGTATTTCGTGTACTTTTTGGCGCAACAATTCTTCTCGGATCTCAGCTGTAGCATCGATTGAGTCATTTTGTAGTTTTCGTTCTGCAGGGAGCGACAAGCAGAACTTTTGAAGAGCTGTTGCATCTCTTTCTGCTTGCTTCAAGCTGCGAAGTTGTCTCAAATTGCCGTCCTCCAGCATAGTGATGTATCGCGAGAATGCTTGCCTCGCACGCCCTTTGGATTGCAAGTACTGAATGACCGAACTGTAGAGATCAAAACGAATGACAAGGTCGCAGTCTGGAACATCGATGCCCTCTTCTGCGACTGGCGTAGCAAAGAGACAATTAACATCGCCTCGCTTGAACTTTTGGAGAGTCAAGACTTGATCTCGAAAGGACATATTGCCGAGATTCGCGGTTGTCGATTGACAGCCGACCTATAGTGGTTAACTTTTGTAACAAGTGGTAGGCTTCGACTTACCATGTATGAAGCCGTCATTCCCGGAATTCTCATGGATATCTGTTCATAAAGGTCCGAGAGTAGGCAAGCAGTATATCTTTTTTCTACGAACACGATACAACGCTTCGTGCCGTCAATCATGAAAGCATGCAGCAAGATTTCATGTAGACTTTTTACCTTGGAAGAAAGCAACTGGGACGAAGGTTCGATCGTACCAAATTGATGAGCCTTGACAATTGTCTGTACACGCCGGACCGCCTCTGTTGCTTGATCTGCTTTGACGGGTGCAAAATCTCCTGAGTATTCGCGATCGGTCCTGGCTGCAAGCCTTGCCGTTTCAGTATCGGTGATCAAAAGTTGCCAATACCTGTCCGCGCACCATGGACCGAGCGACGATGAAGCCTCTTTGGTGAACCCAAGTAATGCCTTGAAATGCTCATTTCGAGATATTTGTGTAGAGATCAAATCCCATAGCTGTGTCTTTGTGTCCTCTGGAAACTCAAGTGGACTGTAGTCTACTGTCTCTTCGACTTGCTTCTGACGAGCCATTGATTCTATCAGCACCTCATCAGAAACGGTCGTGATCTCGCTGTCAAGAGCTCGTTCAAGCTCCAGCGCAGTTTCTTTCACGTCCCTTGTCTTGGAATCCACAGGTGAAGCAGTCATGCCGAGAATACGCGGCCGCTCACCTCGATGAGCAAAGTAGTGACTTTTCATGACTCGAGCATATGGATGCGCTCCTTTGGCATGGTGGGCCTCGTCGAAGATGAGGAGGTTGATTCGGGACATGGTGATGAAGCCGCTGTTGAGACATTCCAGAAGAATCTGCGCCGTACAGACCACGACCATGTTTTCGCTGAATTGCTTATCCCAGTATGCCTTGTTCTTCGCTAGGCCGGTTGTGTTTCCCGTGAACTTTGCGACCGGGTGCTCTCCGAGGTTACAATCGATGACAGCATGTTGTTGAACACAGAGAGCTACTTTTTCGACCAAAAAGAAGGCGACTTTCTTCGCATTACCGGTAGCTCGTGCTTCTACCTCTTTCTCGAGATAATGTCGAAGTAGCAGCGCAGAGATGAGGGTCTTGCCAGAACCTGTCAAAGTAAGCATGTTGTCAATGAGCTAGAGGTAGAAATACCTGTAGGCAAGACCACAATAGTGTTTTTCTCTTTAGCCTGTTCGAACAGCTCTATCTGGTATTCGCGGGGGGTTGCAATGATCTTTCGGTTCTCACTCGCGTGGATGAGCTGGGTAAGAGACTGCTTGTCAGGGTCGTTGAGGGTGACGATGGCGCTTTTTGCTGCCTCTCGCTGGGTCTTTGCAATCCATGCTTGTAATACGGCATGATCTCGAAGTTTCTTTTCCGTTATTTTGCGTGGCTTCGAAGGGTTGACGGTCAGTCGATATTGATCATCGTCGTCATCAGTGTCGATGTATTCAGGCTCGGCAGGCTCTGTCACCTGGCCTTCACGCGGTGCTTCTGGTACTTCTTCAATCTTGAAATTGCTCTCCGGGTGATCTGTTGGTTTGTCATGGTTCCGAAGAGAACTTCCAGGCACAGTCGTCACCGGCTTGGGCCTTGTTGGCAACGCGGTCACGGCTTCTGAAGCCATGTTGAGACCTCAGATTTCTTCGAGACGAGGTAATCGGATGCCGTGGAAAGAAGAAGTTATAGAGAGCGGGAACTTTTGCAGGCGATAGATCAAAGTCGACAAGGTTAAGGTGAAGGACGCAATCACCTTACGGATGGTTGCATTAGTGCGACGGCATGACCCCTGGAGGCACTGCCAACCGTATCTGCCTGCCACCTGTAATTGTTTGCCTACAACAAGTCCTTGGTCTCCGGAGAGTAAAGGTTAAATAACTACCTTTCACAAACAAATAGCGAATATGAGGGTCGTGCAAGTATGGAACCGAAATCTGCTGTGACGAGGGCTCTGACATTGTGGCATACACCCATCGTGCAGGGACAGCCGTGTTACTCTTCTACGTCGTTGATACATCTTTTCCAGATCATCAATCTCACTCCTATAGAGGGTGATATTGCCACTCATGTCGGTCAACACTGACGATACATTCATCCCTGATCCAGCCGAAGCGGCTGCTAGCAACTCAAAGGTCCTCGAGCACTGAATATTCGATCTTGACCACCTCCCCGACGACGAAGACGATGGAGCTGCCGTCAATTCTGGAGGTTGATATAGAATAGCAGCTAGTAGAAATAACTCACGTCTATCCGAAACTCTTTTCTAAACGCTATTACAAAAGTCAGCGTCGACCACTCAATTTGGAAGACTACTTGCACCTCAGGCAAAGAGGACCTGAGCTGGGGCGTGATTGGGATGCTATTCGGGGTGCCAACCATTCGACTACTAATCAGAAGAGGCTCAACCCTGAAAAGGTATCGCGGCGATATCAATTGCTCACCGCCACCCTGAAACAACATGCTTTACATAGATGTCCTTCCAATATCCCCCCCATACCCTGGAAACCGTGGACGAGTGTGCCTTGTCGCTTCTACGTTTGACCGACGGATTGCTAGTGCAAAGAGCTATGATACGTTACTTGGTTCTCGTGTTTGTTGGTTTTGAACAAATTGGAGAAAGTTAGGCAAACGACCCAAAGTTTAAAGTAGTTCAGGTAATCCATGCCTAAAATCATTATAATTTACCTTAAAACTTAGGAGATATCCTGTTTGTTGTAGGGCCCCTATCCCAACTGGGGCTCAAACACTGATCCTTCCCCGTGTCTTGGGAACTTGACAATCTAACAGGCGTTGATGATACCTTCGCTTTGGCAACTGATTGGACCTCGTCATTGCCGCTTGCTTCAATCCTAGCTCTGCTTGCGAGTCCGCCTTGATCATTGAACATGGATCGATTCTATCTATATGATCTTTGAACTTAACCTGTGTAGTATAGAGCTTGTTCTTGGTGCTGTCGGTATGTGCTGCAAGGTCATTGGACTTGACAGCTGGCTTACCTTCATGGCTTTCTTTATCGGTGATAGTGCCGTTCTCTTGGCAATATTTCGGTTTCAAAGTTCTTGTGTGGATTCACCCGTTATCGAGTATCGTATGCATCAAAGTTCTGGTGGCGGTTTCGTACTTACTTCGGAGTAGTGATTTCGACTGCTTTAAGTCCATCCACAACAAGCCCGTGTTCAATCTCGAAATCTTCGCTGAAATCGGCGAGCTGTATCCTCGATCCGAGGGAAGTTCTTCGAGGCTGTTGGCGACTTGTTGCGTGTCATCGTCGACAAACAGACAGATGAAGCTTGCTCGGGCTTAGTTAACAGGACACCGGCTTTCTCGAGGATCGTCTCCATGTCTTTCGATTTTCCGAGGTGCTTCATAAGGTCGGGATGCCGGCCTTGTCCGTTTTCCGACGTTTCTGGTGTGCTTCGCTACCTAAGAGGGTGTTGGACTACCGCCCGGCGGATACGACGTTTGTAGTTCGTCAACTGGGCAGATGTCGCATTTTTGGATATCCGACATCAATGGTCATCAGCTTGAAACTGACACGTAGGCGGTTGGGCTATGGCTTTGTCAAAGCCCTCTCGTCAGTAAGGACGTTAGTAGCCAGGGTATTTGACACAGTTACCAGTTGCTAAAGCTGGCCCTCCGCGCCGAGGGCACGGGAATCCCCAAAGATGCCAGAAACGTCGGTAGTTCCTCCAACGCGAGGTGGTATTGGGGACTGGTATTATTCGCTGCAGTAGTTCGAGCAGCTTCATGCTCATCGTAGCGGTTGTTCTGCATTGGGCTTGGATTCTCTCGTACCGGAATGTCAGGGCGGCAAGACTGGCGACAAGATCATGTGCAAGATTGGGATGAAGACTGATGGCCCCGTGAGTACCTTGACGCATCATCGCTTGCGCTTCGTAGACCACTGATTTTCTGGAGCGGTGTGGTCGATCGAGCGTCCGGATTCAGGGAAGCGTTACCGATGGATGTCGAGATCATCGTAACATTTCAATGGACGGGGTAAAGTAACAAATGATTCGGCAATAGGTTTCAGGATAAATAACGATTAAGGCAATCTCCAGTAAGATTAGAGAGAGCATCACCACCCATGTTGGTCGAAGTGGTAGGTTAGGTAGTGAGCAGTCGCAGGTCACAGCGGAGTTTTAGGAAAGAAGCACTACAAAAACATGCCGTCCCATGGAGTCATATAGATGATCACTCGGAATTAGGCTATAGATGACAGTAGATTGAGGCACAGAGTAATACAATTTGACAATGATTGCCTACAAACTACTTGATAGGTACGCTGTTGAAATCCATGCCCTAACCTTTGGGTCTATAGTACCTAACATAATAATATCCTCCCATCTGGGTATAGGTAACCGTTCCTTCCTTGTCTCCCAAGAGAACTCCGCGCTGTAGCCAAGCAAAAGGCAGAAATGCTCTGAGGCATTACATATAATATAATAACAAAACAATCATATCCCCCGAACTCCCATCCGCACACCGTCATCTATTTCCCTTCCACCCAATCAAGCTCATCCTATCGAGGAACGGGAGGTCGGTAGTAGCCCTCCGGCATGACCTGGGGCCTGCCTTCGGATATTACCGTCTCCTTAAAGGACCATTCTTGGCCATCGAATCCTTGAATCACCACTGGTTGAGTTGGTGCCTCTTCCTCGTCTCCTCCTGATCCCGCCGACCCTCTTGATCCCGCCGACCCTCTTGATCCCGCCGACCCTCTTGATCCTGCTGACCCTCTTGATCCTGCTGACCCTCCCGACTGACGAGGCTGGACCGAAGTCGCCCCAGAAGCTCGGATCCACTGGAGCAGACCCCCCTGGTGGTCGTAGCTCAATTCGAAGGACGTCCTCTTAGGGGAAGCTCCAAACTGCTCGACCATGGCGTCCCGCTGCTCAGGGCTCAAGCTCTCGAGAGGGTAATGACTTGCGGGGAGCTCAGGCGTTTGAACCTTTTGGGGAAGAGGAAGAAGAGCTCCTCCTACGGGAAGTACTTGAGCCTCTTGGGTAAGGGGAGGAGGGACTCCTCCGATGGGAGGTATTTGAGCCTCAAGACCGAGCGGCTGGTCCTGAGGGTAACGCTCCTGGAGATAGTCGTAAACTTGCTGATCGGTCAACTCATATCGGTCAGAGTCCATCGTATCGTTTATGGCCCCCTGAGGAATTTCCTCTTCCTCTTCCTCGACGGGAGGTACTTGGGCCTCAAGACCGTGCTGCTGGTTCATGTCCCCAGGCTCTTGGGGGTCGACCAACCTAGGGCTACCGGCCGTCTCGATACGCTGCTCAGGCCCCAGCGCTTCTTCAAAGAACGAACTCGCCATATGCTCCTGGAAGTAGCGTGGCTCGTCCGCCTCCATGGACTCTAGGTCCTGGGGGTGAGCGTCAAAGAGTGACTCCATGTCAAAGTAACCGTCTTCCATTCGAGACATGACGGCAAGTCGTAGAGTTATGACAGAAAAACAATGTCCTAAGACTGTTTGCTGATGTCGGATTAGTCAAACTCCAAGTGGTATGGTAAGGGTAGAGTGTAGAACTGACCAAGTCGAGTCAAGATGGGCACGTTTTTATATAGCACGTAGGCCAAAATGGTCGTAGTAAATGTGTTAAAGATAAGTTAATTTACCTCTTACTTGTTGGTAAAATAGAAGATCAAGGAAGAGGAGGTAAGGTACTGTTGTTTGTTATCGAACTAGAGTCTGGACGATGATTGGAACAACAGTGGTGAAGAAAAGAAAGGGACCATAGCAGGGGAGAAGGCCTCTACTTATAGGGATAGAAGTGAGGAACCTTTTTTTGACTTCGCAGCATTTGCCACGATCTCAGCAGCTGGGTGAGTTCACATGATTCGGCGCTATCATCTACTCGACACGGCCTTAATCAAGCGGCCAAGACCATACTGAGGGGTTGAACCTAAGTTACCCTTTTGTCTCTACTTTCTGCTACATGTTTTGCTTTGGGATGGGGCCGGTGGCTCCAAAGAGGCTTTAGATACATATTTGTCGTCCAGTATTGTTAGTAGTTCGAAGTCTTTACTACCCACACTATGCACGACAGCAGGCACAACTTAAGATATGGTTACAGAGAGCACGCCATCATGGTATTTTATGATTCTGGTATTTCAATAGTGAAATGGAATGTCTAAATTATCAATATCTCTGTAAATACATTGTCATACCAAAATATCCAGACAAGGTGGCCTACCCCGGATGGACTGAATATCCCACAACCCACCATTAATCAAGAGCGAAAACTATTTAAAAGAAGTCTGAGTCACCTTGCGATCCGTTTTATGCCATGCTTCTTCCCGAGTTCTATGTGGCTGCCACGCTGTGTCCTAGTGTTCTCCTTTTCACGCTGCAGACGCTTGGCCACCGTTAGTATCAAACCGTAATTCCGTTTTACCGAGCCAGACTATCAGAGTTTCGCTCTTTGGCTCTGCTAGGACAGACTAGATTGTCCTATCCAGGAGTGGTCCAATGATATTGGTCGGCCTGTCACCAACCTACTTGCACACGAGTTACGGCATTACGAACAACTTCGCTTATAGAATTTTGCTACCTCAGAACAGCTGTGACGTGGTAAACCTGCAGGGAGAGGCAGATTAATCTTTGAGTTCCTCGCAGTTGATGTCGTAATAGTCAAGTCGGGGAGGACCTCGATGGGGATGTCGATGACAGCACCGACAATGTCCGTTGTCCACCCCCTTGCATCGTCCAAACACTCGGCATACACTCGTTCATTTTCAAAGATACACACAATTTTGCAAGACTCGCGTGTAAAAATGTCCTCTATAGCATCTCTAATCCAGTTTAGATTGCCATGTTGGGATGGATATCAAGTTATCTGGACACCTGCCTCCCTGCCCGTGAAGCAGTAACGCGCTCCACACTACGTCACTGATGCATCGCAAGACTTCTACGGCCTCACCTCAACAGCGCACGCAAATCAAGAAGTGTATTTCTTCCTAACCTACTCATTAACAAACTCGAAGAGACTGACTCATTAGGAATGTTGACAGTAACATGTTATGTGTTGCGCCGATAAACACTTTCTCAGGCCTCCACCACTCCAGCCCCCTCACCTACCAAAACGGGTTTGAAAATTGCATAACAGCCATAAACGAGATATCAGTAGTTATACAACTGAGTAAAGCAATAGTTATACAGGGTATCTGAGCCAAGTTCCAAGCTCCCAACGCCATCCATACTCAAAGTCTTGATCATCCTCAGTCATGTCTTCCTTACATATCTACAAACGGCACAAAAGGGTCTCGTCCCTCAAACCTCTCCTGATCCAGGCGAAAACCATCCTGCACGTCAAAGTTTTCCTCAGTCTCCATGACCTGGTCGATTTGTCTTTTCGAGTGCACGGTGGTCTGTGGTGTGGCTGCTTGTGAAGCCACCTGTGACCGTGCACGCAGAATGTCTTCCCAACTCTGCAGCTTTCGCTTCGCGTCCTCGTCAAAGCAGCAGCAGAAGCGCTGAATACTGATAAACTGTACAGCTGTGACCATGTTCTTTCCGAATACGGCCATGATATACGCGGCGACGATGTTGGCCGCACGGTCATTTCCGGTCTCGCATGAGATAAGCACCTTGCCTCGGCGGAATGTGTTTGGATCCATGACAAGGTTGCCATCTTGATTTTTTCCCTGCGCTTGACTGTGATAGATGGCGAGAAGGTGGTCGTTGACAGCGCGGATGGTGGCAGGAAAGGTGCTGATAAGGTTGTCGTAGCTTTCAATGTCGACGTAATGTACAGCAAGTCCAAGAGCTTCCGCGGCCTTCTCGACGCTCGCGGGCTTCCTTGCTATACGCGCATCCTTGGCGACCACGATCATAGTAATGCCCTCCTTCTGAAGAAACTCGTGGTCTCTGACAACGCTGGTAGGACCGAGGTAAAGAAAGTCCAGCACTTGCTGAGCATCGCGGCGCTGCTCGTAAGACCAGTCAGTCGCTCGGTCAGTCGCGATCTGAGTGGCGTTCTGAGTAATGATTTCCACGTCGCGGGCAGTCAACTGGCTAGAGTCGACGTTCTCGTAAGAAGGCATCAGGCCAGGTACTGGCTCCGGTCCATAGAGGCTGTGAGAAGGGATGGGAATAAATGGCGGACTGGGCGCATGGCGAGTGTAGGGTGCAGAGGGCACTGCATTGTTGGCGATGGAGGGGTGATGGATTTCAGCCTCCATAGTGAGATCTCTTTGCGCGCAAGCGGAAAATGGGCGATCTGGAGACGTCTTGTGGTACTGGAGTACAGATATGGCAGTTAAAAGCTTCCTGGTAGCACAAAAGGCATGCCCTTGGCCAAAAGTTGAAGTTGGGGTTGTGAGATGTCAGCGTGAAAGATGCGAGTGAGAGTGGCTGGTCGTCTTTCTCTTGGTGAATTACCCGCGCAATGCAATCAGCCCTCCACCTTGTTAACAGGGGTTGAGCAAATGACGTTAGTGGGACACTCGGGAGCCTTACGGTCCCTGTCTAGCCTGTAATCTTGATTTCAGGGGTCTTTCGCTGGACTAGGAAATTTGATTGGAGGGTAAGCGACAAGGTTCGACTCCATCAGTGAATGCAAACGCCTGCCTAATATTCGTGAATGATGGATAACTGCATCTGCACTTCAAGCTTCATCAGCAAAGTTGGGACAACTGGAATCGAACCATAACAGAATTTCCAAAACTTAAGATGAACTACATCTGCACTCCAAGCTTCATCTGCATGAAGTCCACCATAATCAAAGTTGGGACAACTAACATCGTAGAAATAGAACTTCCAAAACTTAAAATGAGTCAATAACAAGGCCGAAGTGGGAGCAAAGTCCAAAAGTCAGCCCTTCGGACGAAACACAACAATCATCGGGGTGACCACCAACAAACATCATGGAACAAAAAGCAAACAGATGGGAGCAAAGTATCGTGGATCAAAGTTCGGACCCTTTTCTCCTATTCACTGTAGTCTGCAGTGTACAATTGTGGTGATACATTGGTTCTAAAATTACATGAGATATCCTTCTGCCGCATCTATACAGTCCCAAGCCAACGCCGTGTCATGACCTACTGTACACTCTACCCTAAACGATCAACCCGATCGTGGAGCAGATGCTGCTGCCGTTTCCTCGCCCTCGGGTGCCCTCCAGTCTGGCTCATCTCCAAAGGGCGTGTCGTCCGATCCCTGCTCCAAGTCCTCAATGTCACCCTCTCCCAATGCCTCATGCGATACCTGCCTCTTACTCGCGTCGCGTCGGAACCTGCGTCGCATAGCCTCCAGATCAGCTTCTGTAAAGTCTAATCTCTCCAGAGTTTCGATCAGCTTGGCCTCAACGAGCGAGCGAACGTGGAACGCGAGTTCCTGGTCGCGGAACATGCCGCTGTAACGGTACGACAGCCAGATATACTGGTTGATACCCTGGTGAAGCGACTCCAGTTTGTGAAGATATCCAGTCGCTGGACCTTGCCAGTTCTTCAGATCAATGTCCAGGTTCTCTAGAGGAATCTCCTTTATGTCAAGCAGATCGCCTTTGCCGTTATTGGCAATAACCTTGGCCAGTGCACGGAGAATAGGCCCCGCGTTCTCGGCATTGCGAGCCCTGGGTAGATGGCAGAGAGTAAGGCGATCATAGATGGTGAGTGGGATGTCCTGGATCGCGTCGGCAGTCTCGAGCTTTTCCGCACCGATACTGAGTCTGTAGTTCTTGCTCACTTGTGCTAACTCTCGAATGCGCATGAGAATGAATGACAGAGGCGTGCCCTTGGGGAAGTAGGCCGCAAAGCGCTCAATAGCAGAAGCCGGAGGGTACACATACGCCGCTTCAATATCATCAACATGGGTCTCAAAAGCTCGACGCACTCTTTGGAGATCCTGTTTATCCACGGTAGTCACGTAGCCAATCTTAGGTCCCTCTTCGACTACCTCATTTGTTTCTGCCTCCGTGGCGCTGCGAGCAGTGCGGTACCGGCCGGCTCGTCCTCCAATCTGCTTCATTTCGGGGTACGTGAGCAACCTGTTATTGGAGCCGTCGTACTTGAAGACAGATTCAAGAATGACTCGTCGAATCTCAAGATTAAGACCCATGCCGATGGCATCACTGGCTACAATAAAGTCGTAGTCGTTGTTGGGGTCGTTGAACAGAGCCGCTTGCTGAACTCGCACCTCTGGGGGCAGAGATCCGTAAATAATGGCACATCGTCGACCAGTCTTCTTCTCGACAGTTCTCTTCAGGGCGTGTAGGTTCATACGACTGAAAGCGACAATCGCGTCACCCTTCTCGAGTTGGGTGTAATCACCATTAAGAGATTCGGACATGGTCTCCAGCGGGCTGAGACGGTCGTATCTGTGCACGATACACTCATCGCCGATGGCTGCGCAGATTTCCTGAATCAGCTCGACAGTTCGCTCTTCACCACAAAGATGAACCTCCTTAGCCTGGACACCTAAAAATGCTGATGTCCAACCATTTCCACGGTCGGGATCGGCTATCATCTGGATCTCATCTATGACGGCTACATCGAATGGCTCGTTGAGCGGGATCATCTCTACCGTGCAGCTCGTGAAATATGTATCAGTGTCTTCAGGAAGGCGCACTTCCTCTCCCGTTAGCAGAGCGCATGGTAGTCCCTTGGCTATCAGACGTTGATAGACCTCGTTCGCTAGTAGACGCAAAGGACCGGCATAGACTCCCCGCTTGGAGTTCTCCAAAGCCTTGAGAGCTCTGTACGTCTTGCCAGAATTTGTCGGTCCAACGTGAACGTGAATTTTGCGTTGCAACATTCTAGTAGCAGGAAACCACTCGTAAGGGAACCGAAAGTCCAAGATCCGCTTATGACTATCCTCCAAGCCCTTTGAGAAACGTTGGCGAATGAGAAACGACTGGAACGAATACTGAAGCTCGTTGGTGAGACCCTTAAGGTCCTTCAGAATGAATGCGTCGCGTAAATTCCAGAAAAGAGGATTTTTAGTGCGATCGGTGACGTTTTGATCAGCCAGGTCGAAAGCCGAGTCCAGCACGTTCATGAACATAGCAGCCTGCCGGTTGAGTTCGTCCTCGCCAACGCCTGCAGTAGAAACATCCGACTTGCTGAATTTCTTGATAACCTCTTGGTATCTCATCAACACTGTTGATCGGAACATGCCATGACGACCTTTTGACTTTTGCCCAGTGTCAAGACGCAACCTCGACTTGGGATCATGGCCTTGGCTTACCTAGGAGTGTAAGTATCATGACTTTGATTGAAATGGATAATGACATACCGAGGTGGCTCTCGAGCCATGAGAAGGCTTTGGGCCATGAGAAGGCTTTGGGTCATGAGAAGGCTTTGGGTCATGAGAAGGCTTTGGGCCATGAGAAGGCTTTGAGTCATTATAAGACTTCGAGCCCTTATGTGGCCTTGAATTTTGCCCAGTGTCGAAGCGCGATCTCGACTTGCGATCATAGTTCTGGCTCGCCTAAAAGTGTAAGTATCATGACTTCTAAGGCAAGAAAAATGACATACTGAAGTTTTACTAAAGCCTATAGCAAACTCACCCCTTTCCCTCTGGATATCCCTTAATATTGCTTTTTGATCTTGGAGGGTGTGCTCTTCAAAAGGCTTCTCTTTTCTCTTTTGCTTGATCCTCCAGTGACCAAAGTCTTTTGTTGAACGCCAGCGTATTGACACGGGATCAATAGGAGCCCGCACAGCTCTAACCCGCAGCATTGACCTCATCATAATGAATTAAAGAGCGAGCAAAGCATGCTCCCTCGAGGAAAATAAAAAGAAACAAGATAAAAGGCCGTGTCAATTTACTGGACGGCAAATGCGACTGAGATTTGCCATCATATTCATCCTTTGTCTCAAAATTTCCCGGAAGCCGGGTCATTGTTCCACCGCGATCCGCAATGCACATGTAGAGTGGGGCTTGGTGCGGATGACGATGAGACGCTGGGGCAACTGAGGCGTCATTGTACATTGGGTTATTATCTTGATTGCTTCAACTTAGCTTCGCCTTTTTAGCCTCGCGTCTCTTGAACCAACCTCGAACCCCTAAATATCTCCATCAGCTTTTCGATCAGCTTGCGAGTCTTTGGACTATCCACACCCGCCCATTATGGCGTCGTCATCAACTCCAGCAACACCTCTCCTCTAGTCAGTCCAACATCACCAATATCTATCTGAATGTAAACAATCCAAGTTAACACTTTGCAGCTCCTGTATCGCACACAACACCACCATCCTTTCAGAATGCACCACATCCGCATCCTCCCAAACTTCATCCCTCGCCTCTCTCATCCTCCCTAAGATCGAACACACCAACCCCCAAAAGCTCACCTACACCCATGGCCAACACCAGATCCACTACGTCGCCGAGTCCCCCTCTGAGCATCGCGACTCTCCATCCGCCGGTGGTCTCACATTCCTTGTCATCGCCGACTCGTCGCTCGGTCGTCGCGTACCCTTTGGCTTTCTTTTCGAGATCCGCAAGCGCTTCCTGCAAGATTTCCCCGAGAGCAGTGACTTTTCCGATATGCCCAACTATGGCGCCGCCTCGTTCAACTCGGAACTCAAGTCGCTCATGATTGACTACGGTACTACGAGCGGCGGTCGCGACGACGCCATCGGCAATGCGAAGCGCGAGATCGACGACGTCAGGGGCATTATGACGAAGAACATCGAGAGTCTACTTGAGCGCGGCGAGCGTCTCGACCTGCTAGTCGACAAGACTGATCGCCTGGGCGGAAGCGCTAGGGAGTTCCGCGTGCGCAGTCGGGGCTTGAAGCGCAAGATGTGGTGGAAGAACGTCAAGCTTATGGGGCTCCTGGGGCTTGTGGTATTCCTCATTATCATGGCGATTGTGATTGCGATCAAGAACGGGTCAGGTTAAATGATATGCAACATGTCTCAAGCTCTTGAGCGTCGAGCCATTCCTTTGTATTTTTTTTTCTTGGTACGTGTATTTCCTACGGCGAACTGAAGGGACAAAGACCCAGGCGAAGGGTATAATTATGCAACAAGGTCCTCTTTTCAATCAAACTGATACCCCGAATACCATCCATCTGCTGTTTCGTAATCGTGAACGTGTCGTAAATTCTCCATCACTTAAACTTCCCCCCTCCTTTTTTTCGTCCCTTCAAAATTCATCAAGGTCGCTGGCGTATAAATCTCGAGAATAGATCATGAGCTGGTATTTCATCACACACATCTGTATGCAAAAAATGACGTCGTCGGTCTTGTCTCCGATCCATCACAGCTTAGGTTTCCTCCTCTCGCTCTCCTGGTAAACATAGCCCTGGGTGACTGGACTAACCAGCGATCCCACAGCCAAAGAGGCAGGCGCCCGTCGGAATCTGTCTGTGAAGAACGCCGGATGCAGAGATGAAGCGCAGGGAACGGGTTGTCTAGGCGGAGGCTGCATTGCGACCAGAGGCGCTGGTGGACACGAGGTACCCATTTTCTGGGGTATAGGGCTGGAAGTTGACGTGCGAAAAGCAAAATTCTGACGATGAATTATCACATTCTCTGGAAAGTTGATGTTTGTTGTAGAGAGAATGTCTGGGTAGTATTAAATACCAAGGTAAGATACCTTGCGCCGACCGAGGTCTTTCTTTTGGATCAATTTCTCCACGTGCTCGGTAATCACGCCGATGACCTTAAATTCTAGCGCACGCAATGGAAGCCCCGGAATTGACAATGACGGAGTTAGGCCCCGTAGCGTATCTTTTGCTTAAACAAGGCGCTGGATAAATATGCCGAGTCCATACGACATGGATACAGCTTTACCGAGAAGCGGGGGGCCAGCATATGGTATGCAGGCGGGTTAGTAAACAATCGACACTCTGCCTAACTTTAGGACAAATTACTATAACATTTAGAGCATATTTTAGGCTGGAGATATCTTAAAGTGCTTATATTATTTTATCATTTCTTACCTAAAGTTAGGCAGAGTGCTGGTTATTTAGCGGGCCGCATAGTATGGTATGGGATCTCACCGATTAAACCAAATCTAGATAACAGAAAATATTCGTTCATTCATACCATACAGCACTATTTGTAACAATGCGGACGCTACGCGCTTTATACAGTTCCAATCCCAATCCTTAACTCCAACGCCTCGTGAGTCCCAGTCATTCCCACTATACCCGACGTAGACGTTTGTATAAACAAAAGAAACTCCCTCATCGTCGCCATTGCTCCATTGGATCTTCCCTCTCTTCTGCAGTCGACGTAAGCCCCGGCTGGTAGTCGTCGTGACTCGCACGAACATATCTCCTATCCTGTACTCTCTCACTCTCAGGAACTGGCTCCTCTGCCTCGGCACCACCCTCTTCAGCGTCCTTGCCATGGCCAAAGACTTTGTCGACATTGCCGTCTTTCTCGATACGCTGCATCAGATCCTGATCACCGGGGAAATAGACGCGGCGAATAGCTTGGACTACCAAGTCAATCACGATCAGCGCAACGAGCTCTACCAGTACAGTCGTCCACCACTGGAGCGAGCGGCCAAAATTGTCGATAAAGGCGTCGCGAACAATGTATGGTCCAAAGCTGGTAGGCTTAATGCCCGAAATGGCTAGCATCCACAAGAACCAGCCAGCAATGGATATCAGACAACCACCAAACGTGACAACAGTCTTAGTGTGTACTTCGAGAATCCTAGGAAAAGTTAGAATCTGCCCAGTGTTATACGGGTAAGGAACTTACAGGAGCTTGATGTTGATGAAAATTACGGCAACAGTGAAACTGACCATACCCATGGCAAAGATGCTCGTGTCTTGGTCATAAAACGTCTTGTCAAAGACACACCATGTAAAGTACCAGATGATAAAACTTCCCGCAACACCCATAATCATCCAGGCGAAGTATTGTGAGAACCTAAACCCAAGGTTCCTTTGACCAAAAGTGTAGAGCTCTGGCACCTTCATCAGTGTATCGGCACGCAGATCCTTCTCAAAAATACCGAGCAGAATGACAGGTAATGACGTGAACGCACTGTTGAAGACAGTTAGACTCCACGACTCGTAGAGCGATGTTCCAGAGTATCCGTTATAGCGCTGGTAATGGGCCTGTACGATGAAGAAGAGAATTTCCTTCCAGAAAGTCGCCAGCACGTACTTGCCAGTCCTCATGTAGTTCCATCGACCGTGGACAAAGAGCAGCTTTTGTAGGAAACGGAACTGTGCAATCGAATAGTCCGAAATTCGAGCAGCTTGTAGACCCTCGCGACCAGAAATACCAATGCCTACATGGGAGGCTTGGATCATGCCAATATCGTTTGCACCGTCGCCAACTGCCAGAGTCATACTCTTAGGGACGTACCTCCTGATCGATCGAACCAGGTTGGTCTTTTGCGAGGGAGAAGCTCGACAACAGATGACAGAATCGACGCGTACGACAAGGTCGTAGAACAGAAGAGCGAGATCGTCGTCTTCGTCAATCTTGGCAAGTGTCTGTCCGTCGACGACAACGACCGAGTGTGGAACCATACCACGACTAATATCGTTCAGAGTCATGGTGATGGTTTCTTTCAACTCGCCCAAAGTCGCGTCCAGCACGTAGACCTCCGACCATGGCTTACACACACGAGCAGAATGGCCAATGTTAATGGCTGTTTCGCGCTTGTCACCCGTAAGCATCCACACTTTAATGTTTGCCCGACGCAGCTTGTCAATTGTGTCAGGAACTCCCACTTGGAGCTTATCCTCAATTGCCGTCGCTCCGGCCAGCTCGAACCTCTGCTCAATAAGCTCTCCAGCGGCCTCGATGCGTTCCTGGCGATCAACTAAGCTAGTCTCGGCCTCTCGATACTTCGCCTTCCATGAGTGATAAGAATCCTCGTCGATGTAGCGGTAGGCGTACAAAAGGGTACGAAGACCTTCGCGGGCGAAATCATCAACGTGCTGGAAACACTTCTCGAACACAGCGCCTTCGTTTGCCGCCACTGATTCGTCAATCTTGCGATCAAGATCGTCTACCGACGGCATCTGGCCAAGACTCTGACCAGGGCTTATCGGGCTCATCATATCCGTTGAAGTGCGAGGTGATCGAGCAAGCTGCTGAGACAACCGCTTAAGATCTGTTGACCGTCGTCCCAGGCTCAGTCTGAGACCCTCTCCTCGATTGGATGATTCGCCTCGATTGTAGCCAAAACTGTTGCGAGGGCTGCCGTATGGACTTCCGTAGGGGCTGACGCTTCTTTCTGAATTCATCCGTTGCAAAGCCTTACCCTGCTGGGATACTCTTCGAAGACTTGATCGGCGTCCAATATCCTTGGCCTTTTCCTCAGCAATATCGCTGAGCTTTAGGCGCTGCATGATAACGTTGTCGGCACCCTTGCAAAAGACACAGATGCGTCCATCAGGCATGCGGATGATAATGGACATCCTCTTTCTCTTGCTACTGAATTCAATCACATCCAGCACCTGGTAGACCTCGGTCGACGGATTACCATCTGCGTCCCGAGTTTCTAGTTTGATGGCTTGTGCAGGCCGGTCGATGACCAAGAATCCTAGGTCTCTGGCGGCTTCCACGAGGGCCAACTCGTCAGGGGAAGCTGCTTGAAATGCGATATCGCCGTCGTCCATCTTCTCGGGGAGACAGGTGTGGCAAAGGGCAATGCACAGCAAAAAGTGCTTGGCCCTCCGTGAAAAAGGAGTGTTGGGCTTCCTCTGGATGTAGTCAAGCAAATCTTCCGTCTTCATGTCGGTGCTATCAGCCGTGTTGACAGTGGATTGCCAGTGGCTCGCAGACCTGGTCGAAGTGGTTCTGATGGGTGCTGGCCTGACATCATCAAACTCGCCGTCAAGGTTGTTGATGGGCACATTTTTGGTCGTTGGAAAGCCTGACAACTTAGACTTGCCCTTCTTTGGTCGCTCTGTCTCTTCAAGTCGCTTGCGCATATGCTCTTGATCCCGCTGTACGTCCATATCGTGCAAACAGGCTACACCGGCGACCGATAACTTACGGAAACGCATGATGTTTTCCGTCAGAGTTCCCGTCTTGTCAGAGAAAACATAGCTGACCTGACCCAGGTTTTCAAGAATAGTAGTCGTATTGGCCACCATGGGTGTGTCAGATATCGGATCGTACATGTCGGCATCCTGAAGCAGGTATAGTTGTCCCAACTTGATAATCTCAAGACTAATATAGAGCGATAAGGGGATCAGTGTGTTGAACATGATGATGAACCCAAAGAATATTTCTTTAAAAGGAACACTTCCATTCCAGAAGCCAGATCGCTTGATGTACCATGCGAAATCCTCAGTTCGATCTCGCCACAAGTAATATCCGATTGTTAAGCCCATTGTAAGCATGAGAACAATGAAGATCTGAACCATGATCATTCTGTTAATGACAGATTGCATAGCAGGCTTTTTGGCGCGGACGTTCTTGTTAGCGTTCATGCGAATTTTGCACTCCTCACCAGTGTTCACAATGATACCGAGCGCTTCCGCCGTGTTACGGAGAGTAGAGCCACGGTAAACAACGTTGTTCATAGATAAAGGCAGAGTTTCGCCATCAACGGTCACTCGACCATCATAGCTGTAAAGGTCCAAGTTGGGGTTTTCGGAAATCACGGTGGCCTGAGTTGCTCGCAGCCCTTCAATGGTGTTGCATCGTTCAGCAAGTAAAGGACAGGCCTGCTTACTCTTGAGATTTGTCTCACCATCAAGAGCCATAGTGTCAATGTAGGCAATGCCGTTGGGTCCTGTGGCGTGCAAAAGCACGATATCGGCAGGGACAGCATCGTCGCGGCGTAGACGAATGACGTCGCCTACACGGACATTCTGCCACTGAACTGAAGTCCAATCGCCGTCCTTTCTGGTTTTTGCTGTACCTGTAATGCCCGTCTCAAGATCGTCGAGCATATGCTCTTCACCACTCTCGGGCACCTTTTCCTTCTTCCTTCTCATCTTCTCCACGTGCCTCACGCGACCTTTTTCACCAGCACGCTCCATCAAGACCCAAGCCTCGCTACGGTTCTCAACGCGATCAAGTCTGTAACGTCTGTAATCGTCCCAGCCTTCTTTGGCCATACTGAATGCGACGAACACTCCTAGGGGTGCAATCGTGGTCCATCGCCCAACCGTACTCAAGCCTGGAATCATTTGGATAGTACCAACAACGAGGAAGTAGAAGTTTCCAAGTTTGCTGAACTGAAAGATGAGCTGTTTCGGGATAAAATCCCAAATAGTATAGCGGCTCGATCGGATGAAGTTGCTGATATAAGGTTTTCCTGCGCGTTCATCGATAAGACCGTTGGCATTTCGCTCCACAGGATTGAGAGGTATATGTCGCCCATCCGGTAAAGGTTCAAGAGGTTTCTGTCGGAGTATCATCTCGACTATAACCTTCTGGTGGAATTCGCTGAGTTGTTGGTATGTGCGATCCTTCCATGTTGGTTTTGCGCCAGGTCCAATCTTCCTCTCACGCCTTTCGCGTAGATATTTCTTAATATCAGCACGCACTGATGACTTGGTACCAGTTGTTTCCCCATTGTATCCGAGGCTAGCCTTGTCAATGGGCGATGTTAGGGATTTGTCGGTTCGGTGCATAGAGTCGGGTGGGCCTCCAAGGTCGGTCGATAATTCGGTTCTTGAGGGAATTGGCCCTAAGTCGAAAGGACCACTGGCTCGGGGGTGCGCGCCATCGTCGGGACGTCTGGTACGGGAACGCGACCCGGACCTCACGTTGGTATCATCAGCTGAGGATCGACGCGGTAGACGATCATTGTTAGGATCTGTGTATGAGCGGCGGGAATTTCGAGGTCGGGAGAAATTGGGCGAGGCTCTGGGAAATCGCTCATCGAGAGCAGCAAGATCGCGAGCTACTTCATCGTCTTGGTCGTTTCTGGGGTATGACGGTCGTCGCCCGGTGTTGTCGCTGGGGTTGGGAGCCATTTTAAGGCCGTTGAATCGGCGGCAGCATCTGGAAAGCTACGAGATGTGGAGAGATCGTGGGGATGCGCCGGGTTTAGTTAGATTGAAGCTTTGATTAGGATGGGTTGTAGCTTCTAGGTACGAGTTAACTCGAGTTGAGTCGAGTCGAATCAAATCGACAATAGAGCTGAATGAGGAGAAACGAGAGAATAAGAACGGGATGTGGATGTTTTGTCAGAATTGAGTTGGGCTGGGCAACGGGATCGTATACAGCCCGAAGCGGCGATTACTCCCAGGTGGTCGGGTTGCGGAGTCTGTGAGCTTCGCCTGCCAAAATCGTAAGCCTTAATCTCCGCGTGTTAAGCAACGAATCCTACAATACTAAAGGGTATACATGATTACATACCCATTGATAGCTAATGCAATGCCTTGGTACCCTTGGACTTTCGGAGAATACGTTCAACCCCGAGTCTTCCTTTTCCCCTCACGAATTATCCTTCACAAGTGACTGAACGAGGCGCAGCAAAAGTCTACAGTACAACTACAACCATCGCATCCAATCCGTCCCCGAGTCCGCGAGATACGGGGACCTTGACGTCGGCTATGCGCTGTGCCTCACCAACTCGCAATTTAATTGGCGCCGTTTGGTCCGGTCGGATCGCTAATTCATACCTTAATCCTCAACAGCCCTGCCAAATAAGCTCATCTCCAAGTTTCATCCATTCCGAAACCCACAACTTTCCTGGGGAATTGAGACGATGAGTAAGGGACTTAATTAATTGAGCTTTGATTTAAAGTTGTCCGGTTTATTAAAAAGATGAACGATGCTTTAGATAATCTACTAAGACATGTATCCAAAATTGACTCCGGACTAGTCTTTTTCGCATCCTTCAAAGCTGACCAACACATCACCACACGTGCAACTCGAATCCAATCATCTCTCTCCCTGCGCCTCGAAACATACGCAAGCTAAACCGCCAGCCACCATCCTAAAGCCAATGCCACTTTCCAAAAGATAAGAATAAAATAGATACGCAAAGGTAAGAGTTAAAAGGCAAGCAAAGATAAAGACGAGCAGACGGCTTTCTGCTCAGCCCTAGAGGTACGGGTCTCTTACGGCCCACTGCCATTCCCACATTCCGGACGAGCCGAAGGACAAGCTGCTAGGTTATCAAACATGGATCAACTATTCCTTCATCCGATTTACGGTACATTCTCTTAATAGTCGATATCCCTATCTCGGCAGATCATATTGTCTATCTCGGACAATCCACTTCGACTGAACTAACAACGAACAAAGCTCTAACGATTACTCTTACAGCTTTGTTTTCAGCAAAGGTGATCATCAACATCATGTCCTTGGTTACGCAGGGTCACACTACTCAGCCAATGCTGATCAATTAATGAACCCCGAGCGTACCCTCCACAGAACGTCACCCAGACTGCGCCTGGTATGTAGCACAGGCGTCTTCTTAAAATATACTTTACCTAGGTAATGATCTAGCATCATGCACAAGTTACCGAGCTATCCGTCAAGCTGGTTGTGTGGAGTTGGGATCATCTTCGACTTACAGCAAGCTGCAATGAAAGAGACATATCAGATTCACCACAACAGAGATTCAACATCACATACACTCAAGTGAAGGACAATCACAGCAAGTTGAAACATAGAATGAACATAAACCCATTTTTAACCAACATAGTTCCACCCCAGAAACCCATGCCATCGTGTCCAACTGTAGGCTTCCAAGTAACACGTCTCAATGACGCCTACCGAGGACAGCAATCCAGCTGCTCATAAACTCCCCACGGTACTTTCAAGTGTACCTTGAAGCACAAAAAAGAGAAAACCCAAGCCCCCCCCATTAGAGTAATGACCCAAGGACCCTAGACAAGCCGCCTGGGCTTCTCCCCCATCCGACGTGATACAAGAAAACAAAGCCAAGATATTAAAAACACTGTCGTCCATGATTTTTCTCCAATGACAATGTGTACGCATTAATTAGGTCCAAGATGACGACGTGCGGTGGTCAGGCAGCGCCGCTCGAGGAGAATTGAAGGCCGAGTGGCAGAACATGCCTGGTTCGGTCCGGAAAGTTGAACAAGACCACCCAAGAAATAAACAAGTCGCGGTAAAAGATTCAAATGGAACTATCTCGACGCGATGAAAAATTGGGGGGGAAAATGTACGATCGCTTTGTTGTGCCCGACATACATGACCGATGTCAAAGAAGTGTATCGTCATGCAAGTTCATCATGGCCGTAGGTGGGTTGAAAAATCAGACCAAACTCGGTATACCATTGGTATCTAAGCTGGTAAAGGATGAAAATGTGAGAATTGTCCAAGGAAAATCGCCTACATGAATGGGCGAGAAACAAGAAAAAGGAGATCCCAATGGTATAATTTGCCGCAAACGCCCTAGTATGAGAGACATACAATGAAAACACACCACCAACACCTATACCCGCCCGTTATACTGACTCAGTTTCACTGAGGAGCTTGGGGCATTGCTTCAGGAGATAGGCTTGAAGGGTCCACAGCGTCGAATTGCACAAGCTGGTCCATGTCGAGGTCCGCCTGTTGGTGTTGTACGAAACCAGGCGAAGCGTTGTGCATCGGCAGGTTGATGGTGTGCTTAGAGTACATCTCATTGAGGCTTGCTCCATCCTCGGAAACAGCACAGGAGCCGTCATTCATAGGATAAAGGTCTGCTGAGCCAGGGCGACCCATCATCGACATAGGCGGAGACTGCTCCAGAATGGAGGGCTCACCGGGGCTGTTGAAAGAGAGGGGAGATACGGATGTAGGGACGCCCGACTCAGGGTTGGCCATAGGCGACAAAAATCCATGGCTGTAAGGGGTGTTGTAGCTTGACTGGGGCATCTCAGGACCAGGAGGGAAGAAGCCAGGGCTTGGCGGGAACTCGGCCGGAGAAGCAGTGGTGGCAGACATAGGGTATTGACGCATATCCAGACCAAAGCCTGCCTGAGTATCGATACGCAGGTTGGGTGCCATGTTGTTACCAGGAGGCTGAGGAACGGGCGCAAAGATGTGAGGGTTGTGCTGGGGAGGGGGAGGAGGCATCTCTCCAGGCGGCTGAATGTAGAAGGACGGCATCGGCTGGTTCTGGAACATGGCAAAATCGACGGGTCCAGGGACTGACCGACTACGTTGACGCTTGTGGCCATGACCAGGACGCATGCCAGAGTGCATCTGGTGGATTCCCCATTGCTCCTGGAACATGCCCACATGCGGTTGGAAGCTAGGCTGTGACGAAGGACGAGCGGTCGGGGAAACGGGAGCCGAAACGGACAGAGCATGGGGGTCGTTGTAGGGGTGAGGGTTGTGACGGTTCATGAAGGACTCAAGAGAAACCAGCTTAGCGAGCTGGCCACTGAGGACCTTGGGGTTTCCGCCGAGGTGATGAACCAGACACTGCGTAGCCTGGAGGTCCTCAGTGAAGTCACCGCACTGGAAGAATCCGTTGGTGGTAGGAGACGAGTCCATGAAGAAGTTGGGGGGCCTGTTCAACTCAATGACAATCCCGCCAAGCTTAGTTGGGTCGCCTTCGCCGTTCTCAAGGAAGATGTTCTTGATGGATGAGAAAGGATACTCAATCTTGTAGCCAGCCTGCTCGTTGTTGATGTAGTAGGTCATGGTGCACTTGTCGGGCGAATAGAAAATGATGAGATCCATTGTGTTTTGTCCAACTCGAGTCCACTTTCCAATGCTGAGAGATCGGCAGGTAAGATGATGAATCACTGCTGTTCAGTTAATATACCATCCCTTGGCTGTTGTGATAGCGATGTTCAACTTACAAACTTTGCCTTGGCCTCCTTGGTCACCGCCAAGCATCATGTTGCCATGACCAAAAGGCACCAGTCCAGTGCGGCCAAGATAGCTTCCACCAAGGCCCTTGCCAGACTCCATAGCCTGCATAGCGAGATAGGCTCGCATCGACTCAGGAATCGAGTCAATGTCCTCACCCGTCTCCAGGCTCTTCTTGGCCAACAGCTTAATCTTGGCTCGCCTATTTCATTGTCAGCGGGGTCGAAGTAGTCAATAGGATCACCACATACCTGTTTTGGAACCAAATCTGAACAGACCTTTCGGTCATGTTGATCTCCTCGGCGATCCTCTCACGGACAGTAGCAGTAGGCGTAGGGTTGTTGTTGAATTCCATCTCCAATGTAGTCAGCTGGTCTTGTGTAGCACGCTGTCGCTTCTGGTTCTTCTGCTGTTGAGTAAGTGTGCTCTTGCGAGGAGGCCGTCTCGCGGCTGAGTTGCTGCCTGTCGCAGAGGGAGAGGGAGTATCCTTCTTCATGGCGGCTGAGACAGGAGTCGGAACGGAGGGTGAAGATGTTGAGTTGGGTGTGGAAACTTGAGCATGCTCAGAGCCCAGAGCCATGGGTTGCTCAATTTCTGTGGCCATTGCTGTGAAGTTGATCGCGTATATGCGATCACTTGCGTAAATTATAAAAATGAAATGAAACAGATGTCGAAACTATCGGGTGCCGTAGCGATATACAAGCGATTGTCGTCGATTATACTTGATTCACGAGAACGCGTATCAAGTGAGCCGTATTATCAGTAGAACAGGAGGCGGCGACGGGGCCAAAAAGTCGACGAGTCGGTAGAAGGAACGTAGTGAATGACAGTTAATTCGGTGGTCAATTCAGATAAGGAGTGTCGTCCTGTTTCCGTTGAATAGGAAAAGGAGGTAAGAATAAAGTATCTTGATGGCGGATTGGCCGGTGGTCTCGAACGGTTTCGACGTTGTAAAAACGTTGCGGACGCGGAGACGATCCTGGTGTAAGAGCTGTTTGAGCCTAAAGAAAGAAACGGTCCCGGAAAGAGTGACGGGCACCGAAGTTGGCTTGAAGTTTGAATAGTTCAAGAGAGTGACTTAAAGGAAAGAAAAGAATGAACAAAAAGGACGAGGGAGAAGAAGCGGAAGAAGCGGTCACAAGGAGTGGACTGGCGATGCAAGATGGAAAAGAGAAACGGGGGATGGGGATGGGGGGAAAGCCTTCAAAGGAGAAGAGCCGTCGCCGCCAGAGCCTGAGGTGCAGGTGGCCTAGCCCTGCTGCCGTCCCCTCCACCGCGGGCACCTCGATCGGGGTCGGTTTACATAGAGGTACTTTGGGACAAGTACCTCACGGCTAGGGCGTGGGGACCAAAGGCCTCAGAAACAGGGAAAACGAAAAAAAGATGGGACCTCCACCCGATGTACCATTGGTCCTTGTTCCGCACGTAAAGAACTGAGTTGCGGGTACCTGAGCAGTGGCTGGACAGAGTTACCTAGCCCCAGGTACTTCCGTCTCCTGACTGGACACGATGCGCCCTGGTGGAGGGCAGACAACTGCTTAACGCGCCAAGGGGCAGTGACCGTTGCAAACCACAGCGCCGCCGCGCAGCTGGTGAGGACCAGGGGGTTGATGCATTGCAGCCCTGGAGTCGACCGAGCCCAGTAATGGATCCAATTCTAGCCATTCAGCACTTCAGAGTTGTTCCCCCCTGGTCCCGCAGCCCCCAAAGTCAGTCAGACTGCTCAACTTGGGTTTCCTTCAAGCACGACGGCCTCAAACACGTTACGCCCGACGCCAGCCTGTGCCCAAGTTAGTACAGGCTAACACTTCTGAGAGTAACCAGCAGCACAAAGAGGCTCCAGCTTTGCCTTACCTGGGACGTGTCGCTAGATCAGGTAACTCTAGCTTGACCTCCTTTTCAGCCTTGTCTCTCTGGTTCGACAATTGAGGTCAGCAGCGTAATTCACAGATAAGCGACCTCATCCAGATTCAGGAATTTTGTCTCGTCCTCGTTCGTCCGTCACATCAGCGCTTCACCCTCCTCTCTCTAACCATTCGACAGGCCCCTTCCTTGTGTAAGAGACCAACCGTGTTACGCCCAGCCCGCACAACGTGCACGAGGGAGGGGCCTGCTGGCAAGTGGTAGGCCATAGCGGGCCAAACTGCACCAAGATTTTATGAACGAGCCACTGACGAGTCACTGACGAGAGCCACTGGCATCCACACCCACTCGAGCCGTGCTGAGAGTCCACATCCGACACCACCACAAGCATCCCAGCTCCCCAACGCACCGAACAAAGACATCCATTTGTCCATCCATCTAGGCGGTCGTGACTGGCTTGATTCCAATTCGTATCGGCCATCACTTGGCCTAGACTTGTTCGGACTTCGGACCGTCAGTTAGCTCCAAGATATGCCAATTCGCTGCCGCCTTTGGTTTGGGTGACATTTTGAACATGTTGAAGGAATATGATGACCACAAACCCTGGATGGCATGCACGAGGCAGCAAATGTCGAGTTCCGATTCGGACACCCTTGATCAGCATCCAGGGGCCCCGCGAGTCTGCCGCTGTTGGGGAAAAGATTTGACCCTGAATGGTGGGCATCTTTACCTGTGCGTTCGTTGTGGCCATGCGGTTGGACGTGAATACTGCGTAACGGGTGGTCTTTTGCCGTCAGTCCATCTCGTTTATTATTCTCTTTCCGTCTTTATGAAATCTGTATATTTGATGGCATTGTTGCCAAATGTCACGTACGGCGTCGCTAAATAAGTCTGTGTCTAGTTCTGAGTCTGCCTGACACTGACACTGACGTTGCGAATTGATGATCGGCGTTCTCATCCCAAACATCAGACCAGGGTGTCTGTCATGCAACAAAGAAGTCGCTGTGGCTGACGGTTGCAGTCAATGGACTATTCAGCCAGGCCAAGGCGCAAGGTCGCGGCGAGAACTGAACTGAGCATAGACGGAGATGTTTGAATGGACGGCGGTACGTGAGTGGAGTTGAAGTCAAGTCGATGAGAGTTTGTCCTGCTTAGTGGGGTGGTATCGGTAGGGCACGATACCTGCGTCAGGGGGAAGGCCCTGCGTGTTGTTGTTGTGGTGCAGGTGGCTTCCATTATCTTGGTGCATTGTATCCCAGAATTATGCAGCATTCATTGGATCCTACCCCTGGACACTAATGCAAGGTACGCGCCAATGAACATAGTGCGCTCACAGTAGAGGCCGACAAGTAAACAGCCCCCAAGACGGAGCGGTAAAATGGGGTACTACGCCTGACAGTCACGTTCCTCATTGGTCACGGTTTACACTTGTTCCTTCCAAAACAAGTAATCCAGAAACGGTCCGTCTCACCCTATCGAACGTCTATCCATCCGTAAGGGAAGGCGTCACCAGATCGCTTCAAGCAGACGCACCACACCCTTAGCTTCCATTGGCTTGGTCTACCCATCTCGGTTTGTTCTCTCCGCCATCACGACGCCAAGACGTGTCACTACGCATGTACACACAAATTCTATATCGGTCAAATCAACCCAAACAAAGTGAATATCCTGCGTCGACAATTCTCATTTGTTCTGGTTGGATCTCTCGATAACCCGCAATTGACGACAACGCGGCAATTCTGTTCTGGTATTGGGCACGAGAATCTGCCAGGAAGCGCGCCTTGTCATGATGGGTGTCGATCACATAGCCGACCCGCAAACATGACAGCCCGGCAGAATCTGTCGGAGCAAACGTCAAGCTCCCCCTTTATCAGTTTGTTCTGCTGCATGATCTCCACTTGAAGGAAGAGAAGAAAAAGTGTGTTGTTTAGGCCTTCACGTTCAAGCATCTCTTCGCGAATCCACTGCATACGCCAGGATGACGACTACACGGCACTTGGAAGGAAGGGTCTTGGCCTGCTATCAGCTTTTGTCCTACGGATGACTTAGTTGATCTGCCCGTGTCGGCTCGTTTGACACACCCATGACCATGACCATCACACAAACGTGGATCTGACTGTGATCGGTACCGACACCAGGCAAGACGAGACCATATTCTCTCTTGTTAACCGGTATCTTGACCCTAGACACATCCTCCTGCAGCTGCCACTCGTCACGGATTGGCCAAGATTTCGAATGGATCAAGGTTGAGTGTCGTGGACTCCATAACCAGGCTGACCCATGCTCCTTCTTTCGCCAGCCAACAAAAATCCACATTAAGTTTCGACGAAAGAAAGAAACATGGCTCATGACATTTATTCCGAGTCGGTCTCTTAATGTCGTCTATCATTGTCATGTTGGTATCAATCAAGACGTTGCAGTTCCTGCTTCCCTTCACCCAGTGTTGTATCGCCGACCTGGTCACGATGCTTGCTATCGCTAGTCAGCCTCGCCGTCTACATCGTTATTCCTGACTCACGGGTTGCGAAATAAACTGAACCCATGTCATGACATTCAGACGACCTCTGCCCAGTCGACAACTACATGGATGAGGAGCCGGAAATGGGAACGTGATGACATGCTTTCCGATAGCCCGTCCAAAGAACCTTCTGACGATATTTTAAGCTCCAAAGTCCAAGAACAGCTTATAGAGTTGCGAGGCATTTTCGTCCGTTTCAAAAAGCAGCCGAAACTGCTCCAGCTTTGACGCATCTCACGAGTTTCATAGCCCTTCCTTGCAGCAAAGAACCAGACGAAAGATCACACCACAGCCATACCACGCCATGCCATACACCGTCGGCGTGAAAGACCTGCGAGCTCCAGAGCCGCCGTGTGATGTGTGCACTAGGACCCTGTTCCTGCAGTAGCTTCCCGCCCCATCGTCATCCAGTGGACCTCTGCTCTTGGCCAAGCTTACTGTGCGCACTTGCTCGTCGACCCCTTTTCTACTGTGGTTCTCTTGCGCAAAACCTTTGTTGGAAAGAGTTGCGATCGACACTATTTCTAGCAAAGAGAGAATCTAGAGGCCGTCTTAGACCTTTGACGTTAGGAACAAATGTCGGTCACGGCTTGGCAACATTAGCGTCTATCAAATTGTCCCAACTTGTCTGATATAGGAAAGATGGTATGGTATGGAAGAGAGAAAGAATTAAGGAAACTATTCAAGTCTATAGACTTGTATCTAGGGTCGGCGGTCAATGGTTCCGCGCCGTGACCGCAATATTTGGCTTGTTGACCTTTGCCACCATACAAAGCCTCAACGGTTGTGGCTGTTGTCCAAAAAGTCTCGACCCAATACGGACGGACGCACACAATGTTTTTCGCTCGACGTGATGCAGCAGGGAAGGCATTCGTTTCTCGACCGGCTCCGACTCTTCCACCGGGTGCCTTGGAGACGACAATAAAAGATGAGACGTGACGAGTAAAGAAGCATGGGCCGACTGTCAGATTGTTTTCTTCACTTCCTCTACTTGCCGGTTTGGGGCCCCTTACCCCTGCCCTGGACCCCTGAACTTGCATCTGGGGACCTGGTGCCTTGCAGGATCAGCATTATTTGAAGCCAACCAGCGTTGAGCCATGTCTCCGCCGGGCGGCCACATGCCATTGGGTCCACATCGTGTTGCGGTTTTACCTCACCCGAACCAGTCTAGGGGAACGATCGCCCCGTCTCAGACCGGCTCCCTTTCTTTTTCCTGAGCTGTTGTGCAGTGCTCGTTTTATCGTACGAAGAAGGCGATTTTCTTCGCCCACAGCAAAGGAGCTTTGAGAAAACATTCAACCGCAGTTCAGTTGATCTCACAGTTCGTTTCGATCTTATTTTATGTCTTGCATAAATTACAGAGGGTGGAAAAGTTTCTCTACAGTAGGGATGTGCCCCTTTTCTGCGTCTTGTAGCCTCCAACACAACAAGCCGTGGGGTATCATTGGCGTGTAAGCTTTAGGCCAGCCATTGTCAACACGCAAAGCGAGCATCAAGCTATGTTGACCTTACTGTCACAAGAGGCAGCTTATCCTCTTTTTACTCGACTTGTGAGCTTTGAAAGCACGGACGATATCGGGCGATGTCCGTACGGTTCGAGAAACCCTACTGTCGATCGAGTCTGGCCAAATCCATGACGCCCAGTCGGGGTCGCATATTGTGCTAACGTGAATTCTCTCTGACCACCACTCCAACTATCTGACCATGCAAAGCACTCAAAAGTGCAAAACGGTATCCGACATGCATAACGGATCATGAGCTCCGTCCAATGGCGGCAAACTTCGGGCAGTGTACCGTATATGCATATGCATATGCATCCATGGCGGGGAAAATAGCGCGTCGAGCGCGTCTGTTGACCACTTGATTCTTGATCCTCGCCGACTGTTGCAGAGTTGGCATGCACCGCTCAGGAGATGCTCCCTTGAAACTGTCATCCCTAGAACTGGAGGATAACTACGCGAGTCTGTCCAATGTTTTCTACATAGCAAAGATGCATAGCCCTCAACGGCATTGGTGTTGCGCCTAGTCAGGCGGCTCTCATGCTGACCTTGGTGTGGGTTTACAACACCATGCCTCCATCTGCACCGCTAAAGATCGATGCATCGCACAAGCCGCAGAGGAGCTGAAGCACAGGCTGAGTACGTTTCTAGCCAAACGCGCTGAAACGTGAGTCGCTCCCCTGTTTGGCAACATGCGCCAGACAAGGGTTGTGGGACGGCAAGTCAAGCTAAGCTCGACCAACGGATGGGGGCGTCTGAGACCTTTGACGTCTCTCATGGCTCGCATCAGGGGATTCTAGGACGACTCAATTGCATTCTCGATCTGGTTAACCAATACTTCCGACGGACCCTTGGATGCCCGGGGTTGCTCCATTCCGAGCAAGCGTGGCCATGGCGTCTGTCCCCATTTAATCGATCGTCAACTCCAAGTCAGCCGAGTCAAGACGTCGTTTCGAGATAGGGGAAGCGCCTCTAGACCAACAGTACTATGACATATTGGTCGACGCCGAGACTGATGGAAGCACCTTGAGAATCCTCCCTTGCATGGAATTACGAGGCCGCCTGGTGGCCACTAGCTATTCATCTGGATCTATTGAGCATGTCACCGCCATGTTCAATCTTGTGATCCAGATGCAACGATCCATGCCAATCTTCAATAACTTTACCATAGCAGCATTGAGGCAGCGGGCTACCGAATATTGTCTAAATTAAGAGACAGAAAATTCGTCTGTGCATGAACATCCATGTGCTATCAACTTCACTGTGTCCAATGCGACACGCTTTGACTCATTCACAATCAGTGTCACCACGAGCAGCTTTGAGGTGAGCTTACGACATATGACAACCGAGGCCAGTTTACCGACAGCGTGGTGCGTGTCAAAATGACATGAGACCCGCCTGCTTCCCTACAACGTCGTGGAGTCTCTTACTGTCGTACATGCCAGCCGAAAGGGTCTCGCGATAGTACCGAGAATTGGATGTGTGCTACGTAAGACGCAGGGCCTTAGATCACGATTCTTGGGTCGCGCAATGTGACTTGGTGGTGTAACGGCGTGGTAAGCGAGCCGTGCCAGATTGACAGCGATGACGGATGCAGCGGACACGGCAGATAGAGGACGATGCTTTCTGGCGCCGCACCCTTATTCCTTATTGGGATGTTGAAGATCGGCTTCTGTGCAGCGATTTGTTCCAGAAAATACGGGCCAGTTGCATTCATTGCCCATTGTCAAAGATGAACATCGAAGCAACCGTCTCGAGATGTAGCATGGTGTCCTCTCCGGATGGTAAGGCTGTCGCAAGGAAGGAAGTTGGCTGGATACTCAATTGTGCTTTTGGTGTAGAAAGACATCTCAGACTTTATTTGGAATTTATAGCTCCCTCATAACCTCTTCCACAGCCCTCGCTGCCATTCTCTTTCTCTGCTCCTCACCCATCCCTTCACCCGCTTCCCTCACAGCTTGCAGTTTTCTCATCATCTTCTCAACCTTGGCGATCTCGTCCTCGTCCAATCCATCTAGGCCGCCTCCCGCAGTGTTTCCTCCTGATGCACCTTCTTTGCTAGCCTCTGCCTTGGTAGGTTCTGAGGGCTCCTCGACATCCTGGCTTGCCTCCCATATCGCACGTCGTAGACCCTCAAAGTCGGCCTTGTCAAAACCGAATCCCATCTTTTGAGGATCCAGCTCGTTGTCATCGTCGTCGCCTGCTTTAGCGGAACTTGTTTCAAAGTCGCCAAATTCATCATCTGATAGTGGTGCCTGGAGTTGAGACCAGTCATTTGCCTCAAGAGCCTCTTTTACACGAGCAACTCCTGTTTTTTCTGACGCTCATGTTAGTGATTTTCGTCCAAGAAACAGGTTGAGGGACCATACCTCCAAACTCATTGCGGCCTGTATCACCTTTGCCACCAACAGACACAAACTCCAAGCCGGCCTCTGCGCAAATCTCATCCCACTCCTCCTCATTCCCGTCTCCTCCTACACCAATCGCCAATCCCACCCCATCCCATTCCCATCCTCCCAACCCCTTCTTCAAGACCTTGCCGACGTGCTCTACCAGGCCCTTTGCCGGATGGTCTTTGGGCGCAGATATAGGACCCGCAGTGAAAACGACGACTACGCCTCCAAGCACGGCGAGCACCTCGGCGGCTTCGGGCGTGAGAAATGACTCGGACCAGTCAGAGGGTGAATCTATAAGATCAAGCCAGACAGGGACAGTAGTAGAGTAGTATGGTGTTTTGAGGGAGAGTGGATGAGTTGTGCCAGCGAGACCGAGGGAAGGGTCTGGTGTTTCTGGGGCTGATCCTGTGAGGTCTATTTCATGTTAGTGAAAGTAAAATAAGAGGTGTGAGCAGTGGTTCATCATGAACGTCTTCTATTCTCACAACCTATTATTGTAGCCTTTCGGAGAAGGTGTAATAATAAGAGTAGTCCAACTCACCCTTTACCAGCTTTGACAAGACCGCCGTTTCATTCTGAAGAGCCACAGCCAATATTCTTCTCGAGCTAGAATCCATCTCTGCCTCAGCCATTTTAGCGATACTGAGCCAGTGAATCTCGAGTAAGAGATACGTGAGAGTTAAAGAATAATTTTTGATAGATGAGAGGGGCTTGAGATGTCTTCCGTGAGTCGACTTGAGCCTGATGGGCTGGATTGGTAAGGGATGTGTAGATGATGAGTGAGCGATCCCTTAGTGGGGGTGGGGAAGATAAGATAACACAGTGCATGAGTTACCCTGGAGCACAAGTTCTAAAATCTGGTTTTGTCGAAACATCACATCAATAATATTGCTGACGTCGAAACTCTTTGCAGGTGAGACTAACATTGTGAGTAGATAAAGTAACTAGAAATACTGAGTTGAGTAGGTATGTTGGTTTGTCATAATTCATGATACATACGAAAAAAGCACACAATGCATTCTGCTAAAACGCCAACGCTTCCAAACATGCAGAACAAAACCCAGCAAAGGAGAGTGATATCAAAAACACCAAACAAAACATCTGAACACTTGTAAAATCTTCAACCGTGGCTACTGCACGGTGTATGGCATCCACTCTCAACATCTCCTCCCCATCCAAACCTTCTCTGCAAAAGCTCCAACCCCGCCCTCATACCCCTCGCAAAATCCTCCGACCCAGGCGCAACGTATGCATCGTCGATATCGTCTTGACTCAATCTTCCCTTTCGTCTTGCTAGAACAGCTTGCTGGATAGGTCGTCGCCATAGTCTGTACCATTGGTCCTCGCTCATGCATGCGTACCGTAGGGTGCCTTGTCTATCGGGTCGACTCATGGGCCATTCGACGTAGAGGGTTTCGAACCAACGTGTTCGGAAAGAGAGCCATGGCCATGAGAATATCCAGAGGAGGGTGAAGTAGAACATCAAGACTATCCATCGCGTAAGACGCCAGCGGTTCGTACGGCAGTCGTTGTAAATCTCCACGCGGGCATTGGTCGTAGGGAATGTAATGTTGATTTGTCCACGGTAATTCGTCGCTCGTACAAGACTTTCTAGTCTGGAGCCCACGAGGGCGAAATCCCAACCTGTAAGACGACGCTCGAGAACAAAAGCTTTAAGACCAGCTCTGCTGGCGCAGTAGCGATGGCACCATTCCGCTACGCCTGGTGTGCCCTCCTCTGGTGGCCCGCTTCCGCCAAACCCTGGTGCACGGGTCGAAGTGACTGTTCCGCGACGGACTTTGTCGAAATTGTTGACTGCGCGAAGACGTCTCCATGAGCGACGAGTAGCCATCTCCTCATAGAGAAGAGGCGTGAGTTCAACGTGAATGTCAAAGTCAGTCACGTTCTTACTCTGTCTCTCCTCGCCCGACTTTTTGGTCTCGTTGTGAAGACCCTGAATGCGAACAAATGGCCGCGGAGGTTCCTTGGAAAGATCATTGATGTGATGTTCCAGAAACTCTGGGTCTGTATCAAGACGCTTGTCGAGATAGTAGACGGTGTTATCCTTTGACGTTCCTTTGTAAGGATGCAGACCAAGAGAAGATACACTCATGGGGAGAAGGTCGAAGGGATTGGCGTGAGGGGTTTCATTGTCGATTACTGTGTAGCTTGGCGGGGGATCATCAAGATATGGCGATGGTTGTTGTTCGTCCTCCGGGTAGTGATGCAGCGGCATGTGAGAAGTGGTTGTACGGCCTGAACCCACGCTGGACGAGTCTCCCACATGCGGAGGCGTCTGCGAGGCCTGAGGCTGACCGCTCATGCTGAGTCCTTGCTTTCCAGCTTGAAGAGCAGGTTTTGACACGCCCTTTGGCTGTGAAGGCGCCATGAAGAGCGAGAAAGCAAAAGTCGGAGATGGAGTGATGTGTAGGTGAGCACGTGCCCAACCTCGCCACAGCGCTACCTTATCTGATGTGGCCTTGTATTGGCTGCGAATTTGAGGGGAAGAGCGAGTTGGAGGTTGGTGAATAACAAATAAGAAGGCAGTAATCCAGTCATAAAAGAGGGAAGAGAAAGTTTATATAAACATCGCGTTCAAAGACATGTTGTCAAGTCGTCAAGGCCAACGAATCGTCTCGTGGGTGACGAAGCCCCCTCTGAAATACGTACCCTAGTTACTGTACCCTTACTTCTTTATTGCGAGAGGAGGTTTGCTGCCTGAGCGCCACGGGGTTGTCCCTGCATATAAAGAAGCAAGGGTGAAGGGGACTATTTAGACAGATATACTTGTACTAAGTATATTACACGTATGCTAATGCCTGATATTGCTTACTACTCAATTGATTGAAAGTATCTGACAGTTCATGCAATATTTTGACATTTTGACGCCGAATTGCGGAGAAGGTCTCTCACCCATCATCCACTTCCCGGACCCACATCGGCATTGGCATCAATTGACAATGACCTCAAATCTGAGGCCACTCTAAAACTATTGGATCCCAACAGAGCTTCAAAGAGCAAAAGAAAAGCCATCATGCACCAGATCCACCTCAGATTGAACCACACCAAGTGTTTGTTGCCGATGACTACAAGATTCTGTTTTCACAACAATTCACCACCAATAATATCTTCAAGACTTGATTAATTAGCTGTATTACCAGCCTTCTATTCTTTCTTATTCAAAGTCGGTGATTCTCTATGCCACCGATAATACATATAAACATTGACTCCAGGAAACACCCTCACAATTCCCAACTCATCATACACAAGGCCGCCCTTTGTACAATAGTCAATCCTCCTCTTCTATACGTCGTGACTTTTCTTTCTCCCCCTATGAGTCGTCAACTAGACGTCCAGAATCCCACTTCTTCTTAGCTGCCTTGAGAAGCACATCTAGCTCGCCGCTCATGTCACACATGCTGCGGAATGTGCCCTCCTTCTTGTTGATGAGCTCCCAGGGATGAGCATACTCCACCACCTGACCCTTGTCCAGAACCAGCACCTTGTCGTAGTCAACAATGGTCGCCAGCCGATGAGCAATCGTGATCACGGTGCCCGTGAGTTCTCGGATAGTCTCCTGGATCTTTGAGTCGGTAGCATAGTCGATAGATGCCGTTGCTTCATCCATGACCAATACTGTGGGCGACTTCAACATCGCTCGAGCAAGGCACAAGAGTTGACGCTGTCCTTGCGACAGGTTTGAACCCGACGCTGCCACGGATGACTGAAGGTTTAGGAAGATATTCTTGTTGCTCTTAGCAGTTGGTGAGTTTGGCGAGTCAGGGGCTTGCGTTGGTGTTGGTGGCACTGTCGAAGGCTCATCAGGTCCAATAAGTTGCACTCGTCGGAGAGCCCCAAAGATCTGCTCATCGTTGTACTGATCGAATGGATCCAGGTTGGTTCGAATCGTTCCGTGGAACAGTGTAGGATCCTGAGGCACAATGGTGATGTTCTCTCGCAGATCCTGCAGACCAATATTGCCAATCTCCAATCCATCGATAAGAATCTTGCCCTTGTCTGCCTCCAGAGCTCGGAAAATCGCCAGGGCCAGCGAACTCTTGCCTGCACCGGTTCTTCCAACAATGCCCACCTTCTCCTGGGGTTCGATCTTGAGCGTAATGTCCTGCAGGACTGGGTTGAGCTCCTTGCGGTAGCTGGTTGTGTAGTTCACAAACTCGACGGATCCCTTACGAGGCCAGTCCGCAGGGGGTCGGTTGTCTTCAACAACAGCGTCGGCCTCTTGTTCCACGTCCAGATATTCCTTGATACGTTCCATCGAGTTCATGTTCTGTTCGTTTATAGCGTAGAGTCGCACAAGCCACAGCACACTCTCAGTGAAACTCAGCGCATAGCTCAGGGAGATACCCGCCGCGCCTGCATCAGTCTTTCCAAGATTGAGAATGAGGAACATACCCGCAAAGAAGGCCACCAAGTCTCCTACAACATCAGCTCGGAAGGCCAGCCATCTATTGCAGGCCCACAGGTAGATGAAGGGTCGACTCTGGGTGTTGACCTTCTCGAGGTTGTCTCGAATAAAGCGTCGTTCGTCACCATAAGCTCGGATTGTTGTCATGCCGCTCAAGGTTTCGCCAAATTGCTGGAACAGAGGACTGCGCTGGACTGCCTCAAGGCGCTTCAGGTCGCGCGAAGCTCGCAGGTAAAAAGCGGCAATGAGATAGAAGAGAACAGCGATACCAGCGGCGGCATACAAGAACTTGGGTGTGATGTAGGTAATGAGGCCTACCGTCATCATAAGAGAAATGCCACAGCTGATCACACCAATTGCTACAGGTGCAATCTCCTGGTCGACAGCCTCCAAATCTTTGCTGAAGCGGTTCATCAATTGACCGAGCGGCGTAACATCAAAGAACTTGAACTTGGCTCGTGTCACTGATGCGATCAATCGGTCGTGGATTCGCTTCGACGCCGTCAACGAGCCCAAGAATACCCATAGGTCTCTGAACAGGGCCGCGAGAGCACCTGCAATTCCAATAGCAGCGAGGACAGTCAGGTAGTACATAGCATTGACCTTGCCATTTCCGTCTTGCATCAAGATTTGTGCGTTGAAAGACTCGGGGCTCTGATCGTCTGCAGAACTCAAACGAATAGCGTTGGCAAAGCTGACAGTCGAGAATTGTGTAGTACTGTAGGCGTTTGACTTGGCTTCCATACCAATAGGAGCATCCTGTTCGACGTATTGGTTTGCCCACTCTCTGACCCAAAGGTTGGTGGCCAATCCAGAGACCTGCTGCGCAATGAAGACGAACAGAGCAACAACCCAGAACCACCAAGGTCCCATAGACTGAAGATAAAGCTTAAGAACAGGCCACTTGACAGATCCGGTGGCCTTGGTCTCTTCCATAGCATCCTTCTTAGGTTTGCTCTGTGCGGTATCCTTCTTTGAACTATCCACACCGTCGAGCGCATCACCTTGGCCGTTTACCGTGGTATCGTCATCGCCGACGCTTGAAGGAACACGAGAAGGAATTCGTGAGGGCATGGCCGAACCAGGATGAGACTTTTGGATCTCCTCGCCAAGCTTTCCAGAAGCAATGACCTCCGCTGAGGGTCCTTGAATATCGACTCGACCGTTATCCAGCAAAACCACGAAATCGGAAGAAGGAACGCAGAGTGTTGTGTTGTGGGTGACAAGAACGCAAGTACGGTTCCTCATGAGCGGTCCTCGGATGCAGTTGCTGAAAATCCATTGTGCGGTATGCGAGTCAACAGCGCTGAGACAATCGTCAAGAAGCAGATGGGCCGAGTTAGAGTAGAGAGCGCGGGCAAGAGAAATACGTTGCTTCTGTCCACCAGAAAGCGTGATACCCTTCTCTCCAACCAAAGTTTCATCGCCATGGTCGAGGATCTGAAGATCGCGCTCAAGTGCACAAGCCACAATAACATTGCGGTACCGTTGCTCGTCATATGGTGAGGAGAAGAGAATGTTCTCACGAACGTTTGCGTTGACCAACCACGCCGATTGCGCGACATATGCAATTGTGTTGGCAAGGCCGGTTTCAGGATCAGGGTGGACATCCTCTCGGCTGCGACCACCAGGACAGAAGACGCCTCCTTCAATCAAAGTCATTTCACCAAGGAGACCCATCAACATTGACGTCTTTCCAGAGCCTGTTGGTCCCGCAATGATGTTCAGTTTGCCGATTTGGAAGTCAATGTTCAAGTCCATCAGGCGGAAAGCACGAGAGCTATCCTCAACAATGGTGTCCTTGCTGCCCCAGGTAAGTGTGGCATCCCTGAAACCGATTCGTCTGACACCGTTCTCATCGACATTGTCCAGGCCAAGTTGGATGTACTTGTCAGTCTCATCCTCCGTAAGGAATTCCTCGACACGGTCAATCGAAACCTTGGTTTCCTGGACATGGGCGAACATGTCGCCAAATTGATCTAGCGGAACACGAAGAAGCATAAAGAGGGAGATAGCTGTGAAGGCGATGGATGGCTTCAAGGGCTTGTGCTCGACAAAGGTGAAAACCAGGAAAGAGAAGAAAGTGATCAGAACAGGAACAGAGTTCCAGATAGCCACAGCCAGTGCCCAAACCATGAACCTTGATCGCAAGGCCTTCAGCTCAGCTTGACGCTTCTCATCGATGATGCGACCGAAACGCTGCTCCCAGGCAAAGTACTTGATGATACGAATGTTCTGCAAGACTTCGTTGGTAACATTGGTACGCTTGTCCGTCGCTGCAAGAATCCTCTTCGAAGTCACGGTGAAGCCGCGAGCAAGACCATAGTTGACAGGTAGCAGGAGAATCATGACGATGATACCGGGGATAGCGCTGAGACCCATGACTTGCCAGAGCAGAACAATAGCCACCACCAGCTGTGTGGGCGCAGAAGCACACAAGAAATGAAGGTACGCGGTAACCTCGGAAATTTTGAAACTGTCGATAGACATGAGGTTGATGATGGTACCCAGGTTGGCCTGCTCATCCCCAGAGTCTTCCTTCTTATCATCCTTGATGCTACCATTAGCAGATTCAGCATCATTAGGCGATGCCTTCTTGTCGTCTTTCTTCATGCTCAGGGCTCGTTTAAGCTTGCCAACGAAACCATCCTGGGTTTCGTCACCTTTGGTGGATTTGGGCTTGTCCTCGTCAAGCAAGACCTTATCTTTGCCAGCGGCGGCCTTGCGACGAAGAGCCTTGGCATAAATATCGCCGATAATGAGAGCCCGAACTCGGATACATATCTTTCGACCAATCCAGAGGGCTTGGTTATCAGCGTATGAACGTATAAGATCAACTACAGGAAGACCGATGACGTAAAGCCAAAGGACGTTGATTGGCATGTTCTCATCTGACCTGGTACCGTAGTTTTCGACGAATTCAAGGATCACCTTGAGAAGAAGCGTTGGCGCAAACGTGAACAGACCGGCGAGAACGGCGAGGGCACACTGAATGAGCAGATCCTTCTTGAAGTACTTGAGCAAGTGCATAGCAAGGGAGCCTGTTCGCTTCATCTGGCGATAGTCGGCAATGACGGCTGCGGCCTTGTCCCTGGGCAATAAATTCCACACATGCTCCATCTCCATTGGAGTTTTGTAGCCCTTCCAGACGATCGCATCAACCCAGCCGAAGATAGCAAGCGAAAATAGACTGGCCAGTGGCTCGCGCGAAGGTTCAATACCCTCCTCCCATTCCATGAGGACCGTCTTATTACCCTTCCTAGTGGTCATTGCCATGCCGAAAAGGAGAGTGATGAGCCCAAACTCCACGAATGTCAAGATCTGGTCGGTACGAGTGATGCCATCTTGGAGGAAGGCCGAGCGGAAAAGGAAGATCGAGAGGACCCAATTGACGCTGTAGAGGAAAGCGGTGTGGTTCCAAAGGCGCGGTCCTCGCCATTTCATAGCACCGAGAACGAGACGCAGGGTGGAGAGGACAAAAACGTAGACCCAAACGAGGAGCCCGGTGATGGCGGCAGCGCGACTATGACGTCCCTTGGCACCAGTAGAAAGTTGAATCACATTGACGGCAATGAGACCAGCGACGGCAAGTTCCTCAACGATTTGCGAAGTGAATTGACCGTGCGGGGTGTCGGATTGAACGATGGAACCTCGAGTGGTGGTCTTGACGAGGGCCAAACGACCTCCGTTGATCTCGAGAGCATCATCGTCATCAGAATCGGTGTCCTGCTCCGGGGGGAGATCGGTATGGCTGTGGCGGCGGTCCTCGCTGGAAAGCTGTTGATACCTGGCTTTGGATTTGGACCAGGAACTCAGAATGCGGGAAATGCTTGACCAAGCAAAAAGCGCGACGGAAAGAAGAAGGGCGATTAGAGGGAAGAGAATCTGCAGGTAGCTACAGTAGCACAACTCGGTCAGCCAGACAAATACAAGAGCGCGGGGAGAATATGTAAGGGTATGGGAGCACAAACTCTTGCCGGAAGCAGACGCTGAAGTCATCAATTCGCCATATCGGCTCTTTGCACTGCGCAAACCCCATGGTTTCAGAGGATTGTCAGTTATAATATGTCGAGCTCACCTCGGTAACCTGAGGTGAGAGACGGCCGCTTCAGCGGAAAAAGTAAGGAATTCGCGACGGTGCTGCGACAATGGGCTGGTCGACTTCAAAAAGAATTATTAGACAAGTATGATTTCGGGCAGATGATCGCCAAGGTGGGTTGCACGCGTCGGACCGGCAGCGGTGGCTGCGGCGTCGGAGGTCTCGAGGTACAATACTCGTCAGGGTTCCTTGGCCTTGTCGCAACTATCCTAGCCAAATGCTCAATGTCGGTGGCCACTTTCAAACACCATTGATCAAAGCGTGGCGTGACTCGGTTTTGGTAGAACCCGGATGGTCGTGGAGAGTTGAATTGAAGCTCATATAAATGCGCTTCAGGCGTCGTGGGTGCAAGTCTGAATCGCTAGTATACGTTCACGGTCGCATTCGCAGGCAGAGGCCGAGGTCGATCATATACAATGACCTACAGCTCGTATCCGTTCTCTGAGCAGCTCTCTCGGACGAATCACGTCTGGTAGAGAGCGTCGGAAAGGTGCAAAGAATACTGCAAAGTAAAGAAAAAGAAAGGAAAGAGAAAGTTCACTGGGTCAGTGGAGGGGGAAGGATAAAAGTGTTCAGTCGAAACGATAAAGTTTGACTGTAGGAATATGAAAGAGGGAAAAGATGAAGTGCGGCCGTTGGAAAAGAAGAACGAGAAACGCTCTAAAGGCAAAGCCAGACCCAAAACAACACAAGCCCAGACGAGATATGGATTGACACTGACACTCTAGCACTGGGTGGGAATGAGAAAGTGGAGGGAAGGTGGTGTCGGTGTCGGTGACCGGCCCTTGGGTTGCAGGGCGTGAAGAGTGGGAGTTGACGAGCTATGAAGCTCAAGTGGGGCTTTAATGACCTGGTCTAGCGTCAGTAAAAGCACGATGCGATGCTGCCCTGCCCTGCAACTCAGTGCACGAAACCTTCCTTTAGCTCTTGGCTTGGGCTGGTTCCCTAGGTTATTCCTTGAATTAGGTATCGTTTAATTTACTTTGTCAAGCAAAACAATAACAAACTTTACAAACTGACAGGCAATTGATGCCTCACTCATCTCTAACGCCCTCTAACTCAATTGATCCAAACTTCCGTGGTATCACGAGACCTTCGTCATGACAAACATTTGCTCTTGATGATGCGAGAGCGTGGAGCCCCGGTTCTATGACGGGGGCTGCGGGGACAATTGCCTCGTCTACTCCGCTTCAAGCAGGTGTCAGATTCTCCCAGATTCCATTCAACATTGAAGATACTTCAATTGATTGTTGCCTTTGTCCTGCAGTTATGTGTTACTCGAGTTATAGACGAGAAGCTGATACTACTGATTGATCGATAGCAAGCAATCCTTGTCAGTGACTCGTCAACCAGTCCGGGATGTGGACGACAGGGTAAAGACTCAGACATGTCTAGACACCAGGCATTTGGAAACCACGACGAGTTAGCGCGTCAAGATACAGATACATAACCGTACTCGACAAAAGTGCCTTTAACAAGGTGCCTCATAACCGAAGCCTTATCTAACAGATTCTGGTCATGACGTACATACTCCTTGGCTCGGATTTCAATACCGAGTGAAGGGGCTCCATTGAATAAGTCGGCCTGACTCAAACAAAGGGCGAGACGAAACAGCCAAATCTGGATGAGAACCATCACGAGGAGTAAACGGAGCTAGACGTTGACAGCTGAGACACATGAAGAAGACGTGTCGCTTATGAATCAGTGAAATGCCAGTACTCTCGTCTAATTTCCACGCACGCACCTTGAGATTCGGTAGACCTGGTGACGAACTGCGATCGTGATCGTCAACATTGAGTGAGAGAAGCACGGACTGGATGAATAACATGATATAGCTTGTATTTCTCAATGCTTGCGTGCTTGAGTTAATCGCATCTACAGATACAGATCCTACCCGAGACGATATATCATTTCCTTTAAACAACAGCCGATATATAACAAGGCTCATTGCAAGCGCGACTCTACACATTCATAGTCTCATTCGCCAAGGGAACTGGACCAATCTTTCGGCCATTGCCGCAGTCATGATACAATCCAGACCAAGCGTTCCAGTCCAAACATCGTCAACACAACAAAGCAAAGTCCCTGCTACCACGTATAAATGCACATCCATAACAACCCAAATAATCAACACTCTACCTAACTTTGGGATGAGTTACTGTTATAAATAGAGCACATGAAGGCCAAAGCTTAGGTAAAGTGCCTAATTTATATTATTACATATCTTCTACCTAAGTAGAGTCTCAATTATTTACCAACCCGCCTGACAGGCACGAGAGGCAGGGTAGGTTTGTTTTTTCCCGTTGAGCAAGGGTCATTCTTCAGCAATCTGCAGAGAAAACAGGCCACTATGCGGTCTGAGCGCCAAACAGCTTGAACGAGCTGGAGGATCATGCACGAACTGGATGGTGTCACAAACGGTGCCGTTGTGATGATGTGCAGCAAACATAGGTGCCCAATCGCTTAGAGGGTACATGAAGGCTATTCCGAGAAACTTCATCTTTGACGTGAATTGGGATCCTGTTGGCTCACCGTTGCTTCTCGATAGTTGGATCATTGCAACATCAACAATGGCTTTGTTAGACAACAATCGACCCAAAGATTTCCACGAATAACATCATGCAACTAAAAATTGAAGTCGTTCGTCTTCAGCCTCAACCCATGCAAACTCACAAGTTGATCACACACTCCCTTTACGCGATTGGTCCTCTGTAACATTCCCCTTGAACCCTCACCGCCGGATAGTTCATCTCTACCCTTACTCGCCAATTACAGTTCCTTATCTCACTTGCCGCTACTCCAGGACCCTTTGACAGAACCCCCCACGTTTCCTTGCCATGTATGTGGTTACACTCAACGCCGCTCATGCATTCACGATGGTCATATGGCCAATCGAAGGCTGATGACATTGCAGTTATACTGGGTGTGTTCCTGTTGGACCGTTAGTTGCCGTCCTGCGAGGGCCTCATTGCTGCAGGCTCGGTGAGACTTGCAGAGTGCATTGCGGGTAAGACAGTCCGTGTTGAGAGAAGTGTGTTTGTATTAGATAGTGTCCTTCGTGGCCAAGGATTGTGTCTACTGCTAGCCTATTTCGTTAAGCATGGTCTGTACACCGTTAACAAGTATAAACATAGGGTAACCGGCAGCTTTGTTGCACAAAAATGGTATGAATAGCAACAAGGATTTCATTGCAATCCATCTAGCCATGCTTGTCTCTACCCTACGTCAAGATTTGGGGACTGTACTCCCAGGCACCCGCGTCAAGCACGAAAACTAGACAACAGCTCGTACAACGTGGCATTAAAAATATGTCATTCATAGATCGTTCTCGAGTTACAATGGAGCCTATTCCCGTACCACAAACACGTGGCTTTCAGACATGGCATCCCCCAACTCAACCATCATGAAAACTATCCTCACATATGAGCGTTTTGTTTAATATTGACACGACAGCCATTGATTGCTGTCCCCATGCCCTTTCCAACCAAAATTGACATCACTGCCCCGACTCCTCCTGCTTGATGGTAAAAAGGAAACAAAAACCATGTTAACTATTTTATCTTTCTCTTCCTCTTTACTGTTAATACATAATACACCCGACTTAAGCAGGTTAGAACGTCAAGGCTGAATCAATCGTGCCCTGCGTTGGTTTGATGGCCGTTTAGCCCATAATCATGCCCTTCATACCGGACATATCACCCTCCTTGGCGGCGATTTCGAAGTAGCCGTAGATGATACTGTGCGAGGTTAGTGACGGTGTTCGAGATTGGGTAGTTTCATAACTTACGTGACAGCAAGGAGAGTACCGGTACCGGAGCCAAGAGCGCCCAAGAGGTCGCTGGTGACGGAGAGCGCACCAATGCAGGCACCACCGAAGGCAGCGGCAGTGGGGATGATGCGCTTGAGCTCCTTGTACATGGACTGGTCACGGTGACCGGCCATGACAAGACCCTGGTCCTTGAGCTGCTTAGCAACGTCACGAGGGCTGGAGCCAGAAACCTCAATCCAGGTCTTGGAGAAGAGGGCGCAGGCACCGAGCATGTAGACGATGTAGGCACTCATGTGGATAGGGTCGAGAAGAGCCTCCTTCAGGTTCTGAGGGGGGGACATGTAGTAAACGAGACCGGAGGCAGCGTGGAGCTGAGAAGAACCGTCCTTAGCCTCCCAGACACCGAAGAGACGGACAAGGAGGTTCTCGGAGAAGCGAGAGTAAAGCATCTGGCTGATAAGGAAGACGTTGGAAGAAAGAGCGGACTGCAGCATGATGGGCATGTTGGAGGTGTAGAAGAGACGGACGGGGTAAGATCCACGAGCACCACGCTGGCGGGAAGACTTGACGGGGATCTCGACGCGGAAACCCTGGAGGTAGATGACAGCGGCAAAGACGGCAATGGTGGCCAGGAGGTTCATGATGTTGGGGAGGTTCTGGCGATAGAAAGCCTCCTGGAGAGCGCGCTGCTTGTTGGGCCAGGTCATAAGGAGGTGGAAGAGGGCAATGACAGCACCCTCAAACTCGGGACCACGGCCAGTGTTGATGGTGGTAGGAGAGAAAGCCTTCCACATGATGGACTCGCAGATGTTGGTGGCAATGAACAGAGAGATACCGCTGCCGAGACCGTAGCCCTTCTGGAGGAGCTCGTCAAGGAGAATAACAATCATACCAGCGACAACGAGCTGGAGGATCAGGAGGAAGACAATACCAGCACCAAGGTCGGAGGGAGGACCGTAGAGACCGCTGAAGACGTAGACAGTAGCGGTACCGGCGGAGAGGATGAAAGCCAAAAGCTTCTGAGCAGTCTGGTAGAGCTCGCGGTCGGACTTGAGGTCAAGGTTGACGTCGATCATGTGGGTGCCAGCAAGGAGCTGGAAAACCATGCCAGAGGAGATGATGGGAGTGATACCCAATTCCATCAGAGTTCCACGGTTACTCGCGATAACCATTCGCAACCAGTATAGGGGATCCGAGTTGTCGGAGGAGACGATACCGTAAAGGGGCATCTGGCTCATGACCAGGAAGATGAGGAGGGTCAAGGCCGTCCACATCAGCTTCTGGTTGAAGGGGATCTTGGTCTCCGGCTGCTGAACCTCAGGGAGGAACGGCACGAACGGCTTGACCAAGTCAAGGAATCGGACTATAGGTCGCAATCACAGGTTAGCTAGAGTCTGATAATCGCGATGGCAAAAGCCAATTGCGCGCATGGCATTGAGGTTGCGCGAGCTCATAGCTTGAGCTGTAGAGCTCTGCGCAAACGAGGATGGTAACTTACGAGAACTCATGGTGGGCAACGGGCAAGGGAAAGAACAAGAATTGGACTATTTCATCCAATGAAGGGAAGAAAGAAAGAAAAAGGAAGAGATGCTGAGCTTGAAGAGCCCAGACGATTTGAAGGGTCGATGGGAGAATTAAAGGAGAGCTGGGGGGCGGAGGTTGGCGATCTGGCTTCAATGGCCCAAAATGTAGATGTGTCCAATATTGGGAGTGGAGTGACACGTGACCTACCCCAGCCAGGGGCGAGCTTCTTTTCCTTGAGCTTCCTCCAACAACGGCAGCCGGGAGGGAAGACAAAGGGGGTTTCAGCCACTGAGAGATGATTGTGGCTTTATTGGACCCACCGTAATTTTTCCGCCAAATTGACTCCGCTTTTGCCTGTTCTGGAACATTGAAGATGTCAGTCATCACAGCAGCAATCTTTTGTCGCCTTGGTCTGGACCGTCAGGCGAGCTTGGATTATAAGAGGAAACCCCAGGAATCGCTATTTATGGCGTGCTCACCTTAAATGCTGCGTCGCCTGAGCCCTATACTCAGGCGAAATGTCACTACCATGTCTACAAGAAAACCTCCAGCAGAACCCCTTGTGGTTGTGCTAGGGTCTACGGGCACGGGCAAGTCAGATGTAAGTGACGATGGAAATGTATACTAGAAAGTCTCTGACAGCTTTGTTAGTTAGCGGTTGAACTAGCAACTCGGTTGAATGGTGAAATTATCAATGCTGATGCCATGCAATTATACAACGGCCTCCCAATTATCACCAACAAAATTACAACTGAGGAGCAGCGCGGAATTCCACACCATCTTCTTGGCCATATATCCTTGGATGAGCAACCATGGGATGTTGACGACTTCAAGAGAGAAGCTACCCGCACGATACGGGAGATCCGTGGCCGAGGACGATTACCCATTCTTGTAGGCGGCTCGCAGTATTATGTCGACCCAATACTCTTCAAAGAGGTTATTTTGGACGACATCGAGTTAGACACCACCAAATCGTTTCCCATACTCAAAGAATCAGGCGAAGTCATGCTTCGTGAACTGCGCAAAGTCGACCCTGCCATGGCCGACCGTTGGCATCCAAATGATCGTCGAAAAATCCAGCGCTCCCTTGAGATCTACCTACGGAGCGGCAAGCGTGCATCCGAATACTACGCTGAGCAACAAGCTCGCAAAGACGCCGCTCAGCAAGACGCCAACAAACAACCATGGGAGAACCTGCTGTTCTGGGTCTACTCTGAGCGTGAGGTGTTACGTGAACGTCTGGATACACGAGTGGACAAAATGCAAAACGGCGGGCTTATGGATGAAGTACGAGAGCTTTACGACTTCAAACATCAAAAAGAAGCAGAAGGTCGGATTCTCGATATGACCAAGGGCATATGGCAGTCAATCGGATACAAGCAGTTTGAGCCGTACTTATCCGCTGTTGACGAAGGACGAGATGCTGCTGAGCTTGAGAAGCTAAAGGCTGCAGCCCTTGAGGAAATGAAGTCTGCAACGAGACGATACGCCGTTTATCAAACCCGCTGGATAAGACTTAAACAAATTCCACGATTGCGCGAGGTTGGTCCGGAAGCTATGGATAACATGTACCTTCTTGACAGCACCGATGTCTCTGCATATGGCAAAAATGTCGTTGAGCCCGCGGTACGATTGACGCAGCAATTCCTCCAAGGCGAAGAACGTCCAGCTCCAACTGAGATCTCATCACTTGCTCAAGAAGTTCTCACGCAAGTCAGCAACCCGCCACCCAAGACAACACCATGCAAGCGCACATGTGAAGTGTGCCATACGGTATTGATGACCGAGGAGGCTTGGAAGGCTCATTTGAAGAGTGCGACTCATCGACGTATTGTTCGCAAGAAGGCAAGAATGTCTTTGGTGCCAGTGGAACAAAAGTCTGAGGATACAAAGGATGAAGAGGCAGACTCTGGACCGGAATTGGGATCCATGTTTTCAGAATAACCAATACAAAAAGTGAAATGCAACAAGCAATTTTTCTTATTTCCATGTGCTGCTTGCACCAATTCGGCGCTCTTGAAAGTTCAGTCTCACGCAGAAATAATACACAAGGTCAGAACAAGCCGCTGCATTACTCTCATTAAGCCAAATGATGATATCAGCTGTACTAGTTACGTATGCTGTAGAAGCTGGGCCGCAATCCTGCAGGATCAACACCCTCTAAAACAAAGTTCCGAAAGCGACGCTACTAACCTCGCGTGCGTTCCGACATCAAACGCGTATTTGAAAGCTCATAGGTGCTACCCTGTCTTTTTGATCTAGGCTCATTCCCGGCACCAGCCTTGTTTAAAGATGCTTTGACTTTCTAAACATCTGCCGGAGAAGCGATCCCAGTAAGCTCTGTAGTCAATTGCCCTGACCTTGGAGGACAACGACAATTGATCTTCGGTAGTGAGAATTAACTAGGATTTGGTCAGTGTTTAGCGCTTACTGCTTATTGTAACCTCGCTCGGCTCACGATCCGCTGTCAAGAATGTTTGCAAGTTAACGATGTCATTCTCATTAGAATCAAGCTCGCCGTGCGTACCGCGCAGTCCGCGGTCAAGGATGATGCTAGTTGGGTAGTATAGTAGTCGAAGAGTTTAGAAGTTGTGAGTCAACTCGCCGGCGAGGGCTAGAGTTGTAGACACAGTGTTAAGACATGCCGGCTGAAAGACTCTTTGAAACAAGAAAAATCCGTCAACCCGAGAGTCTGGATTGCACAAGCTGAAAAAACATAGTCTGTATAAATAACTGGTTCAACGGGGTTCACAAAGTTTCCGAAAGATGGATCCTCATCCGCAGGTCGGCCGAAGCCGTGGGGCTGTATCTGTAGCATCAACTATAAAGGTAAAGTTCACCAGTCTAACTTAAGACAATGCGAAAAATACATGAGTCGTACTCGTATTGACGTACGATTGCCACTATCACCTTGAAACATAGTCATAGAGATTGCGGAGAAGAGTTTACAAACTTGGATATTGACGTTATGGCCATGGACTTACCATGGAGTTAGAGGTAGCTTAAGCGGCTTAACCTTCCGGAGCTTCCGAGCTTTACGAAAAACCATAACGATTGTATCAACGTTGGTATCGGGCCAATATGTCTATATTGAGAATTCGGAAACTATGAAAGTAGTCCCTGGAATTTGAGTGTAATGTTTTTGTTAGCCGTAAGATATCATGTCACAACTTAGTCTTGGCCTCGAATTGATTCCCATATGAGGTATTCTGATACAGTTCGACTCATCGGGACAGGGCTGAAATTCTGTCCCCTTTCGGCGGACTTTTGCTCTCAACTCCGCCGCTATCAACTAAGGCGGCTCGCTCTCGGGTCCGAACGCCCGCTATTGGACCGTCTAGGCTAGAAGATTCGATTGGGAGTCACTGGATCCAAGCTTTTTGCGCATTCATTTCGTAGTTCTAACCCATGTGAAACTTAGTACTAATAATACTGTGAATTCCTGTCAGACAGACAGATTTCGCTACGGGCAGGCTGCAGTATATCAATCACTTCATAAATGCGCAACGATAACTACCGTCTAGAACCCGACCCTAACCTTTCTTCCCACACACTGGAGGACCTAGGACCCTTTTTCTTCAACACCCCTGAACTGGTTGTTGTGGCCTACGTCAACTGATGTGATTGCTCAGCGGGATTCGCGGGTTCCGGTATGCGGGTTAAATTATTCACTCTCACTCCAGCGCCCGACTGAACTTTTATGCAGAGAGAAGAAAATCCCCCGTCACAACTGCACTTGGCTACCTCCCTAAAGTCGGGTCTACATTGAACCGGTAGACTCGGCATCTTACGGCATCATCAGCTGCCTTTCCTTGCTTATCATCCTGCGCAAGGTCAGGTATTTACTATTACAGTATTGAGCAGCCTCTCATCAGTCTGACTTTGACCTTTTTCTCTTCCTTTTCGCCTTCAACTGTCTCCTTGGGTTGATTCGTGCCCCTCCCCCTCACCTGACCCCAGCGCAGCGCAGCGGGCTTTCAAAAGATCCCAGCTCCCGCCTGTGGAGCTCAAATTGGCGTCATAGGATACTTCACTCTACCTTTACTCAACCTTTTGACAACTCTTGTTATGTGAGCTGCGTCCAATCCGTGGATATGTCAAACAACATCGCGCCTGGACCGGGATCGCACAAGGTGCCCCGAGTCTTGGCTTGTGTTTTGTGTCAGCATCGCAAGATCAAATGCGATCGCAACACGCCCTGCTCAAACTGCATCAAGGTGCGTTGACTGCCTTGCCTGATGTTTTTATATCGCCATATGCTCTATGACAAGGCGCATTCTGTTTCTGTGTCATGATATCGTGCTCTAGGTCCCTCGCGACTAACTCAATCAAGGCAAATGTTACCTGCACTCCAAGCACACCAGCTCCGGCTAGGAAGCGCCGGAGACCTAATCAAGATCTTCAAGAAAGACTTGCTCGATGTGAGCAATTGTTGAAGCAGTATGCCGATGGTTCTGTACCCTCTCCGTCGGCCATGACCCATTCACCTGCTACTAATGGCGCGTTGACCGATGCCTCACCTGCTACGCCTACCAATATCGACGGCCAGTCCAAATGGAAACCTGCTGGAAAGATGGTCAAGGAAGAGGGTGGTGTGCGCTTCATGGACAGTTATCTTTGGGCTAATATTCATGACGAGGTGAGTCCAATTTGATATGCACTGCTAACATGGAAAACTGACATGAATGCGACCATGAAGCTCCAAGCTATGAGAGAAATTGTCGATACCGATGACCCGGAGGAGGCCAGTGTGATGGGTTCTGAAGACTTAAGCCCTGACTACAACATCGATCTTCTAATGTCCTCGGATGCTTCCGGAAAGTCTGTCGAGGAACTCCAACCCGAACCTGTTCATGTCTTTAGACTCTGGCAGTTGTTTGTCGACCGTGTCAACCCATTGACCAAGATCATCCATGTCCCCTCGGTTCAACCATATGCCTTGGAGCTTGCCACTGACCTGAACAAGATCCCACTCAACTACCAGGCTCTCCTCTTCTCCATTTTTACTATGGCGGCAGTATCTCTTTCAGAAACGGAGAGTTTGCAGATGCTGGGAATCACTCGCGATGAGGCTTTGCGAAGGTATACCATTGGTACCAAGCTGGCATTGACAAAGTTCAACTTTCTGAAAAACTACGACATGGTGGCTCTGCAGGCATTGCTGCTATACCTGGTAAGGTCCTTTGGCAAGGTATTAATAATCCGATGCTAACGTACGATCAGTTGTCACTTCAGAACCGCTATGATCGACATGCTGCTTGGATTCTTAGCGGAGTGGTTGTGCGCATTGCGCAGAAGATGGGATATCACCGTGATGGCGATTATTTGGGACTCAATGCTTTCGAGACAGAGATGCGACGGCGCATGTGGTGGCAGATCATCTTGCAAGATGCAAAGAATGCTTTGGTCTCTGGACTCAGCCACTCGCTACTCCCTAGCAGCTGGGATACCAAGATGCCGCAAAACGTAAACGATGCCGATCTTTTCCCTGGATCAGTCGAACCCATTCAACCTCGCGAGGGCCCAACAGAAATGGCATTCTGTCTAGTCGGTTACCAAATCGCCAAGTTCTTGATTAATGCGGAATCTCTTCACGGAACGCCAGGATGGGAAGCTGCTATTCTGGGCGATGATTTCGAAGGCAAGGATCCTGCGACTTTTCCGAGCATCCAGCAATACCGAGACTTGGTGGACACCTTGGAGCAGAATCTGGCGGAAGTGGAAGCTCGTTATATCGACCCGACTGCCGGAAACGTCCACATCGCGGCTCTCAGTATTCGTCCGATGATTACCAGCAAGATGAGGGAGATGTTGGTGCCAATGCGCGAGCAACCAGAATGGGGGACCGAAATCCTTGACCAGAAGGATAATCTGTTCAAGATTGTTCTGATGAATAACGAGCACAGCACCGATGCTTACGGAATCATGGAACAAGCGGGTTTCCTTTGGTTCCTCAAGTTCCATTTCCAGATCGATATTTTCACAGTCATGACGAAACAGCTCTGCCAACGACCGACCGGTACTCTCGCTGACCGCGCATGGAACATGGTGCAGAAGATTTACCATTACCACCCAGAAATCCTGGACATGTCCCAAAAGACATACGCCATCCAAGCCCAGACCGTATTAAAGGCGTGGAAGACTCGCGAACAAGCTTTCAGAGCAGCTGGCCAGCCTCTCGAGACACCAAACTTCATCTTCCGCCTACGCGACGTCGTATCGAGCGAAAATCGCACTTCAGAGCCCTCACCACAACAGCCAGTAGCTCATCCTCCAACAACTGCTGCGCAAATGACCGATCTCGACCCTTTCCTAGGCAACTATCTAGATGTATCAACACTCAACTGGGATATGTGGGGATCCATGAATCAACCACAGCAGAACCAATTACCCGTTTCGTTATTCGGCAATTTTGGTATGGGCAACATGGGCTAGGGTCACGACTGGCGCAAGGGGCTCTGCGAGTCATGAAAATTTGGTGAGATGGATATGATAATGATTTGGGAATCTCCATGGAGTAGGGTGTATGCTTAGGTATTTATAGAGCGGCGCAGGCTGGTTATTGATGGTTGGGACACGACCAGACGGAGACACTTGTTTCCTACACTGTACTAGTAAATTTGTCATTTCAAGGACGATACAATCACAGTTGATGAGAAGATGTCATCATGATTTAGATGTGTTTATTGTCAAGGACTTGTTTATGGTGTTGGTCGACCCTAATGAGTCTACATTGCTTTTCCACCACTTTCAGATCCCCTTTCAGAGGATACATCATGCCTTGATTTCTTGTTCCCGTTGCTTGTCGTTGACCACCATTGCTTCCCTTCCATTCGGTACCAGCGACTCTTAGCACACTGCTTTTCAGTTGACAGGAGCACCATCGCCACGGCGCGCCTGAGGAAGAGCTTCGAGAGGATACACTCCCCCATTGGTCAACCCGTACCACTCCTGAATAGTGCGAGGATCACCAAGAGTAGTGCGCACGGGCTGGGCATCTACCTCAGTGCCGGCAGAGGAGCCCTGGTCGCTGCGCTCACGGGCACGGCGGACACGGGCGGCGTTGGTGGCCGGGGTCTCGGGGCGGGAGTGCCAGGTAAAGTAGAGGATGAGCGAGAGAAACATGATGAAGAGCACGGCGCTCAGGATGGCGACGAGGATGTTGGTGCCGAGCTGGTCCATACGAGGGAAGATGGGAGAGGAAGACATGGTTGCGGTGTTGCGAGGTGAGAAGGACTTTGTGTGTTAGTGGTTGGTAGGGGATGGAGATGTTAGTACCGTACCAGGGAACGCTTTCTTGTGGTGTTGAAGACTTGAGATGCTTCTCACGATGCGATGAAAGTCGTGACTTGTAAAAATACTCTTCTGGGAGATGGCAGAGCGATATATAGTCTCTCGTGGAGGAATCCAAACGCTTGAAGTAAAAACGTATTGGGGAGCTCATTGTTTAAGAGAATGCGATAGTGAACGGTGGGCAAACGGCTGTGCAAGAGTTCTACCCAACACAGCATATTCACCAAGAGTATTGATGTCGAATTCGTTTGAGCAAAAATCTAAGTGAACATGAAAGTAAATGAACAAACACAAGTGAAGTAAAAGATTATGCGGTGTTCGTTTACACAGATCGAGGCACTGACAGGTAATGAAGTCTAACAAACAGCATCATGAGAGGAAAGTTAAGGCTCACGATAACATTGCATCTCAAATTGTAATATTCTCAAACAGCAATGTATTGATCTATCTGGGTATGAACCAGCACACCCACTCATAGTCCAAACTCACCTCACCTTAAACGTCCTCCAAAGGTCTCTCTGGAACATTCGTCGCCCTCAACGTTGTCATCCTCAACGCCCTCGCCTCAGCCTCTCTCCTCTCCAGCTTCTTCTGCTGCCGATGGGCCAGCCATTGGAAGCAAGAGCAGGGTACGATGAAGAGAAGAAACAGCACAACTATTCCAACGGTAAGACCGATTATGGCGGCTTTATCAGAAATGTCATGCTCAAAAGTTGGCTCGTCGCGGGCGGTGGTGGAGGCAGCTGAGGAGACGAGCGTGGTGAAAGTACTAAGGGAAGACATTTTGGAGTGTGTAGGGGAGTTTTTGTTGATGCTGTAGAGTTAGTAGGGGTTGAAGAGCTTATTGAGATTCTGAAGATGGTTGAAGGAGGTGAAGCTGTGATTATATATGGTAATAGGCCCTTTATTCTAGTTGATGAAAATGATGCATATGACAGTGATGATAGAAACAGCAGAACAAAGCTAGAACAAGTGAATGTTGCAGATGTTGAACACGAAACAATTTCGTTGTCTGGTTCGAGTTTTTGTCTGCTTTGTTGTTCTGATGTGAACATGCCGTTTGAACATGCCATTTACACTTCATTGAAGACAGTGACTTAACCTCATGAACACTTTTTGCCTCATGTGTCATCGCATAGATTACAAGATATCAGAAGTTGTATTTTGGCTTGCTGCGTGGTGTATGGTCTTGCGAAATGTTCTGACCCTAAAGCGTTTGTAGATGGGCGACAATGAATAGACAACTGGCTATTTGGGCGCAAAAATGACAAAATAAAATCTTCGGTTGATTGCAACGATGCAGTTGATTGTCGTTGATATGCTGGCCGTGGGAATACGGTATCACCATCTTCAAGGGCGAGTATTTTGAAGGCGCATTCTGTGAACAACATGGACTCACGTGGAGCCCCTCGGGAGTGATTTGTCCAAGCAGATCAACTATACATCGAGGGGTGCACAGATATCTAAGACGCTACTCCAAGATCGAACCCGTCTTTGACCATTGTTCAAAGGGCAGACGCGCTGGAGGCCATAAATTCGGCTCGTGTCGAGATTGTTACTGTTGCAGTGACTGTGTAGATCACAAGTAACAAACACTCAACACGACAAGCCTCATTGACACATGCTACGACCTCAAATAGCCATGCGCAGACACTCGACACGTCTATGTACGGGCGAGAGGCCATTTTTCAAGTAGAGCATTACAAGAGGCGACACTGCTGGAGCAGCTGACAGGCATTCAGAAACATTCAGCAACATACATCACGCGAAAGAATGTAGATCTCAAAATGAAACGACACCTAGACGGAGAGAAGCTAGGTGTCGAGATTAACGACGGATCCAATTTCCCAATATTCTTCTCAGATCAGTCCTCGAGTCCAAAGACCCTGCCTGCAATGCTGTCCACTCTCTACACTAGACAGCGTGCGGCGGACGTTCTTTCTATCTGAAGAAGAAAAGGAGAAAAGAGGAGAAAGCCAGCGGAAATTTTCACGATAACAAAGCCAACCTCGATTGCTGAGTCATCGAGACTACACGTGATGTTCATGAAAAGTGGATCACGTGCATCCCGAGATGAGGAATTGACAGCTTCCCATTGGTTAACCTGGCCCGAGAAGCCGAGGGAGCCCGTTCCGATGCTCGAGAATAGGAAGCCATCATCATCGATCCTTTGAAGTACTAACACGGAAACGCCCTCCTTGGAAGCAACGACGCCGACGATACCGTTGAACGAAACATTGGCCGATCCCTTTTCCCAATTCGAACCCGACCGAATTCTACCTCCTCCGCCACGATGATCGCTCAACGTGTTGGCGTCGCCGCCCTCCGTCAAGGTACGTTTGCGCAAAGCGAATATCCTCAAGTTCCCGGGTCACTAACAATCGGATCTGTATAGGCGCGGCCAGACCCTTCTTTGCCCAGAACATCCCCAAGGTTGCTTTGGCTGCTGGTATCTCGACTTCTACTCCCGCTCGGTATGTCAACAATAATTGGACTTTTGCTTTCGGATCCTCTAACATGTGCATAGATCTACCGGTTCCACCAAGCTCTCCCCAGAGGAGGGTCGCCAGATCCTCGTTAACCAGCGCCTTAACCGTCCCGTCTCTCCCCATCTGGGTATCTACAAGCTCGAGCAGACCTGGTTCGGTAGCTCCGCCTGGAACCGAATCACCGGCTCTACCCTCTCCGCCACCCTCTACGGCTTCTCGCTCGCCTACCTCGCCGCTCCTGTCCTCGGTCTGCACCTCGAGAGCTTGAGCATTGCTAGCTTCGTCGCCGGTCTTCCTCTCGCCGTCAAGGGTGGCATCAAGTTCACCCTTGGCTTCCCCTTTGTCTACCACTCCATCAGCGGCTTCAAGCACCTTCTGTACGACGCCGGCAAGGGTTTCGCCAAGACTACCATCGTCCAGGCCGACAAGTACATCTGGGCTGCCAGTGTCCTCGGTGCCATTGGTCTGGTTGCTTTCCTGTAAGATACCAAAAATTGAGCCGGAAGAGCGGGACTAGAAGGAGGGAATTGAGCAACATATATGCAGTGGATGATACACAAGTTGCAAGGGATATGGGTGAAAGGAGTATGGGAAAGGGACGAGAAACTCGTGTACGAGTATTTAGCCTGGGAAGGCATTCCTGACTTTGAGCAAACAATTTTATTATCTGTACACAAGCGCCTTGAAATGCTTGAGCCTATTTCTAACCAATTTCTTTTGGTGAGGTATTCCGCAACTTAAACGCCGTTCGCCTGCCATGATCACAAACTCGAGGTGCCTACTCCAAGAACCGGGCATCTAGGATTGTCCGGATCAACCTCCGGTTACCAGAGGAGGCAATCTTTTCTCCCACGATATGTCCCATGAACTCCTTCAGCTCAGACAACTCCGATTCCGCACTGGATGTTCCGTTCACTCCGTTGGCGTCTGACTCGATGTGATCTGCCAGTGAAGCCACAGCCTGTACAATGCCTTGTACCAGCATCTCGTAATCCATTGTACCCTCCGCCTTCTCTTTGAGGGGTTGTAGGATCCCCGAATCGAAGGTCTTCAAGTTTCGCAGCACCAATACTCGAATGGCCTCTGGACCACCTGCCTCCAGCAAGCCGTGAATAGCGCCATAGAGAACAGCAGGGGGTTTGGTAGGGTCGAGGAAGTATTTGAGACATGTTCGCGTGAGCTTCGGTCGGAGAAGGGTGTTTGAGGCTGAGTATTTCCGCGCAATCTGTCCAACCAATGATGCAGCCAGTTGTCGTAGGTCGTATTGCTCCTTCAAAGCGTCGGTACCCTCATCAGTACCTAGCTTCCTAGCCATTAGGCAGGTAAGGGCGGGTGCCGACAGTGGGCTGGCGTAGGGGTCCAAGAAGAGACTTTTGTTCTCAATGAGAGCATTGGTCAATTCCATCATTTGCTTGAGCGTGAAAGTATCGTCGAGATGATGCGTCACCCGATCCATAATGAAGGTTATAAAGTATGGGATGAGCTGGTGCAGACCAGGGTCGTCCCTCACGGAACCAAGGGCAGCTTGTCGAAGGCGCACCACTTCTTCATCGGGATTGTCGTCGAGGACTGCAGCCTGGATCTTATCAAAGTAGAGTATGAGCTCCTTGCTCACAATGTGCTTAACAGATGGCTTCATGGAGACATTGTCGTTGCCTGCCAGGGCAGACAGGGCGGGATTGGCACCAGGTCCCTTGGGGAGGAGTTCCTGCGATCGAGATTCGGAAGTTGTAGGGTTTTGGGGGATGGAAGGCTGGACACCTTCGATAGCGAGCCAGTGTGCTGGAAAAACAGTTAGCATAGCTCATGGATCAAGAGATGGAGAGATCACACCTGTGAAACCCATGTCGCGCGGCACCTTGGGTAGAGGCGCATTGATAAGCTTCTCAAAATCGACTTCCTCATCCTCAATATAGAACAGCGGCTGGCCAGGTCCAAGACTAGCTTCACCGTATCGTAGCGGTCGCGTGGAATCGTAGCCGTAGAGGGGCTCAACATCGAGCGCTTTGAGGGCGAGGGAGATGTCGTTGACGGTAAGGGTTGTTCGGCGAGCGGCGCGCATGAAGCGCAGAGATTCGACAATGACCTGACCGACTCGGTATTCGACGTCTTGGGTCAGGCACTTGAGGGCCTCTTCGTTGAGGGAGCTGATTCCGACCGACTCTGCGACATCCTTGACATTATCGGGGTTCCAGAGAAGCTTGGGAGTTTCGGCTGCCATGGCGCTGGTGATAAAGCGCGAGTCGGCGCTTGAATTCGAGGGTGCAATCAATAAAGCGCAGATCAGGTAGGGAATTGTTTTGGTTTCGTGGTACGAGAGAAAAGTATATGCTGATAATTGCGTTGATGCATGCGTGAACCTGCGAGGCTGAGATGGAGGCGCGCCTTTGAGTTTCAAGTGTGGCTTAACCTGGGGTAAGCGCCACACCTAAGGAGGCTGAGGATATTACAGCCAACGTTTTTGTTCATACAAATTGTACAACCGAAACTTGTAATTTTCTTATTCACTTTTAAAGGGACTCCTTGATTATCTCGGGTGAAGTGAGTATTGTGAAAACTGTGTTTGTAGAGGCTGAATTGTGGCCATCAGCCTCCCTCAGGCTCCTGAAAAGTTGCATTGGCCGCTTATCTCAAGTGCCTCGACACTGACTGATTTGAGGATAATGTATATCTCACGTCCGTTTGTTGTCTTGACCGATTGACTTTCAAGGACTTGGACCGAGTCATGGAAGAATCTTGCTTGAGATCGCTCAGAGTGTCTGACGAACGTCTGGCGCCATTGATGGAGCCCGGCTACATATCTATCACGCAATAGGATAAGACTGAATAACAAGATCCCAAAGCCCTCAATCTCTCAATACATTCTTATCGAACGGTCTGTCATGTTGGATTCGGTAAGAAACATGACATCTGGAGAGACTGTTTGGTAACTCCAACTCAATGAACTCGTGCCGAGTTCCCCTTAATCTTACAACTTGATAAAAACAAGCAATGGATTGAGTCATAGGTACGGGCTAAGCAAATACCTGGATGTCAAAGAAACTCGCTATACTTTGCACATCTAGCGGTAATAGTGATGCCTCCATTCACAAAACATTAACCCTGTCCGTGCCGCTTCAAATCTCGCAACTGTACTCCACGCTTACATTGCCTTGCTGAACACCGCCGTAAACGACTGAAAAACCCATCTCGTTTCCGTCCCAGTTGAAGTCAATTCCTAATGCATCCTGCGACATTTCGGATCCGACCTCAGTGTTAGTGGTGGTCCAGTTGACACGGCACATGAGTTATTCCTGTGCGTCGGGTCTCATTCTGCGACAAATGTGAAAGGTAAACATTTGGCCAGTAGGAGTGAGTTTGGCTGAGAGAGCTTGCATCGGCAGAGATCGTCGGTTCGGATCGACTGCAGAAAGAGAGTCTCCCTGTCGAGGAAGAAAAGTCAGTGAGATAACCTATAGACATCTGTTGGGAGAGTCATGGTCGAACCTTGTTGACGAGCCAAGTCACCGACTGCCCAGGACCAGAATAAACACCGTAGCTGGCGCGCGCAATACGGGACGAAATTTGTACCGCCTGTTCGAGTGATTGATTGTGTGTCTGGATCGCATGTAAGACAGCTCCACAAGCCACCGCGTCCCATCTGGGAATATGTCAGTCATGATATGAAAAAGGGGAAAATGGAACAGCCTTACCCCTTGCAGTCTGCATAAGTGTAGACAATGGTAGACGGAGAGATCTCAGAGACCGTCCGTTCGACTTTCTTCTGAAGGTACCGGTTACGGCCAAACCCTCCAGATACAACGACGTGCTAATAGCTATACGTCAACGAATGTTACTGATGAAAGACTCGGGACACTCACTGAGGTCGTCTTGTTGGTAGTAGCCATAACCTGCTCCATCTGCGATGCGACCAGCTTGGTGATCTTGTTGATGATGGGGTCAAATACTGACGAGAGTTCATCCCTAAGTACACGTTAACAAAGCAGGTTCCAGACATGCCAGTCTCACACTTATTAACTGAACGAAATCTTCGGTGTAGTGCCGACACGACCTCGCCTGATGTTACTACCGGCCCGTGAGAGTGGCAGAGGATAGCTCTTCTCTTTGGCACTCTCGGAATGATACATCTTCATATCATATTCCCAATGGTTACGAGCAAATTCTTCGATGCCCGACACCCGTCCAAGAGCCTTGAATGTAGGGCCAGGACAAATAGCTCTGGCCTTGGCCTCTAGAAGATCCATGAATGCATCGTCCAGCAAGGCACCACCTGAGAGGATACACTCCCCTGGAATGACTTCCTTAACTAAGAAGGGCCGGAGTGAGCAAACCTCGAAAGCGATGGAATCCTGGCGAGCTGGTGAGCATTAGACAAGGAAAACAGGAAGCAGAAAGTCTTACCACGGTGCCGCCACCACAATCGCAGATAATAGCCACATCGCCCTTCTTGAGGGTCGATACCTAGGATCTCGTTAAAACCTCACAGGAACACCTTGCGCATAGGCACAGACTCAACAAGACTTACTCCAGGATTGTTCGCATTGAATCCCTCTGGGAGTAAAGCGATGGCTGTAGCTTCGGGCTCTGAGAGAAACTTCGGAGCCAGCTGAACATTAGGTCCAAGAATCCCTGCTCGATGGATAGCATCAAGCATCTTCTGGCGAGCGTACATGGGCCAAACAGCCGGTACTGTCACGGTGACCTGGACCAAAGGATTAGACACCATAAAGAGGAGCTCTTTGTAGAATGGATCCCAAATCTTCTTTAGATAATCAGCCGTGACCGTTACCGTCGAGAGTTTGAGAGACTCCCGGTCGGCAGTCGTTTTGACGAACTTGGGCAAATCGAGGACATCATAAGGCGTGTCATCTCTGTGAAGGAGAGAAAGCTTGAACCACTCGAGCCAAGTATTTTTGTATCGCTCATCCTTGTCGTATCTATAGGCTGGAAGCTTGGTAGGGACCTTCACTCCACTATGGCCATACAGTTCCGACGTATAGGTCTTGCAATTGGTAGAACGAACCTGTCCGTCTGGGCTAGAAACTGCAAAAGCGATACCGGAGAAGCTGATATATCACGTGAGTAACATGGCTTTCTCAAAGGACGTGATTGAACACTCAAATAGAACTTACGTTGTGCCAAAGTCGATTCCCACAAAGACGGTCCGGGTGTTGTTGCTGGCCTCTACCAGAGACAGCGGCCCCAACTGTGCCATGTTTGATGTTTGGCTTGCAAGTGAAGAGAGTTTGGGTCGGCCGGTCAAATTTCAGCTTGGAATGAACGAGATGACAAGATTAAAGTATCTCTTTTGGAGGGAAACAAGTAGAGTTAAGTAACACCGCACGTCACTCCTCTTAAGACGAGTGAACGTATTGCATTTTTGCAAAGAGAATATACCATTTTCTGCTCTTATCCGATAGATCATATCCCAACCCTGTTATTTGCCAGATGAAGCAAGCAAGAAAGAACATGACTGGATCTGAGGTCGACCAGGTTCTGAGGATACTACCAAAGTAATGATAGCGTTTGTTGTAACACAGCAAAGACAGACCAATGAGTGAGCACTCGTGTAGGTTTCCTAGTTTGAAGTAAACAGTGGCGGTAAATGATCTGTCAGGTGGTAAAAAGGCGGAAGGGCTTTGGTTGAGCGTCGCTCACGGCAAAGTACATGCTATAGCGTAGTAAAGTTGAACAGAAGTGCTTAAAGAAGGAAGTAAACGTCATCCCAACGATATTTTACATGAAAAGTCGATAAGTCGTAGGTCTATGTGGGCTGATGTGGCGTCTCTTTGACTTGTTTCTTTGTTGTGTATCTCAACGGCAACCAGCATTCAAGGCCACGTCGCTCTTTGGTTAAAAGGCTTACAAGTTGCGGTTTCTTTTCTTAGGAGGAATGCTTTGAAGTGAAACAGGGACCGTAAATCCGTGCCCCATGTACGCTGAAAGGAGGTGTTGTTTGCTCAACGCCAAGCTTGGGCTTCCCGCCCGCTTCCTTTGTCTAACATATCTACTATACTTAACTTACTCTTTCAGCTTTGCCAGTCATCCCTGTGCATTAATTAGTGGCGGGTACAGCATCATTCATGCAGGTGGCCAGGAATCCAAGACAAGGATGTATACATAACTTGGTATGATCCCGTTTCTTTGGCCCAGAGCCACTACAAATTCCTACATCATAGCCTTTCAACCCGTGAAACCCCTTTCTGAGGCTTGGTAATATGCCCAGTCCTCGAAGGTCTAAGCGACTACAAGCTCGCAACGAGCCCGAGCAAGGTTCTCCCAGAGTCAACAAATCGAAATCTCAAAAGAACCGGAAGAAGGCTCTCAAGAAGAAACCCATGCGCGACCAAGGCGACATGGCAGAACAGGATTCTGTCAATGATGAAGACGCGGCAGAATCGCATCGCTTAACTGTTGAAGAACGAGAGGCCAATGTAAGAAAAGGATGATCCCAAGCATCCACACAGCCACCCGATACTGACAATACATGAGTTTCAGAAGTGGAGTATCCAGCGCCAGAAGGAACTCGCCGAGAAACATAAACAAGCGCGGGCAGGAAGAGACATCTTACATGGGGATTTATGCCTACATGACCACGATTACCTTGTAGATAAGTTTTGGGAAGCTGAAATGGCCGGAACCATCCAGACCTTTGCAAAAAACGACTGCTTCCAGGACGTCCCCTGGGATAGCCTTGATGCAACCACTCAGAAAAAGTTCCTCAGCTGGGCGCCCGGCGCCAAAGAGCTTTTTGAACTTGATGGCACATCTACACAGATGTTCAGAAGGTGGGTTTGGGAAATCATAGACGAGAACTTCTTCTCCAACAAGAGCAAGGATATCGTATGGACTTCGCCTTTCTGGGAAGCTCAAGCAACTATAGAACGCTACCTACGTGGTAAGATTGTGGACATCCTTCAGCCCCAAAGGCATAATGTTAACGATGAGTTTAGAGCACGACTTCTCTTTTCACAGGCTGGTTGAAGCCCACAAATATCCTAACTGGAGACTCACCACCATGCAACTGTACTACTCGACCGAAGAGAAACGGGCGGGTTCTTTGAGGATGGAGCCAAGCTGTGTAATCTCGATCCTGATCAAAGCTCTCGGCCGATATTTTCCAAAGGAGTTTGATGAGGATTCCAATCATAACCTCAAACTTCTTTCAGAGGGCGTGGCCTGCATGGAGTTCTACACCAGTGCCAGCCTCTGCTCATACTCGCATGTATTTCATCATCCCACAAACCTCGAAAAGCACGGCTTCCTCTTCAACCCCGATGTTGCTGGTATCGAAGGCAAGGCTATGATGGCTATAGATAGCACAGTCATGGATGTGGGACGACCTGTCGATTTGATTGCGCAACCTATGCTTGTGGCGCGTGGCAATCGAGATGGATTTGGTTATCATGTCCAGAGGATCGTATATCCCATGCAAGTGTGCGTTGACTGGCTTGCGGACTATGAGAACATGGTGAGTGAGGAGAAGGCGGAACAGAAGAAGATGGATGAATAAATACAGAGGACTACCATGGTATGAAACAGACTCATCTCAAGTCAGGCGTTGGCACACATGATGGTTAGAATGGTTCACAGAACCGGGTTCTGCATAATCGTTGGGGCAGATGGGTTCGATTTCACTTAGCCATGGAGTAATTCTTATTACCGGAATGTTCGTGCTACGTAAGCTGGCTTGGTCTTAGCAAGTGTCTTAGTGGTTCATTCTATCATCGAAACACCCATACAATGCAACTCCTGGAAGTTGAGGTATCTATACAATCGCCCTGATTCTCATGCTCCATCGTCATTAGGCTTCTCATTGCTAACCTGATTCTCAAGTGCGACGCAACTGAATGTGTTCCAACTCTTTTTTTGTTGACTTTCTGAGCCTTTCCTCCATAAACATCCTGTTGGGTATCAAGACCGTGACTGTTTCATTCCACCTCTGATCGCTTGCGAAACACTCATTCAAGGTAGAGTTGGGGTAGTCGCGTCCATCGCACCGGTAACAGCGGCATGGAGTTGGATCGTGGACAGAAAAAGCATGTGAATTCCCCAGAAAGCTGCTTGTCCCGAGTAGCCAGGCTCTGATAGCAAGTGACAGGGGTGTGTCCTTGGTCGAATAGGCGAGTTCCTTTTCCGCCAGGCGAGGACCTGACAGCATACTCTTGACTAGCTTGAAGTCATCTGACAGAGCCGAACAGGAAGAGAGAAGGCCAATAAGTTGTGAAGTCTCATCTGTATCCTCCATGGACATTGCTGTATCATATCCGGGTAATTCTGATGTGAACCATAAATGTCCTTGGCCTGGAGAATTTGGTCGTAGCCCAAACGCGTGGCATGTAATGAGGGCGAGAAAGAAGATGCGGTATACACGCTGCTGCAGTTGGCGATCTTCAGAGTGTTCATAGCTCTCCTAGACGGACCGAGAACTTGATCGTTCAGCCAGCCGAACAAGACAAGAGGGCCAGATGGGGTCTTGTAAGCCTTGTGACCGCAGGTGATCCATTTGACACAGCAGTAAATCGATGATATGGCTGGCATTGAGAAAGATGATAAACATTCCCTCCAATACTACATGAGGATGTTTGCCATGGGGATATTGTGAAAATAGTTCCTTCCGTCTCCATCGAGAGATGTCTTTGTGGAGGTTGGCGGAAGTATCGGGCCTGAAAATTTTGTGATTTATGCGCACTAGTCCGAACAGTTGGACACAAGTAAGGAGATCTCGGAGACCTTCTGAACCAAGACATCGATTTAAGTAACGCTCAATGATAGAACTCAGGTTCGTGATGTAATAATCGCGCATGTCCACCGAAGTGTTGACGACATCCTTAAGCTGCGAGGAGTTGTGGGCCGCCGTCAAGCGGCGCTCAAATTCGTCGGCGATCATAGCAGGGTGATCCGTGGTGATGACGATGATCTTTGTGATGATTTATGTAGACACGAGTATCGATGTGACAGCGGAATATGCTGATGAAGTCCGTTGGAACCATGTTGGAGGTCGAAAGAATGATTCGAGGTGACGAGGAAATACTAAAGGACTCTGCATGAGCGGCAATACCTGCCTACTCAGCATAAGAGGTGGGAAAATTGGGTGATCACATCGCATCCTACAATGGTGGAAGTTGCAATGGAGGATTTCGCAAATAGTTATCATCAACGAGACTCAAACCTTCCAATGTGGATTGCAAGTACCCAGCAAGTTATACCCCTACAGTTGTCATCGCATTTCGACAGATTGTAACAAAAAGTGAAGCTCGAAATGCAACCGTCTTCACCCAAATTTGGTGTTGAAGTCTTGATATAGGCTATGTCCAGCGGAGCCAAGCCGGAGTGGGGCCGCCCGAGCGGAATCTCGGCGGTCTCAACACGTGACTTCAGAAAATGTTCGCGACCAAGCTTCACATTCTTAGCCCCATCGCCATTGTGAATTGGATTGTAGAAGAGCCCCATTCCCCAGATCCGACCCTTTCCCGCACCTCACCATGGCCCTCCAACCCTGCCGCTCCGGCCTCTTGCGGAGTAGACAATCCGTCGTCCGCGCCCTCACGCCTTGCATGCGCACATACGCCACCGACTCGACCCCCGAATCCTTCAAGACGAACAACGCTTCTACCTCTGGCGCTTCCCTGCCACGATGGAGTCAGACCCCCGCTGCTATGAAGGCGCCTCTACAGCTCGACTTTGCAAAGAACCCTAAGAACAAGGTCTGGACTGTCAACAACGACCCCCGAAGGCTGGATGAGGTTTATGATCGCCTACTGGGACAAGGTGGCAGCAAGCTTCTACCCGAGGAGCTCAAGTGGCTGGCTGTCACACATAAGAGTTTTGATCAGGGAAGGAGAGGATTCAACGACCGATTGGCGCTTATGGGTAGGCTGCATTGAGCAATCGAGGGAGATAATGGAATGCTGACGCTCGCAGGTCGAATGGCCCTAATTATGGAAACGACAAAGTCCATTGTTGCCAAGGATCCCATTCCCGGATCGAAAACTACCGACGAGTTTGAGCGCCAACCATTTGAGCACCCCCAGTTACGGTCGTTAGACAACTTGACTACCACGGGACCCAGAGACATTGCCGGCAGGGAAAGCCTATCTAGCTTGGCTGCCGAAGTGGGCTTGGTTGATGTTGTGCGGTGGAAGCCTCGAATGGTACATTATACACATTCTCTGTGTTGACACTTGACTAACATGCGATAGGTGCGAGATCTCAAGAAATCGGGTGTTGATGTCGTGCTGAACGGTGCGATGCTGGCTATTATCGGAGCCATTACTCTGCAGCACGGATCTGTAGTAGCCTCGCAAGTGATTCGGGAGCGGATATTGACCAGGCTGGAAGAATGAGCGTGTAGTGACTAGAATAATCTGTATCATATTTGTACCATTTAGGGAAGAGGTCCGGACCTGTACAAAGCGTGACGGGTGTCTCTGCTATACAAGACTTGTAAAAGAATACTTGAGTTGTATTGAATCAATTGTGAAGTGCATTAGTCTATGGGTTGCATATTAGAGATAAACTATAAAGGGTACGGAATATTAGGGTATCAAAATTCATTGTAACAAAGGCGTTTCCTCATCGGCTGGCGGAGCAGCACTCTCGTCCTCTTCCTCTTCACTGTCATGATGAATGAGCTTCTCCCGATACATCCAGCCAACACAAGTTCCCGCACCAGGCCCAACCACAAGTGATGTGACAGCTGTGGTCAATGGAACTCTCCATCCCACCTCCACCAGCATCCAGTATAGAACAGTCCAGAAGATGAACTGCGTGTCGACTTCAATAAAGACAATAATCGATCTCGTCATCTCCTTGCGATCATCGGGTTGAGTCAAGCTCCAGATGAAGAAGACGTGAGCCAGAATTGAGCAGATAATGGGAAGCAGGTAGACCAATACAAGAGACCGCCTGTTTGATGCGAGATGGACGTTTGTAGGGTCGGCTCTTCTGATGGAAATGACAATCTTGCGGGTGATTTGACGAATGATTGTCACGTAAACGGGAAAGAATAACCAGATCCCGATTGTCGCTGGTGTCGTGTAGAACAGCATCAGAATAGACGGCACAAAGTAGCCCGCGGCGACACTGATGGGGATAGCCACAAGCTCGCTATCAGGAAGATGACGGCTCGTGAAAATTGACCGAACCTCGCCATTTCCGTCATTTCTCTTCCGCGTATTCAACACACTTCTCGCGCGGTGAAGAAACGCGGGGATAATAACAAGCTCCCAAACGACAGCACCACCAACAAGATCAAAGATCAACCACGGTCCCGTAGGATACGCAATAAGCACATTTGGCGCGTTACAAATACGCGCCGCTTCAACGGTGCTCACCGTCAAAAGCCCGCCGACGAAAGCAATCACAACGGCCATGACAGCGGTACTGCGCAGTGAGTGCAGCGCGGCGCGGAAGAAGCTAACGATGTAGCAGAGCGGCGTTCCAATGCCAGGAATGCGACTGATGGCTGGGATACGGGCGTGAGAGTGACATTGCGACCAGAGAAGCGCGGCGTTGACGTCGGAGTGTATGAAGAGGACGACGATGGTGGCTACCGCGAGAAGAATTGGAGGGATAATGAGGGAGCGGTATGAGAAGTGATGGATGGGGGCTTTCCAGCGCGTTGAAGGCGGCATGATGATGGTGAGCTGTATTTAATAATACCAAGTATTTGCGTTGTACCGACGTTGAAGAGGGGAGGTAAAATTTGAAGTATTAGATCTTCATTGTGAAAGGAAAAGACGCTTGAGACTCAGACACGGGTGTCATGTGGTGAGGTTGAAGATGGTTCTCGTGATTGCGATCCAATAGTGGTGAGAGATCCACACCATGTGCACCAACGTTAGGCTCGATAGGGAACTATGCTTTTAATCTAACGTCCTCGTACTAAACATGATACCCTCAATGTTCCTGGCATTCAATAGTCTCTATTCGTTTCAACACCTGAAACCATCAATTTACCTTTTCATGTTCAAGATCGCTGTACTAGGTATTGATCGCAAACGAAATCATCGGGATGAGGCCAGTTGGTTTAGTACCTGTCATCTAGCCATGGGTCGTTAACCGCGCAGCAACTTGGAAGTTATCTCAGTAATCGATTGCTTCTAACATATATCTTGCTAGACTCACAACTACGAATGACTCTTTATTACTGGCCAAAAGAGAGATCATCTCCCAACATCTTGTCGCCGGTACCTGTATCAACTTGACGCTTCAGCCTTGAAGATCCTCGACGGGGATGAGACATGCATATCAGAAACAGACCTACAGAAACTGGGCTAACAACAACCGACAATGTTTTGAGCCCATATTAGGACGCGTGCAGGTGTATGGCCTGTAGGGGAGTATATTCTTGTATCAGCTTCATACTCATCTTTCCCTGTCCTCACTCTCACCCTTTGGCGTTCCGTAGTCTGCGCCTGGTTGCCCATAATGATCGCCAGCAGCAGTTCATGGATGTTACAGAATCGCAGAGATTTTGCCGCTTCATTCAAGAAATTACCATTGATACTTGGCTTGGTCCCAAGTTTAAAGATCAGCTCGGCTGGAAATGAGGGCTTCCCAATGGTTTTTCTCAATGCCCTCCCATTTCCCTTCTGCCTCAAGACCTCAGTACACTTCACCTTCGCTTCCTCAAAGACTGCGGAAATGAAGATTCGAAGAACGAGTAGACCCATGATGCACGATATAGGATTCTGGATACTATGTTACAATCTTTGGTAGGTATATGGACCCGCAAAAAGCAACATTTGGTCGATGAGGGCGTCGCGTTTCGAGGACTATGAAACCCAACGACTTCCTCCATCCTCTATGGACTCATCCCCCATAAAACTTAAGAAGTTGGCTATCTTCCACTTGGGCGATGTTAATGAGACAAGAGTCACTTCATCGGATGCTTTCAAGACTGTTATGGGCTGTAGCACATCGGTGGACCTTGTTTTACTTATCATCATGTAGACGATCGGTTTGGAGAGGGATGCCGATTTATCGCCCATCGATAAACACGAAACGTTCGAAAACTTGCCCTCACCTGGCTCTTCCCCCCCGATAACCACTAATCCCCGGATGCTCTCGCCCTACTGTCGAGAATATTGGGGATGGTACCCAGGATGGACTTTCGTCTAGTTGAAGCCGCCAGATGTATTCCCAACCTAAAAGACCTTACTTTGGGAAAGTTTTTATCCAATCATGCGTAGCAAATTGATTGGATTATATCACCAGGGCTCAAAAAGCTCTATCTAGATAAATGTGCTGTCTTACATCAATCTCACTATAACATAGATCATAGCAGCATCCTCGTTGGGCAAGATGATGATGTCGCGGACCTTGTTGTGTTGAGCAAGAGATATCTTAGAATCCTTACTTGGATCAGGGTATGAAGTCGGGTGGGTGTACAGCCGGCTAGGAATGAAGATAATGAATGGCCTTCCTATTGCGTGAGGCATGGTTCAAGACTTAGTCATTGGACTGGGAATTTATAGCGTTCTATGAACACGACATGCACTTTACTTTGACAAGACATCTCTGTACAATATGCAGCTCATTTCAACTCTTAAGAGGCCAAAATGTGCTAGTCGGATCTATATAGGAGTATTGTACCATAGACGGGCTGGTCTTTGCCAAGACATGGACGTTTTGTAGTGTGCACCTCAACGATGAGGACTACTCTTTCAGTCTAGTTACTGATCGCAACTCTAGTGACACGAAACTGGAGGTCTGTGTGTCGGAATTTTAGATAGGCATTGCCCAGTACATCCTGAACACAACCTTATCGTTCCCTTTACCGTATATAGTGGTTCGAGAGTATTTCTAATTACTCCACGTCGAATACATCATGATCTCGGCTCATCTCAATCCGTCTCATGCCGGATATCAAGGTCCGAAGAGGGGAAACGGCCTTATTTGGAGCCAAGGGTCTCGGCAAGGCTTTATCAGGCAGGTCCATAAACTCGTCTGACTGGCTCCCTCACATCTCGCCCTCTCAATTCCCCCGAAGCACCCGCTGACAGTCATGACGACTACAGGTTGCAAGGGTTAGAAATGTATTAAATTCGGCTGAAATTTACTTAACTTTGTCACCTTAGAAAATAAAAATAGAAAGAATACTAATAATATGACTTATATATACTAAGATTTATATATACATATATAGGTTTTTTAGTATATTTTATTATAATATTAGCTATAATATATAATAGTATTATTTTTGCTGGAATAAAGTGATCATAAATAACACAGAGCTTGTACCGCGCGATACATTTCTAACCCTTGCAACCTGTACAGTGATGATTCGACAAGTCCCCTGCAAGGCTTCTCCGCAGCAGCGGCCCCTCCCCCAGGTTTTAGCGGCATTAGCGTTGCAAGCCCCACGTCCCGGGGCGGCTAATGGAACCCCGGGAGAAGAGCTAGGGCCAAGCTTCCAGTTGGGTGACTCTGACTGTGAGCACTGAGCAGGGGAGTTGGAGGAATGGAGGGGAGAAAACACATGACACGGAGAACGAGGCAGCCCCTCTCGATTGACCCTTGAAATGTTTGTTTTGTCTCTTTTTTTATTCCCTCTACTCGGAATTTCTTGGATTTTTCTGTTTTGTTTTGTTGTATGCTTGGATACGCGAGACTCGTAATGAGTACTTGAGGAGAGCTACCTAAGGTATCCACTCATCGAGCCATCTCTCCGGTCTCGCTCTCGCGTCTATGATTCTGTAGCATCATGGCCTCCAACATGCTTCGCCCGTTGGCCTCGGCTGCGGCTCCAGCGTCAGCTTCTGAGCTGTGCGCGTCGTCTTTCTTCATACACAAGCAATTGAAGGGCTACAAAGTCCAAGGTAAGCTTGCATCTGGTACCGGAGCTCTTCCGAGCTAACTAGAGCTCCTCAGATGCTCTTCTCTCACGTCGCAAGCAATGGCATAGCACCTTTACAGCTTCGTCTCGTCAGCGCGCTCTTGTTCCGGATGTCTCGAAGCCTCTCGCCTTGATCCGTCATGCTTCTACGTCCTCGCCGCCTCGCACTTATTCCACCGTAATCCTTCCAAAGACAACTCCCTATGACAATCTTGTTGTCGGTGTCCCTTCCGAGATCTTTCCTGGGGAGCGTCGCGTGGCTTTAACACCCGCCAATGTAGCTCTGCTCAAGAAGAAGGGCTTCAAGCAGGTCCTGGTTGAGCGTGGTGCTGGCACCTCTGCTGATTTTCTCGATGCCGCCTATGAAAAGGCTGGTGCAACTCTTGTTACTGGTCCCAGGGAAATCTGGTCTAATTCCGACATCGTTCTTAAAGTTCGCGGCCCTGGTCTTGAAGAAGTCGATTCTATGAAAGAAGGCCAGACCATCATCTCTCTCCTCCAGCCTGCCCAGAACAAGGAACTCGTCGAAAAGATTGCCGCTAGAAAGGCTACTAGTTTCGCCATGGACATGATTCCCCGTATCTCTCGAGCCCAGGTCTTTGATGCTCTTAGCAGTATGGCCAACATTGCTGGTTACAAAGCTGTTCTCGAAGCGTCCAACGTATTTGGTAGATTCCTCACTGGTCAAGTCACGGCTGCTGGCAAGATTCCTCCCTGCAAGGTTTTGGTTATTGGTGCCGGTGTTGCTGGTTTGAGTGCTATTGCTACTGCTCGTCGTATGGGAGCCATTGTTCGTGGCTTTGATACTCGACCAGCTGCACGCGAGCAGGTTCAGTCCCTTGGAGCCGAGTTCATTGAAGTTGAGCTCCAAGAAGACGGATCTGGTGCTGGTGGCTATGCCAAAGAAATGAGCAAGGAATTCATCGAAGCCGAAATGAAGCTGTTCAAAGACCAAGCCAAGGAAGTCGACATCATTATCACCACTGCATTGATCCCCGGAAAGCCTGCCCCGAAACTGCTCAAGAACGATATTCTCGATGTCATGAAGCCCGGTAGTGTCATTGTTGATTTGGCTGCTGAAGCCGGAGGAAATTGTGAAGCTACCAAGAAGGGCGAATTGGCCATCTACAACGACGTCAAGGTTATCGGTATGTACTCTTGTCATGAATAATGAGCTTCACTAACACGAATAGGATACACTGATCTGCCCTCTCGCTTGCCTACCCAGTCCTCGACGCTCTACTCCAACAACATCACCAAGTTCCTGCTTTCCATGGCCCCTGAAACCAGTGCATTTGGCATTGACCTTTCGGATGAAGTCGTACGAGGTGCCATCGTGACTCAAGACGGAGACATTATTCCACCTGCTCCTCGAGCTGCACCTCCTCCTCCACCTGCGAAGGCCGAGCCCACCGAAGCAACTCCTGAACCTGTAGCACTGACCCCCTGGCAAAAGAAGACCCGTGAAGTTGCTGGTGTCACCGCCGGTATGGGCAGTATGATTGCTCTCGGAAAGTGGACCAGTCCTCTCCTGATGTCTAATGCCTTTACTTTTGCTCTGGCTGGCCTTATCGGATACCGTGCTGTTTGGGGTGTTGCCCCTGCGCTTCACTCGCCTTTGATGAGTGTCACTAACGCCATTTCTGGAATGGTTGGTATTGGTGGTCTATTCATCCTTGGTGGTGGATTCCTGCCCGAGACGGTTCCTCAAGCTTTTGGTGCACTGAGTGTTTTGCTGGCTTTTGTCAACGTCGGTGGTGGCTTTGTCATTACCAAGCGTATGCTGGATATGTTTAAGCGTGAGTTCCTAAAGCCAATACGAGAACGTAGCTAACAAGTGCAGGACCTACTGATCCTCCGGAATACCCTTGGCTCTACGCTGTTCCTGCTGCTCTTTGCGGTGGTGGCTTCTTGGCTGCCGCTTCAACTGGTGCTGCTGGTCTTGTTCAAGCCGGTTACCTCGTCAGCTCTGTTCTTTGCATTGGTTCCGTCTCCAGCCTTGCTTCCCAGGCTACTGCCCGCATGGGTAACATGCTCGGTATGCTTGGTGTTGGTACAGGTGTCTTGGCCAGTTTGCTGGCTGCTGGTTTTACTCCTGAGGTGCTCACTCAGTTTGGCGGTCTCGCTGCTCTTGGTACCATTGCTGGTATGTATTCGCCTATCGTTAAAGACCAAGCTTACAAGTATAGGTATGCTCATTGGCAAGCGAATTACTCCTACCGACCTTCCTCAGACTGTTGCAGCTCTTCACTCTGTTGTCGGTCTTGCAGCCGTCTTGACCAGCATTGGTAGTGTCATGGCGGATGTTATGGACCCTTCCACGCTTCACCTCGTCACGGCCTATCTCGGTGTTCTAATCGGTAAGATCTTTCGAAATCGTACCTCTACAATGCTAACTTCTCAGGTGGTATTACTTTTACCGGCTCTATTGTTGCCTTCCTCAAACTTGCTGGAAGGATGTCGTCAAAGCCCAAGATGCTGCCCGGACGTCATATCATCAATTCTGGATTGCTCGCTACCAACGCAGCTACCATGGGAGCATTTATTACAATGGCACCAGGAAGCCCATTGATTGCAGCTGGAGCACTCGCCGCAAATGCCACGATGAGTTTTATCAAGGGCTATACAACCACCTCTGCTATTGGAGGTGCCGATATGCGTAAGTCAAGTCAAAAGGTTCCAAACACCATACTCACCATGTTGCAGCCGTTGTTATCACTGTCCTGAACGCATACAGTGGTTTCGCCCTTGTTGCTGAGGGCTTTATGCTTGAGAACCCTCTTCTGACCACAGTCGGAGCATTGATTGGTGTATCTGGTTCCATCCTTTCGTACATCATGTGTGTTGCCATGAATCGATCACTCACAAACGTCTTGTTTGGAGGACTGGGCACGCCAACCGCAGTACAAGAGTACAAACCTCAAGGAGAAGTGACCAAGACTTCGGTAGACGAACTCGCCGATGCCTTGCTCAACTCTGAAAAGGTCATACTCATTGTCGGTTACGGTATGGCCGTTGCTAAGGCTCAATACGCCATCTCGAGCATTGTCCAGACTCTGCGATCCAAAAACATCGAGGTTCGCTTTGCTATTCACCCTGTCGCAGGCCGTATGCCTGGTCAGTGTAACGTTCTCCTCGCTGAGGCTAGCGTGCCGTATGATATTGTCCTGGAAATGGATGAGATCAACGATGACTTCCCCGAAACTGACCTTGCCGTTGTCATTGGTGCCAACGACACCGTGAACCCCATTGCTATGGAAAAGGGTAGCTCCATTGAGGGTATGCCTGTTCTACACGCCTGGAAGGCCAAGCAAGTTGTGGTAATGAAGAGAAGTCTGGCCAGTGGTTATGGTGAGTGACTGATTCCGTCTATGAGTTGACGTCGCTAACAAGAGCAGCCGATGTTCCCAACCCAATGTTTTACATGCCCAACGCCAAGATGTTGTTTGGAGATGCCAGAGTAACATGTGAAGGTAAGTCCTCTTCGCATTTCCTCCCATTTCGACCTCAACTAACCTTTCCAGCTATTAAATCTGCAATTGAGAGCAAGGCATCGTAGATTCGCGAAGAATTCCCTATATAGTTCGTATTTGAAGAGAAGGATCATTGAATAGCCCATAGAGACATGTTTCTAGATCCTCTAGCATTATCATTCACCAGCTGCACGAGTTATGCATGCGGCTTGTAGGATTTCGTTGAATTTAGAACCCTTTTTGGGTTATCTTGATACTGCAACCGTCTACGCGAATTTGATATGTACACTTAACCGCTCATTTCATCCTTATGCCCGAGGCGCAGCCACAGGCTCCCACGCCGAGATCTTGGACTTGGAACTGCAAAAAGTCAGCATTTTCCCTCTCATATTTAGGTCTGAGGCGTACGTGTTGTAGGTCTTGAAAGCGCCGCGGGACTGGGTAAAGTTGGGAATAGCCTTGGAGGGCTCAAAGGCTCGGACACCAGCTTGCAGAAGGGAATCCTCGGTAGGGGGCTTGTCGACGCTGTAGCTCATCCAGGCGTGCCATCCGGGCTCGATGTGGGCGGCATCGTAGTCGTGCTTGGCGTACTCGACCCAGCGTGTTCGGAGGGGGAGTTCCTCGTTGTTCTCGAAGAACTTGTTGCCGGCGCGATCGGTGCCGATGAGACGACCAGCCTTGGTGTCACCTGTGGAGGTCAGTCGAAATTCAATAGACGTAATCGGATTGGGGGCGTACCGATGTACTGTGCGTGAGAAACGGGCGTCGTTAGCCAGAGATTCGAGTATATTTCGGTCGTTGGGTACATACCAGCATCTGGACAAAGTAGTCCTACTCAAGTCAGCATTGGTTCTCATTCACGGGTTGACTAGATGTCTCACCTTGATTCCAACCTTTCGCAGGTTGGACAGCGTTCGCGAAATCGTCGACATGGTAGCGGTTGGGCGACAATTGACCTCGGCGTAAGGCGGGATGGAGATGTTGATGCTCGTCAATGATGGGATGGTTTGAAGATTGCCGGAACGGAACAACCCCGGCAGAACCCATTCTGTGACGGCATGGGTACGTACCTGGCAGCTTGATATCCAGAAATATTCCAGCCATTAACAAGCAATCTTTAACTAGACAACAAGCTTCAATTGAGCTTTTTACGACTAGCTATGCTCACACGGAGCTGTGCGCGCTGCACTACGAGGCTTCGCGCCGCGGGTTTCAAGCCCAGAATTCCCAGCGCGAGAGTCCAGACCAGACAATATACGATGCCAGCTGGAGGTGCTGCTCCGACGCCGGCGTCAGGTTCTATGAACAGCGTTGGATCTTTGGCACCTTTTGTTACCGAATTGGATCGTCTTGCACCAAGTTTCGATATTCGAGGAGAGCAAATTCAAATCATTCGAACACCAGCCGAGTTTTACGAGACGTTAAAGGTTCGACTATGAGAAATGCGAGGTACAGAATTGGACTGATGGGGGTTTAGGATCGGATACGAAAAGCGCAAAGACGAATCTTTTTGTCGACATTGTACATTGGAAAGTCGGAGAAGGAACTCATTGAAACGCTGCAAGAGGCGTTGAGGAAGAATCCGGATGTAAAGTTGAGTATCCTCACGGATGCGTTGCGAGGTACTCGAGAAGCGCCCAACCCATCGAGCGCATCGTTGCTCGCACCGCTTGTGGAGGAATTTGGAGCGGATCGTGTTGAGATTCGAATGTATCACACGCCAAACTTGACGGGGTTGAGGAAACAGTATATTCCTAGGAGGATCAACGAGGGTTGGGGACTTCAGCACATGAAGCTCTACGGCGTGGACGATGAGATTATCATGTCTGGGTATGCAAAACTGTTCTCTCTAATACGTGAGCTACTGACCTTTCAGGGCAAACCTTTCTACCGACTACTTCACCAACCGTCAAGATCGATACCACCTCTTTTCCTCAAAGGAGGTCACGGATCACTTCTGGAGCATTCACTCAGGCGCAACATCCTTTAGCTTTCTCGTCCAACCCTCAAAGGAGCCCGCAGGTTTCGCGCTCTCATGGCCAGAGAGCAACTCAGCCCCTTCACCATTGGAAAAGCCCCAAGCTTTCATCAAGCACACGACATCAACGCTACAGACCCTTCTGCATCCTAGCTCCAAGCCTGCCCAGGATATTTCTGACACACGGGTGTATATGCTTGGCCAGATGTCGCAGGTCATGAAGCCCGATACTTCGACTGAACTCCCCATCATTACACACATTCTCAAAACCCTCGCCTTACCAGCCTACCGTGAGTCCTCGTGGACATTCACAGCTGGTTACTTCAACCCAGCGCCCTCTCTGACAAAACTCCTTCTCGGCACCGCATCCACTTCCAACACTGTCATCACTGCCTCCCCTGAAGCCAATGGCTTCTACAAGTCCAAGGGTGTCTCGGGCCTCCTACCAGATGCTTATACCCTTCTTGCTCGCCGTTTTGTTCATCGCGTGCACCACGAAGGCCGAGAGAACGACATCACCCTGAAGGAGTGGCGCTACGGTGTCGTCGGTCAACCAGGTGGATGGACATATCATGCCAAGGGTCTATGGGTGACGATGCCTGGCGACAAGAACCCGGCCATGAGCATCATTGGAAGTTCCAACTATACCAAGCGCAGCTACTCCCACGACCTTGAAGCGGGTGCCCTGATTATCACTCGTGATGAAGGACTCAAGGCGAAATTAGCGGAGGAACAGCTGTGGTTACAGGAGCATGCTACAAAAGCGACTCGTGATGATTTTGCTCGAACTGAGCGACGAGTTGGACTCAAAGTCCGGGTTGCCATGTGGATTGTCTCTTTGGTCGGCGGAGCATTGTAATATCATATACTCTGAAGTCATGTAAAATAATGTAGTAATCATAGATCAAGACTTGGGCAGTGATCCAGGTCAAATGCGATACCCATGAGTAACACGACAATCATTATGATCTTAGACGTGCAATTTGCGTCTTTATTGTATACAAAATAATACAGGCCTAGTCTACACGGCTCACGCCTCAAGCACCAATCACTGTTGTCCCTAACTCGGGTCCGCCCTTGACAAGACCCTGCATAACAACTCTGCTCACCAGGTCACTCTGGTGCTGTTGGATCAACTCCCTGAGCACACTCCGCTCTAGAACCAGCTTGCCCGTCTCCAATAGATCCTTGACATCCACGTCCTCAATATCGATTGCCCGACCCTCCCAGGGAAGCTGCTCCATGGCATCAAAGAGGGCTTCACGTCGATTGCCGGTAACAAAGAGGGTTCGACCGCTGGCACGGCCCAAACCGAGAGTGCCCAGCACGCCTGTCATGTATCGCTTAAGATACGCCTCCTTCAGTCCATCCTTGAGGTACTTGCCAGCAAGGAGCTCGTAATCTGTCGGCAGTACAAGATCCATACCATCCTCACAGATAATCAAATCGCCTTTGCGGTATCGGTAGCTCAGAGCGGTGCGCCACGCCTTATCGTAGACCTTGCGGTTAAGTTTGGTGCTGAAATCTCGTGGATGGGGACCAAACGTCTTTCCACCACCACGATTCACGGGGCTCTGCTTAGTTCCCATACGAGCACGACCAGTACCCTTCTGGGGACGCATCTTGCGGTGGGATCCGTGGACGTCGTAACGGGTCTTGCTTGAGGCGGTACCTTGGCGGGTGTTGTCGCCCTCGTAGACGACGGCGGCGTGAAGAAGATCGCGGCGAAGGGGGAGGTAGAGGTGGTTTACGGACCATTGTTCGAGAGCGGTGGGTTCCAGGGAGGGGAAGTCGTGAATTGTGACGGGGACGGTTGTGACTATCATGGTCAGTAGGATTTGCATGGGATTGATCGAGGAGTCGTACTGGGCTTGTATCCTTCTAGAATGCCCTGAGGAGTCTTGGTAGACTTGGCTGCCTCAATAGAAGCATCTTGTGAAGAGACCTGCGTGGCCATTGACCGTGTAAAGGCCTTGTTAAGTGTCGTCGGCTATAATCGCAAGGTTAGTATTGAATCCATTCATTCGCAGACTCTTCAGCATACCTTGGCAGACACCCGCAGAGCGCCCATGGCCTCGGCCAAGCAGCCAATTCCTTTACCAGCCATTATTTCAGATTACCCTAACCGCCGCGTCGATATAGGGTGTCCTGGTAGATCGATAGAGGTCGAGTGGTGAAGCTGAGCTGGTGTTGAGGTTCTCAAAAACCGTGATGATGGAAAAAGTGGATCGGCAACATCCGTCCTCCGATCCCCGAATTTTTAGTGGGTCTATCGCGAGCAAATCATCCCCAGAGCTTTTTTCAAGATATCCCAAAAGATCGAGATTTTATATCACCGTCACTTCAACCTCCAACGACGCCCCCATCATGTCGCGCTGCCAGGCCATGATGAGGCCGATTGCTCGGCAGCTGCGGCCGCAATGCCTCGGCGTTGTCCGCCCCTTCACCTCTGCTGCTATCCGCCGAACACCAGCAGCCGATGTCCAGACTCCTACGGCCAGCGAAGCAGACCTCGATCCTAATACCGTGCTTCCCGAATTCGAATCCGAGGTCATGAAAGCCGGACATATGCCAATTGGTTCCCGTCGTCGCCGTCTCGCCATCCGCTCCACCGGCGATTTGCCATTCGAGCATCTTCCCTACCAGGCATTCCAAGAGGCTCGCAAGATCCTGGCTGTGGATCGTGAGGAGAAGTTGGGGCAGATCACAAAGGAATTGAGAAAGATTTCTTTGTTGGAGGGTACAGAGGCGGAGAAGGTTCATGGTGGACAAAAGATGAAGGATATCAGACTGGCCAGTTTGCGGAGATATGTGGAAAAGCTCAAGATCCTGGCCGATGCCAACGATCCCGTTGTTAAGAAGCGTTTTGAAGATGGAACGGGTATGATACGTCACTGATTGTCAATTGGAGCTACAACTAACGTATCCAGGCGATATGAACAAGCCCATCTACCGTCACTACGCTGAGCGCAAGTGGCGCTCTTACGACCACCGCCTCATTACCCAGCGTATCAAGCAATTCAACATCGTTCCCGATGTGCTTCCCAAACTTGAGCCCACCGCCGACGTCCAGCTGTACTTCCGCAAGCTCAAGATTCCCCCTGGCCAGATTGTCGACAGTGTCGTCAGCGAGAACGCGCCCCGGTTGCGTGTTCAAGTCTTTGACAAGGGCGAGCGTTTCGTCTCGGTCGTTGTTCTCGACTCTGATGTTCCTAACCCAGAGGACGACACCTTCGGCAAGCGCTGCCACTACCTCGCAGCCAACATTCCCCTCAACCCTACCGACACTTCTCTGCCCCTAAGCAGGATAAAGGCCGGCAATCAGCTCGCCGTGCCTTGGCTCCCTGCATTCTCCCAAAAGGGCGCACCTTACCACCGTCTTGGCATTTACCTCCTTGAGCAGAAGCCCGGCGAGCAGATTGACGTTGCCGAGCTCAAGAAGCTATACACTAAGCGCGACGGCTTCTCACTCAAGTCATTCCGCGACAAGTTCAACCTAACACCCTTCGGCTTCAACATGTTCCGCTCTGTCTGGGACGAAAACACCGCGGCCGTCATGGCGCGCCACAACATCCCCGGCTCCGACGTCGAGTTCCGGCCTACACGCGTCCACAGCCTCAAGCCTCCGGTCAAGCCTCGCGGATGGGAGGCCAAGCGCCAAGGACCCAAGTACCGTCACCTTTGGAAGTACACCAAGAACATCAGGGGTATCTCCAACTCGAGGGGATGGATCAAGAGGAGGTAGAGAAGTGGTGGCGGGTGAGCGTGTATCATATTACTGTACATTTAGAAAATGGGGGTCTCTATGTAGGACTACCGAGAGAATTGAACCATTTGCAAGTAAACTACGATCAAATGTAGTGTTTGAGCTACCAAAAACGTTGTGGTGCCCTGAGATCTTGATATTGCATTTCTATGCTCAAGCTTATGCCCGAGATCGAGTTCAGCCGCATTTATATCCCAACCAGTAATCGTCTCTATTTTACCCTACTATTCTCCGACGCCAATCACAAGCTCTCATTCGTTCAGACGTTCACGCAGCTTGAGCTTCTATGCAGTACGTACTTCTCGCTCCCCTGAGTGGCAACTCGCCACGATGTCAACTAGTATAAGCGTTCTTCTTATTGGCATAGCTACGAAAATACAGTAACTACAATTAGAGCAATGTGTTGATCAATGTCCTCTTTTGCTTGAGTGTCCGAGAGGAACGATACACACTGTAAAGGTAAATAGTGGCAAACATAGAGATCGCCACTCAACTCCCTTTGATAACCCCGAGGTCTCGACCTTTGCCATTTCTGATTCCAAATCCTCAATCCTCGTGAAATTCCTTTTTAGATCTTTCTCAACAAATCATAGTCTTTGTAACGATCGAATTTGTCGATGTCCAGCGTTGATCCCGATCGTGAATCTGGTTTAGCCAGAGACCATCCTTTGTCCCAGGACAATGTAGCAAGGCCGCTTGCTAGTTCAGGGTTTGGAACCGTTTCTTTCGTTGTGTCCTCTGAATTTCTCAATTGTCTTTGATCATACAATCAAGTCCCAATATCAAGCCAAGCAAGCTGAAGGGGCTTCTTTCAAAGCATTGGGCATGTCTTGCCCTATTTCCGTTTATCGTACTCTTGGTTGAGTAACGTGGGCGTTCCTTCAATGGAATACGAAGTCCGTATTGAGAGAATGGTCAAGGACCAACTCCCAAAAAGTCAGACGTACTCGCCACCTCAAGCTAGCAAATCGTACATCCCCGATAGCAACTCCTGCACACATCAAATCGTGTCCGTGATAACGTCAAGTCGTGAAAAACCTCCCTCACTAGCCTCCTTTGTTTGCCTTCTCAAACTCCTTCCAATACAGCAAAGACGCCAAAACACCAGCACTCAACCCGGCTGTGGAACCGGCCAGTATGATTCTTGGTTGAAACCGTTGGCCAGGTTTCACATCGTGTCGTTTGGGTATTCCTTCCTCTCATGCCCTTCATGTCTTTTACTTTTTATTTCGCCATCGTTTGCAATCCGTTTACAAGGACATCTGCCCAACTCCAATGCGCGGCACCAAGTACTCGTTTTTTCTTTGTTGGTGGTGAGGAAAAATCAAACCCACACCGACAAGGCCGTTGTAGTCAGCACGCATAGAAAGCTGTGGAGCAGCATGAAAGTATCCTGACTCCTTTCTCAACACAAAACCCCTTGGTTTGTTGTCGATGGGTCATGTCGTCTCCACTCGGTCGTCGTCGTTCATATCTATGGTCCTAAGTTCATCATGCTATCAGGCATGCGATCATAGTTGATCTCTGATTCTATCGATCGTGGTATGGATGTCGCGACTAGAAACGTTCGTTGGTCAGCTGTTGTACCTTGGTGGAGATAGGGGTTGAATAACCTACCACTCGAGCTTCGGCGATGACTATCACAGCAATCGCCAGTATCACGATGTGGTTGACCAGGAACTGGGGCCCGATTCTGCGCCGCTATGCGTTGGACGAATCTTTTGGCCTCCGTATCAAGCCATTGGTTGATGTTAGCATCGTTGCAGGAAGCGTGCTGCATGAGCTGCGTTTTGATGCTGCTCAACTCGTCGACGAGGCCATTGTATTGCTTGTGCAACGCCGAGTTCTCGTGTTCCAAACCGTATCGTGTTTCCTCGAGATTGTTGACCCACTCCTTCTTCTTTTGACGGCATTTGGACGCGGCAATCCTATTACGCTTAAGGAACTTGTCGCGCTTCGTGTTCTCATCCAATCCAGCTTCGTCATCTTCATCATCATTCTCCCCCACATCCTCTTCCTTAACTGACGGCTCCTTGGTAGCTCTCCGTCGACGTGGTGGATTAGAAATAGGTTCGGGTGGTGGCCGTTGACGTTGTGCCTTGGTGCCTCTACTGCTACGTCGAGGTTCGATGTTGGTATCCGCTGAATTGACGGACGGGATAGAAGATTTGCTAGAAGTACGAGATCCCTCAAACATAGGCTCGTTGGACGTTGTTCTAGGTGAGGATTGTGTCTCGGTAGGTGGTTTGGGACTGTTGGTCAAGGTTGCGGATGCCATCCCTGACATGTTGGGAGAATAAAAGTCGACGGGATTGTTCAACGCAGGGTTCCACATGGCGGAGCTCATGAGAAACTGGTTGTCCATGGCATTGCTAACATTTGGAGGCACAGGGCCAGTCGTCGTGCACGGGTTGAGCAACGGATCAATATTGGCATCTTCACTTGTGGTCAATGTGTAGTTGCCAAACTCTTGGCCTTGGGTGCCAAAATTCTGGTCTGGTCCGTTCATCTTGACCCTGCGTCTTAGGGTGCCGACCACGAGAGGATACACTGAGGTGAGGCTGCGGCCCCGGAAACGCCTGTAACGTGTTTGCCGCTGTCGACCCCAAGTCCACCAGGCGATTGAGCCACTGCTGGAACGAGTTCGAGTTCAAAACTCAGTTTCGATTCAGTTGCGCATGCAATACTCCAAGGGTCGGGGGGTATTGAGCGGGCAAAGGGGCGGGAAGCTTAGCCGGATTGGATAAGCGATGGGGATCCTGGAGTCCAGAACCTCGAGGCCTCAATACCGGTAGTGAGGGGATAGGTGATGCGATTGCCCCTAAGGAAGTTGAGTTGAGTCTTCAGTCAGGGACACAATGCCGAAAGGTAAAAGGTTATAACCAGAAGGGAGGGTTGCGTTTTGTTGGTTCGTGGCTGTCTTGGAAAAGCAAAGCAGTGAAAGGTTGGAAGCCAGACAAGGAAATGCTAGGCCAGACCAAGTCAGTTGAACCAGGGCAGGTACTAAACGGGGGAGCCTATCCGGTTATGCTGCTGTGCTGCGCTGTAGCGAGCTGAGCTCTTCTGTAGAATGGGATGGGATAGGAATCTCCAAACATCGATCGATAATAGGATAAGTCGATTTCTAAGGATCAAATACCAAATGCACAACGCCCAAACTGAAAATTAAGGCTTGGAGTCCGATGGAGGCGAATTGTCGTGCGTCTCGCCTTTTGTTCCTCGTGCTGTGATGTGCAGTGCTGCAGTGCTTGATTCAATGATCCGCCCGGAGTGGCCTACGCGACTATGCTGGACTTGGGGGCGAGTTGACTGTTTGGGTTAAGTCAAGAATAGTCGCTTGGAGGAAATGTAGGTCGAGACTCTGTGGTACTAAGAGACGGAAATGTCTTAGAAGAGATTGATGACTGGTTGGGTAGTTGCAATGTGTTTCGCAAGCCAGTTGCCTCGCAGTCTTCTTGTATGTAATTGAAGGGATTTTGGATAATATTACAAGGTTCGCACCACAACTGATGCGAGTAACGTCAACAATTATTTGCGTCACTCGTCCCCAGTCTTAAGATTCAGTCAAGGCTTGTCTTCTACATATCCAGTAACAGAGCTCTAGGGACTAGGGGTATACGTAAGGGGGTGGGTGTATGAGGATGGAGGAAAGATACAGGCGAATGGAACAACGTGATGGGCGGATCAGGTCCGTTGTCTTCCATTCGCAATTAAGTGTTGGGTCACTCCGGAACGGTCGAACAGGGAAACAAGGATGTATGAAAAGGGTCCTGTCTAGGTACATCAAGTACCGGGTGTGAACCCTAGACAGTCAGACTGTGACATGTAAGCGACCCTGAAAATCCATGCCCCGCTTGCCTTGATATTGAGGCGAATCGCAAGGAGAGCGCAAACGGTTTTCATCGTGAATCAATTTTATAAATGCGATATGCGTACTATGGCAAGGTTCCCAATTGACGGAACGCCGCCCCGTCGTAATGCTCCTAGGTGCCTCGTGAGGGTCTCGGCATTTTTTGACGGAAGGGGGCTTTAGGATCAAAAATTTTGGCAAATTCATAGCACTTCTTTTCCCTTGGCTTTCAAGTGGCCCCTTCGCGGACGCCGTGATGCTATTGCCAAAAAGTGGATACATGGCACTAAACCGAGCCCATCCAGTAATGTTGCAGCGGACCTGCCCTCCGTTGGAACTGCACAACCAATCGCAAGGTCCGTCCCCGATCACCGACTGAGACTACCGCACATTTGAATGTGCTGCAATGGCCAGACAGTGTAAGATAAACTGTACACATTAAAGATGAACGGGATCGTATAATCCCCGATATCATTTGAAACGGAGAATTAAGTTCTCAACGAGAGGCTCTTTGTCTTATGGATGGTCATAATCAAGTCAAGTTGTTTCAGTAGCATCCAGGCTTGACACATTGAAGATTATAACGGCTCTCACACATATCAGCAGAAAGTCACGAATGGACAGGCCATATTTACACTTCATGCACACAGGGTCGTTCCAGCAATTGGAAGTTCAGCCGGGTTTTATTAGTGATTTTGATGCACAAACGAGGTGATTCTGGGTAGTAGACTAGCCAAGCGGCTGTCTTGCGGGTGGCTTAGGAGAGACAGTCTGGCAGTCTACTAGACAGCTATTGCAATGATCGTCAAGTCCAATCCGGATCTTTTACTTCTATAACGAGTAACGATCATCTACGGCTGCGTGTTGTTTGAGTCTAACCACTTAAGTTGGGTTGTAAGCTGATGGTTTCCATCCGATACGTGTTAATCCGGTGCTGCCGTTGTTCAAGGGTCCATTATACTCCCCCTGGATGGCCGAGCCAGTTGCGTTGTGTTCCCATACTGTTTTCTCGTTATGCTGTACGGTAGTTATCGCTGGAATCTATGCTGGAACCACATGTTCGCTTACAAAGCAGAACCTGGTTTGGCTGCATACGCACGCCCTTTTCAATGCTATTCTAAGGCATTCTCAATTGAGGTTTGCCTGTTCATTTCAAGGCTTTCCGGAGCTTTTACCCCGGCGTCCCCTCAGCAGCGACCAGCAAGAGTAGAATTTGTGAGCAGTGTGGGGTTGGATCTGGAGAAAAAGCCCCAGCACAGGCAATAGAGTTATGGGTGTTTGAGAACAAGACAGAAATGCCTGGGAGTAAAACAGGGAAACCTGCTTGTTGAGCGGCTGACATGGCTTGGCTAGCGGATTTATCATGGAAATGGTAATGCTAATCGGAGGCGTCGGGCGTTGGTCCGAAGGGTTCATCGCTTCCAGGTGGGGCGAACCGATGTTGTTCATTTTTCAGAAGCGATAAGGTCCTCGGTTGTACATATCCAGTCATTTTCCAGATTGAGCGCAAATTGTCGACAGTAAAATGCTTCGAGTTTTGGCCGTTGAGATACGAGGCTTGACACAAGTCGTTGAGATGGGGTTTGGACAGCGGCAGTGGCTTCTCACGTGTGCTGACACGTGAAAGCTGATCACGTGAATACGCGTCAAAGCCTAACGCGACTTCCCCTCCTGCCAGCTTTATCGCCAGCAGCTTCATGTGCATTTGATCATTCTTCAACTCTATCCACAGCAATCCTTGTGTGCTTGTCAACGAGGCATCTAAAGCAAGTTTCTTGAGTCATTTCCGAGTAAGATTCGCTTCAACATCCTCTTCACTCGATTGCAGACAAAAACCAAACACGACCATGGCTGAACAGCTCTCAACCCCACGCATTACTGCTGCCTATCTCGACAACTTTGTTGGTCGGATTGTCATGCTCGTGGGAAAGGTTACACAGCTTCGAGGTGATCAGGCTACTCTAGACTCGGAGGGAACTGTCACTGTCTTGTTGAACAGAGTGAGTTTCCATCAAATCTATTGTCATTCTCGCGACATCGATATTCAGTGCAACCTCGTGCTAATGATCAATCACTCTAGGATGCGCATCTTTCAAATGGAAATGCCGTGCAAGTCATTGGAAAGGTCAACCCGGACCTGTCGATCAAAGTTTTGACATCCCGGGATTTGGGGAATAGTGTGGGTAAGTAATAAGCTCGTCTTTCTGTCGTCACAATTACACCTCAGCCAAGCACCCCATGACAGCTGTTGTTTCTATGCCCAACACCTCTCAGTCCGTCGAATTGCCCTAGAATTCAGAAAATTAGCCTTTTTTTTTATCTCGGAAGCTCCCGTGGCTAACAGGCGTAGATTTTGGCTTGTACAACTCGGTTGTTCAAGCTTCACACAAGCATCAAGCCATCTTTGCAGGCAATTGACTTGGGCCACCAGATCATGGTCCTCCCCAGTACTCACAAGCCTATACCCCACGTGTGGCCATGGTCTGGACCTCGCCTATTCAGCTTGACGCTGATAGTTCCCTTAATCATCAACGACAAGCTTCTTACAACGACCAATATGGAAAATCAAACGCAACAACCCCTGACTCAGCCTCAACCACCATCATCAGATCTTCGAGACCCTTACACAACGCATATGCCGCTGCACAGAGATTGCAGCGGAATACACGATCAACTCATGGTCAAAGCAGGCCTACTACCGCAATGTCTTTTACAACCTCCAGCTCCGATATGATTCTCGATCGTAATATTCAATCTCGATCTCCTAGCCCTTCGCACATTTCACAGACGCCAACGCCTTTTTTTGAGACATATCTCCCATCACCACCAGAAAACGATACACTATCTCGCTCTTATTCGACAGACGGGTCACGGCACAACTCCGTGGACCTTCAGTCCAATCACGGGCATTCAAACGTACAACAAGTGTGTGACCAACAGAGCTCTCAACAATCATCCATACCCTCTGCTCAGCCCTACACACCTCTAGCATACTCTCCGCCATCGTTGTCTTCTCCAAGTCTGCTCCCGTCTCCCCCGATGACACAGCCCCGAGATGATCAGTTCCGCCCCCCCCACGGGCCGCCGATGTCCCCTGCATTCTCAACGACTTCACAACGTCACCCCGTGTCGGTAAATCGCCGTTTCCCCGCTATCAATGCCGGCGCCCCGACTATCAGTGGGAGCTCGAAACTAAACGACACTTCAGAATCAGCTCTATTTGATGCCATACTCGAGGGCGTCGGGCGCATTCATGTTTCCATGAACCTGGACGATGCAGGAAGGTGGCGAATCAAGCGAACAACTGACGAGAGACCATAGCATGTTCTCACCTCTAGATGCACCTTTTATCGCTGCCCAATATCAGCCGCGAAGTACTGTACTCTGGGAGTATCATGTGCATTCTACATTACGCCATCGTTCATGCCCCTTGATTTCGACAGGACCCCGCGCCTAAGGACAAAGTTGGGGCTAAAGACGGGATCGCCTTTCAAACCAATCGCAGCTCTTGATGTCGGTACAAGAAATAAGGGTCCAGCATGAATTCGGCAAATGGGACATGCAAAATCTTCAGTTCCTGGCACAGTGTTTCTTAAAAGGGCATACGAAATCGGCATCGAGATGTTAGAATATCCCAGAACAGATTTGCTTGTCACAAGTTTTGGGCATCGGGTATTTTCCAAGGGATCGATTTATACTAGATCGAAAGCTCCTCTCGAGAAAGATTCTCACAACACCCGCTCATTGTCAAGTAGAATGACTTTAACGATAATGAAACATTTGACAATCTTCTAATGCCCATGCTTGGAATCTCCGTTAATATTCTGATATACGGACACCCTTGCCACTTTATGATGGGATTTAAACTTGATTGAATAATCAAAAAAGGTACAAGCTGCTCTTTTGCCTCCAGGGTCTCGTTCCAACACTCCAGACCCTTCTTGCACCACATCTAGACCCTTCCCCCATTGGTCCCTGAACACTTGACTGTTTGCCACGTCGCATTTCAACCAATAAAGCTTGCCGGATCAGCTCACGTCTCTTTTACTTTGCCCCTGACCCTCATCGAGATGCAGTAATTCCTGCGCCGCCATCCAGATCTCGACCGCGCTCTGACTGATATTCCGCTCTGGTCTGTCGTTCGTGTCCGTGTTCTGGACTGGGCTAGCTATCGGTGAGGAACTGTCGAGAGGGCCGTCTGTTAGACCATGGAGGCACCTGCGTATTCGAGCTGTGACAACTCCAGCATCCTCCGTTCTCCCCGATGTGTCGCTCCCATACTCTGCAGCATTTTCAAAGAATGTGTCCCCTTTGTGTTCATACGTTTCTCCGTGTTCCTCGTGGTCTTGGCTAGTGAGTTTGCCTCCTGTATCGATGCCGTTCTGTTCCGCAATCACTTTCGCCTCTTGTATTCCCCTTAGGCGTGCTGTGAATCGTTCGAATACCTTGATCCTTCGCTCCGCGCTTTCGGCTCTTTCCCTCCACATCTGTGCTTCCTGTTTTGCTTCCCGTAGCTGTTGACTCAACGTACCCACATCTGCATCTTCTTGCACCTCAAGTTGTCTCCTTAGATGTAATGTTTCTTCTGTCTTTATGTCCAGTTGGCGTTGAAGACTTCGAATCTGCGCATGGAGAGTGGTTGTACTACCTGGGCGTGGTATAGGAGTTGGGGTGCCGTGAGGAGCTGATAAGATATCTTCATGTTGCATGTTCGATGTAGAGGATGGTGGTCGCACGAGGTTGAGATGTTGGGCGATCGGGGGCTGTTTAGGATAAGGCATCATCTTTCCCAGGCTTAGGGGGTTCTGTAGTGATGCTCCAGTACCTGCCGCCTCTGGGACTGGTTTTCTTGGTGGGATTGTTTGTCGTTGAGCTAGCATTTGAGTCTGTTGATATGAGCTTTGCGGCTTTTTCAGCTCTTTTTCAACCTTTCGAAGCTCGACCGCCCTCATTGCTGCCTCTTCTCCAATAGAAGCTCGCAAGTCTTGTTCGATAACATCGCGGCCTAGAGAATTTGTCCCTGCTGACGGGTTGCGAGAATGCAGTGGATTCTGACTTGAGATCGAGTCATTTCGTAGGCTGTGTCGCCCCAACGTCGATACTGATCCGGTGGAACGTACAGTTTTCACTGGGGATGGTTGCGAGAAGTGCGAGATGAGGGTTTGAGTTCTGCTCGCACTTCTTGGTTGTGGAGATGTTTCGGTCGACCTTTCACCAGTTTCAAACTTGGCAGCCATGGCCTTGACTCCTCCTTGCCTTGTTGGTGAAAGACTCGGTCGTGTCAATGCTCTTGGCTTTCTCTTGGGTATAGAGAACCATGGGGTAGATGCGCCACGCAGGGGTTCTGCCTTTGGTGTTTCGGCAGGTAGAGACACGACTCGACTAGAGTGCAGTCGCTCAGGATCTTCAGTGTTCTGGTGATACGGAAATGTGCTGACGGGGCCCTCAAACGTTTGTTTCTCAGCATCTTGACATTGATTGACTTGGGGACTGTTTCGTTCTTCAACATTGGGTAACCCTCCCGAAGTGCCAGAAGAGACTTGCTATGTCCCAACATGGCTCTTAAGAGAAGGCAAACCTATTGAAACATTCTCTCCAGAAATGCTTGGCGGTATTCGCATTGGCGCATAGAATTGTCTCGGTGTTGTAGAAGCAGAATTAGACGCCAGAAGGTCGTGAGTAGGTGATCTTTTCTTGCTGTCCTCAGCGCTCCCATTGAGAACGTATTCACCAGTCTGAGCCGGCTCTTCTGCACTGACACCCAAAGATCTCTGGTTCGGTGATCCAGGTTTGATGTCGTGACTGGATATCTGCGACATCTGTTTGGTATCGGTGTCAAGTGATTCTCTGTGCTGATCCGAAAGATCCAACTCCTTGAGCTCGTCGAAATGTGCTTTAAGAGCTGCATCCAATGCCTCTTTGTCGGATATGAACTCCAGGTGCTTAGATTGAAAATCTGAAGTGTCTGTTGTGGAAAACACTGATGGACTCTTCGTAGGCTCTCGCCATTCAATGGCAATGGATCGTCGAGGTGTCTGTTTGTACTTATCTTTTCCTGGATACGTCTTTCGAATAGCACCCTTACGCTCAATAGATGTGGCCTCTTTGGTTGATGCCATCGATGTGTCTTGGCTCGATATGTCTTCGATACTGGCTCGCTGCAAAGGAGTTGTCCTCATCCCTTGTTTCGATGATGTACGAGGAGGAACATCTTCTTGAGAAACGCGTGGGCTGTCTCGATACATCGTATCTCTGGTTCTTGCAACTGGAGTAGGGGTTGAGGCAATATAATCAACCAGCCCGTTGTGGAGCGTGTGTTGAGTTTTTGGCAAGTCGTCAGTGGCTCCCGGCACTGCCTCATCGTGTGATTTTCTTGGTAACTCCTCGTCTTGCATGTGGCTTTGGTTTTGGCTACTCCTTTCGCTCGGGTTACTATATCGTATCTGGCTCCGAGCATCGTGGAACCTCTTATCGTCCGGGATAGTCTCCTCGACAGTTGGGCTCAGGAAACCAATATGATGTTTCATCCCAAATTTTTTGTATGTCGAGCTTCCTCGATTTTGCGACCGTTGTCGTGATATCCCTAATGTCGGTGTCTCTGGCTCCGGGCTGCTGTCTCTGGTAGTCTCTTCTTCCCTCTGTCCAGCACGCCACTCTCGATCCCAACCTTGCGGCTTCTTGATGACAAAATTATCGGACTCGGCACCTTCTCGAGACTCGTTCTGGGGATTGCTAGGGTTTTCTTCTTGCCGCCGATTCATACCCAAAGATTTCATTTGTCGCACTACATCCCTCCAGTTGACTATCAACATCTCGGTAATCGTGTTGGCAATAAGGATCTTGTCCACGGTGGGAGGGCTTGGTATCTCATTTTCGAGCGTCTTCCTTCTGTGTCGATCTTGTCGCGACTTTGGGGATCGCAAGGGAAGCACCAATAGCCCTGATTTCGGCGTGGCTAGCTTCATGGAATATAATCCCAGCAAGTCACCCAAGAGAAGCGGGCCAAACACAATCCCCAGCGCGTTGTAGCCCATCAAGTCTCCAGTCGGTAACGGTCGCCCTTCTTCATCTTCTCTGGGGGTGATTTCTGCCACTCGTCCAATCAGACTGAGGAGTCCAAAGACGGCACAGATAAGTTCCCTGCGCAACTGTGACTTGACAGTCGCTACAGCCAAAGCAATAAGCCGTGCTCGCACCTTGGTCTGTTTGGTGCGAGGAAATTCAGGGTCGCCTTGTAGTTGAGAGTGAATTGCAATCAAAGCGTCGAAGAGTGATAAAGAACCCAATATTCCACCAGGTATTACCGAAAGGAGACGCTTGAAGGTTGAAGCAACATCGTGTACAGAAGCCTGAAAGTGCATCGGCAAATTTGCACATCGAACAGTACTCGTGATGTCGACATTACCATACTCGGTGCAGCAATAGTAGTCGAAGAGCATATTGACTACTCTGATCGATCCCGGTATCCGAAAGATTCCTCGAGTGGTAACATGCTGGGCAATATGGTGCGCGGTAGCTCGGAGACAGGTTGGGAGTATAAGAGCAGATGGTGCGTGCTCGGTTGGGAGGTGGAACACGCTCTTGCCACTTATTCGCACCATGGACTGCAGATCAATTATCTTTGGGGTTTCGCGACGATGATGCACCAAGCTGTGAGCAAGATCCGACACGCTGCGCTTGTGTCGAGGTCCGTGATGAGCCTTCGGTCTTCCATCTGATGGAGGCTGGTTGGAGGAGGACCGCAGGATCCGATAAAACCATCTTTGCTTGCGAGGACTACCGAGTCCCTTTCCCTCAAGTGCTGTTAGAGGCTGTCTTGTTTAGAACCAGATGGGACTCACAGTGTGCCCAAAGTCAAAGTCGTCAATCACCAAGATTCGCACTCCGTTCTGTGACTATTAGCCAAGTCGCAAGCTTGCAGAGGGTATATTTTACCTTTTTCGCCAAGCGATTGTATTCTTGGACAAAAGCTGCCCGATCTTCCAACTCGTTGGTATCGTTCAAGATATCATGTTCGCCGCTGCTTGCCGTCCATGTTTTGCTGGTATGTACAGGTCCCTGGTCTGTTATATGCCGTATTGTAGCCTGGAGAGACAAGCTGCTTCTGGACGGTAGTAGTCGATGCTGGGGAATGCCCTCTGGCGCAGAGTAATGGCCCAGAGATTCTGGGTGAAAATGCTGATCCATCGGTAGGCGAAGTAGAGGATATGATTAAAGCTGCAGTCTGGCAAGACCAACTGCCAAACAATAAAATATCGTACCAAAGAGAGCGCTCAGAGCAGATTGTAATGGTGTTGAGAGGATAGTAAATCTTCACGTATCACAACGGCGTCGCGGGTATTGATACAATGGAAACTTCATTGCGAATGAAACGGAAGGATCTAGCGACAAGGCAGTTGAAAGAAATAAGGAAGGTGCTGAAGTAGACTGGAAGCGATGGGATGGGAGGAAGTATGATAGGACGTCTATTGCAGTGATCGCAGGTGCCAATAACAATAAAGCCAGAAATAGTGAGCTTTGGGACCACAAGACCAAAAGTAGAAACGAGGGAGTACAGGTAATGCTGGTCTATGCCACTGACAGTGACAGCGTGACGAAGTACAATGTAAGAATATACGAAAAAAGTTGAACAATTTAGATCTAACAGCTGATATTGAAGTAACTAACAAAGCAAACAGCTCAAGTGGGAGACGGATGATGAAATAATAAATAGAATAGAATAGAGAGCACCGATGTCGTCAGGGTGCAGCAACATCAAGCTTGGTCGTCTGTCGTCCGAATGAGACCTGACCAATCCCACCCAAACATTGGCAGCCACCTGGTTCCCGAAGCCGAAGAAAGCGTCCAGTTCTGTGATACTTCTGGAGAAACCATCTTCTCCTAGCATTGTCGCAATGCGACAAGCCGTATCATGCATGCATGGCTTGCCAACGGTCTATAGCAAACAATAATGCCACACATTGGTATTCCTTCCATAGAGTTCCCCTTGCGCCAGTTTATATGCTGCCTCCCTATCCGGCGCCTCTCCTGTGAGAGAATCCTCTCAGTCGTATACGGCATGCAATCATTAAAGGCCTCATCATGTTTTGATGGAGAGTCATGAATCATCCCGTCAAGCCCAGCTGCTTGTGTCCTCTACTCCATACAACAAGACATATTTGAGGATGTCTGAAAGAGAGAGGATGCCCTTGAGCTTGTTGTCGTCGTCCACCACTATCAGACGGTGCACTCTGCTCTTTCGGATCGTGTCAAAGATGGAGTCTAGTCGATCGCCTTCGCTGCAAGTGTATATTCCAGGGCTTTCATCAGATCTCTTGCACAGCGCTTCGCCAACCGAGCCGTCCAGGTCCTCGTAGGCACCACCTTTGATACAAGGGATGACATCCACCGCCTCAAACACGTTCAAAACCCTGCCGTGTGAATCGATAATTGGAACACAGCTGATATTGTGTTTGACCATGAGGTGAACGACGTCGAGTACAGAACTGCTCATGTAGGCGGTAGCAATACCCGAGTACGTGCCAAGGCCAATATCCCGGACTGTCTTCTTCAACAGTACTGTATTATGTTCGTTGTTGACGGCAATAAACTTGAGGATGCGGTATTGGGTTATAACGGAAACAACCATCTCTTTGTTTGTCTCGCTATCGACATCGATAAGCGGAATTCGTCGGGCGCGGGTCTTGAGCATGCGACGGCAAGCTTCGTAGAGCGGCTTTGAAGGGTGAACCGATACCGTTTCGATGGGTATTGCGCCGATCGCCTTCTCAATGTCTGCCTATTGTCAGCGATGCACACGCCGCTTAAGGATTCTACCAACCTCGCAGGCTACTGAGTCGGAACTGGTCGAGTTTGTGGAACTCGTCGGGAAACTGCCAGTAATACTGGATCACATTGATGAAGTCGGTACTCGTAAGGATTCCGGCGAATCGGGAGGTCTTGGAGTTCCATAAAGGAGCTGATACGATTGCTACGGCGAGTGGATTAGCATTGGTGGTCAAATCTGCAGTTATCGGGTGACGCACAATTCTGGGTCAAGATGTTGATGGCTTTCTTGATGAGGAGATCCGTATCGAGGACAATAAGACGAAACGATAGGGGTAGAACATCGTAGCTGGTGCGAACCTTGAGAAAATCGCGAATGGCATTCTATCGAGGGGCGGATTAGCTTCACTTCGTCAAAAGTCGTCGGTCGCCGGTTGCGCGCGTGCCCCACGTCGGGAGTTCGCCGGGCAGGCGGATATGATGAGACAAGACACCTTCAAGAGGGAAATGAATACATACCAGACCTTGTAACTGGTCTCTGTCCAGCGGACTGAGAGGCTTTGGCTCGGTGGGCGCCATTGGGCTCCGGATAGAAGTCCTGCGTCGGAGGTAGGATGACGGAGCGACAAATTGAGGGACATGGCCATGACCGACGACTGTGGAGGGGCCAGAGCCAACAGTGGAGGTTGATGCAGCCCGCCCGCGTGGAGTTATCAAAGCCGGACCAGCTCCAGCTCCGACTCCAACTCCAACTCCAGCTTCAGCGGCCGGGGCTCCTGTGCCTGTGCCTGAAAGGGCTGAGGTTGTGGTCGAAGCGCCTGTTGTGCCTGTCACGACAGGCGCTGTACTGGGGGCATCAGCTTCGACGCGGGGCAGCTCACCTACAGCATCGTCACCTTCTGCATCATCAGTTGGAGGTTCGGATGGAGGTGGTTGCTGGGGTTGAGTTTCAGATTGGGATTCGATCCATGACTGGACGTTGGCCTTTGCTGTGTCTTCAACTTGAGCTTCATCCGTCACTTCAATGTGGCCTTGGCATCCCTGAGGTTCGCTGGGTAAATCGACATCTGCTGGCGCTTTTGCCTCTGCCTCCCCTCGCACGGATTCGGGTTCTGGATTTCCCTCCATTCCAACCAAACCCTATCTCTTGGTGTTGCACAATATGGTGAAATAGCAAATCGTTCACGTCGCAAATTTTTCGATGGTCTGGTCAAGTCGGGAAATAGCAAATGATGAAATTCTGCAGGCTATTCGAGGGCCAGAATAGAGGCAGAATGAGCTATGGCGCATCACCGGCTCTCACAGGGAAGACTGCGGGCGTATGTGAGCTGTAGATTTGTGTAGCGGTAGCAGACGGAGGAATATTCTTGGAGAACAGATCCTAAATGAAAGTCAATGAAGAGAATATGGAAATGTTGACGGTGATTCCATATTATTAAAGGCGCAAGTCGTTTGACGAAACTTGGAAGGGGACGTGGTCGGAGGGCAAGAGGTAGAAAAAGAGAGCAAACGGTCACCTCTTCCGCTCTTGTCAATCGGTACCTTAGCAATCACCCGGCACTCGGTCGGCCATTTACTACCTGCTTGGGTTGTAATAAATGATAAGAGAGCCACCTACACGACCATTTGCCCAACAAAAGTCCAGCAATTATGTTGCAGCAGCCCATACTCCATACCTCTTAACCTTATGGCCAACATCTAACGGACCCTGGCATACACTACAGGCGGAGTACAGTACGAGCAAGAGCGTCATGGGCGGATCGACGATGAGCTTCGCGTCTTGGCATGGACAGACCGTTTTGTACATGTACAGTAATACTATACCTCTGTGGCTCAAGATTGGTCAGATCTGACTGACCGTTTATGATAACTCTGCTTGAATGTCTCTTTAGTATCTGACGGTTCCATTATTCAGTGTCATGGTGCGAGTTCGTCGTCAATTACCTCCCACCACCGTATCCAAAATCCCGCAACCCTTTTCCGACTATAGATGCTTTGAATTATCAGGGACTCGGGGTGAAACAAGCAATCTACAGAGGAACAGGGGACTTAAGCTTTTTGTCAGTCATTGCTGAATTAATTGCATGAGATGCAATATCAACTGTTGATATGTCTCAGCATGTCCATTCCAAGACCTAACTTCTCGTTTCCTACCGTATTATAGTCCCTGGTGGGAGACCATTATCATACTAGAGCAGGACAAGTTTCTCCGGCCTGCCATAATGTCGTTCGGCTACTATTGTCAAGCAAATGTTCAAGGTGGATAGCAGTCCATCTGTAATCGACCCTTGCCCATACGTCAACACCATCCAACATGGTGGTGCAGGGTAGATCGACCTTAAATGTCGTACGGCATCTCCAACGGGCGTTGAGGACGGGAAAATAGGCAAAAGCGGGTGAAAGTCATGAAATAGCATAATGGTTTGGTATTTATCTGGCTCTGCCTTTATCTGGCTCTGCACCAAGTCAAGTCTTGGTTGGAACATTTACTTATCACAACAGGTTATTGGGATGATAGCTCGAGGACCTTATCGTGGAAACGACACCATAAAAATTGGTTGAATGGCATTGAAGGGGTAAAGTGACCTGAGATGTCAGAGGCATCACTTGAACTCTCCAATATATCAAACCAGACCAGACACCGTATCAAATTAGGTGCACCAGGATGGAATTCTTGCAAACGAATTTGTCTTGTCACATGCAATTTAGTTCCCAATTATACTCTGTACAGACCGAATTGATGGATGCTATTCCTACGGTATGCATAGGTAGTTCATGGAATTCAAAGCTGCTGGAATACTTGGTTCAAGTGTGTTTGTTGACTCTTCTCTCCACAGCCGTTAAGCCTGTGCTATAAACTCCATACCTACCTGGTATTAATTCAAGAAACCTGAAAACGAGGCGTTGAAATGACAAAAATGTATGGATAAAGGCTGTTCTACAATGGCCCGAGCTCCAAAAAAACTCCACAGCAGCAATAAGGCGGTCCACTGTAACAGCTGTCTCTCAACACGCTAGAGCACACAGCGCACGTCTCCTACTAAAGCGTCCCTGCGGCGAATGACCTTGTGTGAGGTCACTACTGCAGGGGACCTTGAGAAGCCCTGCAGTTACATGCCAGAACGAGCAGTAATGGTGGTCGCTAATGTTCCCTCAAAGTAGCACTCGTCGGTTCATCTCCTAGGTTCCTGCCCGTGCCCGTTCATTGACATTCGGGGTACCTTAGCTCAGGCCTTACTTACCTCAGGTAGCTTGGGCTTGGAGCTCTACAGAAGGTTCAACCCAAGTCCCGTCGCCTGTCTGCGCCTGCCTTGCTTCTTTCTGGCGCGCGTCTCTTGAATCCCCATTCTTTCCCTCGCCAACCAACTGCAAGGCCAGGATCAACTCCCCCTCGGATTCACCTCTCACCTGTCCATCCGTCGGTTAATTTTCCCTTCTCCATCCCGTGCCCTCGCTGTCTTGACATTATCGTCGTGCCAGTAATTGGCCTTGTTGGTTGTGTCTTTGTTGTTGGTCTTTCTACCTGTCGCACGGCTAGAGTCTTATTGTTTCCCGTTCCTGCTTCGACCCTCCAACCGAGTCCTCCATAATCACAATTCGAATTTCTCTGAATCCCTGTTGCTGTGACGCTATTTCCGACCGGTAGGCGGACAGCTTCGTCAACAACAACCGAAACTTGGACGATTCTTCATCACAGCTCGAGTGTCGATACTCCAACGCCATCACCCTCGGTCAACGAGACCCAATAAGCGACTGCCAACACCAAAGGCTTTGTGCCCTTTGTTCCGGCCATGGGTATCTGCAGCTCTTCGTGCTGTGGAGGTATGCATATGCTCATCATGTCCGTGACCGTAAATTTGGGTCTGACAATGATATTTAGGGCGAGCCCGCGATGGCTTGTACGAACCCGTCCTTGCCGATAGCGAACGAGAGGCTGTAGCCGACCTTCTTCAATACCTCGAAAACGTACATTGCCCTTTGTCATGTTGTTGGCATTGTTACTGACTTGATGCTAGCGAGGCGAGACCGACTTCTTCTCCGGCGAACCCCTACGTGCTTTGAGCACCTTGGTCTTTTCGGAAAACATCGATCTCCAACGAAGTGCTAGTTTAACTTTTGCCGAGATCACTGAACGAGGTATGAACATCTATGCTGAGGCATCATGCCTAGAGCAACCTGTGTTATTCTTGCTAACACCGACTTAGATGTCCGAGAGGTTGATCGTGACACCCTGGAGCCTATCCTGTTCCTTCTTCAAAGTCCCGATATCGAGGTTCAACGGGCGGCCAGTGCCGCACTCGGTAACCTCGCTGTTGACAGTACGTTGTTCGAAGCCACGGATTTACAGTGACTGACTGTCTCTAGCTGAGAACAAAGTTCTTATTGTGCAACTTGGTGGTTTAACACCTTTAATCCGCCAGATGATGTCTCCCAACGTCGAGGTCCAGTGCAATGCTGTGGGATGTATCACGAATCTGGCCACACACGAGGAGAATAAGGCCAAGATAGCCCGCTCCGGAGCTCTGGGCCCTTTGACAAGATTGGCCAAGTCTCGGGATATGCGAGTTCAGAGAAACGCTACGGGCGCTCTTCTCAACATGACACACTCCGGTATGTTGCCGTGTGCCTGGATAGATGTTGATGCTAATGAACGTAGACGAGAACCGACAACAGCTGGTCAATGCTGGTGCCATTCCCGTACTTGTTCAGCTCCTTTCTTCGCCCGATGTCGACGTTCAGTACTACTGCACAACAGCTCTCAGCAACATTGCGGTCGACGCCAGCAACCGACGAAAGCTGGCCCAAAGCGAACCCAAACTGGTCCAATCTCTGGTCAACCTCATGGACTCGACATCACCCAAAGTCCAGTGTCAGGCCGCCCTCGCCCTTCGTAACCTTGCCTCCGACGAAAAGTACCAGCTCGACATCGTTCGTGCCAACGGTCTGCACCCGCTTCTCCGACTCCTTCAGTCCTCTTACCTGCCGCTCATCCTTTCTGCTGTGGCTTGTATCCGAAACATCTCCATTCACCCACTTAACGAGTCACCTATTATCGAAACCAACTTCCTTAAGCCACTTGTCGACCTTCTTGGATCAACCGACAACGAAGAAATTCAGTGCCACGCTATCTCAACACTTCGAAATCTGGCGGCCAGTTCCGATCGCAACAAGGCGCTTGTCCTCGATGCTGGCGCCGTCCAAAAGTGCAAGCAGCTGGTTCTCGACGTGCCCATTACAGTACAGTCGGAGATGACCGCTGCCATTGCTGTCCTGGCTTTGAGTGATGATCTCAAGTCTCACCTGTTGAATCTGGGAGTCTGTGGCGTGTTGATCCCTCTTACCCACTCCCCAAGCATTGAAGTTCAGGGCAACAGTGCCGCTGCCCTGGGCAACCTCTCCTCTAAAGGTAAGGTAACCTCAATACTTCCTGGACCCAAACTAACAAGAACAGTGGGCGATTACTCGATCTTTGTACAGAACTGGACCGAGCCACAAGGTGGAATTCACGGATACCTTTGCCGATTCCTGCAGTCCGGCGACGCGACTTTCCAGCACATTGCTGTCTGGACCCTCCTGCAGCTGTTTGAGTCGGAGGACAAGACCCTGATTGGATTGATTGGAAAGGCGGAGGACATTATCGAACATATTCGAAGCATCGCGAACCGACAAATCGAAACTGATAACGAATTCGAGGATGAGGACGAGGGTGAAGTTGTCAACCTAGCCCAACGGTGCCTGGAGCTGTTGGGACAGAGCATGTCCAAAGCGCATATTGAGGGCTAAGCTCACAGCATATCCGCTACCTTTTTAGTGCGGACATGTCCTCCTTTTCTCATCTCAAAAGCGAAAGCGTTTATGGGGGTTGGGTGACCGGTGTTGTAGGCGTCATGTACCATTTCTAAGAATGATGTTTGGTTCCTGGGCGGATTGTTTCTTTACACGGCTTGCATTGTCCATTGTACAGGGCTTGTTTTAACACTTGATCGTTTCTTCATTACTTGCGACTATGGTGTTTTACGGACGGTAAGGAGACGCTCGAGAACGTGCTGTAGCGAAGAACTACGGGTATTCTTTTCCTTTTCTTTTCTTTTTGTTTTGATGAAGCTCATGTGGCGGATATGTATCCGTCAAATCACTTATTGTGGAGGGGATAGTCGAATTTGAGGAGACGAGAGCAGATGTAATTAGACGAGGAGACAATAAGTTTCTATACCCAGATAAGATGATATACATATTGTACAAGCTCCTGGCAGAGCAAAATTGGTTGACCATCAACAAGTTGAGATCAGCTGGTGGTCAGTCAAGCTCATCGATTTTGTCTAGTCCGTTCTTCATCCATTGGCGCTCATTCCACGGCAAGATTTTGGCAATGGTGGTGCCAGAGATAAGAGCTAATGGTAAGGGGCCAAAGTGTCGTGAATCTCGTGAGGCGGGAAGATTATCTCCTGCAATCCAACAATGGCCCTCAGGGATCTGAGGAGTTAGCCCGTCATCTGAAATATGGAAAAGGAGGAATTACCTGAATCATTAACTCTTCGCCTGGTTCTCCAGGTGTTCCGACGGAAACATAGTCCCCTGGCATGCCTGTAACTCGCTTCACTCCCCACTGGTTGGTGAAGATGGGGATCCGGTAGACAACCAGATCGCCAACAGAGACACCACGACCGTAACGACGCGTGTGATCACACAAGATCCAATCGCCATCAACGGTAAATGTTGGAAGCATCGAAGGGCCTTGAGCTGGACTGATAGTGTATCCGTATGTGATACCGAGATGGACGAAACAAGCAGCTTTGATAAAGGACACTGTCGTGCGCACAGGATGGCGCGCAAAATGGAATGAAGCCATTGTTAGAGTGCCCCGATGGGGCCCTTAAGGAAAGAGAGTCAAGTACTAGAATGAAGCCATTTATATCAGACAGTCAGACTAAGCGAATGAGCTGAATGGTGTTGAGATCCAGCTCCCATTGAGTCTCGTGAGCTCTGCGGTATCTGATTGGATAAATCCCTGCAAAGAATCCGCAGTGACGTTTCTGCCAAAGTCAACCGCCTGCTGCCCTCCAATCGAAGACATGAGGTAGGCGAGATCAGTCAGTAACTTGACTTGAACACCAGCCATTGCCGACAATATACACTCATTCACGGCTTCTGAATTGACACTCCTTATACGCTCAGTGCTGCAGCCAAGATGAGCAGCTTTCTATGTCTCCAAAGCTCTCGCCGAGCTCTCTACAGGGTCTTTGTTGAACGACATGAAGCTCTCCTCGCACGCCAGTTCCTCCCTGCTACCCAAACAACGCTACCCTCTATTCGCCAGGGCCGCTTCTTTTCGGCGTCTTCGCCGCAATTAAGATCCCCTCGAGAGAAACTTGACCGTCGTTCACCGCGATCCGACGACGAGGGCATCGACCGACGCTACACTACCAAGGAAGAATTCGACAAGTCGGGCCGCGACCGTCTTCCAAAAGATTTTGAGATTAAGGATCCCAAGGTTATGGTTCTCGACAATGGCGTTTTTGATGGACCCCTTCTTACACGCACCGTTATGAGCCGCCTTGATGAGACCGAGTCCCTCCGCATGGTGACGCCCTACATCCCAGCCAACGACAAGAACAACACGCCGGCGCAGTATGCTGTGTGCAAGATTGTCAACAAGAAGGAAGAGTATGAGCGTCAGCGCGAGTTGCGCGAGCGTCGCCGTGTGTCTAAGCAGACGACTGCAAAGATAAAAGAGCTCGAGATGAGCTGGGCCATTAGCGACCATGACCTCCAGACTAAGACGAAGCAGCTGATGGGCTTCCTCAGTAAAGGTTGGAAGGTCGAGCTGGTCCTCGGATTCAAGAAGAAGGGTCAGAAGAAGAGGGTGGACGATGCGATGGTGAATGACGTGCTTGAGAAGGTAAAGAAGCAGATTGAGGAAGCTAGTGCGAGGGAGTACAAGCCGCGAGAGGGAGAGCCTGGACGAACCTTTAGGATTTACCTCGAGGGCATTGTCAAGCAGGGCAATGCGCAAAAGAATGCAGAAAAGCAGGAAACTACAGCACAAAAAGATGCGGAGTAAGTGTTTGAACATCATGTATCAATAGCATCTATATGGTATCTCTGCCAGATGGCGAAGCCGAAATAGAAAAGTCATTCATCAGTCCAGTTGTCGTATCCCGGACGTATATCGAGAAACCCAATTTTAGACACCAAACTCCAGCCCAGTTCCGTTGTCTCTTGCAAGATTGTCCTTTATAGGATCTCATCACCATCGTCATCCGCAGGCAGAGGCACTGCAGCTGGTGCAGGAGTAACGTCCACCACAGGCGCCGTCAATGTCTCGTCAGCGCCGTCCATATTCTCATCCATCTCCCACCCACGCTCACTCTTCTTCGCCTCCTCATCTCCACTCTCTTGTGCGCCCTCGGCCTCCTCAGCAGCCTTGTTAATATCATCCCAGTTCTTACTTCGCTGCTGAATATTCTTCCCGCGACCCTTGCTTTTCTCAACCTTGCTCTTTGTGCGCTCCACTACAGCAGCAGCCATCTCAAGACCCTTCTCGTGGCGTCGTCGAGCCTTGGCGGACATATTGTCCTTACGACCGCGCTTGGACTTCTTTGTGATGCCGGCTGAATGATGGGCTGCGAGGACGGAGGGACGGTGAGGGGCGTCGCGGGGAGGAGGTTTGACATCTTTTAAAGACTTGTCGGTATCGATATCGATGTCTGTTGCGCGGCGGGCGGCGCGGGAGTGGATTGAGGGTGCTGGACATGTTAGATTTGAAGCAGAGGGATTTCAATGGGAACTTACCCTTCTTTTTCGCCATTTTGACTGTTCAATGAGTTGTGATGTTGAATCTGTAACTGTCGGGTTTGGTGGGGGAAGATGGAATTTTTGAACCCCACAATGATAAGAACTGACCGAGACTCACCGAGCTTACCGAGACTACTAAACTAATGGTACAGTGACGTACAGCTCGCGAGTAAATACTAGGTTTTGTTTACTGAATATGGACAAGCTATGATACTGTCCTGGACTTGTTATTTTCTCAGGGTTATCGAGCTTTTGACTTGATGTTCTATTAGCGACCTTAGTACTAATAAGGTAGTCAGGTTATTATGCTGGCTCCTGCTTGCCCATGTCTCAACTTACCTTGTGCACCTACATCACACTGATCATCGATAATTTGTCCTACCACCCACATATTGATCACATACTATTGATCACATACTATTGATCACATACTATTGATCCCTAGAGAATATTACCTGTCTATTCAAACCATTGTGCAATTGAACATGCAAGAGTCAACGTCCTAGCATCCATCACCTTCAACCGTTCAGTGGCAGCCCTCGCCAACAGACACTTTGACGATGCTACCAATTACAACCTGCTTTGTTGCAGGGCTACAATATCTAATCCATCCCTTGAAGCTGGTAGGTCCCAAGTTGTTCCTCAAACTTGCCTTGCGCGTATACTGACGCGCCCCAGGGATCCATCCAAGAGACTATCAACTCGGACGCCCTCATCCCAATCACGTTGCTCACTACAGAAGAAATCTTTGGTGACCTCGAAGGGATCTTGAAACTGTTTGACTCCCGTGATGATGTGTTTGTTCCAGACTTTGGCGCCATTCTTGTTGAAAAGACCGGAGACAATAGCAGTCAGGTTGTTCAAGGCGGCGCGCGACAGATCTACCATCTGGACCAAATCAGAACTCTAGATGGCTTTTCTGAGTTACCATCTGGTCCCTACTTTCTGCACGGACCAAACCTTCACCAGGCCTGGCGACTGTACGATGACGACTTTGAGGCGTTCACAGCTGGTGTCATCCCTGATGACCTTGACCAACCAAACGAGTATGTCACCTCTACTATATCTTTCAGTTAGCTGACGGTTCCAGATTTCAGCCTCTCACTTCATCACCTATCCAGGGTGATTCAGTTACAGTCCCTGTTCCCTCCCGGCTCTACTATCCTCAACCTTCTCCTCGGAAACCCTTGTCTGGCATTCGCATCTCTATAAGTGACACCATATCCTTAAAAGGGACCTACACTACCTTTTCTAGCCGCGCATGGAAATCTCTCTACAAGAACGCTTCAAACACTACAGCCGAGTATGCTCAAAAGTTGCTCGATCAAGGAGCTGTCATTGTCGGAAAGACCAAGACGTCGCAGTTTGGCACAGGTGCAGAATGGATCGACCTGCAAGCCCCTTGGAGCGCAAGAGGAGATGGTTATCAAAGAATAAAGGGTGGTACAGTTGGCGCTGCCGCTGCGTCGGCTGGATGCGAGTGGCTGGACCGTAGTGTTGGGATTGATGGTAAGTCGAGTCCTCGCTGAAGTAGCTTTCGCTGACCCAGTTCCAGACGGTAGAGTCGTGCCTGGAAATGGGGTCTACTCCCTGATCCAGTCTGATGGAAACACAACCAAAGATATAATTACGATATCCAAGTAAGTACCACCATTCACTGTCGAAATACGCTGACAATCTCAGTTTCGACAGAACAAGACTCTTTAGTCGGAGTTTGAAGGGACTGCTCGACATCACAAATCCCAAGAACAAACTACATGAACCTGTCCTTTCAACGGAGATCCTTATTCCTAAAGATTTGTTTTCTGCCGACGAGGCACAGGGCGCAGTAATCACCGCCTTTGTGTCGATTTTGCAAGATTTTCTGGATGTGCAAGCTGAGTACATTGATGTTGGTAAAATATGGGACAAAAATCCCCCAGCTGAAGCGTCGGGAGAGGGAATGCAAGCATTCATGCAAAATGTAAGTCTACAAAACAGCAACAATACACCGCTGACAGATGAAGGCGCCTTTTCGATCATGGTGTTACGATTACTACCATGCCTTTGACAAGTTCAGACGTCAATACCGGCAGAAATTCCGTTATGAGCCGTTCACCGAGGCTACGCCGCAGCTCTTTTGGTTTGTCTGCCCACCTTGATTGTTGAACGCCACTGACTGTAACAGGAACCACGGTAAGACTGTTACGGAAGAAGAACACCGCCAAGATACAGAACGACTCGAAATATACCGGAGATGGTTTGATGAGAATATCATGCTCATCTCAACTACCCCCAATGCCAAGAGAGACGCCATTCTAATCTTGCCGTGTGGTAATTCCCAAGTTGAGCACCGGAATCAATCTGTGGCGTACGTGCATTGCTTTTGTCAACGTCGTGATACACTTGGCTGACAAGCATATTAGTCCACCAACCATTTACAAAGGCATTGACTCTTCCACGTTAGCACCGGTATTGGGGGCACCGGTCTTGTCTTTTCCTTGTAAGTCAAAGGTTTTGTTCATTGTCCAAGTTAGCTGACTGTTTCACGGTAGTCACCCAAGTACCCTACGAATCTCATATTACCGGTAGAATTGAATATCAGCCGGTGTGCATTTCAGTACTGGGCACCCAAAATAGTGATATATCACTTATTCAATTGGTTAAACAGACTTTGGAGAAAGCACACATCCCAACCAAAGTGGAAATTGGACGGTTCACGTTTCCAATTGATTCGGATCATATCAAGGGCAATCGCCTGCAAGCTCCCTTGCCGGCCCAAGACTTATCGGACGAGTTATGAGACCAGACCAAGTTGTCTCAACTGGTCCCCCAAAGTCACACCACTCTGCGCAGGCGGTTAGCAACGGTGGTAGCCTTGATAGAAAAACAGCTTGAAAGTACTTTTCCCCAGCATGAAGTCTAGATTCCCCCACAGAATAACATGCAATGAATCTTCCCCGCGGTCACACTCCCCAGTGGATCATCAAGCAGTTTGGGGCCCCGGACGAACCGATAAAGTTACACGGTAATTTGCAAATCCCGGCACCGGCTCATGCATGAGGTCTCCCCATGTTTTCGTTGCGTTGTACCTCGTTGGTTCTTGAAAGACACAAGACGGTGTACAATGTTCGCGCTCACCAACTGCACTGACGTTACCCTAGGCTCATGTCTAAACCGTTGACTTAAACGCAATTTGGTCTAGACGCGGCATTGAAACAATAAACCGGGGCCTTATCCGGCTTGGATCCGTCAATCGACAGGGATCCGCCGTTAAACAAGCCTCATGGACCGGAGCTCGGGGCCCGGTCTTGTTGCAATTACCGTGGGGGCCTACGAACCAAACAAGTTGGGTGGAGGTGAGCGTGCGGCTGAGTCTTGTTATCGATCGCTCCACCGACTTTGACGCACATTGTTGATCCGATCAGGCACACGCCGTGGGACAGTCGACTCTACTTTGGGCAGTGAAGAGTCTCATACTCTACCTCCCACTCAACCTACACTTCTGCTTATTCCTATAAGACCCCAACAACCCAACCCTCGCCATGGCGGAACCAACCAATACGCCGGTGCCAGCTTCTACACCGCGAGCTACGTCTCCTGCACCTCCAATGCCATTTCTTTCCCATCCAGGATCCCCATTTAATCCAACAATATTATCCATGGTTTCGTCAAAGCCCAAGGTTCTTCACATTGGAGATCCTATTAAATACAACCCCGAGACTTATCTCCGCTTCAGTATCCAGTTTGAGATTGTGAGGCCCTCAGCTGAAGAGCGCCAACGACCAGAGTTTATCAAGGCCCTCAAAGAGAAACGATGGGGCGATTTCAGTGCCATATTCCGTCCATTCTGGGGGACAGGCGGTGAAATGGGAAAATGGGATGATGAGTTGATTAGTCTGCTACCAGAAAGTGTCAAGGTGTTTGCAAGTGCAGGCGCTGGCTTTGACTGGGCTGATACACAGCTTCTGGGTGAACGAGGTGAGTTGAAATGACCATACAATGAACACTTACTAATGCTTGAAAGGAATCATTTACTGTAATGCTGGCCTCGCAGCTGCTGAAGCTGTAGCTGACTTTGCCATTGTTGGCGTCATCTCTACTTTCCGAGTCCTCCCATGGTGTATTTCATCCGCCCTATCCGGCAGTGAGGAAGCCTTTAATGCCAACCACCGCGACGCAACTATGCAGTCGTATAATCTTCGCGACCAGGCCCTCGGTCTCATCGGTTTCGGCAACATTGGCCAGCAGATTGCCGCTCGTGCTCGCCACGGCTTTGGCATGGATATCCACTACTACGATGTACTTCCCAAGCCTCACGCCGTTGTTGCTCCTTTGCGGGCCACTCATCATGAGACACTTGATAGTCTGCTTGCCCGCTGCGATTGTGTTGTGCTGTGTACACCTGCTGGGAACGGCACGCTCATCAACGCATCTACACTGCCACTCTTTAAGCGTGGCTCACGTTTTGTCAATATTGCACGTGGCAGTCTTGTGGATGAGGATGCACTAGCTGTCGCCTTGCAAGACGGTCAACTGTCATCCGCAGCGCTCGACGTCCATGCAAACGAACCAAAGATTCACCCTAGACTTTTGGACCTCGCAAAGCAGGGTCGTGTACTCCTGACGTGTCATAATGCAGGTGGAACTATTGACACGCACAAGGGCTTTGAGGAGCTGAGCATGCGAAACATCATGGCTGTACTCAGTGGTGGAGAAGCTATCACGCCTGTGAACTTGCAATTTGTGAAGAAGTAAAGGTATCCGGTGTTCGGGTTGAGAATGTGTTACAAGTAAGGTAAGGCGTTTGGCCACGGGATGGACGTAAAAGGGAAGGACATCAACGGAATGCATAGCTTGCAAATAGACATTAGCCACGAATGGTAGAAAATCGACAAGTTTAATTATAACCAATGTGTACTCAAAACTCCGGCTCAAACCATACCTATCCAACGCCTAACCAATATTACATAGTATACAACACATTACTCCTTGGGCTTCTTCCTGATTAGACCCGCAGAGAGTACATTAACGCCCTGCTCCTTGGGCTCCTCCTTGGGCTCCTCCTTGGGCTTCTTCTTAACCAGCCCGGCACTAAGGACATTAACCTTACTCTGGGCATCATCAACCGTTGAATCGGTGCGTTTTCTCTTGACCAGCCCAGTCAGATTGTTCACACTTTTGTGACCATCTGAAGTTGTTGGAATTGGTGTCTCGCGCGTGCCTGACACCAAAACACCCCATTTACTACCTCCTCCCTCGCTCAGCCAGCGGCGCGTACTACCCACCGCCTTGTTGAGCGTCGCAAAGTCGAGATGAAGTAGCAACTCCACAATACGCTTGTAAGCCGTCTCATCGATGATCTTCTCACCGCGGCCCTGGGGCGTCCACGAGTAGTACGCTGTGGTGGCGGGTTTGTCGAGAAGATAATTGTGTTTCACCCGCTTGATGTGGGGTTTGCGAGCGATGATAGGACCTCTTAGTGTCTTTTTCGCTTTCTTCTTGTCCTTCTTCTTTGGTTCTTCCTTGGTCTTGGAGGGGAAGAGTTTTCGAGGTGTTGTGTTTGGTGTTATTTGCACGATGCGTTGCTTCTTTGGCGTTTCGGGTGGCTCTGTTGACTGGAATGATTCGTTGGGGTCTTGGTCGTCAAGGACGAGCCAGATGAAGCCTGTCATACGACCACTTGAACATTCTTGTCGATAGGCCATCATCTCCCAGAACATGTCCAACGTCTTGACGCTCTTCCAGCTTCCTGTCGTCTTCATGCCCTGCGAGCTTGCAGCCTCTTCGTCTAGTTCATCTCGGAAACGTGACTTGGGATCGTCGGGGAAATGGGGAATTAGACATCTTGGTGGCACCCAGTCGAATTCGCGATAGTAGTGTGAGATGCGCTCCAACGGATGGGTAAACTCCCAAGCAGAATCTGCCTTTCGGGGCGTGAGAGCTTTCGTTTCGTTCGTTTCCAGACCAGGCACGACAATATATCCCTTTGAACTCTTCCAAGATGCTTCTGTAGACTTTGGCGCGGGACCGAGAAGGGGATCTAGTACACGGCACCACCACTTGATGAGGCCGCGGTCGTCGAGGACATGTTTTCCGCCATTGTCGACACTGCCAGGGAAAAGGTACTGATCTTGAGCGCGAGCAAAGAGGTTGACAATGAATTGTATGTCCTTTCTTTTCCGCTTCTCAATCAGGAATCCAACGAACGTGGCGCATATCTCGCGGATCGGACTAGGTGTTCCCTTGGGGAGCTTGAGAAGGGTGAGATACCCCGTCGAATCGGCCTTTGAAACAAAGAGCGTGGTCGAGCGAGCTGTCGTATAGATAAAGACCTCTACCCCTAACACTAGGACCTGTTTCTCGGGTTCGTCTGGAGATTCGGCGGGTGCATCGATCGACACGGCAAGGAAATGGTTCTCGCAGTATGTTCGTTCGGGACGCTCGTTTGGTGGTGGGGAGTAGAGAGGGTCGGACTTTGTGGGAGGAGTTGAAATGTGGTAGATTGAAAAGTCGTGACCTTTGGGGAGGACAGAGGCTAGGCGAGTGCCTAGATCGTTGTCGGCCATTTTGAAGCCGATGATGGAATGAGGTTGAAGATGATGTCCATTTGACATGGAGTGTTGAGGTCCAGTGTAAGCCGCTGCAAGGTAACCGTCGCTGGGGCAGCGGCGTGGGGCGGGTGGGTGATGATCCACAGGGGTCTTTCAGGGGTCTATCGCTCTAAATTTCCGGGCAAGCACTCTACAGCTTCAGCATCTGGGTATAACTATTTCCTATCAACACCAAGTTTTACATTTGATTAACTTCTCCCATATCTCGCACTCTCGTCTCAGACGCCATCGCAGACGGCGGAGCATGATCCTTTCGCCAACTTCCAACTGCCATGGCCACATAAATAAGGTTCCAACGAGGTCCATCTGTAAAGCAAACAAACTGATCAATCAGCATCTCGACCAAGGGTTGGTACTTGGTCAGCACAGCTTCTGACCCTCGTCCTTCCACCAAAGCTTGCAGCTCGTGAACCTCGGAGGGCTCGAGGTATTTCATAAGGTGATTCTGGACATCGTCCGGTGTCTTCCACCAGTCTAGACTCTGTCCTTTGGCCTCAAGTTCCAGTTCCATTTTTCGCCGTAGGTCAGGCAGGACTGAGTTGTTCCAAGCCATTTCTGTTGAAGCGTGTGGGAGATCGATGAAACCCTTGTGCTTATACTCAAGCCGTGCTAGCGCGAGTGAGAGAAGGAACCTGCGATCACCGAGATGCTTGGAGTGGTTGAATAGTCGGTCCATGGGATTCATGGCGGGTAGTCCGGGCTTTCCCAGCATTTGAAGCTTGTACGTCTCCCATAGAGAAACTGTGTTTCGAGTACATGCCCAGTATAGGGTCCCTGCAAAGGTGTAGAGACCATCTCCGAGATACTTGCCCGCGTCTGAAGGGGACTCGTAGATACGGACCAGACGGTCTGTGTTGGTCCACATCTGCTGTTCCAAACTCAGACGAGGAGGCTCAAGGTTTTGTCCAAGTGATTGCGCATGCAGATGAATGTCAGAGGACAGTAATCTTGACAAGTATGTCAACCTTGAAGAGGTGATTTCTGTGGGATCTGATCCGGATGAACTGGAAGAGGTTGCCAACGCACGATCATCATGATTGTCTTCCAGGCCGATGATTTCTCTCGCTTCTACAAGAGCAGTCTCAAGGTCTTGATCTTTACCGCCTCGTTTCAAGGCGAGTCTGTCTATCTTCTTGAGAGCATTTCGCAACCTCTGATTCTCGTCTTTGAGGGTCTGAAACTTGGATGCATGGCGCTTGCGATACTCGCGCTGCGCGACTCTGCTGCGCTCTCGCTTTGGCTGTGCAATCATTAGTAGAAGTTGCTTTTATGATGCATCAAACGTTGGTTAACGTTTGTATGATGTGTGTTGAGCCTGCTTGGTAATCATCTGAGGACAGAAGATCCACTTACGTCTGTGTTATCTTCGTGATTACCAGGAGGTGACATTGAAATAATGACTATTGGCTTGCTTATTGGAAATTGAACAAAGATGATGAAAGAGGTTGTGAGATGATAACGTTGCTTACTGGGTCTGGAGGATTGAATAACGTTATGAGGCTGGTTACACGGTGGCTGGTGGGGTCAGCTTGTGCTATTCTCGATGAGGCATTCGTGGCGATGAACCACACTGATTAATCTGATAACGCAAAACAACGTTGAATCTGATGATGGCTTCACAATACGACAAAATAACAAAGTGATCCTTCAAGATGTTGACGGGGGTATTGGGCAGGGGAGTAAAAGGTATATAGAAGACATAATCGCAATCGAGACTGAATAGCATCACATCAACTCATTAATTTGCAACATCTAGATCATCCAGATCATCATAATCAAGCAAAATGACAACTCTCGGAAGCCCCGTGAAAACTACGCACCAGACAACTTATCCATCCATTTCTCCCCTTCGTCCCGAGCTTTCCACCAAGGGTAAGAATGCTCTCATCACAGGCGGAGGCTCAGGCATAGGCGCCAGCATCGCCAAGTCTTTTGCACAATCAGGCATTACCAACCTGGCTATTCTAGGCCGTACAGAAAAAACTCTTCTCCAGAACAAGGCCGAAATCGAGAAGCAATACCCAAACACCAAAGTCTGGACCTACACTGTCGACATTGTCGACGCTGATTCAACCCTCTCGGCTCTTGAAGCCTACACCACTGCGATCAACAGCAAGATTGATATTCTCATCGCCAATGCAGGGTATATGCCAAAGGCAGAGCCCGTTGCTGAGGCAGACCCTAACGACTGGTGGCACACCTTTGAGATCAATGTAAAGGGAAACTTTAACCTTCTGAGAGCATTTCACCCTCTCGCCGCCCCTGGAGCGACCGTGATTCACGTCTCAACCAACGCCATGTATCTTCAGTTTATGGAAGGAATGTCAGCATATCGCGGCTCCAAGATGGCAGCATACAAGGTCTTTGAGTGGTACTCCAAGGAGAATCCAGAAAAGGTGGTTATTCAGTTCCATCCTGGTCTCATTCTCGATACCAAGGTCACTAGGCCCATCGCGCAGGTCATTGAGGATCATGGTTTCATTGCAGAGGATGTTTCTCTCCCGGGTGACTTTGCTGTGTGGGCTGCTAGTGATGAGGCCAAGTTTTTGAGTGGTCGTTTTGTTGAGTGTATGTGGGATGTTGATGAGCTCAAGGCGATCAAGGATCAGCTTGAGGCGTCGTGGAACAAGTTTACTGTCGGTTTGCTGTGGTGAGAAGTAAAACCTAGCTGAAGTAGACTTGTGGATTGAGACGTGGTTTTAAACTATATTGCGATAACTTTGCTTCAAGCAGGTACTTGAGTTTATTCAGATAAATGCACATGCGCTTTTGGAACCTTGACAGTGATTCATAAACCTTTTAATTGAGTCACAAGTCAACCTTGACTTAGATTATCCCATCATAAATATATAAAGAAGCCCTCTTAGTTCATTACGGTTTTAGAAGATTTTGTTCAAACCCCATCCATTTCCATCCCCATTCACGCACATCACACACCAGACGTCCACCTTCATCACCATCTCTTATACATCGCCATCATGCGCCTCCGTCTTAGTCGACACATACACCCAGAATTACTGGATGTGGTACGAAATTGTCATGTACTCAAGATTACTATTGACCATTCGGCATACGATTACGATATCCTAGGAGAAGCAGACCCTGAGGACCTCCACTTTGAGCTACAACAGCGCATTTCTGCCACAATGCCCGAGAAGAATATGCTTGATGACTATTATATCGAAAATCTCTCTCGAATGGTGTACGGATCCAACATGATTGAGAATGCCGGGGGAGACTTTTATACCACACTTGACCTTTGCCAACAAATCTTTGAGGGCAAACAAGTGAAGAAGTACGACTCTCTTATTAGTCGACGATATCGAGAGATCATCCAACATGCCAAAGCTACCTATTACGTCTTTGACCAAATTATCAACGGCAAGGATCTATCAGAAGAAATGATACTAAAAGCACACAAAACTCTAACCTCTGGGATCGATACCGAAGACGGCACACCATGGACCGAATACAGTGGCGTCTATCGACAACACGCAGTACGAGCAGGCCTTCACCCGTTTATGCACGAGTATTTGGTTCCTTCAGCTATGCATCAGATGATCAACGACTACGAAGCTGATGTGCTGGGCGCAAAGGAGAAGGGGAGGATTGATCCTGTAGCACTTGCAGCAAAATACTGTCACATCTTTGTCAATATCCATCCCTTTGCCGATGGGAATGGTCGCATATGTCGCCTTATTCTGAATGCAATTCTATTCAAATATGGGCGTTGTCTTGTTGCTTTTGGGGAAGAGGAAGAGGATCGGGACTTGTATTTGCATATTGCGGCGGATTCGAGCCTCCAAGAGGCTTCCAGGAATCAAGAGGATTTGGAAGGCTTGCCTGATGAGTTCAAGCCGAAGTGCTATAAGAAGCTGGCTTCGTTTACGTTGAAGCATGCTTTGGAGGGCATGCGCATACTTGGTCTTGAGTTGGGGGGCTAGAAGGGGTGAATCGTATGAGGAATATTCACTGTTTTACACGAATGTGTAAGTTGGAATGTACAACAGCTATAGGTGCTAACTTGCCTAGTCTAAAGTGTTCATAAGCCTCATAAAATTACTCTAAAATGTTCTGAAATCTTCTAAAGCCTTCATTTTTTATGACGAGCTTTTCCAAAAGCGTGATCCTAGAAGACACCAATGTTGCGATATGACCTGTTGCAAGCCAATCCAACAATTCGAGAATTCTACGGCAATGTGTAACAAGTATTAACTCGGATGATTGGCCAAATAGACATATCGGGAATAACATGTGGGTGGGATGCATTGTATATACTCTGGCGTTGATTTGATGGTGATGGCGCCATTGGATCGGTTGATTGACAACATCATAGAGGACCATTGAATCGCTCGAATACCCTCTAACGCGGGGTAGACAATATGTAGTTGCGATTGCAACATTGAATTACGGTAGCATGCAGCCGAACCTTACATATCTAAGAGCTTCCCTTCCAGATTCAACATTCAACCATCCCACACATAGAACACCATGACAGCAGCAGTCCAACCTCCCATCACCACGGGCCCTATAGGTCAGCCCGATATTGCATATGGACCAGACCTAGACAAGTATCTTGCTCGAGTTAAGCGACGTCAAGAGACAGAAACGCTTGCGACAACATTGCCCGAGGGATTTCCTCAAGAATTGCAATCTGAGCTTGTGTGGGATGGAAAAGATCTGGCTGCCAACTATGACTGGAACTATCACCTAACAGAAGCCGACAATGAAGAGATTAACGGAGCACTCAGTCATTTCAAGTGTATGTTCTCATCTACGCATCTTACAGACTCATGCTGAACAGTGTAGCTCTCAACCTACCTTTGGGATACATCAGCCAGGAGACCTTTCCCTTACCTAAGCTCCACGACACACTTCGGGCCATCTCAAAAGAGATTCACCAAGGCCACGGATTCAAGGTAGTCCGCGGTGTTCCTGTAGACAAGTACACTCGCGAAGAGAACCTTACGGTCTACGCTGGCATCGCATCTCACATTGCACCCATCCGTGGACGACAGGACCATCAGTATGACGGAAAGAAAGCAGATGTAGCAGTTGCGCATATCAAAGACATCACCAAAGAGGTTGATGCGCATCGAATCGGCGCTCCTGCGTATACGACTGAAAAGCAAGTCTTTCACACTGACTCAGGCGACGTCATTGCTCTTTTTGCCCTGGGAGAGGCAGCGGAGGGAGGCCAGAGTTACTTGTCGAGTAGCTGGAATGTTTACAACCAGCTGGCAAAGACAAGACCTGATCTTATAAGGACATTGACTGAGCCGTGGGCGTCTGAAGAGTGAGTTAACTTGAGCATCTCTGGGATTAACTAACACGAGTAGGTTTGGCAAAGTTGGGAAGAGATTTGAACTTCGTCCACTTTTGTATCATCAGCCTGCGACAGAACAGGATCCAGAGCGTCTGATTATTCAATATGCGCGACGTCGTTACACCGGCTACTGGGGTCTTCCTCGTTCTTCAGAGATTCCGCCCATCACTGAAGCCCAAGCAGAAGCCCTCGATGCGCTGCACTTTCTAGCTGAGAAGCACGCCGTGTCTTTAGACTTTCACAAGGGTGACATTCAGTTTGCGAACAATCTGAGCATCTTTCACGCCCGTGGAGGGTTTAAGGATTCTCCAGAGAAACAGTAAGTGAGGTCAGCAGAACAAAGAAGAGAAACTGACAGTGTTTAGACGTCATCTCGTTCGTCTTTGGCTTAGAGACCCAGAATATGCGTGGAAGACGCCTGATGCCCTTCAGCCGAGATGGGATAATGTTTATGAGGGCATCAAGGCAGAGAACCAGGTGTTTCCCTTACAGCCCTTTGTGAGGAGCAGTAGTGATGCCAACAAATTCCAAGCGGAGAAGAGGATTGACGTAACTGCTTGAGATCTGGTCTTGTGCTAAGGTGGGATGGATCATGTCATGAAAGGGCGGGCATTCACTCCACCATAAGCTTGAAAGGACACGATGCTTTGACCCTCAGGGTCTTGAATCTTACAAAGTCAATAGTGGAGGTTCTTGTTTGGGCGTCGGGCCATCTCCGACAACTAGTACGGATACGTTCCCCGGTTGCAGATCCATCGATTGCATCAGTTTATGAAAGATTGCGACATCTCAGATAGGTAACCTGACAAGACAAGGAATTCTGTCAGAAATGAAGACAGCTGTACATCAAGAATGGCATACGAAAGCATTTTTGAACTTTTATTTATGCGAGGGTGATACTGAACAGCAACTAATAAGACATGACGCCCTGACGAGGCCATTCATAACTACCAAGGACGCCTTTGCGACCCCGACAAACCATTCTTTGTCTAAACTCATTGAGTATAGAGATGAATAAGGGCTCGGAGAAATAGAGTCCCCCACAAACCGGCGCGTAGGCTAATTTAAGCTTGATTAGGTAGATTTCCAGAACAAACACCCTTTCTAACCGATGGCGTTATTCAGACCTTGCATTGAGACATCGACATTGCTCCATATATCTTTCTATATCCGCGCAACAGCGTCACGATGATGACCATCGTAGAACTAGTAGTGGATTCTATTCATAATAGTATTCCTTCGTCAAGACCGTATCTCCCGATGAAGAGGTGTTTGAGGGTGATTTCTTACAGGGGCGGAGATGGGTAAACCCAGGGGCTTTGCTCGTGATCAATGTATCAGGCGCATGGCATGTGGGTTGTAAGGGATATAAGTATAGAACTATTCGAAAGAAAGACCGACATTGTAACCTTTAACAAACAGTTCAAGTCAATATGTCGTTCTGGCGCAGGCCCTTTGGCGACCGCAAAGAGGCGACGGCCGAAGCTTCTGAGCGCGGAAAAAACGATGCTGGAGAGATCTCAGACGGAAGTTTTCACTATGTCGCTCAGAAAGCAGGAAATAACTCTGAAGTCTCGTACCAGGAAGCCGTTGGAGCTCCGGTCGAGGCGAATTCACCATTGGGATACTCGGTCGGGCCAGTTACAATTGTCTTTCTCAACATTAGCAAGATGATTGGCACTGGTGTATACTCTACTCGTGAGTACTCTGAGATTTATCTAATCCTTTGCTAATAGCGTAGCTTCTACGATTCTCAAGGGAACGGGTAGTGTTGGCTTGAGTCTGATATACTGGGCACTCGGCTTCGTTACCTCCATCACAGCTTTCTCTGTGTACCTCGAGTTTGCGTCGTATTTTCCTAATCGCTCTGGCTCGGAAGTTGTGTATCTTGAACAGGCGTTTCCAAGACCGAAGTGGTTGTTTCCGACGGCTTTTGCTTTTCAATCTGTGGTGTTGTCGTTTAGCAGTGGAAATGCCATTGGTAAGTTGACTATGTCATCAGAGATTCTAAGTCTAACATTTTATAGTGTTCGCACAGTACCTCTTCAGTATAGGGACCCATTCGCCTTCCCCATGGGAGTTGAAGGGTGTTGCAGTAGCTGGCTACACTCTTACACTTCTCAGTCAGTCGACATCTGCATGGTACATTCTACATCGCTGACAATGGCTTAGTCTGTATCCTGAACACCAAATATGCATACTGGTTCTCCAACAGCATAGGTATTGTCAAGGTTCTCACACTCCTGATGATTGCCTTTGCCGGATTTGCCGCTCTGGGTGGCCATACTCGTATCGAGGACCCTAAAGCCAATTTCCGCAATCCATTCGAGGGAACTGCTACAGCATACGGTCTCACGAATGCTTTATACAAGATTATCTTTTCGTACTCAGGTTATGAGAATGCATTCAACGTTGTGGGAGAAGTCAAGGTAAGCCAATGCATGATGTCTGGGAAGAGTCTTGCTAATATCTAGAAGAATCCCGTTAAGCAGATCCGTCGTAATGGAGTCATTGCTCTGTTTACTACCACTAGTCTCTACATCCTTGCGAATGTGGCCTACTTTGCTGCTGGTAAGTGTCCTTGGTTATGGCTCTGTGCTATACTAACATACGTCCAGTCCCAAAGGCCGACTTGATGAACGCAAAAGAAGTTACAGGAACACTCTTCTTTAACAACATGTTTGGTTCAGGCGGTGTCTCTCGAGGCCTCAATTTCCTCATCTCCCTTAGTGCCCTAGGCAACCTGATTGCGGTTCTTCTCGGAGACTCTCGAGTGATTCGCGAGTGCGGGCGGTAAGCTTGATGCCCCCGAACCATGAACATCACTGACCTTTGGACTTAGACAAGGTGTTCTTCCATGGCCTAGATTCTGGGCATCTACAAAACCCTTTGGAACAGCTCTTGGCCCTTATATCGCAAAGTGGTTAATCACCATCATCATGATCTTGGCCCCCCCAGCTGGCGATGCCTTTAGTTTCAGTAAGTCGTGCCATATCTTACCATGGCCATCCCTAACACGCCGTAGTCTCCGATCTCAAGATTTATCCCGCTGCTTTCTTCGACTTCCTCATGGCTGTCGGTCTCATTATCATCCGCCGTCGCCGCAAGCGTCTTGGTCTTCCTCGCCCGACCTTTAAAGCCTGGGATATTGTACTCGCTTTCAACATTCTCAAGAACCTATACTTGTTGGTCATGCCATGGGTTCCCCCAGAGGGAGGCCCGTATGCTGGTGATGTGAGCTTCTGGTATGCTACCTACGCTGCCACCGGTTTAGGAGTGTAAGTCCAATCAATTTTCCTTATATTATAGCATGATTTATTCGCCTGCTAGCGTTTGACTCCCCTGAAATCCCCTGAAATGCCACCTCCTCCAAACCCGCCAACCCCTGACAGCTGCCGGCCGTTGCCAGCTGTCCACCACCTTCAACTCTAGCATTCTCGCGATAGCTTTATAGATCCTGAAAGAGATTCTTCTTTCAATCTACGGGTGGTCTGGTGGTTAACACTAATGACCGAGCCTCCTTCCCTCGCTCGTAGCAGCCGGGTTGTCTCTGCAGCGATGCATCGAGCCTCAGCGTGTCTCGCTGGGAAGGGGGCGGCTTTTTTGCATTTTTGTCGGCCTATGTCCCATTTTCTGGGGTTCAATATGTTTATTCTACTAAGGGACGGCACGATACCCGTTGCTGATAATTTGTTTCTTCTAGACTTATTCTTTGTGGTGCATATCACTGGCTGTGGACTGAGGGCATTCCCAAGTGGCGCGGTTATCGGCTGCGCCAGGAGGTTATCACTTTTGAGAATGGCGCACAGAGCCAGCATTTGGTAAAGGTACCTCTGGACCAGCTAGATGATTGGGATTCGACTCACGACCACGCTGGTAATTTATTGGATACAGCGAGGGACAGTGCTCCTGAGAACGATGCGGGAGTCGTCATTCAAGAATCAGATTCTAGCAAGAGTGTAGCTAAATGAGTAACAATAGAGACGGTTATATCAATCTAATAGCTGGTGGTCTTACGAGCGCAGAATATTACGAATCCAAGGTAACGGCATTTGCAGTATGGTCAACCTCAAGGCTTAGAATCGGGACAATTTTATGCCAAACAAGTTCAATTATTCAAAACTAACCCTTGTACAAAACTCATAAATCATCACAATCCAACAAATCAATCTATACATAAGGAAAATTGTCTGCAGACGATATTGTCAAGAGGTAGCGAACCTCTAGCATTTGACCAAGTCAGCCTCAATCAATTAGACTACCAGTCGAGCCATTTTTATAACCAAGAACTATCTCAGACCACTCGTGTCTATGCCTGACCAAGGACGAGTCGTGTAGTAGGAGGTGGCAGGGCCTTGGGAGCTCTCGATGAACCCGAGGCAAGGGTAGACTTGGGTGCGCTGCGAGTCGAGGGCAAGCGAGCAGTCTTGGGAGCCTCAGCGGTACGAGGAGCAAGGGCAGAGACCAAAGCCCTCGCGATAATAGGGGCCAGAGCAATAACTGGCAGAGGAGCAGAAGCCGGAAGGGCAGCCGTAGGAGGAACAGGAGCAGCAGATGGCTGGGGAGCAACCTCTGGCGCAGGGAGAACAGCCGGTCTAGGTCGAACGGCAGGAATAGGCACGACGGTCGGGAGAGGAGCAGCCTTGGGCTTGGAACTGATGATAGGAAGAGGCGCAACAGCCGGAACACGGGCAACCCGAGGGGTTTTGGCCACGAAGGGAACGACAGCGGTGCTCGGAACAGATTGAATCTTGGGAGCAATCGCAATCTTGGGGGTGGATCGCACTTTAGGCGCGCGGACTACATCAGGAGTCGCGCGAACAAGAGGAGCATTGGCGATGGCTGGAGTAGCCTCAACCTTGGGAGTAGCTTCTACCATAGGAGCTTGGCTGACCTCGGGTGTACGTTCGACCTCAGGAGCGATAGCGGGAGTTGAAGACTCAGCAGGCCCTTCAGGGGGTGCCAAAGTCTGAGAGACTTGTCGAGAGCGAGGAGCTGGGAAATCGTTCCTTGACACCTGACGAGAACTAGGGGTAGCTCCGACACGAGAAACTTGACGCGATCGTGGAGAAGGCATAACTAGAGGACTCTCGGGGATAGCTGGTAGGATCCGTGCAGGAGTCTCTGGACTTCCGGGAGTGGGAGGTGAGTTCAGAGCATCGTGCTTGATGGGATCGGCCTTTACAGGGTCCCCAGTCACACCCTCTGGGCTATCAGGTGCTGCGGTAGGAGTAACGGGACGCTTAAGGCTGGCATTCGATCCCTGACGACGAAGTGAAGTGTTGGAGCCTCGACGACCCAGAGTCGGTGTAGTAGGACGGCGGCCAAGCGTTGGTGTTGTCGGCCGGTTGCGATTCGGAGTACTGGGACGCTCAGGTTGTGTCTTGCGGATGGGACTTGTTCGGCGTTGAGAAGACATTGTACCCATTGCATAGCGAGGGGAGTCTGGAGCGTCGGCCATGGCTACTGAACAAAACAAGGTGTTCAATTGAGTAAAAGAGTGACAGTATCAAGGAGTGATAGGTGCAAGAGCTTCAACTTCAGACACGACGCCTATTACCAGAACAAAAGAGAGGAGAACCGAAAGCCTCAGCTACAGGATACTGCGGCATTATATTCCCTTCATCTGCACGTATCCGCCAACTCAACCCTCTTACATCCTCGATCCCTTCCCGTGCATCACAAGTATCAGGATAGTGGAACTCGGAGGTTGCCGCTGCACGAGACACGACAAAAGACAACGGGAAAGCCCGGGGCTTCAAATCCCCTTGCTTTTCCCCATATATGAATGATTCTTGTCATTCGTCCATCGTGGGCGGCTGCGATGTGTTGACGGGGATGGACCCCTGCATTGAGGTCTTGTTTTTAGATCCCGGATGATGTGCAGATCTAGTGCGACGGGGGTATCCTTGTCAACGGCCGGACGGGAGGGAGAAGTGATCCAGTGTTGATGGAGATGTTTAAGTATCAGCTGAGTTTAAGTCAATTGTTTTTAGTAAGACAATAGTCAATTGGAAACTTGGAGATGATCTGGAGGGTTCAATTGAGATCAGCTTTCATCCACAGGGTTCACCCAGTTCGCTCATAGACTTCCTTCACATTGCTTTTCCTCATAAAGGAAGCGGGCGAGTTCTTCAGCTGAACTCAGTTCAGCTCCAGAAAGGCTCAAGGAATGCCGATTAGTCAATTCTCGCGCAATGTGACTCAGGAACCAAGGCTCCATGCGATGAAAAGCAAAGACTAAGACACACATTAGTTATTTTGAGTAAGAAACAGGCCATATGTAATGAGCAGCTGGACACTTTTGATTGAGCGAGATTTGTGCGTTTCATCCAGATAAATTGAGGTATCTTGGAAGTGTATTTGATTGCCGCACTTGGAAGTTGTGTCATGGTGAAGATTGCGGAACACAAGACCCGACATGGGTGTTGCAACTCGGATTGTATTTCTCAGATGAGCGACTCAAGAACTGAGATGATGGCAAACAAATTATGTCTACTTGACAACTATCCAAGCGTGTATTCTTTCGACGAAACGGGTATCGTATACTATCCAAAGTAGCCTCTACTTCATCTTCGCTCTCCAGCTCCCCTTACCCCCCATGGCCGTCCTCTTATTCTTCTCAGGAACCGTATATCCCCTCTCCCTCTCCAATCGATGTCTCTCCCAAAAATCACTCATTTCCTCACTCAACATCCTCCTCCCACCTCTTGACTCCCTCTCTTCTCTCTGCCGCTCATCGCGTTCTGGGAGCATTCTCACTACAGCCGCAACGACAGGCTTGCACAACGTCCTCCAAAACCACGACATCGCGATCCCATACGCACGAGTAAGCCATTTGAGAAAGCGTCTAGCGTTTGTGCTCCAAGCTGCCACGAGTGAAGCGACGATGAGGAAGAAGCTCGCGGGTAGAGAAATAGTGCCGATGGTTTTGAGGGAAAGGTAATTCTCACCACCCCATTCTCGGGTATTCATCCCAAATAAACCCGTGAAGAAGGTCAATGGTAAGAATATGACTGTAAAAGTCGTAAAGATCATGACACTGCGACTCTGCGCACTCGCAAGATCGGCGTGAAGTCTACTCAGCCGCACTTCATCAACCTGTGCCTGTCGCTGCACCATTTGCAGTAGCTTATCATAGTCATTGCGAGTACTTCTCACTCGTTGAATCATCTCTTGCCCTGTATGAGCGTACTCGGAGAGCTTCTTAAGGGCTTCGCTGAGAAAAACCCTTCCGTTGGCGGTACGATCGCGTAATTCGGGACGTGCGTAGGTTGAAAGCATGGAGCTGACGACCTTGGATTGACGTTCAAAGAGATGCACGAGGATAAGCAGCTCATCTTCGATGTCTCGTAATTCGAGAAGAGCAGATGTGTTATCACGGTTTTCTTCCTCTGCACGACGACCTTCGGCTTTGTGCCGTGCTCTGATGGACCGGGCTTTGTTCTCTACTGGTTCGTAGGCCGATGCCTTGTCGCGGAACCCTTCGGCGCGAAAGATTTTGAGCGAGGACGTAAGTTTTTCAGTCTACATACGTTAGTAACAGTTTAGTGAGGCTTGTAAGCGACTTACCAGAACACTAATGGCCTCTTCAAAAATTCGGAATACTTCGAGATCAGGATGCGATGATCTGTCGAGGAGTACAGTCACTGCGTGCAAGACTGCCAACGCTGCGAGATCCAGGGCATTTTCGCATTGTCGAGTGAGATCGACGTTGACCTCGTTAAAAATGCTATCGCGAAGATCTGCCTGTTGATACAACGGCCCTTCGATGGCGTCGCCCTCGCGCTTCGGGAAGAATGAGAGTAGTGTATCTGCATTGTCAGTTTGCGTCTATAACAAAAAGGCTCAACTTACGAGAATCAATAGCCCACAGCCATAACTGATCCACCATGAGAACATTGCCGTTGAGTATAGCATCCTCTGGATCATCTTCATTATCCCCATATTGACTGCTTGTCTTTGATCTTCGACTTCCGCTGCCGCTGCTTCCGGAACTACTATTCGACATCTGCCCATGAAGTCCAGGGCCTAATCCTGGAAGAAGACTTCGCTCTTTGGTCAATTTGTAGAGCATCTGGTCATCGTCTCGAGATCGTGTGTCCCGCAGTGAAGGATATCCGTACTGGTCCAGCGTCCGGCGGCAGTTCAGAGGCGGATCGTGACCTAGAAATTCCCAGATAACCTGTGTCTCAAGAGAATCAGACTTGGCAACGGATTCAGGAACAGGTCGGGCTCGTCCGTGACCTAGTCGTTGCAGAATAAGCTCACGTCGACGAATGAGTCGCTTGTAAGAGTCAAAGTGCAGATAGGGCAGAAAGAGACATGTGTAGATGCCCCCTTCAGGTCTTGGCGATATCGAAGACTGCTTAGAGGCTCGACCTCGAGGAGACACTATAAGATTAGTCTAATTCTCAAAGCAATGGGGTACATACTATGACGTGGAGCTGAAAAGTAACATCCTGGCTTTGCAAAATATGCATAGTGTTGAGAGTGTCGTCCTCGTGTATGTCTTGTCGCCCAGAAGTCATTGTTGAACAGAGGCGAATAGTTGCGATTGTTTGATGTTTGTAACGTCTCAAACACTTGCTACTCAAGTTAGCAAACCAAACCTCCAAGCGAATGGTTTCTTACCGTCACCCAACTCGGGTTATTGTATGGTAAATGAACCCAGAGGAATTTCCTGGCTTCTATTTGAGGCTTCGCAAACGCAACTGGCACTTCATCTACAATCACTGTCTCACTCACTCTCCTATCACCATCGTTTGCAACCTTTCGAATTGCAACCACAGCCTCTGGCAGTCGTGGTGATGCTTCAATCCCATCGTCATCGCTGAAACCATCAAAAGTGCTTCGGCTCCGCTGCGAAAACGGTGGGAAATCTTTATACTCGTACTGCGAAGCTTGAGTGCCCAAACTGGCAGATCGACTAAGAGAGCGACCCATCCTTCCACGAGGAGGTGGTGATAATCGGTCGACGGCGAGGTCTTGGTCAAAGTTTGCTCGAATTAGGGGTGAAGGGCGACGCATGGGGGTCGAGTAGTGCGTTGGTGGTGATATTGCCACGGGCGATAAAGGCGTGACCGGAGTTCTCGAGACTGCTTGAGGCGCTGATTCTGATCTCGTCTTTGTTCCTGCATCGACGGGTCGTATAATGGGTGATGCGGGAGGAGATGCTTGGAATGATCCCTCTTGTGTGATTCCCAGAGGGTTCTTGACCGTCTCGTCAGAAATAACTTTGCTTTCTCTCCTCTCAGTCGGCAGCATCGTCGTTTTCCCTCTATTCCTCAGAAACCTCCCCTCGTCCACTGTCTCAATCTCGTTCAATCTTTCAGCCAAACACTCCTCGGGCCCCTTTCTCAGAAAGTCTCGCAAGGGCAACCTCGTAGACCAAGCTCTAATTGTTCCTACTTCCATTGTTCCGGGGGAGTCTTCAAAGAAACCATGGACCTCAATGTTGACCTTTTGCTCTAGATTCAGCGCCCAGTTTCCATCTTCACTGGAGTACTCATCTGCACGACCGATCAAAGCGGATAGTTGCTTTAGAAACAAACGCATCGTGTGTATGTTATGTCGTCCAAAAGAAGCAATGTTTGCATGATCGCTCTGTAGTGGAAGAATGGTTTCTTGTCGCATGCCAAGAATAGCAGACTTTATCGATGTCAGTGGCGCGGTAAAGTAAACATCCCCTGAGCTTCCCGCTAACCGAGAGTCGATAGTCTCGTACAAAGTCCAGATGCGAAAGTCGTGTGATATAGACTTGAAGTCGTCATCTAGTCCAAGAAGTAAACTGTTGCCCACACGTAAATCATCGGTAACTGATGTTGGTAGAGGAGCCGAGAGTTGAAGCAAGTTCTGAATACCGGTTGCCAGACTCGGCATAGCAAAGTAACTCGATCCTTGATGAGGAGTGCCTATATCGTTAGCATAAATCCATTCTTGAAAGAAACGACTTACCAAAGAAAGCAGCGCCATAGCATTGCCTGTAGATACCCTCAAACGAATTATCCCTACTTGCCTTGGTCAACAGCATTTTGACGATAATGCCACCAATACTATGTCCCATAAACACAACCGGCCTCATCTGGTTCTCACGTTTTCTCAGCTTCTCCAACTCATCCAGCAGCGCGTCCGCCAGCGAACTCAGTGTCGTGCCATCGGGCGTAGATGGATGTTCATACAGCAGAATCCTCGCTCGATCAGCTTCGCGCCGAATACCTTGTCTGACCCACGACGGCGCTGGTCGGTCTGATTCAGCCAACGCTGAGCCTTCTGCATCGCGCATAGCAAGGGCGCCAAAGTAACGACCCATGAGACCATCGCGACTCCATGTTCGAAGGGGATCAGCGCCAGGACATGGAACAGTTACAATGTCGACTGTTGTTTGATCATGAGTGAGCGGTCCTTGTGGATCGATAATGAAACTTCCTTTCTTTGGCTCTTGGATCACCTCTTCCTCCTTCATAGGTTCTTTTGGCTCTTCCTCTGCAGTAGCCGTCTCTTCACTCGTCTTTTCTTCATCCTGGCTCTTTTCCTGGTTCGTAGTGTAATCATTCAACGGCGGTAACGGACTTGGTGGGCTTCCTGGATTGACGTGAATAGATTCTTTGTCGTTGTTGAGTTCCTGTTTACTGGACTCTTGCTTGCCGTCTGCATGATTATCCGAGTCCGCGTTGTTGACTTCAGGCCCAGGCGAGTCCAAGCCACCTGAAACCATCTCGCCTTCAGTGTAAGACGCCCTATAATTCTCCCGGCGTCTTTTCCTAGAGAGATTTGTACGCGAGGCTTGAGACATGAGGACAACTTTACCAAAAAATAAGACTGAATAAGATTCTTTTTGTTCCCCGTCTGCAAAATCCATCGGAAGTGTTGCTTATTTCACGGATATCACGTTTAAGAGTCACATTCTAGTCCACCACAAGTACCCTCACGAGCACTCGTTTTCTGCCTTGGCTCCCTCTGCTCGTGACAAGGGGCCCATACTTAAAATACAACAATTTACGATATCCATATAAATTGCTGATGTACTAAGAATATCATTGTAGGCTGACTCTTTCGCTGTCTAGAGCGTGGGGTAGTATCTGAGACAAAACTAGAGCGTGATTATGGCACATGATGAACACCACCATCCCAATGACTGCCTGGTACTAGACCCAATTCAACCTCCAAAGTCCCATGAAATCTAGGACCTCCATTTGCTCCGTTTAATATACCCCATCTAATGGTAAATAACATCCGTATGATGGTAGATGCTGATGTCTTAATCCCGCTTCCAAAATTCCAATCGCAAACCCATATATAACAATGCTTCATGCTTCTATCCCGTCCTCAGCGTCAAACAAAAATGCGCCAGTAAGATTCTACTGCAGCGCAAACTCCCCAATAGTAGTACAGTGCACTACAGAGTCTAGGTAGAGTCGGTTCTCAACCTTGCACGCCTGTCCTGGCCGAACGACAAACATGCCGTTAGGACCTAGCTGGAATGTCTGTTCGCCCATTGTCACTCGCAATTTACCCGCTGCGACAGAGCATGTTCGTAATTTGTCGTCTTCAACCTTCCAGTGGCTGGTAGTACCAGGCTTGAGGACGATGACATTGAAACTGACATCCTCGGAAACGGTGACCGGTTGGCCACTGGTGAGATAAGAGTTCGAGAAGGCGATATCTGGATCTGTTAGCGACTGGCTTGATAAAATAGGAGGGAACTCACTGTCTGATGAAGATTCATCTTTCATTCTTCCCGGCGCAATCTCCCAATCCTCCATTTCAAGCTCGACTCCTCCTATCTGGCCTGGTCTGCCTACAATACCAACTGTAGACTGGTCGCTCATGGTGATTTGGCCGTTATGCACGGATGGACGTCTCTTGGCTCGCTTCGGCTCATGGACAGTCTCCGTCACCGTTCCAACGATTGGCTCGTTATCGGCCTCTTCCTTATCATCAACATCCATCTCCTGGTTCATCTCATCAGATCCAGAGGGCGATCTTGCCGAGCCAGTTGATGCTCCTCGTCCAAGTTTAGGTTCAGGGCACCAGTCACATCCGTTAGAGCGTCGCTGCAAATGACACCAATACCTGCATCCCACACAAGACTCCAAAGTGGAAAAAGCTTGCTTTGCTGATGTAGGCATACCGGACGGGAGAGCAACGCAAGGCTGCGATAGTCGCGCGGAGGGGAACGTACCAGTAGCCGTGCACTGCTCACTGCCAGTCACTACTCTGCCCGTAAGATAAGCCAAAGCACAAGCATAGTGGTTGACGTCAACATTGCTCCCACGATGAGTCGTAACCCAAGCCTCAGGAAGAGCACGTTTGCGTGGCAGGGTCAACATAAAGTTGATATCCTCACGTTGATGTGCCTTCTGAGCTGGACTAAGAAAGTCGTGCAGGTAGGATTTGACATCAGCGGTACGCACTGGGGGAGTTTGCGGCTGGCTTGTAGTCTCGTGCAAGCGCGTAGATAGTTTCCTCTCGAGTGATTCAGCAGCCCGAGAGTTGCGGTTCTGCTGAAACGTTGAAAACATGGACAATCCAGGATCAGCAGGGGGTGGAGCGTCAGGAGGAAGAGGGTTTCTGGATACAACGATACCAGGCGTGTTCCCAGGTCCGTTCTTTTGATAGCTGCCAACCTTTGACAGAGTGCCGTCTCCATTGTCATTAAAGGTAGTCGAGCAGTGGCCAGCCCCAAAGTGTCCACCGAGACCTTTGAGCCCAGAAAACAGACGACGACAGTCTCGCACAGGACAGACGAACTGAAGCTCCGGGTCGTCGTGTAGTTTATAATTGGGTGGGATTACTGCACCACGGGCAGAGATGGTTCCACCTTCAGGAACTACAGAATGTCAGAACTGCATTGAAACAATAATAATCAAGACATACGTGGATACATGCTGTACAGACGGTTAGAATCAGCCATGGTAATAGCAACAATTCTATCGCCAGGCAACGGAGTATCAGGCGATTTCGCAGATGCAGGTGGAAGAGGCGTTGGCGAAGGACTCTCGTGACCTGTGATCCTTTTGAGTAGCTCACTCCCTGTAGCGAAATGCATCGCGGAAGCTTGGTAAGGGGGACGCATGGCGCTCTTCTTGATAGATGCGCCTGTCAGTTCAGACATTTGTCTCGCCACATCTGCCTCTGTAAAGCGACGTCGTGCCTCGTCAGACGCCTCTGTCATGTTCTGTCTCTTGGCAGCTGGAATATCTGAGGTTGGCGACTCCCTCTTCCGCGGAGGGGGCCTCAGTGATGTTGCAGATGGCCCTGTAGATGAAGGCCGAGATGTAGGCTGTCCTACAGATTATGTTAGATGGACATGAAACCATGCACGCGTCAATGTGCAGATCTTGAAGTGAACTCACCTTGACTCCTTAGCTCCCATTCTAACTGAGCGGCCTGAATTTTTGGGTTAGTTGATAAGGATCCAGCTGCTGAGGCTTTGACTGCTGCGTTTTCGACAATATCGCTGACGATGCGAGCAGGCTCTGGCCCACTGCTCTTCATAGGCCCAGCTTTGGCTCTGTTGACTGAGCTCCATGGTGAGAAGCTCGTGCGCTTTATCTTGTTGGTGTCCTCACTTGAAGACATCATGCGTGGTTTTGACTCCTCAAGCATTTGACATGAGGTGGTGTTGAGAATGTAAGTGGTTGTTATGTGAAGGTGGGTGTAGATGAGATTGTGGTGTCGCTTTTCATCCCGCTATAACTGAGAAAAAAAGCTCGATGCGCTGTGAATTAATCAAAGAAAGAGTACAATGAAAGAGGGACAATGCCTTTGTGCGAGTGTTGAGTGAAGCGCTTTGATTGAAGTAGAGTTGAGTTGGTGAAGTGAATTAATTGAAGAAGACGCGCCGACGCGAAAGACGTTGGAGCGGTGGCAGGGGCTAAGTACCTCGTGGGAGAAACAAGGTGCAGAATACTTATCGGGGCCACTTCAAGTCCTGCCTTTAATTGGTATTTGATAACCAGTTCAATCAATTCATACAATTAAGTACAATCAATAGATAATCAATAAATGATCATCAATGATTTCACCATTTCAGCAATTGACAGACAAAAGACAGCAATGCAGACAAGTCTAGTCTCAATAATGTACAATAGCTACACAAAATCCTAACTTACATGCTGCACCATTCTAACTCCAATGCAACAGTTTATTTCTTCTTTCCAGCCTTCTTCGCAGCCTTCTTGGCTTGTTTCTTGCTCACCATCTTAACAACCTTGACATCACCACCACTCTCCGCCCTCTTGGCCTCAGCCTTCCTCTGGCCCTCAAGTTCCCTCTCACGCCTCCACCGTCTATGTCTGAACCACTGCTTGCGCGTCCTGAAGCGTTTCGTCTTGAGGCCCGTTGTCTTGGCTAGCTTTCCGATCGCCCAGTTGTCCTCACGGTAACTGTAGTCCTTTCGGAGCTTGAGAAGTCTGTCGGGCTCGCCTGGCTCGATACGAGTAACCTGGAAAGGAATGCCGGAGGGTGATATTTCGGGCTTTGCGGCAGCCTCCTTGATGGGGAATACACCCATGTTAAGCTTGCGCTTGCGTTCGGCGTGCTGAGGGTATGGCAGAGTGTCGTTCTTGTCGAAGACAACACCGATGTACTTGCGGTCGGGGTGACGAGCGGGATCGCGGTAATACTTGACGTAGCCGGTCGCCATGGAGTGAATAGTGTGGTCTCGGCCCATAATGCAGTTCTCGCCAGGCCACCAGTGTGTGCCACGCTGCTTATAGAGGATGTTGCCAGGAATAACGAATTGATCTAAACAATCAGCCCTACTCCATCACCCACCAGACTTCTTGACCTACCTCCTGTACGCTTTGCACCCAACTTCTTGGGAATACCCCTCTTGGGCTTCTTCTTGTAGGCTCCCTGTGACTTGACCGAGGCAAATCGTTGACCCTGAACGAGGGAATTGGCCAATTGAACGCCCAGAGGAGCGATGGGCGTAAAGGCCGGCCTGGCAATGCCTGCCACAGCAGCCAATATCGGCCGCTGTATTGTGAGGAACCTCATGGCCGGCGTTTTCGGGGGTCGATATGGGCTGAGGTTAACTGGAGCTGTGATGCTTCGACCCGAAGCAATTCTGGAGATGGAGTTTTTGCGCTTAGTCATCCGTGTTATCGATAAGAATATGTCAATGTGGACAGCGTCGCATAATGATTGTCCTAATGCTTCCATTCGATTGAACCTGTAAAATACGAGCTCGAATTATTGGCAAAATGCGCTACCTCTTTGCTCTTCTTTCACTCTTGACTCTTGTCAACGCTCAGTTTGGCGGCTTTTTTGATCAAATGTTTGGTCAACAAGGCGGCCACGAAGGGCATCATCAAGCGCAACAACAGAACAACCCCAGTGATGCGAACCACTACAAGCACAATTACGAGAACTGTAGGTCCCTCTACTTGCGCTTCCATTTGAAACTTTGCTCTCTAGTGGGTGTCAGCGGTAAAAACTAACATCTTCCAGCTGTCTGCGACAAATACCTCTGCCCCGATACCCTCGCCTGCGTCCACTTCCCTCACCACTGTCCCTGCGCCTGGGAAGCTCAGCAAGAGAAATTCGAACTAGCTGAAGGACTGCGCCTTTGCGTATCTCGTGGCGGATTCCGTCAAGGCGAGACAGCACGAAAGATTGAGCTGGCGCGAAAGGGGCTGCTTTAATCACCCATCATTTCAACATTCAAGCATAAAAGCATGGTTCGAACATAACATTCAAACACGAGTAGACGATCAAATGGTTATAGCTGTCCAAATAACAGCTTAAATCAATTCTAGGAAATGCAAACATGTCCATCATCTACCGTGAATGCGTAACCGAGTCCATGATATGCCCTTCTTCCTCCGTCTCCGGCGACGATGTCCACCCATCAGAATCCTCAAAGCGAGCGAGTAATCAGATAACTTGACACCCCTCAGCAGCCTCATGTTCCAACGCCCGATAATGATACCCTCCAAACTCCGACCTAAAGATGCCCTCCCCAAATCACATTCCTTGTCATGTCCACTTCTTCCATTCAGCATCCGCCTACGCAGAGCCGTTGGGCATGCGCGGTAGCTGTGGCACAGGCGGCACTTCACCGTCTTGGTCCTCATCATCCTCATCCTCGGGAAGTGTCTCGGGGTGGCCCAGAAGCTGGGCCACATTTTTCATTTCGTAGTGTCTCTTACGGAGCTGTTCAAACTTTCGGTGCTTTTCACGTTCCTCGGGAGACATGCCTGCCAGCTCTTCTTCGGCGTTGTGGCCGATGCTGCTCTCGTCGTCGACGTGGACGCTCTTTTCGCTGCGGGGTGACGGCGCGCCCGCTTCCGAGATCTCCTCTTCCGGTTCGCCCAACGAAAGGCCCGGAATGTCATCTTCACGGCTTGGACGTTGATTCTTAAGACGAGCACCAGCGTCAGCCAGAGGATCCTCGTCTTCGTCGGACGGGTCTTCGGCTGGGTCGTAGTGTTTGGCATAAGGAGTCTTGGGTTCCGTAATCTTCATAGTAGAGGAGCGTTCCTGCTCCGTAAGATATAGGTTGGCCTCGTCCCACTTGAGGCGCTGGGAGGGCTCGAGAACGTCGCCGATACTATTGGCGCCTGATTGTCGGCGGGATCCTGAAGGGCGACCGCCAGAGGACGAACGACGGTGGCCAGCGTTGATTTGAGTGTTGGCAATAGTGATTTCCTTATCGTTGACACGGTCGTGATTTGGCGAGGTAGGAGGAGATTTCTGGAACGAGTTCTTGAGGATACCTGAGCACTGTTAGATGGTTACAACGGGAGCTAGTGTCAGGGCAATGTTACCTCGAGGTCGTTGAGGAGGACGGCTTGGAGGCGAGTGCGCCGGGGGAGAGTCCACAGCAGAAGCCATTTTGGTATAACTCGAGCGGGAGCTTGGTTGAAAGGGTTAAGCTTAGGCGGCGGTCGTGTGTACGATGGTGGTGAAGGTATCGCAGTGGTAACAGCTCAGTTCTAAAAAGTAAGCGTGCTGGCCTGAACGTGGTGTTTGTGCTTGTGATGTAGTCGGGAGATCAGGTTACAAGATGCAGAACCCTCGTGAGCAGATCATAAAGAGGCGGGGGGCAGAGCCGTTAAGATCCAATGACGCAGTGGCCTGAGACCCCAGGATTTGGAGGGGCTGGTACGTACCTGACAGCTGAAGCTTTAGCTCCCAAGCCTCCTAGGAAACCTGGAAAGTTGGAGATATGAGGAGCAGATCAAGGGCAAAGAACGGGCTGTTGGAACTGGCTATATGCTATTTCTGAGTTTATTGACTGGGACTGTTTTCAAACCGTTGATATGTCCATTCACTCATTTCTTGTGAACGTCGCACATCAACGCATTTTGAGTGTGAGCCTAGACAAATCCATATTTGATCATCCCACTCATGCACCCTCCCAACTGCTCAATCGCCGGCCTCAATGTACGTCATTTGCTGAAGAGATCACACAGCCGAGGGTTGGTTTGAGGGGAGCATGGCTTCGATGTAACCTCAGAATCGTCATAAGAGAACGCAGTAATCGACAAGAGATTGGATACCCACGATAAAAATCATGGATGATTGAACATCTTGTCGTCAAATAATGCAAAAGCGACATTATGTCGGCATGGACGGTCTAGATCTCTGTTAAATCACTCATGCCAGCGTTACAATCATCAGCAGACATATGCATGGCCACCAATCCACCACTTTCATCTGATAATGCATATTGAAGATGAACCTATCCAACCAGATTCCGCCAGCTTGCAGGCTCGTCGCCTTTCATACCCGATCTGAACTTTTGCATCAATTGCCTCAAACCTTCAGAGGTGGACTCTCAGAGGGACTGACGATAGATTGGTGCAGTCTGTAAAGGCGCAGAAGTCATATTACCCGGAGCCTGTAGTTGTAACCATCTCTAATCGACCTCCATCACAGGCTTTTTCCATCCAACCGCAACCCCGAAAACAGCACGTCAAACCTATAACCTTTCCCATGATTGCGAATATCTACGCTTAGTAGCTTTGCAGATAGCGGTCGTATATACATCGCCCTGACACATCCGCCGATCTACCAGACACATGTCCCTTACCAAGGCAGCATGTTGGACCACGTAGTTAGATACCTTATATCCGTGAGTCCCAGTTCGGCCAAGGGAAAATAGGCATTTTAATTAGTGTCCGGCATGCTTTGATGAAAGTGTCGTTCTGGACAATGCTAGGGCTAGGTACTCTGCTACGGCTGTTGCGGCGACAAACAGCCTTGCATGGCCCAGTACTCGTGGCTAAGCGTGTACGGACAATAAAACAATATCGACATTACGTGGGAGACAAGGTCACGCTGCTGTTACGTTACGCTTGAACTCACGGCTGAGAAGTATCGTTTGTGGATCATCAAGTGTATTTTCAAATTAATCTATGGACTACGGCTTGAATGAATCGACCTCACCTAGCCTAACTTAGAGGGTAATCCTTTCTCAACTTACTTACCTACATCCCCTTTTACAATCTCCCTCCTTTTGACACCTGGGTAGAGAGACCTAAGTTATCGCAGTCTGACTAACTCACTGGGTAGTCTTCTCCCTCTCACCACCTCGACTCTCTTCATCTTGGCTCTCACCAGCCATGTTGTAATACTTGCCAAAGACACGTGTCTCGAGATCCGAAACACCGCCTGCCGACTTACGAGCCTGTCGACGGAAATAGACACGCTTGGCCCATTTCCATGATTCGATGCCCATAAAGAAAAGTACAGCTTCAACAAAAACAATGCCCCATTCCCATGAGATAGGTGCATGTTTGAAAACCACCGTGTTTAAGCCGGGGATATAAATGATGGGGAACATCGTGACAAAGCCGGCGATGATAGCCCAGAACAAGAAAGGGTTCCTCCACACGTCGTGTATCCACTGCGTCAAGTAAAGCTTGCTCTTGGGTTGCATTCGGAAAAAGGATCTTCGCATATTGATCATTTCCCAGGCAAGGAAAAGTGCGAACCATGTCAAGCATGCAAAGGTTGTAGAACGAGCCCGGAAAATGACCTTACAACCTTCGCTGTAATCGCTGTTGCAGTTTTCTCCAATATCGGCGTTACCGTTACCGAACCCATACAGCACGAGGACAAATGAGGCGAGACAAAGGGCTGACATCCAAAGGCCATAGACCACCATATCGATGAGCAATTCTAGTGTGAAGACACCCTGTTTCAACTGACTATGTTAGTACTGGTAAACGTAGGGAGCTAGGAGACAAACATTTTGAGGAGGACGTTGCATGATATCAGGGGCTGCAATCTCGAAACCAAGACCCATATCAGGCATACCAGATGTGATCATGATGATCCACAAGATTTCAACAGGAGCCAGAGGGAACACCGACAATCCGCTGCTGTCCTTGAAGGCCAGACCGATGAGGAGCGTGCATGCTTGGGCAATATTCTCGGCTAAAACATGTAGGATGAACTTTTGGATGTTATCAAACATTCGTCGGCCTTCCTCAACAGCGTTGAGGATAGATGCAAAGTTGTCATCAGTCAGGACGATATCCGATGCTTCCTTGGCCACATCAGATCCAGCCAGTCCCATAGCAATACCGACGTCAGATCGTTTCAGGCTAGGCGAGTCGTTGACACCGTCACCGGTCATAGCGACAAAGGCTTTGCGGCGATGGAGGGCTTCAATCATACGGACCTTGGTCTGAGGAGCACAACGAGCTACAACGAGCGGCAGAAGAGGAAGATCGTCAATCTGCTCGTCGGATAGCTTATCAAAGTCTGAGGCAGCCATCACCATAACCTTGGCAACGTCCCTAGGGATCTCTGATATCCTGGCGGGCAGAATACCAACTTCCAAAGCGATAGCTCGAGCGGTCTCGGGGTGATCACCAGTGAGCATGTGAACACTAATACCGGCTTCATGGCATCTTTTGACGGATGGGGCAGACTCTTCGCGAGGGGGGTCATACAAACCGATGAGGCCACGGAAAATGAGGTCTTTCTCAAACAGTCCTCGGTCCAGTTCGGCTTCGTTGTCCTTGACGAGGGGAATATCCGTGCGACTAGCTAGAGCGAGGACTCTCAATCCAAGTCGAGCCAAAGATTCCATGTTACTAATAACTTCATCTTTGACTGCATCGGTGAGCTCCTTGATCTCATCGCCAGCGGCATAGACAGGGCAGGAGGTCAAGACACGTTCGACAGCTCCTTTGGTGAAGAGCCATTGCTTCTGAGCTTCTTTATAGTTGAAGATGACAGACATCTTCTTGACATCTGAGTCGAAGGGAAATTCGGCGACTTCATGCCAGCGTGCCTTTTCACCAGTCGACAAGCGAAGACGGTTCCAATTGAATCGGGACGCAAACACTTGCATAGCAATCTCAGTAGGGTCTCCACGACCATGCCATTCGCCTTCAACTTGGTGAACAGTAGCGAGATTTGCCAATGAAGCAACATTAAGATACTCAATAAGGCCTGGATCTTGGGCAGTCTGGGCCTCGGGGTCAATCGCTTGCCCTTCCGCGTTGTCGCCCTGGAAGTCGATGTTCTTGGGTTGATCTTCAGTAAGACTGATTACTCCAACGGTTGGGTTAAAAGGTTCACTAGTGGATCCGACAGAATACGTGCCACGTCCCGGAATCCATGCCTTTTTGACAATCATGGTACCTTGGGTAAGGGTGCCAGTCTTATCAGAGCAAATGTCTACATGGTCAGCGTATGCCAATAACTAATAGATGTGCTTGTACTTACTCGTCACGGCACCCAAAGCTTCCAAACTCTTCAGGTTACGGACAATGACATGTCTCTGGACCATGCGTTTCGTCCCGGCAGCCATGGTGATGGTGAGCACAACGATGAGAGAGGCTGGGATCATGGAAAGACCAGTTGCCACGGCATAGATGATGACTTCCTTCTGAGAGCTGAATTCGTTTGCTGCCAACACAATAATGGCACATACGATAGCTGTTCCGAGAAGAAGGATTGCCAATTTGGAGAGCTTGCGTTGAAGGGGAGTACCAACATTGACACCAAGGAAGCGGCCGACGGCATCAGAAAAGGTCAAGGTCCAGGCTTGCATCCAACGACCGAGATTAGTATTACCCTCGGCATCTCTCTTGGGCTGTCGTCGTTTGGTAGACTTGCCGCGAAGAGCAACAGCGATCTGGCCAATTTCCGTGTAGATACCAGTGGCGAAGACAATACCACGAGCTCGACCTTTTGTTACGGTTGATGAGCTATAAGCAACATTGAGTCGGTCACCAGGGCCAGTATCTTCAGGAAAGGTTTTGTTGATCTCCTTGCGAACAGGAAGAGACTCGCCGGTAAGCAGTGCCTCATTGGTTTCAAAGTTGACAGCTTCAACAAGACGGATATCCGCAGGAATAGTGTCGCCTGTTTTGAGCTCGACCATATCACCAGGAACAATCTCAGCTGTCACTACAACCTGGTTGTTGCCGTTGCGAACAGCATGAGCAGTAGGAGAGCTAAGCGAGCGAAGAGAGTCCATGGTTTTGGCGGCTTGAAACTCCTGTAAGAAGCCAACAACAATGTTGAGGATAATGACAGCAGCAACTACACCACCCTCAATCCATGACTGAATACCAAATGATGCAGCCATAGCGAGGATGAGAACCTATCCCCCAACCGGCAAATCAGCGACTCTACCATTTTCTCAAAAGCATTCCCTATCCAGGACAGCATGCACCAAGTTAGGGAAGCAGGGTAATGGAACATCTTACTAGAGTCAAGGCATTGGCAATCTGCCCGATGAAGATCTTGAGTGGCTGAACGCCTTCTTGTTCACCGAATTCGTTTCGCCCCAGTTCTTCGAGACGTCGTTTTGCTTCTTGCTCAGTCAAACCGTCATCGAGATTAGCTTGAAGCTCTTCAGCAACCTGTTCAAAGGTAAGAGAATGAGCAGGCGCCGTCATAGGAGAATTAGCCTGGCCCGAGACATGGGCGGCTTCATCAATGAGTTTCTGACTCATATTGGCGGTTCAAGCAGTGAAGAACAGTTGAGAAAAAAGGCTCTGAGAGTACAGAAGAAGGGAGAACGCCCTTATAAGCAGCCATTTCCTGCGGGATCGACGGTGAAACAAGAGATGCACAACCAAGTAGGACTGAGAAGCTGTATGTAGATTGTAGTGGATGCGCCAAGAGTGACCGTAATGGAAGGTGCAGGCCAAGCAGATATTACAATAATTCTATTTGGAGGAGAAGTTTTATTATGTGGAGAAGATGGGAATTGAATTCTTGGAAGCGTATGCCAAGACTGTAAAGCCGAAGGATGCCAATGTCTTGGTGTTGAGACCGTAAGTATGACCGGGCTGCCGTTACCACCATGAGTCTTGACGAATTATTTACTAAAGATTTAACAGTTTTGAAACATCAATTGGCCATAAACTTCTATCAACATATGCAAATTACACAGAGCAAGATACAAGATATGTGCCATCTATCAGTTCCCAGAGTCGATTGGCTTTTGGCGGCGATAACCCCGGATATGCCAAGTTAAGATTAAGAGCTTAAAATATTAGCGTCACATCTTTGTCTCTTGGCGTTTAGCGTATTGGCGCCAATGGGCCAATTCGGTGATGCTAGAATGGGCACGTGTACATACTTCGTTTTGGGACAAGGCGGTGATGGTGTTGAGCACTTCTTGGCAGCACTCAGCAGTGAAATCGTTGTTTTTTTTTGTATGCGACGAGTGGCAACTCTGCCGACTGCTCTTATCTAGTGCCCACTGCGTACTAATTCGGATAAAACGTTCCTATCGTGTCTGTTATTGCTTGTTACTGTGCTACGCCCTCAAATACCAATCCACTTTGTGTTAGCAAAGCTGCTGCAGAAGAGATAGACATGTCGTTACAGAGCTGAAGAACACCCTTATCCACAATAGCACTCATATTCAAATGATTAACAGCTTCACACATCAATTTATGAACCAGGTCGTTATCGCGGCTGCATCTCCGCATCCCCGCACATACAGTACCTACCTGGGTGCTCCTGCCACTCACTGCGCTCAAAGCTAGCGGCATCACTGATCTTTTGGCGTTTCCAAACCACACCAAGACATCAACTCATTAAATTCCCTCTCGCCAAGCTTTGCCAAGTCTACTACGACCATTTAAACCATCTCGTCATCTGCACTAAAGCTTGATCTTTGCTCTGCCGAAGCACCTTGAAGCCATTCAGAACCCTCGTCGTATCGATGCCAATCCGACACAGCCCCAGGTTGCGTGATGCCACCAACAAGACCTTACCAGAATTAACACAACGGCCGCCAGAGAGCAATTAACTTTGGTGTTCTAGGCCCCGATCGCCCGGCTTGCAAGCTACTGATGCACCAAGGGTTCACCTTTCACGGTCAATTGATAGTTGGTACCACCACCTTTAAATTGTCCAGCATCACCTGCTACAAAAATAAGTTCGCATTTAGCAATTCTCTGTATTTCCTCAGGCTGATTCGAATCAGCACCGATTTACCTATATCAACCTGCTTTCACTTGATTACCCTACACAATCATCAAAGTGACGACACCCACTCCCATCACCGATCGTTCAACGGGCATAAAGCGACCTTAAAATGGAGCCAGTCGGCATTATTCTCCTTGTGCTTTTTCTCTTCATTCTAGTCATGGGTCCTTTGTACGTTCATTCGTGACCCGGAGCTCATCTACTAACCTCAGTCTACAGAGCATGCGTTCGATTGAGCTCACGCAGGACGAAGGAAAAAATTTACAATCCCCAACCTGATCAGTTGCATCATGCACGCCGAAAGCTCAGTACCGTAACAACCTCGACTGCCCTTCCGCGACCGACACCAGATCCGACCGGCGATGTCGAAGCCTCAACTCCACCCTCCGAATTCGGCGAGTGGTAAGTACATCCACTTAATCCCGGCGCAGAGGACCGCCCGGCTTTTCTCCGCTTCCATGCCTCTCGGCCGGAGCTTGTAAACGGGCCGGCCCCTCGGGATCGACTCAGGGACCATAACTTACATTTTACAGTCCTATTTGTATCGGCCCTCTGGTTCCAGAACCAGCACATGTTTCCGATGATCCACGTCCAATGCTCGAACAGGTTTCAACGGTGACGTCCCACAAGTCGACAAATCACGATGCAACCAACGTCAGCGATCAAGGGACGGCAGCACAAGCAAACGGAGACGACGCCGACACGGGAGATGACATCTTGACCATAAATACGTGTGGACATTCGTTCCATTCCAAGTGTCTCTCATCATGGTTCCTAATTGAGAGACACGATTGTCCCGTATGCAGAGTGCCATATTACAAAGGGAATCCACGTCGAGAGCGATCCTTGAATGTGACGCCATTCTGGTGATCTACTCCAACTGGTTTGATTCGATCACTAATCGGCTTCAAGAGGTCATTTGAATCGGTCGATGTTTTGTATTGGCACAGCCAATAATCAAACGCCCAGCTTCGTACGAGTTGTCATTGACATGGAATAGCCTTGTGATGTTTCCAAAACCAGCATCAGGCCTGCAGAGCAAGGTACAGGTCGCTGCTGATTAGCGCAACAGCTTCAGCCACGGTAAGCTCAGGGCCAGCTCATCTCGATGCCGAATCTCCAGCATCAGTGTCTCAGTCAATCTGTGGAGCTTATTCTTGGACCCTTCACACTCCGGAGGCTCCGGTCCCATTCATTGGTCAACACAAATTATTGATTCCGGAGCTATTGTCCTGGATTTGTCTTTTTGCTTTCGGTTTTGTCACTTTTTTCCGTGATATTGATGTTTGGGTTGGATGAAAAGCGTCAGAGCGGAGCAAAAGCTGGGGACGGGAAATACGTACCGCGGCCGACTATGACGGATCGGCGATCGACGTCCCGCCCACTAAAGTCGAGATGACTTCATCACCATCAACAAAGCCTGGATCGAGGAATTCAACCATCGATCGTCTTGTTGCTCTTGACAGCTCCACGGCAAGCCAATGCAAATTATCGGGTGATGCAGGGGGCTTCATTGCCTGTACAGTATTGTGCTACCATCGCCCCCGGAAATAATCAGTGAGGTAGCCCTACTCGCCCTATTGACATTACATCGTTCTCAAGACCATGCATGACGCGCCCTGCGTCATTGGCTCTTCGGGCCACTTCCTCCGACTACAATCCTTATTCAGACCTTGAGACACATCAACTGGGCTACCGATTTCTCAGTTACTTGACCTGTCGGATTCCGCTCTGCCGCTCACGACCTTATCCCATACTCTCGATCTTATACCTTGCTCTCTTCTCTTTGGTAGCGCTAAATATTGCGCCGCTATATGCCATCTCGCCTCTTTACCTTTGCTGCTGCAAGACTTGTCGCCTCCTTGCCAAAGCATTCACACACCAGAGGGATCGCTAACATGACGCCGAAACGAAAAAGAACTGGCGCTCACCCGCCGCCACCAGTACCGCAGATGCCCGAGGCGGCTCTCAGAAGAAGTAGTCGAAGATTGAAGGATTCTGCTCCTGTCAACAACGACGAACGCCTGGCTAAGGTGGATATAACAAAGATGGTTACGGATCCGATGAAGGCAACTGAACCGAAGGGCAAGAAGGGGAAGGGCGTCTGGAATACTGGAGAAGGGGTTGAGGAAGCCATGCGTGAACTGAGTGAGATGGAGCACAAGCTACAGAATGCTGTCAGGACACAGCGACTTGCAGTTGAATCGTCAGATTTGCACGTACAGAGCGAAAACGCCAATGAGCCAGTCATTCGACCCAAAATGCATCCGCCGAGCCAAGGTACCGTTACGACTACTCGCGATAATTTTGGAGGAAAGTCAAAGGTTGTCGAAAAGGCACCACTCGACGGGTACGAAGCCGAACTCGCTGCTGGCGACGTCGCTGATGCCAAGGGTGAAGAAGACGGCAATGAACGAGGCGCCAACAGACCTCCTCCGATCAACAGTGGTACACTGCCTTTGCCTTGGACTGGGCGGTTGGGTTATGTAAGTTGAGTACTTAATGTTGTTTATTGTGTACTAACTCTTCTAGGCCTGTTTGAATACATACTTGCGCAATGCAACCCCCGCTGTGTTTTCTTCAAGAACCTGTCGCATGGCTTCGATTATCGAACACCGACACTCACTAGCAAATCCATCTGAACCAGAACATGCGACCAAAAACCGACCTGATAAAAGCCAACCTGCAGATGTTGAGCGAGGGCTCAAGTACGTGCAGGAATTGGGCTTAGCCAACGCTCGAGACATTGTCAAGATGATTCGCTGGAATGTCAAGTATGGGATCAAATTCATGAGACTCAGCAGCGAAATGTTTCCATTTGCAAGCCACCAGGAACACGGATACAAGCTAGCTCCATTTGCGTCTGAAGTGCTTGCAGAAGCCGGTAAAGTGGCAGGAGAGCTGAATCATCGCCTAACAACACATCCTGGACAATTTACACAGATTGGGAGTCCGCGCAAAGAGGTTGTCACTGCTGCTATACGCGATCTCGACTACCATGACGAGATGCTCACCTTGCTCAAGCTCCCCGAGCAGCTGAACCGCGACGCAGTCATGATTCTACACATGGGAGGTACCTACGGTGACAAGAACGCGACTCTAGATCGATTTAGAGAAAACTATGCCAAACTTTCAGACAGTGTTAAACGGCGGCTGGTTCTGGAGAATGACGATGTTGCCTGGAGTGTTCACGATCTACTTCCCATTTGTGAGGAACTAAACATTCCTATGGTGCTCGATTATCATCACCACAACATCATATTCGACCCATGTATCAGAGAAGGCTCCGAGGATATCATTGGCTTATATGACCGCATCAAGGCGACATGGACAAAGAAGGGAATCACTCAAAAAATGCATTACAGCGAGCAGACTGCCAGCGCTGTCACTCCAAGGGATCGTCGCAAACATTCTGCACGGGTTAAAACTATGCCGCCTTGTGCACCCGACATGGATCTCATGATTGAAGCCAAAGACAAGGAGCAGGCTGTTTTCGAGTTGATGCGTACCTTTAAGCTACCGGGCTGGAACACATTCAACGACATTGTACCTTACGAACGACCAGATGAGTCACGAAAAGCAATCAAGAAAAAAGCAAAGAAGGGGAAGAAGAAGTCAGATGAGGTCAATGGGGAGGTGGAGGACGATATTGAGGTACCCGAAAAGATTGTGAGCGCAGATGATTTCGGTATGGGAGGGCCTCAAGACAGAGTCTACTGGCCAGAGGGTATGGAAGAATGGTTACGACCCAAGAAAAGAGAAGTGAAGAAAGCCAAGGAAGGGAAGCCAGGGACAAAAGTGATCCCGAAAGAAGAAGATGAAGAATGATGTATACTGTTGTGTAATGTTAATATAGCGTTATCTTGGTATCTCGGTGCTGGAGGATATGACCCTCGTACTTTGTACGAATGGAACTCACGACGAAACGAAGACCTTGTCATTAAAATAGTTTTGCCTCTCTCCTCTTGATGTCATCGAGCCTGGACGTTGTCCTTACCCTGAAAGCACAGTGCAAATTATACTAAAAAGTTTTACATGCACTGGGACCTTCTACATGAGCAACGCAAACTCTTCAACTTTATCAACTCATTCAAGTTTCTGCAAACGACAAATACGATGGATTCTCCAGATTTTAACGGAACCAGTGAAAAGTTTTTGCACTGGTTTAAGTCACTACCAGGTGCTACATTCTCTGATGCTATCAAGATCGATGACCTTCGAGGTCGCAATGCGGGCCGTGGTATAAGTAAGTCATTCTCCCTGCCTACCTACAGTTCAGGATATTGACAAGATCAGTTGCACTCGAGGACATTCCTGCAGAGACAACTTTGTTTACCATCCCAAGGAAGGGCATCATCAACACTGAAACTTCGGAGCTACCAAAGAAGCTACCTGATGTCTTTGACCTCGACAAGCCTGATGAGGATGACGCGCCGGGATTGGATTCTTGGAGTTCCCTTATCCTCGTCATGATGTATGAATATCTCCAAGGTGAGAAGTCCCAGTGGAAGCCTTACTTTGACGTTCTGCCTTCGTCGTTCGATACACCCATGTTTTGGAACGACAATGAGCTCGACCAGCTTCAAGCCAGCCACATGCGACACAAAATTGGCAAGGCTAATGCAGAAGACATGTTCACCAAGACTCTGCTACCCATTATCCGAAAAAACGCGGATATCTTTGGCGCCGACAACAAGAATGACGTAGAACTTATCGAGATTGCCCACCGAATGGGCAGCACCATCATGGCTTATGCTTTTGATCTCGAAAATGACGAGGAGGAAGAAGAGGAGGCGGATGGCTGGGTTGAGGACCGAGATGGAAAGTCGATGATGGGAATGGTCCCAATGGCAGACATTCTCAATGCCGACGCTGAATTCAACGTACGTCAGTCTTGTGGACAATTTACAAAGCTAACATGGCGCAGGCACACGTAAACCACGAAGAGGACAGCCTTACTGTGACCAGTTTGAGACCTATCAAGGCGGGCGAAGAGATTCTCAACTATTATGGTCCCCATCCCAACTCAGAGCTTTTGAGGAGATACGGATATGTCACCGAGAAGCATTCCCGTTATGATGTCGTTGAAATTCCTTGGGACGTGGTTGAATCGGCTCTGACATCCAGCTTTGGCATTTCCAGCAAGGTCCTGGAGCAGCTGGTGAGTGGAGCGCAACGGATAATGGCTTAGCTAACTTGAGTAGCGCAATGATCTCGAAGAGGAAGAAGAGTTCGAAGACACGTTCGTCTTGGAGCGCGAAACAGGCGAAGTAAACTCGGATGGTACATTTGCTGGACCGGCTAGATTCGAAAGCATGCCGGAAGATCTCCAGGAACAGCTCAAGACATTCCTCAAGGGCGTCAAGAAAGCACACCCTCACGCTATTCCCGACAAAAGAAAGAGGGACGAGATTCATCAAACTGTACTGGCCAAGTCATTGGAGGCTCTCGCATCGCGCTATTCGACAACGAGTTCCGAGGATGAGCTTTTGCTCAAGGATCCAGGTCTCCATCAACGAGTTCGCATGGCTGTTACAGTCAGACTTGGCGAGAAAAAGCTGCTTCAAGAAGCAATTGACGCGTCTTCTGGTGATGTCGAGATGACAATGGACGATGAATCTGGCCCAGCGAAGCGTACAAAGGTATCAAACTAAGCGATAAGGACGATTCGAACCCAGGACGTGGGCCAATCTCAGACTTGGAGTTGTTCTCTCTCTCCTCATGCAAGAGGTGCAGGAGGCATCAAATCAATTGCGAACCATCCGCCGAGGCAACGAACCCTAATCACAATTACAATTGACAAGATTATAGCTATTTAAATGATACATACCTTGATACTGTTGTTCTCCGACTTATTCGTTTCACAACTTGCAAGCGACCGACCATGATTGAAGAACGAGACCGGCGAACGATCAATACGTCGCAGTGACAGCTAACAACTGGGAGGGAATACTGACATTTAAGTGTGCACTTCTATTAGCCCGGATATCAAACACCGGACCCTTTCAAGGCAGCAATGGCCAAAACAGTAGAAGTCTACTATGGGGACTGTCCACTGAGGCGAGCTTCAGCCCACTTGTCACGATACGCGCCGACACGCCCCGTACCACCCTTGGCATCGACTATAGCGAGCATAGGCGTGCTAGGCTTATCAATCGCGAGGCTCATGTTGCAAAGACTTGCTAGTTACGTTTATGCTTGATTAAACGGTGATCTGACCGTCCATCTTGGTTACATCTTACCGTACGCGACGTTGCGCCACCCCCAACAACTGCAAGTCTATCAACCAAGTTTAGTACGGACGGCCCCGATATTCCTCGGCATGAAGGTCAACTCCGAGTTCAACACCATCACTGAAGCAAGGGAACTAGCTTTGATTGCTTTTTCTCGAGTCACCTGTTCAAGTTCACCACCACAAACTTGCAAAGCGTTACGCCGGATGTATCTTGACGGAGATGCCGATATGCCTATGCTTGCCCTTGCACTTCTGGCCTCAAACACATTTCAGCTCCTATAATTACCTGAATCAAAGGGTTGCCAAGTCACAGTCACCGGAGAACCAAAGTGCTAGCGCCAACAACCGATCGACACTCAAGATCTGGACGACTCTATTGGCCCGCATGGTATCTTGACAAATCAGTCGGGGATATCTCACCCGGTTAGCATCTACAGCTATGCCAAACACTTATCCACCCTGACCTCCATCTACCCGTTTAGTATGGGTCTTCACGACCGGTGTCGAGCAGATGAAGCGCAAGAGGGGCCGGGCCGCAGTTGTGCTGCATGAACTAGGGTCTGTATCGACACTCACGTACGTTATTCCCTGCAGACAACATCCGGAAGTACTTTGGCAGCGTGGCACCAACCCTAGGTCTAAAGTCGAGGTTCCATTCACCGATGGCACTGACAGCCAGATGATTCACTAAACAATCGGGATATCTACCTAACTTTGTGATGAGTTGCCATAATAATAAGGACACACTTTAGGCTTATAAAAGACTAAAGTGCGTGTCTTATTTTATCATACTATCTAAAGTTTAGCAGAGTCCCGGTTATTTGCTGGACCGCTCGACAGCTTAACGTTTCAGGTCAAGATGTCTGGCAGACTGCATGGCATCGAGCTGACAGTGGATGTAGGGTGTCGTCATCTTGATGCAGGGTGTAGCTTTCATTTGAGGGTGGAGGTCTGTTTGCGGCATCACAGTCGAGATACCCTTTGTCGAGAGGTATACCAACGATATGCCAGCCCAAATTGGTTAACCGTAAGGGTGACCAGGTATTTGCGGCTCTGCGATCAGATCGAGGGGATTTCGAAATGTGACAGCATAAAAGACGGCAGTTGCTCGCTGTGAAGCAGGCATTCGACACTGCGAATTTACGATTCACTACTTTGATCATGTTCAGTAAATCTGTATGTCAAGTTTCTTTCATAAAAACTCAACTGACTGGTACCCATCAGAGCAAATCTTCCAAGCACACTCCCGGAGGGCGAAAGGGGTCCTCAAGCCAACCCATCGGTCCGGGCTTCTTGTTCATTGTCAACAAGCTTATCATAAGAGAACCAGAGCGCGACATATATCTTCACCATATTCCACCTCGCTTACCACAGCAATACCATGGCGAAGTTCCCAGCAAGGTTATGCGCTACCGCAACGGTGAAGTGAGCGAGGCCACAGACTATCGCTGGTATCGAAACATAGAAGTGCTGCCTGCACCGCAAGGACAACTGCTAAGATTGGATGATTATGGAAACTACCTGAGAGACCAGGCAGGCCAGTGTTATCCTGCTCAGGAATACAAGACTTTTGGGGTCGCTGCCTGCAATCCTCTGCTCCCTATCATGGTAATTGATCAAGACCCCCTTGTGTCTCAAACAGCAGGCTGGGAGCTCTTGCGCATATTCCATCCGCCGAACTTATCTGGGCTATCACAAGTCGTCACTAACGACAGTCCTATGGGTGTTGGAGGCGCGCCAGTGCTTCATGCCGCGGGCAGGTCGCCAAGTTGGATGCCTAGTCTGCTGCCTGAGACATACAGGATGCCTCGACGTAGTGCACCACGCTCAGAGGGCCTCGGAGGAGAGCTACCTATTGTTTTGGGGCTAATGGCGTTGAGCGCACCGCATGATTTGAACAATGCTTCGGTAGACCGTGTGTTTCTAGGTCATGACAGGGCATGGAGGCATGGTGTGTGGAATAACAGGGATGCACCCAAAGGACGTGAGTAATCTAACAGAGTATATCTAAGATTGAGTACTATTAGCTGACGATCTCAGACCCCCCCACGGCTTCGGATGACCCGAACGGCTTTATCGTCAAGGTGTTCCTAGACCCGGATAACCCATACTCCAATGAATACGACCTTAATAGTTTGGAGTGGGAGCGTGCTATTGTTCAAGAGCAGTGAGGCGGCGGCGCTCTGAGTTGTTATGCCACAATGGATCATTCGCTTGGAAGAATGCACAGATTGATCTTGTAGTCTATTATTCGTTCCTCGGTTGGTGTATGAAGCCCTTCCTGCTCTGCAGCTCTGCCCCATACCGTCCATCTCGTTTATCTATACACCAGTCATCCACATCATGCTCTTGATCGGTTGGTGTAAGATGAGCCTGAACAATCGGTTCTGACGGCTCAATTCATGGTTTTGTGTAAGTAATGTTATATCCGCCTAGCTCTCAGACTGCGTCGGGGAGTCGTACGGCAATATCGCCGGACTGAGTGATGTATCGCACCCATGGGAGTGAAGGGTATTGCAACTGCAACTGTTAGCTCTGAACAAGACAAATGGGTGACAATCGTACCTTTGGCTCGGTAATCTTCAGATACCGAACCTGGATACCACTCGTGGTAAAGTAAGGGATCTCGAACTTGACCTGAATGGGTCGCTTGGCACCCTTGCCGACTCCTCCTACACCTCCCATGCTACCACCGAAACCACCCATCATACCACCACCCTGCTCATCGTCTCCCCTCACACTTGGTAGGCCCAGCTCAGCGCGCATGAGGAACTCCTTGCCACCACCAAACTGCTTGATCTTCCAGACAATGGCGCTCTGCTCAGGGGCGTAATGGACGGAACCAATGTTTGTACGGAAACGGGGACTGTCGGCGTCATCGGGAACGGGAACCACAATCTCGACATTGTTGGCGGTACTGCGGCGCTTGAATTGGGCGCGGGCCTTGAGCATGTATTCGATACGAGAGCCTGAATGAGACTCAACCACACATTCGACCCAAATCAATGGCTTAACCTGAGTGTTTAGACGGTAGGACATGAGCTCGAATTCGCCGTCCGGGGGAATAAAAGAAATGGTACGGTCGTTTTCAAATCGTGATAGTCGCACACACTGATGGAATTTGACATCCTCCATCTCGATAGCCTTGCCTCGGGTAGCTCGACCAGTTGTCTCAAACATGACTTTGTCATTAAGGCCCAAACGCAATTCGGGCATACCACTGAGGTAACACTTCATCTTGATGGCGCCAAGAATCTCGGAGCGCAGGACATTGCCGTTTGCGGAAACAAGCAGGTTAAGGGATTCGACGACATCAAGGAAGACCTCGTTTTTGCGGTAACGGATACCCTCTGATCGCCACGAGACGGCGTTTGTAACGGCAATAGGCGGTCGGGCCTGGATCTCGAGCTTGTGGGATTCCTGGGTGATGTACTCTTGGAGGATCTTTGATTCTGTTGTCTGGGGATAGCCAAAGTCCATCATCTCATCGAGAAGTTCGTAAATGATGACAAAGTTGTCGCGAATGGACTCTTCTTCTAGAGCTTTGAAGTACTCGGTAAAGACCTCGACGATCTTGTGGAGGAAGAGGAGGATCTCGGCGGCATTCGTATTTCGTTTTGTGAGGGCAAGGAGGTAAAGGTTGTTGTGTCGGATGTAGAGGTACTACTCGGTCAGCGAGTTGTTCGACAGCCCAAGGGGTAACGTACGTTGATTCCCTCGTGGGAGAAGCATGGTGGAACAGCAGAGGAGTCTTCCTCAGCTTCTGAAAGGAGTACAGGGAACTTTTCGACTGCTGACATGGGGATGTCACCACGATAGTTACGGGCGAGGAGGGTCTACATAGTTAGCGACAATTGATAATGGTCAATGGCAGAATGCGCACCTTGCCCTTGAGATCTAGAAAGAATAGTGCGGATGCCATGATGTCGGGTTATGTCTTGGCGGGAGGTCAACTCGATTTGGGGATGGTAGAGGCGGAAAGGAGGTCGTTATGTCGTCGATTAGATGCGATGGTCAAGTCCAAGACAATAGACCATGCAATTTAGAACTTGATGGCGGATATAAGAGGACAAAATCAAAAGGAGAGACTGAAGGAGTAATTAAAGACTATAGAGAAGCGCAGGCAATCATCATGGTCCGTAGCGCAATATCGTCTTTGGTTTAAGCTGTTTCGCTGGCATCTTTTGGAGTGCAGCCTGGCCATTCCATGGTGACGACACGGTAGAATGTCGGATATTGGTGGGGTAGCTGAGCTTAGCTATAGATCACGTGAGGACTAAAGCGGGACGAAAATTTTGATAAAAGCTTCGTTTTTTTCCTGTTTACTCTTTTCTTCTTCTCTTCAACGCACCCTTTAGACAGTGCAGACCATTATCTAGCCTGCAACCGAGTGGCATTCTGTCATTTCAGCCGTGGAGCCGTTGATGTGAGCTGCGATTTCGTGGTGCGGAGAGGGAGAATTTGGTTCCATTAAGAACTGCCCGAGTACAATTCTTACATTGCTTGGGCGGTGTCAGAGGAACCGGACATATCTGACCGTGACTGTAAATGTAGTCTAGCCTGTGATTGGCATGAGAGATCGTCAAGACCGCTGATGATTCGCGTCTGCGCAATCCGAGGCTGGACGCACCTTTTTGTACGGTGGCTTGTCCAGGTGACAACCCTCGAAGTTTTGTTGGGGCATCTTGCCTTGAATGCTGCTTGTTCGATTGAGATGAACCGAGGAGCATTCAGGAGTAGATTTGCCGTCGAGATCTCGTGAGATTGTCCTCGAGGAGTTGGCGATGTCTCGGCATATCGCAATTGAGGTCTACCGTGCCAGCCGGTCCAGTAAATAATCCATGTTTCACCTAACTTGAGGATGAGTTGCTACAATAGTGGAGCGTGTTTGGGCCAAAGATCTACTAAAGTGCCTGATTTATTGCCTCTCACCTAAAGTTAGGTAGAGTGTCGATTATCCTGCGTGCTATGTTCCAGCCTCGCATGGAGGCAATCCTTGGATCATCTGCAATCCTGATCATGGCGTCGACAATTCAATGCTCGGCAGTAGAAAACTCTGTTCCTCAAAGTTAAGCCATCAATAACTTCGGCGCATTCGAGAAGGGACTGTTTCAAGATACGAGGACGATCGACTTAATCGGACAGCCATTGAATAAGCATCCAAACATTTATCCACGGTCACTCATAATGCTGCCTACTTTACGGAGTACCTGACTGGACACTCGGGGACCATTACATCCCGTGCTGCCAATGAACAGCAGCCCCAGATTTCATCAATCATTTAGCGAGTTGCTGAGTTACCAGGCCCTCGGATATGCCGCAGCTTTATCGACAGAGTTCAGCCAATTGAGTGACATTTGACTTTATCCAACCTCTGATTGTGATAACAGGGACAAGGCCAATACATTCCTCGAGTAAAGAGGGGAAAGGGGCTGCAGTACTTTACCAAGACCGGTATGAATAAATGTCAGTCAAACGTAACTGGGATAGCAAACTTTGGTACAAGATGTAACCATTCAAAGCCCCAGACTAGCAACAGATCAACGCAGATTTGCTGCTGGGTCATAACAACAGCTACACTCATCTTGGGATGCTTCTTTGACACATGTCACAAGCTTCACATGTTGTAGCCGGAGTTGAATGCATCCGAACCAGGGTTAGCACACAAGCTCATCGGGGACCAGATACAGCTCCGGAGACACACCAAGTAGCCGAAAGCCGACTGGGCTGGATAAAGCTGCTGAGCTTCTCTTTTAAGAAGCACTAACCCTCCAAGCTCAAGATGATCAAGCAATGAGCAAGCGATATCTGACGTTATCGCAGAATGATCCAATTGGATGGAAAAATAACGTCGTAACGCATCAGGAAATTGATGCGATTTCGGATGGCATGTGCTGGAGTTGATGCTGTTAGTGAGGATGACCATGACTCGGGCGCCTCGCTTAACAGGAGTGACGAGGGCAAGATCTGACTTTGCATGTGATGTCGGTGCATCATCATTCCCCAGTCTTGACACGTGCTAGAGGGGGCCTTCAGGTACAGTTCTTAGGTACTAAGTTTAAGTTGGACGACGTTTTGAGAGTTCAACTTTGATCTTGTGATGCTCAGGAACATTACCTAGGTGTGCCTCTGGTTTATCATCTTCCTCAACAATTTCTTCAAATCACATCCCTCAACCTCCACCATCGAACGAGGCAAACGCCCCGAATATATCTTGTGATTATTGCCAGGCCCCAGCTTCACAAGCTTCTAACGAGCCTTCTTCCCCACTACGCCTCTAATAAGTCACCTGAAGCCACTGAAGCCGGCCCGGTTTTTAGTGGGCTGTCGTTTTGCACTGGCCTGGCCTGTTCAGCCGGTCCCTGCAGCTCAAGGAAAGAAGGACGCGAGCGCCTGACGTTCCAAGGTTCTGAGTATCCCATCCCCCCACGATCTCATTCCCATTCTCACCCCAACCCTTTTCTCTCCGCTTCATTCTCACTCATCGTTATCAATCGTTTCTTTTCCTTTTGTTTTTTATCCCTCGATTAGTTTCTTGCCTTTGCGGCCCTTGGCCGAATTATTACTCGATGCCCTGTTGATATCTCCGTGTTATCGCCGACCAGCGCCATGGAGCGCAATCACATGCTTCCGACCGATCGTGAGACCGAGTCTCGCCATGTTTTCCTCGGACCACCGCCAGCTCGACCACCTGCATCTCTAATGGCCTTTTCCCCTCCGACTTATTCCAATGCCATATCTTCGAATGCGATAAAGTTCCCAGATGTCCCTGATACAGACCTCCCGACTTCGTTGGCGCCTTTGGCTCGTCTCGAGGCCGATAACGCCATCAAACTACCATCATTGAGTTCAATCACAAGCGAAATGGCCCTCGAACCGCCAAAAGCATGGCCTCCACTACACCCCATGCCATATCATGCGCCTTTAGGACTTCAAACTATCGACAGCCCAACTCGAATGGACCTTGATGCGAGCAGCAATAGTGTCGTCAGCGCTGCGTCTCCTGACCGACTACTTGATGCAAGGGCCAGCAGCGTCAGCCTTGATGATCCCGATGTACGGTTAGCCGCTGAAGCACTCGGCGACTTGAGAGCAGGTAATTTACTTGAACACTACGCGAATGCGACGATCGCTAACCGTCATAGACTTTATATCATCACCACCACACAGGAATTCATCCCTCCCAGTGAGCCCACCGACTTCTCACGGCTTTCAATCGTCGAATCGAACGCAACCGCAATCTCCACAACCCGAACCGCTTTTATCTCTTCTTACAACAACTCACCCTTTGTTAGCAAGCACCATTGAGGGTGCAACCTCGGCGTATGGAGGTGCCAAGAACTTCTCACCGCGTTTTCGATCAGGCGCCGAATATGTTGAGGGATACCTTACACCTATCGCAAATACTGTTGGCTCTGTTGGTCGAGTGACTGGTGTTGAAGGTGGTGTGCGATGGTTTTTGGGTGCTGGACGACGACAAAACAGCTCACAATCGGATTTAGAGACTGGCAATAGCAAGAAGAGGCGTAAGACTGACAGCGAAGATGAGGCAGTCAGCAACAAGCGGTTCGAGAGTGAAAGCATGCAGCAGATGGCCGATTTTGAACAGCCGCTTATTGATGCTGGACAAGAACCCTTCTCGCCATCTTCCAAGACCATTTCTCGCCGCATGTCAACCACGAGCACCGTGGACACCCTGCCTGCTTATGATGAGCTGCGATCACCTGCATACACCGAAACAGATGCGCAAAACTCTCCGCGACCGTCTTCACGGCCCAATAGTGCTTGGCAATCGCGCTTGATCATGTCCACATCTGGTTTGAGTGTGGCTATGAGCGAGGAGAGTCTACGCAGCCTCAAATATTGTTTGCGATGGCTTCGATGGGCAAACGAACACATTGCTCGTGTTATCACGGCATTGAGGACGACTTTGGAACAATACGAAAAGGTTAGCCCACAGGATGGGTCAGAGAAATCACAAGCTGGCGAGGGTTCCGAAGACCCTGAGTCTCGTACTCAGCTCGCAGCTCGTATCTCAAACCTAAAAGGAGACGTCCTCAAGACTCTTCGAGATGCCATCATGACTGTGTCCAAGTACGCAGGAGGCGCATTGCCTGAGAACGCACGAATTCTTGTTCGCCGTCATCTTACCAGCCTCCCTCAACGATTCCGTATCGCCACGATGTCAGACAGGAACCCTCACGGGCAAGACAGCGATTCTGCATTGACCGAAGGCGCACAGAAGGTGTTGGTACTGGCCAAGGAGGGTCTGGATATGGTCGTCCAAGTCAGCGGTGTTGTGGATGGAACAATTGTCAGTGCTGAGCAATGGCTAGACCGTATGGGCAAGCGACGTGCTGAAGAAGATGAGAAGCCGATGTTGCCTCAAACCGAAACTAATGGCGATGTCAAGATGGGCTAATGGAGTACATGAAGGATATACAAATGGAAAACAAAAGGCAGGCCTCACGACAAGCCTGGGGCTTGCCAACAAAAGGAACTGTGGAGGACTGGAGATACCTGGCGACTTCCAACACCATGCGGAACGTCGCATGTTTTTATTTCCTTGATGAACGACGAGTTGAAAGCAGAGTGCTGAGCGTTGATTGCTGGAGTTTCTATCACCGATTATTCCTTTGTTCAGTTTGGTTACGTCTGGTGGCGTTGATGGTTGGCTTTATAGTAACGAATACGATTGGGCGTGTTGATGGACACAGAACATGCTTTGCAAAGACTATGCTTATGTTTCTGATTGGCGAGGAGTTACATTATCTCGTTGTATCTCTTGATATTAGTACACAATATCGACAACTTACTGGCTGGAGAAGTGTTCTTCATCCGCGGATAAACTTGCAGATATACGACTTTGAGTTTGCTATTGACCTGATTGCCGACGATCACGACCATTGGATTGGATGTTGTTCTCGTTGGCGTTACTGCTTCTCTCGCTTTCATCGTATTTGACACCAGCGAACTTGAACCCGAGCAATACGGACCCACGTCATCAGTTACACCAATTCGCCAGTAAGCATAGTGTCTAAACATTGACATCGGGGATAAGGCTCGAATATGCAAGACTTGGAATATTTAAACGGTCTTGTTCCCAAGTTAAAGATGGTATCAAGGTAAGATCCCGAGCGTCACTATGAAGCTCCTCTCGTTCTCGCAGTTCTTACTTCCTGTCTATGTAGGGGTTGAAGCAACTACCTCTTCAGCTCCCTCTCCAACAGCTGCTCTCGATTCAGGGCCAATTGTTGGTCTAACTACAAGTCTTCCAACTGGTATCGCGCCTGTAAACAAGTTCCTTGGAATTCCCTACGCTGCCAGGCCAGAGCGGTTTAGCCGAGCCAAGAAGCCCGAGCCATGGACTAGACCATTCAATGCAAGCGAATTTGGGGCGTCGTGTCGGCAGTTGTTTGTCGAAAGTGGTAAGCACTCGTTACATACCAATGGATGTGAGCTAATCCTGTAGAACTTGCTCCTGAATTGGAGCTGCTCAAAGGCTTGTTCAACACGGCCTCTCGTGAGAGTGAGGACTGCCTGTTTATCAACGCCTTCGCGCCTACGAGTCCTCAGCCTCCAGAGGGACGGCCTGTGGTACTGTTCATTAGTGGTGGTGGATGGCAGCAAGGCAATGGGGAGGCAGATATGAGCGGGTTTGCAGCGTATGAAGATATAGTTGCCTTTACGTTCAACTATCGAACAAATGGTAAGCCAACTCTTTGGCCTCGGTGCTGGGCTAATTCGAAAGTCTTTGGGTTTCCAAACTCACCTGACATCCCGCTTGAAGAGATCAATCTCGGTCTATATGATCAGCGACTCGCCATTGAATGGGTTCAAGCGAATGCCCGTGCCTTCGGAGGTGATCCAGCTAAAGTTACCATCTGGGGAGAGTCAGCGGGATCCTTGTCTGTCGATATTCATGTCAACGCATACGCCTCGTCGCCCCCGTTCCGCGCCGCTATGATGTTTTCCGGTCAAATGTCGATTGGATACCTCGGTAGCACCGCCAATCCTCAAGATACATCGTATTGGGATAACTTGACGACTGTCGTGGGGTGTCAAAGCTCTAAAGACCAGCTACAGTGTATGCGAGCCGTGCCAGAAGATGACCTTGTCGAGGCCATGTCCACAGCAGGGAGCGCGTTTCTTCCGGTGACTGATAATGTCACTATACCAAGTGGAAGAGCAGAGAGATGGCGGCAGGGTGAGGTTGCAAAAGTGCCGATATTGACGGGGACCATCGCTCAAGAAGGTAGAGGGTTGATCAACAGGAATATTTCTATCGATACATTTTTCGCGGCGTATCTTTCTGAGCCGTTGGTCAGCAGAAAGAAGCAAGAGATGATTCTCAAAGTTTACGAGAATGACCCAAGACTAGAAACGGACTTTGATGTTGCGGCTGCGATTTATACAGATTTTACCTGGCAATGTGTAAGTGCTCAATCTCACACTGGACAAACTGACAAAAACAGCCCCAGGCAGTACATGCCAATCTGTCAGCCTCTATCAATCCAACATGGCGCTTCTACTTTAATATTTCAATGACAAGCCTCCTCGACGAAAAGTACGCCTGGTTGGAAAAGTTTCACGGCTCTGATGTATTCCTACTGTTCAGCATGCCGACCTTTGAGAACGATACTTTGCTATCGCCGCAGCTGTACACCTTTGCCAACTATCTACGAGGGGTAGTCGGCCGATTTGTAAGAAATCCGGATGTCGGACCGGGATGGCCAGCGATCGGGTCGAGGTATACCCCGTTTGATGTCGCGAATCTGGGGAACATTGGAGAGGAGAACGCTGCAGGGGCTACGGTTGTTGATGAAACAATCCTGGATGAGAGGTGTAAGTTGTATGAGGCGATTTACCCTGTAATTGAGAAATATGTGCTATCTTAGTCTGAGACGTCAACATTCGGTATTCAATCTAACATGATTCCTGCATTCGACCAAGTCAATAAGCCTCTATCATTCCATTACTCTACCTAACCCCAGATACTACCTCTCTTATCTACAACCACGTCAACCATGTCTGTCGCTAATCTATATGGAGACTATGAATACTACGTCATCCCGACCAGTGTCGGTCTCCGCAGACTCCACGGGCATAACTAAGCCATAATCCACTATCTCCATCTTCTAGCTAGCTTCCATTTCGAGGTTTCGGATCACGATTCGCAAATGCTTTGACCCTACTCCTCGAACGGCTTACCCGATTAAGCGTACAATATGGAGAATAAACGGTGAATCTGTCGATGCCATTATGATGTTCTCCCTACGCCTGAGCGTCTCAAGTATCAAGCGTCATAGACTTGATACCTCAACTCCAAGACGTCATTATCGCAGAAACTTTGCAGAGAAGAGATATGGAGAGGATCAAAGTGTATAAATACTTGTCGAGGTGAGAGAACCTTGATAGACAATCGACAAGCATTACACTTTTTACTTTATTTAAATCCTCCTATTCGTTTAACATGGGTTACCCTGAAACTTTCGAAGGCTTCTGTGTCGATAGCCCCAAGGGGTGGAACAAGTTTCAGAAGCAAACCCTCAAGCCCAAGACATGGGGTGATCGAGATATCGACGTCCAGATCGATGCCTGCGGTGTTTGTGGTTCAGACGTCCACACTGTCACTGGCGGCTGGGGCGACTTTGAAGGACCTCTCTGCGTTGGTCATGAAGTCGTTGGCAAGGCTGTCAGAGTAGGCGATAACGTCAAGGATATCAAGGTCGGAGACCGTGTTGGTGTTGGTGCTCAGGTTGCTTCATGTCTCAAGTGCAGACTCTGCAACAACAAGAATGAGAACTACTGCCCTGACATGGTGGATACCTACAACTGTACCTACCCCGATGGCAGTGTTGCGCATGGCGGTTTTGCCTCGCATATCCGTGCTCACGAGTACTTTACCTTCAAGATCCCTGATGCTCTCAAGACTGAGCAGGTTGCTCCTCTTCTCTGCGCAGGTATTACCACATATTCTCCCCTCGTGAGAGCCGGTGTCGGCCCTGGCAAGACTGTTGCTGTCCTAGGCATTGGCGGTCTTGGTCACTTGGGTGTCCAATGGGCTAAGGCTCTCGGTGCTGAAGTCTACGCCATGACACATTCTCCCAGCAAGATTGAGGATGCAAAGAAGCTGGGCGCAACGGAGGTTATTGACACCAACAAGGAGAACTGGGCTGAAGACTACAAGTTCAAGTTTGACTTTATCCTCAACTGCGCCGACATGACACACAAGTTCGACGTCGCTACATACATGTCTACTCTCAACATTGGTGGCGAGTTCCACAACGTTGGTATTCCTGATGAGCCTCTTCCTGCGTTGACTGCTGGTACATTTGCCAGTAACGCTGGTAAGATTACCGGTAGCCATCTTGGTAACCATCAGGAGATGGATGCCATGTTGAAGTTGGCTGCTGATAAGGGCATTGTTGCTTGGGTTGAGACCATTGATATCTCTGAGAAGGGATGTGCTGAGGCTGTTGAGAGGGTTAAGGAGAACAAGGTGCACTACCGATTTACTTTGACTGGATTCGAGAAGGTGTTTAAGCGGGATTAATGTATATAATGATTGTGTTAAAACGAAATTAATTGTATTTTTACATTTATATCCACAGCGTGTTATGAATCTCAGAGTTCTACGATAACCTTGCCCAGCTTGAGGATTGCACCTCGCTTAACTCGCATCTTAGTAATTGGGTTATTTTTAACACCCAGGAAACTTCATCTTAGAAACATATTTTGATACAACATAAATGGTCATTATTGTTATTCATTCGCTATTATTATTTAAGCACCAATAGCCTTGAGGATGGCCTTGCCAACAGCGTGAGCAGAAGCAGGGTTCTGTCCAGTGATGACCAGACCATCAACAGCCAGCTTCTCAGACCAGTCGTCACCCTTGACGTACTTTCCACCAACACGCTTGATCTCATCCTCGAGAAGAACAGGCATGGCGCTGGTCAGACCAACAGTATCCTCCTCAGAGTTGCTGAAGCCAGTAGCCTCTCGGCCCTCTAGAAGGGGCTTGCCGTCAATCTTGACCTGGGTGAAGACGATAGGTCCGTGGCATACAGCAGAAACGGGCTTGCCGGCCTTGTAGAACTCCTCAATGAGCTTGATAGAGGTCTCGTCGTTGACAAGATCGAACATGGGGCCGTGACCTCCGGGGTAAAAGACAGCGTCGTACTCGGCAGACTTGCCAAGAAACTCCTTGAGGGGGCGGGTCTCTTCCCAGACCTGCTTCTTCTCGTTGAGGAACTTGACGGACTCCTCGTCACCCTTGAACATCTCGACGGATCCCTGATCAAGGGGAGCGACACCACCGGCGGGAGAAGCGGTAACGATTTCGACACCAGCGTTTACGAGGTCGTAGTAGGGGTGAGCGAGCTCAGGCTGATTGATTTGTCAGTTGTGTTAATGCTTATTTACGAAAAGAACTTACCAGGTACCAGCCAGTAGGGTTGCCATTGTTCATCTTGGCTTGGCTGGTGAGGACGACGAGAACCTTGGGAGCCATTTTGACGGTATTTGGTATTATTGATTTGTTTGGGTATCAAAAAGTACAATAAATGATAAAACAAATGTGTATGAATAGATGTTGAGTGTATGAATGAATGGATAGGCTGTCCATGACGCAGGACCAAGCCATTTATACCACATCCGTCACTTACAGCTCCCCCCACCTCCACGCTTAGACCCTTGCAGTCGGACCAATCTTTACACCGTCAAAACTTCACTGACAAACCCTTCCGTCTTGTTCTTTTTCGGCTCTTGTTCTTCTGACGTCAGACTAACGGGCCTAGCCGTCCATTCTCGGCACTTAGCCCCGTGTAGCGCCGGGTCTTTTGGTGGGGCTGGCCGGGGTAGAGAGCCTCGGCGCGGCCGGGTTCCGCTTTCAGCTGAGGAATGAGGAGGAAAGATTTTTATACTGACAGGTGATGATCTTATCTCCGGGTGGGAACAGAGATTCTCATGGAAGAGGATGTGTAAGACGGTGAGTGAATGGTGTGGTTTGGGGAGCTAACACGTTCCACTTTGCGGGACCGTCGTATAAAGCAACAGTTTTTGCATGAATTGGCATGTCATTGAGGTTAGATTAGTATGGGATTTAGTGTTTTGCACTTCTTCGATAAGCTGCATATGCCCCTCACATTGGCCTAAACATAGTATCACCACTTACACCAGGTTTTCCCAGTATCCTTATGTGATAGCTGGACAGGTCAATTTGGTTCAATCTAACTTAAGGACTGATTCATAGCTTAATGAGTGACTTCCTTCGTACTGCAATACTTGCTCCCAATTACATCCAAAATCCTAGCCGATTACTTCCTCTGATCGAGTTCCCTCCCTTATCTCCTGCATCAGCACCACCTCCACTCTTACCAGCTAGACATGGAGACTTGCAACGTCCTCTGAAGTCAGGCCCGACATTGAGGCATGTATCACATCCGCACAAGAGCTCAATGTGATCGCCAACCTTTTGATCGGGCTGGTCACAGAGACAGATGAACAATGCAGAGTCTACATTGGAAGAGGGGGTCCCCTGGTTGCAGACCGCATTGGGTGTCTTGCAGTACCCGTTGGCTAGCTGACCATCACTCCACGGTTTATCTGTCATGAATTAGTCATGTTACCTATCAAGGTAGGTGCTTTACCCATGGACTGAAGAACTGAAGCGCAGTAGGTATATCCGCACTCGCAAATCGGTCCTTCAGGCGGGGTACCGGTAGGTTTCGGAGCTGGTGGGGCCGGAGGCGGATTGGACGGGGGTGGAGGTGCCGGAGAAGCAGGAGTAGGCACCGGAGCTGGATCAGAGGGAGGTGGTGGTACTGGAGCCGGGTCAGACGGAGGTGGTGCAGGAGGTTGAGAAGGAGGAGCTGGAACTGGAGCCGGAGGTTGTGACGGGGGCGTCGGAGGGTCAGCGGGAGGCGGAACGGGAGGCGGAACGGGAGGCGGAACGGGAGGATCAGCCGGAGGAGGCGGTGGTTCAGATGTTGATGGAGGAGCAGGTGCTGGATCAGGAGGAGCTTGAGGCTTTGCAAGGGCTAGAACAGCCAGTCCAAGAATGGTGAGTTGAAGCTTCATGTTAACGAGTGGAAGTGGTTGTTCTGATTAGATGTCTACTTGTTCAGGAAGGACCATCGATTGATCTCGAGCTGAGATACCCATTCTTATATCATTTGATCAAGCAGTGTCTTGGTTACTCTAAAAACTAGTGTTGACGCTGCCATCTTGTCAACACACCTATGTCCAACATTGTGAGCCGCTCGGTAGTCGAAGACCTCGCCGGTAGTCAACGATGGTCCACTGGGAGTCCACCAGGTCCGCAATTACTATTAGAGACCTTGAACCTCATGTTGTTCCTGGTTAGTAGTATCACGATGTTTCGTGAACAGTAGTCGGCTCAATGGTCTATGACCGCTTGACCTACCGCGTGACCTCCACAAAGAACTGACGAAAGGCACATGTCCTCTTTATATCTTGTACCTGTGAACGAATAAATAATGCGTGTTGATAGAACTCCTGCGAGTTTCACATCATCGACCGGCATCGGCGCTACAGTGCTAGGGCCCCTGCACTGTACCATTGAAACTGTGCACTACCCCACCATATTCCGAAAAGCTGAACTTGCCCCTCCAAGCTTCATCATCCGTTTACATCCGTACCTCCACAAGTCAACATGTCCGACACTCAGACTCCCAAAGGCGTTGTAAACGTCGGTACTCGCAAGTCGCCGCTTGCTCTAGCCCAGACCCAGATTGTTGTCGACGCGCTCAAGAAGCAATTCCCTGATCATGAATTTCCCATTCACAGCATGACCACGACCGGCGATCGCGACCAGAACACAGCTCTTTACAACTTTGGTGGCAAGGGTCTATGGACTTCGCAGCTCGAAGAGAGACTCGTCAATAAGGAACTCGATATTGTCGTCCATTCGCTCAAGGACATGCCGACTGTTCTTCCCGAAGGTTGCATTCTCGGATGTGTCACGTCCCGCGAGGATCCGAGAGATACACTAGTGATCAAGAAGGAGTTGCAGGAGAAGCATGGATGGAAGACTCTGGCTGATCTGCCGGCCGGTAGCATCATCGGTACTAGCAGTGTGCGCCGCATTGCCCAACTCGTCCGACGGTACCCGACACTTAAGTTCAAGGACCACCGAGGCAACATTCAGACTCGACTAAAGAAGCTTGAGGACGACCCCGACCTGACTGGTATCATCTTGGCCGCGGCAGGTCTTCAACGCATGGATCTTGGCGAACATATCACACAATTCCTCGAGTCCGACAATGGTGGTATCCTTCACGCCGTCGGCCAGGGTGCACTGGGAGTCGAGTGCCGAGCCGATGACGAAAAGGTGATCCAATTCCTCAAGACGATCCAAAACGAGCAAACAGCGCTGGCATGTGAGGCAGAACGGTCTCTTATGAGAGCACTCGAGGGTGGATGCAGTGTTCCCATTGGTGTCGAGACAAAGTGGATTGGCGACAAGCTACGAATGAAGGCTACAGTTGTTTCCCTGCGAGGTGACGAAGGTGTCGATCACGAAACGTCGGAGGCGATCAAGACACAAGAAGAAGCGGACAAGTTCGGAAGACAGGTTGCCCAGACGTTGGTGGAACGAGGAGCGCAAAGAATTCTGGATGCTATCAATGAGACCCGACAGGTACCAGAGACAGTCAAATGAGTGGAGGATATAAGCGATGAATGCATGAGCCGTTGATCGGCACATAAAATTAACCCAAATATACCCCGGGACATGGTACATCGTCTATTGCGTGATTTCCATTCGTAATATTGTATTTACTCGGCGCCAGCAAAAGCCTTGTAGGCCTCGGCATCCAAAAGCTTATCGAACTGTTTGGCGCCCTCCTCGTCGACCTCAACCTTGGCGATCCAGCCACCACCGGCGCTATCGTCCTCGGGGACCTTGTTGATAGTGGAGGGCTTCTCCTCGAGGTTATCGTTGGCCTGGAGAACGCGCAGACGGATAGGAGCGTTGATGTCGCTGGCGGACTTGACAGACTCGACGGCGCCGACAGCATCGCCTTGCTCGACCCACTCGCCGGCCTCGGGGAGCTCAACGTAGACGACGTCACCGAGCTGCTCGGCAGCGTACTCTGAGATTCCGACGAAACCGTGCTTTCTATCGGCGGAGAGATCGATCCATTCGTGGTCCTTTGTGTACCTGCGAGCGAGGCCTATCTTGTTAGTCGGGTCGAGGGTCTGGAGCATCTGACGTACTCAGCTTGGTGGTAGAAAAGGCTCGGATGGGGGCGCGAGCAAGAGAAGCGCGAGGAGCAAACCCCCTAGCCAGAGGGGCGGCGACACGCAGGGACCGAGCAATTGAGGCCATTGTGATGGGTGTTTGGTGATGAAGGTGGTGATATCAGAGGTTCAAGCTTTGTCCCGGAATGCGGAGGAGATGGGCCGAGAATGTGGGTTATCGGAGGTATGCCGAGTCTTAGTCAGCGTTAATGCCAAGTTCGTGCCAAGTTCATGATGGGCGACAGTCCATGGACTTTGGCGGTTGGAAGTGCGTATTGTCTGATGTATTGTTCATTATATATCAAGGTCGAACGCAATATGATAACCACAGACGTCGATCGATCAGTACCTGTTTAGATCAACAGCTCGACAGACATGATCTTGAATGAAACAGTGAGCCAATCAGGAACAAGACGATTCAAGAGGGAACCCGGAACTCAGCGTGGGGTTGACACAGTCTTGACAAGTCTAAGTGAGCGTTGCAACTGTTTATCTGTTTGTTTGAACATGGATCAACAAGGTCATGGGTTGTAAATGTTTACTCTTGATTCATCAGATCTCTGAAAGTGCACATCCAACTGCCAGCTGGCTCTGCATCACTCATACAGAAACTGACTTTGCTTACCAACTTGAATGTTACACAACAAACAACACGGTTGCTATTTACTCCAATTGCAAATAGTGACGAGATCACTGCATGATGAGTTGGATTGAGGAAACGATGATACCTAACCCTCTGACTCTGGAGAGACGAGACATGTGAATCATGAGGACACTTCCGTATATTTACCCCTTTGTTGATTGAATTGCATCATTCTTATTCTCAGCCAGCCATTACCAGTGTCTCAACCAACCATTTGTCCCAGACGCGCCCTCTAAACGCGTCGTCCCAGACTAAAACACCACTCCACCATCACCATCATCAACACGGCATTTCGCGCATATTAGTAAAGCCCTAGCCAAAGTTAATCTTGAAAATTAGGGGGATGAACGCAGCTGAGCACGTTCCTCAATTAATGCAACATTTTCCTGCATTGTTGTGCTGTTGATTAAATGTACTACCTACACTAAACTCAGCGCAGCCGTACTACAGCCGGTGCCTTGAAATTCCGTCCCGCTCGCGCTGAGCTGAGCTGCGCAGCGCACCTAAACAAGAGGCTCCCACCATCATCTCTCCAACGTCAGCGACGAATAGCAAACCCCCTCCCCTGCTCCAACCCAACCCACAAGGATCGACTACTGTATCATTTGAGATCTACTAAACTTGAGTACGCGCTGTTGAACCTCTTCTACCTTACCTCCGTCTCTCCACGCCTCTTCATCAACTTTCCGACGCCTTGTCTCACTACTCTCCCTCGACGCCGAACTGGTGGCTGCTGTTTCGAATCCACTCCGCCACCTACAGCATCCAACACTTTGCCTAAACTACCGACGAGTGCCTTGAATCTTCTACTACCGTGCCCCCGCTACTACGCTGCGACACCTACTCTACGACCATCATATCGCTTGTCGACTAGCTTGATGCCGTTGACAAGCTGTTGACCTCGTCTTTTCTTCTGTCTGGCTTTCTTTTCGTCTTCCTTAGCGACATCAACACGTTCCCTACCGACTTCGTCCCGACCGTCCCCACACTCCTTCGATATTAAATTCATCATATTCTGCTTTAATCGACGACCTTCACCCTGGACGACTCTACGATTCCCGCGGCTACGGCCACCATTCCCGACCCTATCTCTCCCGACACTACCGTCATGGAGACAGAAGCGCCTCCCCCACATGAGGTCCATGATGACACTCTAGGCGGCATCGAGACCTCTCCCCATGTTGGTTCAAGCAACGGCTTTCATCATCAGCAGAGTACATCCCTCGATCAAGGCCTCGCCAACAGCCCTCGGCAAGAAGACCCTTCTACCAGATACACGCCTCCTGTTCAATCTGCGCCTCCAATCTCTCGTCCAGCTAGCGGCCTATCCAACCCCGCACACCAGGCATACAATGATTATCGACAAAGCGCAGGCGAACCTTCATCCAACGGCCGTAACCATGTCGTGATCAAGGTTGGCATGGTGGGAGATGCCCAAATTGGAAAGACCTCTTTGATGGTCAAATACGTTGAAGGAAGCTGGGACGAGGATTATATCCAGACGCTAGGTGTCAATTTCATGGAAAAGACCATTTCCATCCGTAACACGGAAATCACCTTTTCGATCTGGGATCTTGGCGGTCAGAGAGAGTTTGTCAACATGTTGCCGCTTGTGTGTAACGATGCTGTCGCTATTCTATTCATGTTTGACCTTACGCGCAAGAGTACCTTGAACAGCATCAAGGAGTGGTATCGCCAAGGACGAGGCTTCAACAAGACGGCCATTCCAATTCTTGTTGGTACAAAGTATGATCACTTTGTCAACTTTCCTCCTCAAGATCAAGAAGAGATCTCAAATCAGGTATGTTGGTCGTCTTTTCGCGTGACGTAGCTAACAGTCATAGGCACGGCGCTTTGCCAAGGCCATGAGGGCTGCATTAATCTTTTCAAGTACAAGTCATAGCATCAACGTGCAAAAGGTAGGCGACCCAGAACCGATCATTGGACTTGACTAACAATCACAGATCTTCAAGATTGTTCTATCCAAGGCATTCGACCTAAAGTGCACAATTCCCGAAATCGAAAACGTCGGCGAGCCTCTCCTATTATATCAGTCTGTATAATCACGTACGACGGCCATTTTACGAGTTTACATGTTGATACCTGACAACATCACGACCTACATCGCAGGCGCATAGCCTACAAGTCAACAACTATGTTGCAAGTTTCTTTTGTCATTACATACACCTGGATCGTCTTGACTGCCTTGTTATTTTATTATGGATTCATGGGAGAGGTCAGGATCACCTCTGGGATAGATAAACATGGGTATTGGCGCAGGGCCGCATACAATTGTGTGGCCAGCTTTACCGGTGGTCACGGGGCGGGACTATTGAGGTATTTCAGACAAGATACAATCGACTGTTAATCGTATTGCTTGATGTATGCTAGACGTAGGAATGACGGGGGCTGACCTGCAGCTACCAAACTATTTCTTGTACCAATTCTCTTCGACTTGATACATTCCTTCAGCCAACTCGGCTCTCAATTCTCTGATGGGCTTTTGTTCCGGCTTTGGGGACAATGGGATATCTTCAAAGTCATCCATGTCGAGGTCTAAGAGACTCTTTCCAGGCTTTGGCTTGACCGTGTTAGTCTTTGTCTCTGGCTTGTCAGTTTCCACTGGTTCAGGCTTCTCCGTCTCCGGCATGAGTTTCTTTTCAGTTACAAACGACGGATGATCATACAGACGCTTGTCCATAAGCGCTGAATCTCTTGAGTAGACTTCTTTTCCATCCTTGTGGATGCGAACCACTTCGACGAGCATGCCGCGCTCTAGGGCGGATTCCTCGTCAGAAGGGATCTTTTTCCACTGTGAACGGGACATTGTTAGAATGAGGACGAGGATGAATGAGATGCAGGGGATGGAAATGAGGCTGATTAGCAAGGGGAGGGAGTAAATCTCTGGAGAAGATGTATGGTGGTGGATTGCGGAAGCCATGAGAACTGTCTGAGGAGTTGATGTAAGTGATAGGAGCATGGTTCATATACTAGAAATTACCTGTGCTATGGTTCTTTGAGGGAAATGTGTTGGTCTTTGGCCATGGGAACAAGAATGTATGTTTCTAAACAATGGGCTTGATGTTCTTTGATACACAGTAGAACTACCTGAACAGGGGAACAGTTCATCTGTCGTACAATGATTGGGCTCTGTTCATGTTACTGTTTAGACCCTGAATTCTGTTTGTTCGGGTAGCTGTATTATCACTTATACCACAAACAGTTGCGAGCCTACACCTTGGATTACATCAATAACGGCTCGAACGTAGCCACTTGAACGATGGGCCACAATAAGTTTGTTAGAAGCCGGGGCATGTTACAAGGGCCTCTATACCTTTTAATACTTCACTATACACTGTTACGCTAAAAAGGAATCTCAAACAAAAGTTGAATACATTGTTTATACTCTAACTGAACGACCAGCGTTCTCTATGAATGACAGACAACACGCTTGACGACGTACCTCAAGACTTGAGCAGTCTACTGTCCTTGCATCTCAATACCTTGCTCTGCATCTCTCGCTCTCGCTTTCGCTCTCGACCTCTTGGCCCTGATGCACCGGGCAATCAGGTACCAAACTACGGGTATGGCGAAAAGCGCTGCGATGCCGCAAACGATCCCAATTGTGATAACCCTGTCTGCCTTTGAAGTGTGGTGGTCCTCCCAGGGCGAATCGTCCACGTTGGGCGAACGCCGAATCGGTGGCCGGGAGAAGGGAGTGAATGAGGATGGTAGGTAAGAATGGGGGTCCATTTTGTAGTGGTGAAGAGGGATAGGAAAGTGGTTTGGAAGGGTAGTGACATTTTGTTGATGATGGTGATGAGAAGATGGAGGGGATATTTATAAAGGTATTATGAATGTGTGTTGTTCTTTTGTGATTGAGTGCTTTCTTTGTATGTTCGTTGAGTGGGTGTTCGTAAGATGTGTTCCTTTATTTGAGTCGTGAACTGTAAGCGAACATACAATCATCTGAACAACAGCTCTAATGAGATTAGTAGATGACCCTAAAGAGCCTTATGCTTGAATAGAAGCTGTTGAGGATCACTGAATAACTCGACACTTAATCGTAAACCAATCTTCAAGACAGCCGTGATATACATTCACTAATGTCTATAAGTTAATGCTCGCAGCCATGGCAAACCGTTCGTTTACATCTTCAAATTGACATGGACGCTCAACCCAACACCTACGTCGTAGCTGGCTTTGTTCTCATCTGGCTTACTGTCCTTGGCTGGATGATTTCCATTTGCGTAGCCATTCGGCAACAGCGCAATGATCGAAAACTTAACATACGGAGGCGTTCAAGTGGCGGGGGAATTCCGTGGATGGATGCTATTCGGGAGACAGAAGGCGGGTTCATAGATCCGGTTGGTTTTGGAGATGACATTTGGGTGAGAGATAGAAGGAGTTGGAGGTCCAAAGAGCACAAGAAAGACTGATAACATTTGCCATGCATAGGTGTACAGTAGTTTCGTTCATAGGTAGGCGAGGCCATCACATATATCTCCCAGCCATCCCACCACCGGAAGCTTCGGAAACCTGTGGATCCCCTCCATCAGCATCTCTCACCTCGACTGGCCATTACCTTGCCACCATTTCCAAATCAAGAGAATCTTTCTCACGTAAACCTGCATCTTTCCGTTTATTCCCCACACTCTTGTTGAGCGGGACGGATCTTGGATCTTGTTCCTGACGATCCTGGTGGAGCATGCAGGGAATTTCACCATGTGGGTGTAAGCATCAATAGCCTCATTGCGTTGAATACGAAAATAGGTCGCTGTGTAAACACATGTACATCGGCAATTCACATACATCAAGACAAATTCAATTGGCTCAAGGGGATATCCCCGCTCCTGTTTCAGGAGACTTTTATTCCTCTAGACTCTAGTCTACCCATATGATCCCAATGTTTGAGCGAAATAACGAAATTGTGACAAGACCCAATGTTCTGTAATCCATCACTCCCATTCCAGGTAAATGCCGACTCGAAAAAGACATGTGAAACCCCACAACGCCTATTCATGAAAGAAATCCAGCGCGCTAGACGATGAGAAAAAAGAAAAAGAAAAGGAAAAGGACGAAAAGAACAAGCCCCGTGGGCAATTGAAGAGTCCCTGGCGGGTAGGTACTGCGTCCTGTTTTGTTGCCGATAGGGGTATGTAGAATGCTTGGAACCGAAAGAAAGGAAGAGACAGTCTAGTCGCTGTTCTTGTCTCCCCATATAGGAGCGCCCAGAGGCTTGCTCACACCGAAACCGACACCGACAGCGATACCAACGACGAGAAGGACAATAAGACCCTTGGCAATCCAGCGATTCCGTTGGCTGAGGTGGGCCATGCAGGTGCAGCGGTTCTTTGCCTTTGCAGCCTTGTTTTGCTTCTTCCAGTGATCCTTTCCAGGCCAGACTTGGCAATCGTTCTTCCTGGCGAGCTGGCTGCTGGATGTCTTGTGCATGCGTGAGTCGGAGCTGCGCGTGGGAATCATGGCCTCAATGTCGGTATCAAAAGGGTTGGCCTTGTCTGTTCGAGGTGTCGATGTTGTGCTGGCGCGAGGAGTCTCTGTGATGGAGGTGTTTGTGCAGACAGTCTTCTCAGGGATGGTGAGGTGTGTCTCGCCGCTAGGGCGAGAGAGCTTTTCGTAGTTTGAAGGCATCGCGTCAAGAAATTGAGGTGTAGTTGAGATTGTTTGAGAGATGGATGTTTGATCAAGTGCGATTGATCTATCGATTGTCAGTATCAGGTGACGTGTGGCGATGCAATTGATGATGATGGCTGGAGGACAAATGTGCGACAAAAGGTTTCACTAGAACGGGCAACGGCTGGCACATACCTTTATTGACACAAGAACTGAGTGAAACTCAAATCCGTTGGGAAATGGTAGATTGTTGCGAGGCCGCCAGTAAGGATGGTGTAATTAGGGGCAAAAGAGGGCCGATAGTGGATTCGAGGTGTATTGCAGCCAGCAAAGAAAAAATAAAGGCAAAGGATGGACAAGATGGCGAGACAGAGGCCAAAGAGATAAAGAATGATTCTCTTGTCAAGGAGAGACAATGAATGAAGAAAGGCTCAAGTGGTGAGAGGAGCTGCAGCAGATCAAGATGGAGATGGCCTGGGCTCGTCTCAGTACATGGGTCGTTTGGATCGTCGGTTCGCCCAAGTCCGTCCGCTGGTGGAACGTTTAGATTGGTCAAATGATGGAGCCAAGAAAATAGGAAAGCAACCAAAATATCGACTCTTTTGAGAGACGAGATTGCAGTGGATTGTGATGGTGAAAGGAGCAGAAGCAGTCAATCTGTTTCAAGGGAGGATGAGAACAGTCAAGACCCTGGAACAGCAGAACCTGGCAGAGCAGGAACCTTGTATTTCAACAAACTCAGACTGCCACTGTCTCTCTACGACGATAAGCCACAGAATGAGGAGAAGACGACATCAAACCATGAACATGGCATCGCATCACGTTCCATGGCAGAGGCAGCCCCTAACTAATCCCCAATGAACCAAGGCCCCTGGAGAATTGGACGCTTGGGCCTAAACCGGGTGCGCTAGTGATGGGCTTGCCGCCTTTGGGCCTGGCGGGAACGCGCAGCTAGGCGAGCTAGCAGCCAGCGGGGGACCCCGGCTTCTAGTGGCCCCTTTAGTTTGCCCATTGCTACGCTCTAGATTGCACCAGGATCATCATCATTCGCCCACGCATGGCATCACCACGCGGATTGCACAGACGTACTGGATGTCATTGTGGCACTGGCAGTTACTGCCAGTGACTATGCTGGCTGATCTAGAGAGCATAAGGTTTGTCAGTTATGCATCCTATGCCAGCAATGCTACAATACGAATACTGACACTGATTGACACGAATACAGTACCGTTGACCCAGGCTCCCTTGCTTCACTCCCCGCATGATCGAAAGAACCTCGAGATCCAGATCCAGCAAACCCGCACCTTTACATCGATAGATGCCCATGTGGCACGGCTGCATGTCCAAGAAGGTCTGTAGCCCAATCCACGAATAGGTAGTCCATTGCTGGAAAATGGCTCAAATCTTTATCTCGACGATTTACCCGGAAACTAACTCGATGGTTTTGAACGGTACGAGCGCCACCGGCATGGCTCCACGACGGCTCTTGGTTTTCCAAGGGCCCTGACTCGCCCCGTGTTGCCCTAAGAAAGCTTGCACTCTCAAGCTCTTTGCCTTTTGGGTGTTCCCTATGCATGGCCAAGCAAAAACTATCGTTTCTGGCAGCCGAGAAGCCGTAATCGTGTGCTTCTATCTGAATATCGTCAAAACTGTCACGTTTGTCAAGATACAGACAGAAAGACAGGACATCTCCAGATCTCACGTTTATGTTAACTTGTGACTGGTCTCGCCATTGAACACATGACTGGACGTTGGCTTCGGGAGTTGAGTCGTCAGGAACAAGGAGCAACAAGGTTTGATGGCTTCAACAGCGGGAGTAAATAGCCACAGGATTCCATCTCCCCTGAATGATCAACGAAGCTTTTCCCACTGTCAAGCAAGCTTTGATCGACATTTGACGGATATTGCCACAAGCTGTGCCAGATTCTACAGTTAAACATTCACAATATGTTGGATGACCTTGAATCAAGGAACACTTATGCTCGGGCCTATTTGCGCGCTGTTGGCTTCCGTGTTTCAACCCGCGACGCAGCATCCACTCGAGTGGTAGTCTGTCTCGACTGTTCTTATCTGGGACTCTGCTTTTCCGTGTATTGCCTGGGATTCTCATGTCCGTGTATGGCACAGGGTTCCGCGTATAAGGATAACCCCCATGATTCATTACAACCGCGCATCGACCGCGAATCCATTCTCACTGAGACATTGACCATTGATGCCAATTTCCGTGGTGGGCTATATACGACGATCCGATATTGACGACAAAACGTTGACCCTCTATCGCTACACACAAGGTTTTACCCTCCCGATCCGTCGCCGTCCAAGGTGTCACTGAGAGGGGAGCTTCAGAAGTGTGATTCGGTGATGCCAGAGTCGAGACTGGTCGCTGCGGGTGCTGGGGTCCCTGCATTAGCTTCCTCCGCCAAGGAACGCAGTTTTGCCTCTCCACAGCCGTTCTAGACTTGTATGTTCAGCGCATCTATGGTGGCGCTGTCTGTCAATCGATGTCTCGCAGGTACAGGCCGTTGGGTTCCATTGCCAAAAGCGGCATGTGAAGTTTGTCGTGAGCTGGAATTTATGGCTTCCCCTCAATAGCTTCTTATCTTCTGTGTCGCAAGTTTGCCACTCATTGAAGGTTTGGGTAGCGCCAAGTTCGTGGACAGGTTGGTCCGTCAAGATGACGAGGCTGAGGCGATTTACTGTTGCGTCAGTGATACAGTGGTCGTGGTGGTGATGTGAGACTGCTGTCTTTGTTGTCGTGACGGCAGGTCTCGATAAGTGATGAAGTCTGGTGATGCTAGTGAGCTGTTGTAGCGACACATTGCGCAAGAGATGCTGGAGGTTGACTAGGGAGTGATTCGTACAGATTGATGGCCATGTTGCTGTCCATGATTTGAGACTGCACCAAAGGTTCACATAGACGGGTTGACGCCGCAATAGCAGGTAGTGCTTCAGGCACCTCTTAAGAAGTGATAATATAATCAGTCCAATACTCGTGCTCAAGACTCGCCTAGTCATCAATTCATCGTATCTTTCAGTCTCACTATACCTGTTCTCACTACCTCTCGCGATACCCTCACCTGCCGTTTATGGTGCACCTGCTCCTTCCACACTTCAAGCAGCACCTCCTTCTGCAGTGATCTATTTCTCCCCCTCTTTTCTTCTTCATCTCTCACTTCTCTTCCATCATCATCGCACTCTTTTTGTTCATCTTGGCCTGCATATCTATCATCAATATCATTCTCTCATCCATTGCATCATCCTTTATCACACCCAATCCAGCCACTCATGCGATTTTTGGGTAAACTCCCTTCAGCCAGCAAGAACATGGGGTTCAAGCGCAGCGACCAGAAGTTGAACAACGAGAAGCCTGGCGGATGGCTTTACAATGATGAAAACGATGTCGAAGACGAAGCAAGCTACTGTCCTTGTTTCGTCTATAGTCGTTCCAAGTTTCGTTTGAAAGAGGCCGAGAACAAAAATCGCAACTGTGAGACATACCAGCAATACTTGTCGAAAGTTTCCACTTTCCCAATTGTGACACCATCCTGCTTCGCATTCGCTGCTTGTTGTCCTTGTGAGTATTGTCCCTCAGTTTCCTTACAACAATTCTATCAAGACGGTGCTAACACTTCCAGTCTATGGCAGATTCATCTCCACTCTTCGAGGACAGGTTCGACGATTCTACAACATTGAAGGTAGCAGTTGTACAGACTTCTAGGAAGGGTGCTGCTTTCCCTCCGACACTCTTACTCAGATCGAAAATGAAATCATCCTACGAGAGAGACGAAAATGCAGCGATGGGTATAAGTGTGAGCCACCCATGTCTTCAAGCTCCTCGAGCACGTCTCCTGGATCAAACAGCAAGACTACCACTCCTGACACGGAACACGACGAACCTCTTCCGTGTATCCCTGAAGATACCTCTGAAGCCTCGGCTACAACTCGTTCAGGCCCGAGCAGCCGACGAAGCAGCAGAAACAAAAGGCGAGAGAGGTCTATGGCTGAGGACCCGGTTGCACCCACAGACGCGACACTCGTCCATAATCACGACCTTGCCAAAGACCCAAAGGCCGCCCACAGGACCAACAAGAATCATAGTCTGAGAGATGACACTTCCACTCCTACGTATCCGCCTTCGATTCATCAACTCCGAACTGATACCAAGGCGCCAGCCAGTCCACCTGCCGTCCACAAACACGATCTCTCCCATGATGTCACTGAGACGTCTACTAAATCCAAGAATCACGACATTAGGTTTGATCAAGTCAATACATTCGTTCCACAACTGGTAGAGAGTCCAGAGCATGACCTTCATGACAAGACAACACCGGGGTCGTACCCTGATGCCTCCCACAATTTGTACGATGACATGGTGAACCAAACGACTAGATCACCCCGTCCACACACGCTTGAAGCAGACGAGGAGGTTCTGAGTAGGCCTACCAACCGTGGGCCACACCGTCTTCACCAAGACCGTCTCAACCCGGTCAACTGACAGAAGGCTTGGGAAGAACATTCGGAGTAGGAGGGAATGGTGAATGACGAACGGTGGTTGGATGATTATCACTATGGATCAGTACCTCAAACACGCCAGTATTATTAACACTTCATAGTCGACAGGAACAGGCCAGTACAATAGATATATTGGGTCCATTCTTGCTCTGCGGCCTCGTGTTGTGTCCTACTAACGCAGCAGTAGGTTTGAATCGCTTGATTCATGGTCGATGGTACGGGAGCCGCAAGACTGCATCGAGTGGCAGGGCAATGCATTGAATGGCCGGGCAGGTTACTGACGGTCACATGAAGGGCTTCAATGAGTTGGCAGGGCGAAGTTGCCCTTATGCAACCGAGTGGCCAGAAAGCGACAGCCAAGGGCAATTGACGGCCAACAAAGGGCAATTGATCAAAACCGAGACGCCGATGTCGCGCGAATCTGATGCTCAATGACGGAGAAAGAATGCTGCAGTCCCATTCCCAGCCTCCAGGTTGCAGCTCATTGCATTAGCAGGTCGGCGTTGCACCTAAGTACCATCAGGATGAGGGGCGATAACACGGACACGGCGCGGACGCGAGAACACAATAAACGCGGGTGGTCCGGCCTTTTAATAGAAACAAATACATTGGGACGGTTGAGGTTACGCTTGAGGTCTAGCGAAGCAATTGGACGGCTGGCGATTGACGAGTGTCGGATCAGCTGGAGCAGTGGAGAGCAGGCCAATTGCAATGACGGAGCTTTATTGATGTTGTGGTGAGACGATGGCCGCATATGAGTGACCGGGGTGCTAACAACAAAAGACTAGCAAACAGAGCGTCTTGCAAGCAAAGGATGGGCCCAGGTTGAAGCTTCTTTACTGACAAAGTTTGGGAATGCATCACCAGTTAATGGAAAGGCTTCTATCCGAGTAACACATTGAACGCACGCCGTACCCTCGAGAGCGCGTTCACCTTATGCGAAACGATCAGCCGTATCAATTTGTGGTGAGATCAGTGTCTCCCTTGCATTGGCGCCCAAGCATCTTGACGCGACGATTGGACATGACAGTGAGAGAAACTGGGTTGACGCTTGTGGAGTTTGGCCGCGTCCCACGAGGCCAAGGCAATGTTCCAGTGAACGAATCATCAGAAACGCAGGAGGACAAGGCAGAGTTAGCGGCTGATGAGCGGTGACATGGCATGGGATGAGCGCGTTGAGGGTTCAATGAGGGGAACAAGCCTGAGGCATCAAGTGATGTGATCCAGGTATTCACGATCAGGTCAAGAAACCTTTTACCATATCCAATACTATCACAATCATCATCATCGTCGCTACATTGACGCCAAAAGGTCGCGAATCTGTCATTCCTACAGTGGTCGTTTCAACTTTGCCCTGGAATCCCCGTTCTTTAGGCCTGTAGCCTGCCCTGGCCCCGCTGTAGCTGACCTTAGTGGCCTGCTGGCCTCTGCACCTCACGTCCACGCCCACGTCTCCGCGCTCACGTCCAAGGCACGACGCCTGACGCCCACTTTCTCGCGCTGTGGCTCCCTTATTACCGATCTCCCTCCACGCGCCCTCCCGCACCAAAACCCACCTTTAGCACCTCTTTTCTACCCGCTCGCTCCCACTCATTCACACATCTTATCTTATACCTTCACTCATTTACACGTTGATAACTCACTCACGCGATTATCAATAAACAAGACAACACATTATTCACCACTTGACAACCCCATCAACTGATTGATTCACGATACAGCCATGGCTGCCGTCACTCGTCAACCATTTGCTCCCCTCGATGGGACTCGTCTTCAAAACCTCACCAGTCTCAAGAACAGGCAAAATGGTATGTTGGATGATATGCAAGGCAGAGCATAACTAACATACGCAGCTCTTCCTCCCACAGCAGGCAAGCGAAAGGCTGAATTGATTGATACCGACGATTCTGAGAATGTCGACCCCACTGCTTTCGCCAAACGATCCAAGGGCTCCAAGGATATCCTCAAACCCTCCGCCTTTGTCCTGAAGGCTGCTCCCGCCCCCACTGCCATTCCCGACCGTCTCATCAGCCCTACTAAGCCCCGACGCACTCTTCAACCAAAGTCTCCCGCTACCAAGCTCAGCGCTGGCATCTCAAAGTCCTCTCCCATTTACTCTCCCGCTGGTCGATCTCCTACCCGAAGCAAGCGATCTGGTATCGCCTCTAGCCGACGACGCACTGTTGGTCCCTACACTCGTGTTGACCCTCCCTCTCTCGGCCTTGGTTCTGCTGCTCCCTTTTCTCTCGATGCTGCCCTCAAGGGTACCATTCCCGGCTATGGCGCCAAGCCCGCTCCCAAAGAGTCTCTTGCCCCTCTACACGAGCCCGACATGAAGGCTAGCTGGTTCTTTGACATTCACGAGGATACTCCCGAGCAAGAAATGTCCAACCTTCTTCAACACAGCACATCTACTCTCGACATTTCATCTGATGAGGAAAGCCAACGCAAGGCCAACAGAGATCGCGCAGAGGGCCGCGACAAGGAGAATGTTCCTCCTCCTGATGATATCTCTCAAACCCGCCGCGCACCCAGGGCTGACGACATGATTGTCGAGAAAGAGCGTGTCGCATTGGGAGAGATGAACACTGCCGACTTTTACGCTGAGGGATGCGATGAGACATCAGTTATTCTTGTGCCTGAAGACGATGAGCCACAAGCTCAAGTGCCTAAGGAATCTGTCCCCGAGCTGAAGCCTATCGACCCCTCAACAGAAGACATTGACCGTCTGATGTCCAAACCTACAGAGGGTACAACCAAGGCTGCTGTCCTAGAACCCATTGAGGGGACAGGCGAGAGCTTCGAACTATGGGAAAGTAGCAGCGCACAAGATGAAGCTGAACCTACAACAAGCTCATGAACGAATAATGGTTTAAGGATGGATAACAATGGAATGGAGTATATAGGACAGGAGCATGGCGTTGGACTGGATTCTCTTCTCGCAGGCTACCAAGCGCTGGGGTACTGTTTTGGTTTTGTGATTACCTTGTTGTGTTTGAAATACCGCATCACTGCGTTGAATTGACTGAGAATTAACTCATTGACTCGTATTGATGCCAAGTGATCTGATAATCGTGCCGCACTGTGTCCCACGTGAACCGCTAAGCAAGACAGTGTGAACTCCAGTCAGCTTCTGTCATCCACTTCCCCTCACTCATCAACGTATGCTCAATGGCTTCAATCAACGACCTTGCGACGGCCGCAATTGCGAGCTCTGATGCTCCAGATCTGGAATCCAATTCAAGAGGTGCTTTTATCGTCTTGGAGGGATTGGACCGAAGTGGAAAGACGACGCAGGTGAAGCTATTGGAGCAGAGGTTTGTGGAGGAGGGTAAAAAGGTCAAGGTTATGAGATTTCCTGGTGAGTGATGAAAATATGAGATTGAACTAAGCTAACCCTGCTTAGACAGGACTACACCTATCGGACAAATGATTGATAGCTATCTCAAGAGTGATGTTGAGATGGAGGACCATGTTATTCATCTCCTCTTTAGCGCAAACAGATGGGAAGCTGTGTGAGTAGTGTCACTGTCACGAAAGGCAGAGTCTAACCCTACAGTAAACAAATTCATACCCTCCTCGCTTCAGGGACAACTATTGTCTGCGACCGTTACTATCACTCGGGTATCGTCTACTCAGCAGCCAAGCAAAACCCCTCTCTCACACTCCCTTGGGCCCGCGCACCAGAACGTGGTCTTCCCCGCCCGGATCTTGTGCTCTTCCTCGACCTGACAGAGGACCAAGCTCAGGCGCGAGGTGGTTGGGGTGGAGAGGTTTACGAGAGGTCTGGTATGCAGAAGCGTGTGCGAGAGCTGTTTTGGGGGTTGAGCATGGGAGGAAAGGATCTTGCTGCGCAGGGACTTGGGTTGGATGAGGGTGAGGGGTGGAACCAAGAGGAAGAGGATCTGGTGGTTGTTGATGCGGGTGGGAGTGTAGAGGAGGTTGCTGAGGAGGTTTGGGGAAAGGTTAGAGGGAGGGTTGAACAGGTTGAACGGGGAGAGGTGGGAAGAAGTGTGAGGGTTGTGAGGTAGATGCCAGGGTTGACCTTCTGGGAGTATCAACGGGAGCAATTGATGAACACGATGTCTGAAGGTTAATATTCATCACAATCGATGGACGATAGCTATGAAATGCAAAAAAACGAATCCCCGAAACCTGGATCGAACAAGTGACCTTTCGGTGTCAATGAATCAGTTACAGCCGAACGCTCTTCCAGCTGAGCTATTCGGGGATGGCTCTGACGAATCAGAGGAATAGCTATTGGTGGCAGCGGTACGGAAATATCGTATAGTTAGGCTGTGCTTTGCTGAGACGGGGCCAGACTGGAGGGTTGTTGTGTTTCTGGGCGTTGATTGCAGAAGAGCTCTGTGCAGTGTATTTCTCTGTAGTGCTGATTATGTGCAGAGCGATTGACATTGCGTTAGCGGCGTTAGTATCGCTTTTGAGGACTGAGTTTTTGGGACAGTGGTTAAATATGAGTATCTCGATGAATGGGGTTGAGCTCTAAAGCTTGAGACACCTTAGTAGACAGGCAGACTCTGGCTTCCATGAATATACAATACGTTTCTTGTCCACAGCTTTAAAAGTAGTTGGGAAGCTAGGCCGTTCGTTCCACACATAGCTGCATAGCTAGAGCAATACAGATCTCTAGCTTAGAGTCAACTATATGTGGCAGAGGCAGAATTTGTCCTTAATTTTATCAAGACAGCGGGAAATTTTGATTGCCAGACTTAGTAAGAAAAACGCCAGAAGCACTGTTGCATAAACGCCCGATACTAGAGCATAACGTGTTGATCTTTATGGTCCGTTATGAAATCTGAGTGAGTATGGGTTTTCACGTGAGCGAGAGTGATCTTTGGAACCGGGTGAAAGACGCAATTAGGTATGCATCACCAGAGCTTACGCATGATTCTCAGCAATTATGAATAGGAACTCAAGAGGAAAGATCATTATTGTATGTGGTGCTGCAAGTCCATCATGGTGCATGCTACTGGCTTAGGGTAACTACACTACCACGACAACTTGTGGGACAGATTGCAAGCCGTCGATTGAGATGAGTAAAAGTCTGTGCTTTGGATGCCACTAAGCGCATCTCATTAAAGCGTCTATTTATTTGAGTCAAATACCACGATTTGGAACAAGTTGGCGGTGAGCTACCAGAACCTGAGATTGATGGTGGCATAATGTCTCACGCCGGTCAAATCCTGAATGTGTGCGTTACAAGACAAGTCTAACAGTCATCAAATAAGAGCACGTTTCTCGACTACATAAGAGATCGAGTGAAACACTGACTGTTGACTATTTATCACAGGCTAATTAATTGATAAATATGTCTGTAGGAGATGTTTTGCCACGTTTTTTGCGCATCGGGCTGGATGAACGCCTCGACAGCTCAGGGAGTATAGAACACAATTGCTCACTATTCCCTCAACCAAGTCCAATGGCTATTCCTCTGATCTCGGAGATATCCCCGAATAGCTCAGCTGGAAGAGCGTTCGGCTGTAATTGTCAAAGCATCTCACCGAAAGGTCACTTGTTCGATCCAGGTTTCGGGGATTCATTTTTGCCAATTTGTCTTCTATCTGCAGCGCATAACAGAGATATCTTTTTGCAGCAAGTTTCCATCATGTCATACCCCACTACTAGACCCAGTTCCCCGCTCCTTGTGGCGTCGAGCAAAAAGACAAGGGAAGGATATTTGCATAAAAGTGCAAAAGTATATCCCCGAAACCTGGATCGAACAAGTGACCTTTCGGTGTCAGTTAACAGTTACAGCCGAACGCTCTTCCAGCTGAGCTATTCGGGGAGATCTTCGTAAACGAAGGAATAGCCATTGCTGCAAGCCGAGCCAGCTATTACTACCTATAGTGGTGACAAGTCGCAGGAGAACCAAGATACTCTGCTGAACGAATTAATTACACGATTAATCAGTCACAACTCAAGAAAATTATAGACCCATACAGTCAATGCCAATTACTTTTGGAACGCCAAACGCGCAAACATCTAATTAACTAGTTGAAAACAACAGTCTTGTGACCATTGAGGAAAAGCCGCCTCTCAGCATACCACCGCACAGCAGCAGCAAGTACCTGGCTCTCAACATTAGATCCCTCCTCAGACAACTCCTTGGGGTTCATGGCGTGGTCAACACGAGCCACACGCTGCTCAATAATAGGACCCTCATCCAGATCAGCAGTGACAAAGTGGGCAGTGGCACCAATAATCTTGACGCCGCGCTCATAAGCCTGGTGGTAAGGCTTGGCACCCTTGAAAGAAGGCAAGAAACTATGGTGGATGTTGATGATACGTCCAGACATGGCCTCGCACAGAGTAGGCGAGAGAACTTGCATATAACGGGCTAGAACAATAAGCTCAATGCCGTGCTTCTTGACAAGCTCGAGAACCTGACCCTCTTGCTGGGCCTTGGTGTCCTTTGTAACGGGCAGGTGATGGAACTCGATACCGTAGCTCTCGGCGAGGGTAGCGTATTCGGGGTGGTTCGACACGATAACGGGGACCTCCATGCGCAGCTGACCAGTCTTCATGCGGAAGAGAAGGTCGTTGAGGCAGTGACCGATCTTGGAGACCATGATAAGGACTCGGGTCTTGCGGGCGACAGGGCGGATATCATAGTCCATCTTGTACTCGGAGGCGAGCTTGTCGAATTGCTCAACGAGATGCTCGGTAGACTCGGTCTCGGTAGGGCCAAAATGCACGCGCATGAAGAAGCGCTCCGAGACGGGGTCGGAGAACTGCTGGAGGTCGAGAATGTTGTGCTTGTTGGAGGCAAAGATGCCCGTCACGGCATAGACGATGCCGGACTTGTCGGGGCACGACAGGGTGAGGATGTGATCATAGGCCATGTTGAAGGCTATGTAGGGCGTTGAATTTGTCTGGGTTGGAGTAGAGGAATTGAATAAGGTTGAAAAGAATTGATCGGCGACAGACGCCATTCTCCGTATCTCGACCGAGTATGACTCCGAGTTAACCCCACTGCGGGCTAACCCTCCACTATCGGAGCCATTGGTCTACCAAAGTGGGAGTCATTGTCCTAACTGGTGTCTGTTATTGAGGTGAAGCATGTTTTGTACTGTTTAATAGATTGGAGAAATGATTGATCGTCAGGGACAGGATGATATCAGGCTGCATATCCGTCTAATATCCAGTCTCCGCAATGGCTTCAATAAGTGTAAGTGGCTGATAAGACATATCCACTGATGTTTAATAGTTTTTAGTTATCAGTTGGGTTAATACGCAAGTCAACCAAAAAGATACTGAGACTCGAGTGAATAGGCAGATTCGGGATTAGGTGTCTGGGCGTAGCCTGTTGACTGAACTTGCCATTGCCTTACCTGCTGCCCGATTTTCGACAGTCCTATTCATGCTCTGTTCAAGATGATCTAAACTCTCAAGGCTCAACTGACATTCACATGATCATGGATTGTCTCTGCTTAACATCCAACACTCTAGACTCGATTTGTCTGGCGTGATTGATGACGCACTTGCAAGGTTTGAGTCTGGGGAATAGAAACGTAGCGAGTTGGCAGTAGACCAACTATCGGCCCCTGCATTGGCTTGAGAACCGTTCAAGATAAGACCAACTAGGATTGCGGATAGATGGAAGTTAAGACATCCATACGTCTTATCAATCGCATAACGCTAGTTAGGTCAGTATCACCAAATGCGTCACGTGGATGTCTAGTCCCGCCAAGTCCTTCTCCACTTGCCACTCCTCAACATCAACTACCTATACATCAACAGTCACCTCTTTAGATCATTTGACACTTACCATGCACCATGTCCGGGGGCTCTCGGAGCCGAGATGGCTGCTTCAATTGTCGAAAACGCAAACGAAGGTGTGATGAAGAGAAACCGATTTGCCGACGATGCCGTAAGATCGGAGACGACTGTGTCTTTCCACAGCCTGCTTCAGCTTCGAATCCTCTCAAGTTTGTTGTAGCGGCATCGAATGATCATTATTTGGTCCCAGTTGGAGCTCAACAAAGTCCAAGTTTCTTGAATCTGTCACCTCAAGAACTTGTCGCCATTTGTGATCACTTCAAAGAGAACGGACAAGATGAAGCCGTCTGGGATATCGCAAAGAGAGAGACGCTTCCCCGCTTCATTTCGCCATTCCCGTTTGGCCAATCACAAGGATCTCAGTCTATTGAGAATGCCCTTGTGCAGTACTGTATGTTTAACATGTTACCCTTGTTGATGGGATTTGCTGACACTTGCAGACGTCGAAGTCATTTCTAGCAGCCGAGTCTATGTGGAGACAGGTCGGAATGGCTTCCGTACATCGGTTATTCCGCGAATGCTTTACCAGCAAGGTCCTCTACTGTCTGCAGTATTGGCCATGAGCGCAGCAGAATGGGCACAAAATGGCGTTCCTGATGGAAAAGATTATCGCGCTTTGTCAATGCAGTACAAAGTCCGCGCTCTTCATGAACTACAGCACACTCTACCCGACTCTCAAGGAAGCGAGGGCAATCTACTCACTTGTGTCCTTTTGGCGTCGCTCGAGATTGCCCAAGGCTCTTGTCCAACTTGGTTACGTCACCTTCAAGGCGCACTCGCACTTCTCGACAGTTTTGGGCCCAACATTGATCCCAACGTTGCCGAATTTGTGCTGCAGTATTTCCGATTCCGCTACATCCTGATGGAGACCACACAACCTACACAGGATGACTCATTCCGACAGGCAATGGCTGGTTTGGCTAAAGCTGAGGCTGCTCTACCACTTCAAGCGCGCGGTCTCGTTGATGAACAGATCGGTTGTTCGATGGATCTTGTTGACATTATCAACGAAATCTCTTCCCTGTCTGGTGACAATGACACCCCAAAGGAACATCTCCGCACCAGAGGCGAAGAAATTGAACAAAAGATTGCAGATCTGTCAATCCAGGACATAAGCGCCGATGACTACCTCGCGAGAAGTGCAGAATCATTTAGAATTGCAGCCCAGATATATCTCCGTCTGGTCTGCTACAACACCCCAATCACACACCCGTCTATTCTCGAGCCCCACGAAGCTTTACTCACGTGTCTCTCCGACATTATCGTCGAAGGACAAGCGAGACGGTCATTTCCAATGTGGCCACTTTTCTTGGCCGGTTGCGCATGCTCGTCGGATCAACAGCGCAAGGTTGTGCTGGATCATTTTATGTTGCTGGATAGTAAATGGCCGATTAGCAATATCTCTGCAGTCTGGAATGCCCTCAAACTCATCTGGCATACCCGAGACTTGCATGTATCATCCACGAATCAGGATTGGAGGGAGGTTATTCACAAGTTTGGATGGAAACTGTCTTTATCATAGCGTATCTGCGGTTATTATGAATAATGTTTTGCATCAAGCTGAGTTCTACAGGGAGCAGGACCAGCGACATACAGTTCGAACTACTATAGCCTGATGAACGGCGCCTGAACATCAACTTGTCTAATCCACGCCAGTCAAGAATCAGTAGGCCATGCGGAGCTTGCTACGCTAGTTGTCGGCATCCGGACCTTGTACCGCGGATGCTAGCCGATATTATTTCTGGAGATGCGGGAGACCCAGCCCACGTGGTGTCAGGGAGCAGAAGGACGTTGGCGAGCTGGGCAAACTATGGTAACATCACAGTCTGTGCGTCACGGTTCCCGACTGAAATCGTGACATAAATCTGTACTCTAATGCTATGCTGCTCTATGATCAATGCGTTCGTAAACTGTACTTCCAACTCCCTTGACTCGCCAAAGGATCCCGTGGTCCATCCCAAACAGGGCACCAAGACTCTTTGGACCCCTCTTCTGCCCTTGCTCTTGAACCTTCTACCATTTGCATAATAAACTTGCTATCTTTCAGTTCATCTTTGTCGTCCTTGTCCGGTGATAACCAGCCCTCCCTTCGTCCATCCCCGGAATTAAGCCTGTGATCCAGCGGTCGAAAGACTGTAGAATCTTGGCTAGCCAACCTCTCTGTTCGTAATCGTACAGGCTGCCCTGTAAGCATGGCCATTTCAACGTCCAAGTCAATCATTCCGTCATTCGGAGGATGAGAAGGAGGCTGCGCAGATGGATCTGTAGAAGAACTGATCCATCGAAAGCGTGGTTTAAACGTAGAACGTGCCTTTCGCTCGCGGGGCCAGCCTGATCTTTCGCGTCGTCGTTGGCGAACGTGGTGCTCGAATAAGAGGTTTAGTGAAGGAAGACAAGCACAGACAAAGCCGATGGTGATTTCGAGGGCCCTACACACGTTAGACATGTTTAGAAATGGTCAAAAACTTACGTGAGAATGCTGATGGGAGTATAGTCGACTGTGATATCGTTCGAGTTTAGGAACTCAACGGCCTTGGTCACACGAAAGAGTGTCAACGCTGTAGCGATACCTCCAGCTCCCAGAAGCAATACAATCTTGATCCTTTTTCGCAATGGCATTCTAAGTCGCCAAGTCAAAGGTATAGGAACGATAAGAATGATCAAGTCGGTGACGATCGATAGCGATAGATCTGAAAAGAAGATCTTGCGTTGGTTCAGACAATGTGCATTCTTGACTCTCGGATCCCAGTACGTTCGGATGGGATAACAAGTAACGATTCGTAATATTTGGATCGGGAGATAGGCGACAAGAAGAGCCCATATGAATAATCGGATACCCTTTGCGACTTTTGGTTCGACGGCAAAGACTCGTGCCATGAGGAGGAGGATGGTCGCTTTGGTGAAGAAGGCGGCGGGAATGTACACGACTGTACTGGCGTAGAACCACTACAATTGTTAGAGTAGTCAATTTGGAGTCAAGTAACATACCTTGAGCCAGTTGTAGTATTCTGGTTTGCGAATCTCCCACGCGTGATAACCTCCGCCGTGTCGGGCCACTGTCTTGTTAGCACGAAGCTCCACGCGAGAGGTAAACGTACTCATCAATACAGTCACGCAATACATAATGTTTGCGACCTACAGAGTTAGCGACGAACAATTTGTCTAGTGGTCTCGTACAAATGCTATTATACACGTCCCTGCACTTGTTAGCTATACTCTTCACATATGATCCTCACTTACAGTCTTCCGTCACAAGCTTGCGATTGATGGTGCGCTTGACATACATCCGGATAAAGAAAAAGACAGCCGTAAAGACGACACAAATCACTGCTATGACAATATTGACTGTCCAGTAAACATCTTCAGGATGGTCATAATCGGCGACAACCCCAGGCGGGGCATTTCGATTCGAGTCGGGACCTGTTGCATTCCACGGCATATCGTGGATCTGGAATGGTGATGATTTCAATCATGAGTAGAGTTCAATCGTCAGCAGAGGTTTGCAAGTCATTATCAATTGCATCAGAAAATTCAGAGGGGCAAAGCGTTAAGAATCGCCTCGAAATGGAGACAAGCTTCAGCTAGTGGTGACGATCAAGGATCCCGTGGGTTTGTCTCGATCAACCGTTGAAGATCACCGCCACTAACGGTTGGCGTTGAACTTTGTTGCTTCTGAACCAGGGTCTCCATGTGGTGGAAGGTCAATGCAATGACTCGAGTGGTTTGTTTGCTGCGTATGATGTATGCTATTGGGTAGTTGATGATGTGGCGTATGCGTTGGACTCATCATGTTTTTGGAGTGACATTCATTGTCCTTGGAAAGGAGATCCGGAGATATGTTCAAGCCGCGGTTTAAAGGGGAATATTTTTGGGGATTCAAGAATGAAGCTATCCTGGTCTAGGCGTGTATCCTTGTGTTTTGGCGCCCATGGTAGCACCATTTATTTTATGCAGACATCCTTATTGTAGCACCATTTCCATGCAGACATCCTTAACTCTCCGTTTATTACCTCATGTTGCAGGGAAAGGCCCGTACACAAGCAGACATGTTGGGGAAGTTGGTTTATTTCCGGCAACTATCCCCCATGTGTACAGCTTGAGGCAGCATACAGCATTGTGCCATACTCATCCACACCTTCTAGCCAGCGATCTACCCTTTTGCGTCTCTGGTCTATATCCTCCTGAGTCATATTAGCAGGAATCGGCCATAGTTCATCCAATTGAAACGTTCCGTCCACCCATTCAACTAGATGTGAGTTATATCTCCGTTCCCATTCCCGTCTAGCATCTGCTTGCCACAAAGCTTTGCTTGATGGCGCATACAACCCATGCAACTCGTAGCCAATATACGTCGGTAAACCATCTTGAGCAGAGAGAACATTATCCAGAAAATACATGGTGAATAATGTCCGCCGCTTTGCTTCGGCCACAACCCATGCTTCCCATCTTGGACGAATACCCTGATGTTCTGCTAGACATACCAGGCCTTGCCGTGAAGTTGAACATGCGATTTCTTGAAGATTGATCATTGCTTGACGAAGAAATGGCATTGCGGGACTAGGATGGAAGAACAGAATCATTGTGTAGATTAGGTATGCTTGGAATAAGCCTAGGAGATTGACGTCGTACTCTTCGTGTTGTTCATATAGCCTCGTCATTTCTCTTTGTAGAATATCTGTAGCAACGTTCTCGCTGCCTGGTAGTGGATTTTCGCAAATTCGAGCTAGAGTGAAGCATGTTGAGAGAGGAGTCAATGTGACCTGTGAAGAATGAATGAATGGAGGAACACCGCGGCCTCGGACAACCATGGATGCGTAGGATTTGAGCATTCGATACACAAAGTTCATAACACTCGGAGAGTAATCTTTGACTGTTTGACCGGCAAGGGGGACGTATGAGTTAAGCCAGCGGTTCTTGATATCGTCGCTGTTGATTGGGCATACAAGCTCGAGGCCAGTGAAGTCGAGGGTTTGCGCATGAGTCTGAGGTAGAGTCTGAGGTAGAGTCTGAGGAGCTAGAGTCTGAGGAGCTAGAGTCTGAGGAGCCTGAGGAGCCTGGCCCACAGAGCTCGGCGTTGGTAGGTCCAGTTGTACATCAAGAACCTCAGACGCGTCCAACAGGATACTGGTATCTCGACTCTCTGACCCGGGATAGCTGCATGTCAAACCCCGTGAGGTACAACGACTACAGGTTTCCTTTCGATCACATTTTGCCTTGGCGTTTGAGCACGATTGACAGGCCTTTTGCCGGGTGGTGGAATATCTTGATCTCTTTGAAGGTGGCATGTGTTTGAAGTACCATATCAGACGAGAATTGAATTTCTTCACCGGTCTTGATATTGTTCCGATCCGTTTAAGTGACTGGGCATTCGACGTCAAGACGACCTGTCGCCTGATTTACAGGTCAAATATGACATCTAGTAGGAAACCGAGATACACGGCTATGTGTTGCACGGTTGACGTTATCGTTGATACGAGTGACAATCTGCTACCCCCGCACCTGGGAATAATGACTACAAAAGGCAACTCTACCCTTATCAGTGAAGCATATAAGTCGAGCCATCCCAATGTTAATGTACCAAGACAAACATTTGCAAATATGGGTCGTCACAATCTTCAGTATCCCAAAGATTCAACCAATACCATCAAACGGTACAAGGTTCACGGGGTTTATGACCTCGAAACTGTCCACCATATCGTAAACACATGTCCTATCCTTCATATCTCATTCAACTCTCCGGATCAGCCGTTCCCGGTTGTCCTCCCGATGATAGGGCAACTTGGGTCGTTTGAGCGTCCAAGTGCCGGCCTGCGCGATCCTCTGGAGCTCTACTTGCATGGTTATGTGTCTTCAAGGATAATGAACTTGGCCCAGACAAGCACAGTCGATGGTGAAGAGATCCAAGGGATGCCTGTGTGTGTAGCGGCATCTCACGTCGACGGCCTTGTTCTAACTCTGGCTACCTTTTCGCACAACTATAACTACCGTTCAGCTATGCTTTTCGGCTACGCGACAACTGTCAAAACAGATCAAGAGAAGCTGTACGCAATGGAACTCATCTCTAACAGTGTTGTGGCCGACCGATGGAAACACACCCGTCAGCCTCCGTTGGCATCAGAAATGCAAAGCACCAACATTCTAAGAGTACGCATCGTGTCAGCGAGTGCCAAGATCAGTGCTGGATCAACCACGGATGACAAAATTGACTTGGACAATAAAGAGCTGGTGAATTCAACGTGGACAGGAGTGTTGCCTGTGTATCAAACAATCGGAGATCCAATTCCAGGCCCGTACAATTCAATTCAAGTTCCTGAGCATGTTGTTGAATTTTCAAAGGATACAAATGAACAGAAGAAGCAAAGGTCACTACAGGCAGCAGAGGGTGAGAGGCGGGCATCATAAATTAGTATTCTGTAGGATAAAGTACAATCGGCCGGAAAAACCTTGACCCAACTTAACCCCACCTCCACATCTTGATCGTGGCCACAGTCCTCCATCATCAGATACCCCGCGACATCAAAGTCGCAATTCAAAGCCATGGTTCTTCAAGATCTCGGCCGTCGCATCAATGCGGCGGTCACAAACCTGACACGAGAGCAGAATCTCGACGAAAAGGTGCGTCCAAAAATCACTGGGCTGCTCCCGCTAACAGATTAGGCCTTTGATGGCATGCTCAAGGAGATTTGCGCTGCTCTACTCGAAGCCGACGTCAACGTGCGACTCGTTGGACAATTGCGAAAGTCCATCAAATCGACAGTCAACTTTAAAGAACTCCCTCCCGCCGTAAACAAGAAGCGACTCATCCAGAAAGCTGTTTTTGATGAACTCGTCAAACTCGTCGATCCTCACGCCGAACCATTCCGACCAAAGAAGGGCAAGAGCAATGTTATCATGTTTGTTGGTCTACAGGGTGCCGGAAAAACTACGACATGTACAAAGCTGGCGCGACACTACCAGTCAAGAGGATTCAAGGCTTGTCTGGTTTGTGCTGATACTTTCCGAGCTGGTGCCTTTGATCAGCTGAAGCAGAACGCTACAAAGGCAAAGATTCCGTACTATGGTTCTCTTACCGAGACGGATCCTGCAGAGGTTGCCCGTGCTGGTGTTGAGCAGTTCAAGAAGGACAGATTTGAGGTTATCATTGTTGATACCTCGGGTCGCCACCAACAAGAATCTGCTTTGTTCCAGGAGATGGTGGACATTCAGGAAGCCATCAAGCCCGATGAGACAATCATGGTTCTCGACGCCTCAATTGGTCAACAGGCAGAGCCTCAAGCCAAGGCGTTCAAGGAAGCTGCTGATTTCGGAGCCATCATTATTACCAAGACCGATGGTCACGCACACGGTGGTGGTGCCATTTCTGCCGTCGCAGCAACACATACCCCAATTGTGTTTATCGGTACAGGTGAACACATGATGGACTTTGAGAAATTCGCCCCTCAGCAGTTTGTTCAGAAGCTGCTAGGTATGGGCGACATGGCCGGATTGATGGAGCACGTTCAGAGTCTCAACCTCAACCAAAAAGACACCATCAAGCACATCCAGGAGGGTATCTTTACGGTGCGCGACTTGAGAGATCAGTTGTCAAACATCATGAAGATGGGTCCTCTATCAAAGATGGCTGGTATGATTCCTGGCATGAGCAACATGATGCAAGGCATGGACGACGAAGAGGGCGGTGCCAAACTCAAGCGCATGATCTACATTTGCGATTCCATGACCGACAAGGAGCTCGACTCTGATGGCAAGATTCTCATCGATCAACCAAGCAGAATGACACGTATCGCGCGGGGCTCAGGAACATCAGTACGAGAAGTCGAGGACCTCCTCACTCAACAGCGAATGATGGCTGGTATGGCAAAGAAGATGGGAGGTAATATGAAGAACATGCAGAGAGCACAGCAAGCCATGGGTGGCGGCAACAAAGCACAGCAATTGGCAGCTATGCAGAAGCGACTACAGAGCATGGGTGGAGCAGGAGGAGCAGGAGGAATGCCCGACATGGGCAGTTTGATGAAGATGCTAGGAGGAGGTGGAGGAGGAGGAATGCCTGGGGGTATGGACATGCAAGCCATGATGCGACAGATGGGTATGGGTGGAGGAGGTATGCCTGGGATGCCAGGTGGAGGACGAGGTGGAAGGAGATGATCGTGAGGCTCTGGCGTTGCATGGACTGGCGTTATTGTGAGCCATGGCTTAAATAACCAATGGCAATATTGATGATCTTGACTATTTGTTGCTGAGTGGTAGTCTTCTAATTTGGTCCAGTTTTGATCCCTGTTCGGCACTCGAATCGAGTTTCAACGTGCACAGCCTGATCCTGTAGGATTGATCAACAGGTCCGTCCTGCTGGGTGCATGCTGTGAATGAAGTAATGGGAAGTAGAGGGTTTATATCGATTCGTTGCTCTCAATTCTTTGATCGCCTCAAGCTCATTCATCTCGCTCATCAATATGAAGATCACAACAGTTCTTGCTGGTGTTGCTGCTGCAGAGCCTCTTACCATCAAGCTAGAAAGCCGCGCCAAGTCTACAAGTGTAAAGCTCAACAACTAGTGGAATGTTACAGATTTCCAGTGGTATGGCAAGGTCTCTGTAGGAACACCATCTCAAGAATTGTAAGTCGCTGCCATTGATCGTCAACTTAACTAACACGCTCAGTAACCTCCTCTTCGATACCGGCTCTACAGACCTTGTTATTCCCAAGAAAGGATGCTCGACCTGCGGCAACCATGCCACTTTCGATCCGTCAAAGTCTTTTACATTCTCCAAAAACCCTGGCTACAATTTCTTGGCAAGCTATGATACTGCTGGCGACGCTCAACCATATGCGGAACCTCTAGTAATGCAAGGCAAAATCGTCACAGATACTATAACGATTGGTGGCGTCAGTGCTGAGAACCAGACTTTCTTCCTGGGTGATGAGTTTCCTGAGGAATTGGGCGAGGATCCTATGGGACCCAACACTGATGGAATCTTTGGCCTTGGACCACCTGAGATGTCTGTGTTTAAGGCGCTCAACAAGACATTTACGACTACATTTTGGAACCTTGTCAAATCGGAAAAGCTCGAACCTGTATTCTCGCTGTTTCTCAACTCTGGAAAGGACAGTTCGGGTGAGGTTACGCTTGGAGGCATTGACTCTTCCAAGTATGAGGGACAGCTTACCAGGGTGCCATTCAATCAAAGCGCCAGTATCCTGGGTGGCAGCTGGTACATCAACAGCCCTGCCTATTACATCAATGACAAAACCGTCAAGTCGTCTACCAACCAGACTTCCAAAGAAGCTGTGTCCCAGCTCGACAGCGGTACTGCCTACATCATGGCTCCCGATCGTCAGACAGCCAAGGATATTTTGCTGCCATCAGTCCTGAGATCAAACTCCTCGACAAACTAGGTGTCTGGGGTGCTCCTTGCGATGTGATTGAGAAGCTACAGCCTGAATTGACGTTTACCATTGGAGCTGGCGATAAATTGGTCAACCTAACCATGCCCAAGGATGCCTTTAACCTTGGCGAGCACCCTTCTCATCCTGGACAGTGTCAGACTGTCATTCTTCACGCCCCTAAGCCGATCACTGACCTTGCGGCTGTTTGGATCCTTGGAAGTCCTGTTCTTAAGGGGTACTATACTGTATGGGATGGAAAGAATCTGGAGTTTGGAGTGGGGAAGCTCAAATCGGAGACAAGCACAGACGAGTCCACCAGTACACCAGCTTCTGGGGCCGCTGATCTCGCACCTTACTGGGGTCTGATTGCTGTTGCATTCGCATTGATCTAGACATAACTGTACTTTTAACATTACTGCGTCCTCTTTTGATCGTATCGCACAATTGCCTGACACAAAACCTCTGCACCAACTGCACACTCCTCTGGGGTAGAGTATTCTTCTGGGTTATGACTGACACCTCCTTTGCAGGGGATGAAGATCATGGTTGTAGGACAGTGCTTGCTGGTGTATACACTATCATGACCAGCACCACTGGAGATGTCAATCGCGGCGTCCTTTCCAAGAACAGACTCGGCAGATTCTCTGACGGCTTGGATGCAGTCTGGGTGAAATTTGGTTGCAGTTGAGATGGTGTCTGTTCGCCATTCGAGGGAGAGAGGTAGGGCTGGAGTTGAGCCGGCTAAAAGTCCATTCACGTCTGTTCCCTTGGCCAATAGAGCAAAGTCATGTCGTAGGTCCTTCTCAAGGTTTTCGACGGTCTCGTCGGCGGGCGCTCGAATGTCAAGAGTGAAGCTGACATGACCGGGAATTGTGTTGGTGCTTCCGGGAGTGAGGTTCAGGATGCCAGTAGAGGCGAGGGCAATGTGCTTTGTAGCCAATCGATGAGAGTGAGTGATGAGTCGTGCAGCCAAAAGAAGGGCATCCGCTCGATCAGTAAAAGGAGTTGAACCAGTGTGTGCGTCTAACTTGTTAGTTGATTCTTAATGGTAAAGGGTTTCAGTACCTCGTCCAGTGATGTCAATAGTGAACCACTTATAAGCCTGCACACCTTGTACTACGCCAATCTTCTTTTGTGCTCGTTCGAGAATGGGTCCTTGCTCAATGTGAAGCTCGAAATGGGCCCCGATTGGTGTAGCCTTGTAGCTGGCTGGTGTTTCACCAAGGTACCCAATTCGTTGAAGCTCAGACTTGACTGTTGCGTCTCCAGAGACTTCTTTTAAGTTGTGAGCCTTTTCAAGAGGTGTTGCTTCAGCCCAAACACCAGAAGCCATCATACTGATTGGGAATCGTGCGCCCTCCTCACTACACGAGTCAGAATTATTCGTCTTGTATGGATAACTTACTTGGTCCAGTTTACCACACCGACAGGGTACTCCGTCTCGACATTATGTTCTTGAAGAATCTTGAGCATCTCAATACCCGCTTGAATACCGAGGATACCATCGTATCGACCTCCTGTGGGCTGAGTATCCAGATGAGATCCGGCCAGAGTTGGAGGTCCATCCTTTCGACCAGGACGAACAGCAAAGATGTTGCCAATAGAGTCGACAGTCACCTTGCATCCCAATGCCTTTGTGGTTTCTATAAACCAATCTCTAACTGTTTTGTCAGAATCAGAGAGTGCCAGACGTGACATCCCCGTGTCGGTGGGGTTTCTAGTCGTGTTAGATTTGTTGGTTTGGAAGATAAGGTACTCACTCTCCCCATTTGAGACCAGTTCCCCAAGCACATGTATGATGAAGTGTATCCATCATACGTGATTGATCAACCTTGAGCTTTTCCAAATGTTTTGCAGTCATATCTCGAGTTGAGATATGCCTTTGGAACATTAGAACATGTCTAGGTGTGAATGGTTTGCGTAGAGCGTGTCGAAGAGACATGGTTGTTTGAGAAGCCATGTGGGCGATACAGAATAGATTGATTGTTAATTGAGAATGTCAAGTCGAGTAAAGATCTTTTAAGCGTTTGTTGTTGTCGGAGGGTGCTAGAAGTTGTAAGAGGGAGTGATGTCAACGCCTTCTTATGATTGCCCCGCTTCCTAAACAGGCAATTGTGAAGATATGATGTCCTATTGTTGTAAGTGTCAGGTTGTTTGGACTATAATTACCTGTTGAGTTCATGAGCGAATACGCTTCAAAACGGATACGAAACATGAAAAGATTTGATCTATTCATATCTCAGCTTACAACGTTCACAATTGGGGAGACTACTAGTTAACCCACACCGTAAATATTCCGCTCAAACTCTACTCTTCCTCACAATCTACACTGGCGACGGTGATGGTTGAATTAGATAAAACTATTTAATCAAAGAACCCCGTGAACCCTCTGCATGACATCCCTTCCTGTATTCGCCACTTCGTCGACCCTGAGTCTGAAATCCGGGTCGTACTCGCTCTCTCTAGCCACATTTTCGCGGCGAACGAAGTCAAACCTTTCCTGTACAACACTCAGATACTCCGTAGTCGCTTCTTGTATCTTAGTCTGCACAGCCTCAGAATTAGCTCGGAAGCCGTCCCTAAAGCTTCTCATGAGCTTGGTAAAGATATCTTCATTGCCCATAACCTCTTTGATAATCGCCTTTCTACGAGCATGACTGCCGGTACCTGGGATAGCTTAGCCTTAGCCATAAAAGTACGAAGAATATTCACATACCACATTCTTCAATGCATCTGCTGTAGAACGGCTCCATCGCTCGTCCAAAGAGAGAGCTTCGAATACCAGAGAGGGAGTCAATATGGAGCAACCTGATCTGTTAGCGGCGTCTACTTTAGAAAGGACACTTACTTTAAGTCATTTTCAAACTTTTCGTTTGCTTGCTCGATGGCATCCAGAAATAGTCGTTGCCGACTGTCGAGAGCCTGTACCACCAAAGTTGTGGTGTTATCATCCTGCTCTAGTGTTTCTAATCTTGTTAACACAGCCTGTCACACAATTTTGGACCACCTACCAAGCTGATCCATGGCGTTATCTGTCAAGATAGTGACATGGCTTGATAGGTCATCTTGTAGCTGTTGAAGCGCTGCCCACAAATCTTGCCATGGAGCCTCCAGATCTCCCACCATTTTCTCCATGGCTTCCTCATTCCAATTGTGTGCTCCAACAGCGGGCGTGCAATAGTTGCCGTAGTTTCGACAGAAAGCAGAGTACGTCGCTGTCCATTAGCTTAGCTTTCCTCAGTGGTGAGAGACCTACAATGATGCCACTGAAGCTGTTAGTACTGGTGCGAGCTACTTCGTTTCACGGATACTTACCCCTCCCCATTGACGGCTAGCAGTCAGGGCTGATGAACTCCAAGGAATAATACGGCGATCTACAGGTCAGACTAGATTCTTGCAATAGAACTTGGGGCAACTAACTGTTGTATACATGTTCCCTGAATTCTTCGTTGTATACTCTCGCTAGACGGTTGAAAGTGTTGGAAGCAAAGTCCTGCTCTGATCAGTCTCAGATATGGTTATGTGCTGGAATTATGTGCTGGTCTCATACCCTCCTCAAATGGCGCTCGATGCTATCGAGGCTCCGACAAAGTGCCTCGCGGCGCTCTTCAGTAGCAGTTCGTGCTCCAGATTGAACCCACAGCTCGATATCAGCGAGCAGAGCAGGTATCTCATCTTTCATGTATCGTGTGGCGATTCGTCGCTGACTATGTGCCACAATGGATATGCAGTGCTTCCGGACCTGCAATATACCGCTCAAATTCAAGAATCGCATCGACTCGCTGCTTGGGGTCGGCCTGTGTTCCCAGTAAATTGTATTGCTTACGCAAAAGACACTGGAGTCTGTTATACGGCCAGCATATGCGGTCTTCAGCTGTCTCGTGATAATATTGTTACGAGTCTTAACGAGATAATCCCCCAGCCTATAATATGTCAGCTTTATTGCTTGCTTGTTTAATCACTTACCCGAATTCATCATTCTTCTTGCGGATTCTGTCGTAGTCAGTAGCCGTCGAACCAAACTTATGAAACATACCTTGCTTGACCCTGCTCTCGATAGCATGTTTCCAATTCCTGCCTCTCTTCATCAGACAAGTCGTCTCCCTCATAATCTTCAATATCCATCTGTAGATCATTGATATCCGTGGTGGCTGCAGCTATGCTATCTAAAAACTGCTCAATACGCCTTGCCCTTTCTCCTGGCCAATCTCGAATTGCCTCTTCAGCATTGATATCCTATCAAGTCAGCAGATATAACCGCGGAAACGACACCACTTACATCCGAACGAGTACAAACTATGCTAACATTCGATAGGCGTGCACGTCCTGCCAAATCAAACACTTGTTGCACACCCTCATCTGTGACGGCGCGTCCAATATTGCATACGGCAAATATCTCATCGCACTGAAGTAGATAACGCTCCGTAATGATCTTCCTGGCGGAGTTCAGATCTCGAAGGCCTGGGAGGTCGACGAGAATGAGACCTCGGCTGAGAATGTGGGCGTTTAAAAAGACGCTATCATTGTTAGCCGAGTCAATGTTGAGGGGGATTCATTTCCTACTTGATGCTTCGAATGTAGGGCCATATCGCTGGAGAATCCCGGAAAGGTGGCTCCGATGAAAGTTTCATCAATGTGTCAGAACAGACTTGTGCCGAGACGCCTGTATACCGAGTATCATGAGGCAAAGGTGCAGCTTCCGAAGCCCACTGAGCAAGTCGATCAATAACTTCGTCGAATGGATCATTGACCAGAAAGGCTTCATCGTTCATTCGGCCGCGAAACATGACTTGGAAGGTATCTTTGGCCACTTTGGCGTTGGCTTCCATATCGCGCCTTTCAGCAGCACCTTCAGCCTCATCTTGGTGAAGCTCGAAGTTACGGTAAGCTTGAAGCAATTTCGTAATCTGGGATCGTAATTCAGCCATTGTGAACAGGATCACTTGGATATTGAAGGTGTCGCGGCTGTGATAGTGATACTCTGTCACAACGCATGTGCAGGCCTCGCCATTGTTGCTCTGCTCATCTTAGTACTTGTCCGAAACTCGAGTGTTTACTTACAGTTCTTGCCAGCCCCTTGATGTCCAGAAGCGAGTTGAGTAGGCTACTTTTCCCTACAATTGTTAGCAGCGAACATGGGGGTCTAATAGTACTTACCAACACCAGAATCTCCCACAAATCCTACAGTACGAGTTGCAGGATACTCAAAATTAGCAAGCCTGCCTGCTTCTTGATAAATTTTTTTCATAGTTGAATCTGGTTCATTGTGAAGAGTAGAGCTCTGTAAAACAGTTTTGACATTAGACATGAGCTGCTTGGCATCTCGAAGGGCGTGTTGAAACTCGGGAGAGTGAAATGCATCCTCAGGGAGTTCCTCATCCGCGACATTGTGCGGCTGATTGACTCCGCTGCTCGAGCGACGTCTACCACGGGGAGTACCCGTTCTAGAGCGATTTAGTTCTGGTGACAGAGATGCTGCATTGTCTTGCCTTATCGCAGCCGCATCAACAGCTGCAGCTAAACTAGACAAGCCTGAGGTGCCAGTTGCATCGGAAAGGGCCATATTCTGGAGACCAGCAGTAACTTCACCCTGAGATGCATCCCTAGACTTAGCAGTTGAAGGAGGTGTCACTGAAACTGAGGGAGTGCGGAGCCTGTTGAAGATTGGCGAAGCAGGACTCGAGCTTGATGCTACAGGTCCACCTGTTTCCGTCGAAGGAATTGGGATGTCTGCGTTCACGGTAGCCATCGCGATAGAATTGTTGGAAGTATAGTGAGTAATTGCGATAAGGAATAGAAAAGAATGAGGAACTTGTTCTACAGCGGCATCCGCGGGAAGTGTCGCCATTTGAGGAAATGGGGCAGTTGTTGGTTCACCCATGTCTAATGATTCCTGCGCGACGATGCTGGCGGTTAGATGCAACCAAATGCAGGACCCTTCCAATTAAAGAATCCATTTCTATCAGCTGAGGCACTTCTGCAGGTCGTTGTTTCAGAAATCGATATCATCCTTGCTGGCGGTAGCCTGCGCGAACAACGCCATTCGGGCTGTCAGCCTTGGGATCCGGATCAGGACTGTACGGATAAATCCTCAGCTCCATGACTAGGTGTGACATTGGTGCAGGGGTTGTAAGTGAGAGCAGCGCAGGTTCATTTGTGTACATCCACAGCTGAGCCCAGAACTATCGTGTCTACCGCATCCCAACTACGGACACATGTTGAAGCGGGCGCACATCGAGTGCAGTTGTCGCAATATGGCTCGAGAGCCTCAAGGCTTGCTTTTACATCTGGAATAAGACTAACGCATCGAAAAAGGATCATAATGAAAATCCCAAAGAAGAAGATTCGCAGCAATTATTAAGAAGACGACCAACATACTTCAAAGGCGTGGTGTTGATGTATATAATGTTCAGCTGAATGCGCTGTGAAACACCAACTAAACAGTGGCACGGACGTCAGAACAGCGTCTATTGGCGCCAATTCCAGCACAGTGTTCATTGGTGCGCCGCACATGCAGCTGAGAGTCGTTCCCCGCTCAATCTGCGCATCATCAAAAATTACTCTTGTAACCTCAAGTCACTCACCATCCCCAAACATTCACCCACTACTTATTCACATGCGCCAGACCTCACTACGAAGAATCTGCTTTAGTTCTCGTGATTTTCGTCCTTTTATTCGACTCGCCAATCGTTCCTTCACCATGTCTCACAAGACGCAAGAACCCGTCATCACCAAAACCTCTGACCTCTCGATTGAGAACTCCAAGTGGGTGACACTCAAGAAAATCGAGTACGTCGACCAAGTTGGCAAGGAGCGCACATGGGAGGTCGCCACGCGAAAGACAAGAGGGAAATCTGGAGTGGATGCTGTCGCAATGGGCAACATCCTTCTTCACCCTTCAAAGCCCGCATCCACTATGCTCGTCATTCAGTACCGTCCTCCTCTGGACGCCTACACCATCGAGTGGCCTGCCGGACTCATTGACGCCGAGGAGACAGCCGAAGAAGCAGCTGTTCGTGAGTTCAAGGAGGAGACTGGCTACGACTGCAAGGTTTTGAGCGTCAGCCCTGCACAGGCTGCTGATCCAGGAATGACAAACGCCAACATGCAACTGGCCATGGTTGAGGTTCAATTAAGTGAGAACGAGGAAGAGCCAGAGCAGCGACTAGACGATGGAGAGCATATTCAACGAGAGTTAATTCCTTTGGCTGAGCTGTACGAGCGTCTGGTTGAGTACTCGAAACGAGAGCGTACAGTTGTTGCGGCCAAGCTTTTCCACTTTGCTGCAGGCATGCACTTTGCCCAAACTCAAAAATACTTTTAGACACGTCACAATAGACAGAGGAATAGACGAATACAGCAGCTTTAATTGTTGAGCCTAGCTACTATCGATCATGTACCACCCATGAACCTCCGCTTTCTCGATCAAGTGCGTGACCGTCGCTGCAACTTAGTGTGCCATGGCGAAGAACGGAGAGAAGCTAGCGAGCTATCTACTTCAAGATGTCGTTTTGACCGAAACGCCTTCTTCGATAGGTAGGTTTTGCGCACTTCGCCAGGCCCAGTAGATAAGGGAAACACCTTCGGACAAGTCGCGAGGGTCGGGGAAGTTGGTCCAAGGCCATACGTTGGCCGGCTTCTCGGCATTACACTGACGTACTGACAGGCTGTTAGTAATTATAGAACGCATCAGCAGATTGTGTACTCACCGTGCCTGACCCAGGCGATGTAATATGCCTGGTAGTCAAAGAAGGCATGGTTGACGTTGTGGTAACCAGCGTCCTGAATATGCCGACATAATACACCAATGGCCTCTTTATGGACCTCGACCATTTTCTTTTCGTCGAAAATGCCAATGTCTGTCATGAACTTCTTGATAAAGGCCTGACGGGCTTCTTTGTCGGATGGGTCGATCTTGGAAGGGTCGGGCTGCAACTTCAACCGGCGGTTCTCCTGCTTCAGTGTCAGGTTCTCACACTCCAATACCTCGATGTTATCCAGTAGGCTGTTGTTGAATGCCTCAAAGCGACTAGCTCTGGCTTCTCCAGCGGCAACCCTGTTTTCCAAGCGCTCGATATCAGCCTGGCGGGCGCTGAGCTGGGCTTCTAAGCGACTGATCTTTTCGTCGCGCATGGTGTTGCTGAGGAGAGGAGCATCAAGGGCGGCTTGGCTGCTCTGGGGGGCATTTTGAGCCACTCCAGCTCCAGAACTGCCGGTCGATATAGATTTGCGAGCTGACTTTTGTGCCGTCTCTATAACGTCAGCCCGGCGTCGCTTTGTGCCCCTAGACGGATCTGCCTGTTGACGGCTTCGGGGATTTGAGAGAAGGTTGGCGAAGCTGGGCACTTTGCTCCCCGCGCGTAGTTCATTATGTCTCATGGCCTCTCCCTCTGGTTCATCCTTGGTCACCTTGGATGACTGGGGCGGGGAAACATCCATCGAAACAAGGTCAATCAGGTCCACGTCCGACACAGGGGACATTCGAGGCATGGTGGACGAAGTGCGTGTGGGCTGTTTTCAGCGAATGTATGGTAACTGCATAACACAAGAGGTCAGAAGATTCCAGAGAACTCATAGAATGTACCACGACCTACGGAGAAATGTGAATTGAACGGCAGTGTTAGGTGACAGAGCTGCAAATGGACGATGAAGTTTGAACAAGAAGCGAGTGTTTGAACAAGATTGTGTTGACTCGACTGGGCTCCTGCATCGGCCCTGAATAACGCCCTTGACCCTTTTAAATCTGTTTGCTAAAGTTCTATTGTTCTCATTACGCGGTCGCTTGCCAGTGGCCAGCAGTTTTGTTCGACGGCCTGACACTGGTAACAGTTGAGATCTATAAACACCTCCAAGACGTTAGCATGACAATAAATGATGGCGATGGGTGAGAGATGCTTGAAAATTATGTTCAAAGAAGATAAAGAACTCATATTGCCAATAGCTAGAAGAGATTTGTGATCGTTGCCATCAAATTTGAACAAACTTTGGTCTCGCTTGTCTAGTGATTCACTTGTTCGGGTTTGCTAGTGCGCAAGCAGTGTCAGATGGCACACAGCACAACAGGGAGCGTTTTCTTCTCGAGCATTTCAAAGTCGGAATATTTCTCCCTCTTTTTTTCTTCCTAAACACACACACACACACACACTCACTCACTCACCAACAAGCACAAAATGAGCGACCAACCCTCAGCCCCTGGCCCAAAAGCAGTCGACCCTTTGAACAAAGCGAGTCGCCGTGACTTTATCGAGCGATATTTCAAGCATCTCGGGGTCTTTGACAAGGACCTGATGGACGCCTACCGCCAAAAGGCGGAAGAGTTCGTCTGTCAAGAGCTTGATGGCTGGGATCCCCCTTGCACTAGGGTGGGCCAGATCAAGTTCGAGTACGAAGTAGACCTCGCCCTTTGGGAGAACTACCGTCAGTTCAATCTAACTACCATTTTGATCGAGTCTGCTAACATTACATCAGTTCTTCACCAAGAGGGCCTGAGCAAGGTCCCAAGTTGGCCTTGGTCTGTGTACCCCCTCCCTAAAGATTTTTCCGGTGGCACCTCTACTGTCTTCGAAAGATGGTTAACAAAGAAGGCCAACCAAGTTGTAACCACCGAGGAGACTGCTACAGAGAAGGAAACCTCTACCGCAAAGCCAAACTCTTCCAAGCCTGAAGTCAGTGAGGTATACGATGAATTCGACATCCCAGAGTACTAGGAGGGAGTGCCTAGATTCGATCGCTTGGAGGAATGACATGTGGCCCGGCGGGACGAGACCAGGCGTCTGCTGGATCGCATCGAGGTGCTGGAGGTTGAGACAGAGGTCTCCATGGTGCGACCACATTTGACCGCCTGGATGGGACGATCAGCTTTGGAGGGCGACCTGTCAACAGCTGGTAAGTCCCTGGTGGGATCATGGATGATGGCCACGCCGTCTTGTCAGCGCTCTGAACTGGATCGTCGTCTACTACGATCGGGACTTCGTCCTCACTTGAGTCGTCGACTGATGGCGCCATGTCGCCGTTTCTCCGAGACATTCGATGGCGTACCGAAGATCTGCATTTTGACTCATTAACAATGGTGTCGGCACTCCGAATAACTACCCCGGCAATCTTCCGGGGGTTGTCTTGGACTTCCATTGTCAATGATCGCCGTTTATCACTGTGGTACTCTTCTCTGCCATAGTTTCTTATCAAGTTTAATGAAATCTTCAAAATTCATATAACCTCACACCCTAAACTTTGAAGATTATGATGCTTTATTCTCGTCTAATTATAGCTAGACTAATACTTCTAGACTAGGCTTCGTACCATGCCTATCCCATCGTTTCAAATGAACATAAAGTCACAGGAGTCGCAGATTCCGCTATCGGAGATGAACTTCGCGTAGAGAGGCTCTTCTTGGCATATTAATTCAGCCACCATTCGCTGGGCCTCAACCTTTCCCAGGACACTGAAAGTACTGTTGTCGATGAAGCAAGGTTTCTTCAGTAGCGTGATGCAAACTTTCTTGTCTTCGGGTAAATGTGGCGAGTACTTGAAAGCCTCATCAAATGTGCAAATGCGGCCGGGAAGTAGTAGCGCATCCGCCTCATCTTTGACAGTCACAGGCTGTGGGGACGAAGTAGGTGAAAGGGCTCGGGGTCGTAGATTTCGAATCTCATTTCGAAGCTGATTGTTCAGATTTTTGAGCGCCAAATTGTCGGATCGAAGGTCTTCGTTTTCAGATCGGAGTTTTCGAATCTCCTCCCGTAGGGCGCAAATCTCATCAAATGAGAGTGCCATGATGCACGAGGTACTCGGTCAGGAAAAGGAAATCGAAGATCGGTAAGAGGAACGGAGATCTGGATGCTGTTGAAGATTAGCTGGGGCCCCTGAGCAGATGTGATCATCTTACCGTGATGCCGCCGTGACAGAACGTGCAATGGATGCAAAGTGTGAATTCTGATGGTATGAGCAAAATTTGACGATGCTTCAAGTTGAAGATTTGGATCAAAATAGAATCCAAGAAGAAGATTCGTTGTTCTTGTTGTTGTTGAGCTGGCTCAGTGGGAAAGCGAGAACTGGTTAGCAGGCAGGATGCCACCATAAACTCGCACGCCTGCGACTTCTTTGCCAAAACATCATTCTTTCCCCGACACAAATCTCGAATCTTGCGCGTGCATTTTCACGTAAACACACCATGAATCACGGCCGGTTCAATCGTGACCCTGGAACGCCCTGAACCGATCAAAGTCAAGACAGCACGAATTCTTCTGCTCCCAGCCGAAGCGTCAACTCATCCAATGTTGTCACCTACGCTCAGCTCATGATCGGTTCGTCTGTCTCGTGCCGTTCGGACTCTGTAAGAGGCGAGTTGGACTGGATCAATGAACGCGCCGGAAGTACCCAACCGTCGATTGCGAGAGATCGTCTGGCGAGAAGCCTACAACGACAAACCCTTCATCCCACCTTTCTGCGGTCCTTCCGACTTTGCCATGCTGCTTGGCTAGACTTCTACCGCCTTGTATATGGATCATTCGATCAGGCCTAGCAGACCACACAGCGAGAGCGACAGCATATCTTGCCTTGGCAGAGTGATCGTGAAATTGGCAGGAAGAAATCGTGCGATGAAATCTTCGCTACGGGTCACTGGGATGCGAGATGGAAGTTAAGTTGAGATCCCTTCATAAACATCGAAAAGCCTACTGACCGGAGTTTTGGGCTCACCTCTGTCCTGTTAAGTGAACTCTTCTTGTTCGGCACAGTGTGTTGTTCATTAGTGAAGTTCTACCAAGGCCGCAGTCAACTAACAGGTATATACAGAGCCACATCGCCTCAGATATCTTTTCTCGGTGTTGAATCGCGCGCCTTCTTCCTCCAATGTCGTCAAATTCCCGCTCGCTCTCCATCGGATTCTGAATCAACTTATACCGACCCGCACCACCCACGGCTTACCCTTTAGCACCCTGGAATCAACTTCCATGTCTACTTTCCCAGATGTTCAGATGTTCCTGTTCGACAACTTGATCGGCTGTGCATCCCATCAACTTCCGAATCGCATCTCTGCCATTTTGCTGAAGCTCACGAGCCCCGATACCAGCCCATACACCTGAAGGACGTGGTGGCTGATCAATAAGGTCCCATGATTCGCCATTCCATTGCAGCCAAACGTCTCTGCATTGATCAAAAGCATAGAGCTTACGGCTTTCGGGGTGCAACTGAGAAAACATTGTGGTTGCCCATACAGTTCCACCCGGAGCTTGGACGTCGTTGACGAAATAAGTGACGGCGTAGCATGCTCGACTCCAGGCCACTTGGTAGTAATTTCGGCGCAACAAACGGCCAACTGTCGGTTTCTGTGGGAGACTCTTCCCAAGAGATCTCGCTGCATTTTTAAGGGCTTCGTCGCTTAATTTGAGTTGCTCATCGTCGAGTCGAACGAGTTGACTTTCTGGAGCCTGGCTTGAATGTCCAGGAAAGCTCCAATGAATGACTTCATGTCCGATTGATGCAGCGCATTTTCCCCACTCAACATCGGCGCCGTCAGCACCTCCAGACAAACAAACGTTCGGACTTACAGTATCTTGAAGATGTTCCATGCTTGTTTTGGGAGAGAACAATGACGAAACTTGTTTACGGGCCAATTCAGTCGTTGCCATCAGTCAGCAACCTCTGAGTCATCTTGGTACCAAGGTGCTTATCGATAGACCTCTTGAACCTTTTACGGACAAATACAGGCAGAGATCGTACATCATGAGAGTAACTTCATTTCTTCCATTTCAAGACATATTTGCCAAAATAGGCAATCTTTCTACTCATTACACTCATTGTAAGTTGCTCCCAACCTTCGGATATCACTCGTTAGCTCACTAAAGAGATCAGACTCCGGCGCATTACTTGCCATCCACCGATCCACAACACAAGCCGGTATCCCAGTCCAGTCCACACACATGACCTCTTTCTTCCAAGCGGTTTTGACAAGCTCATGACTAATACCAAAAAGACACGATCCTTCATCCTGTTCGAGTAAAGCAGGCACATCAATGACAGATATCAATGAGGAGGGGCTATGTTTCAAGTCGGCGGCCGTTACTGACGACACGAGTGAGTGGGTGAGGGCGGACTCCTCTGATCGAGTCGTGGTGAGCTGGTGCATGTAAGCACGGAAAAGGTGGTAATGAATCTCAAATCGACCCTTCTCGTCCAAGTCCTCAGATTCGTGGGCAAAAGCTTCTTGTCGAAACCCAACGCCTAGATCTCTTATGGCATTTTGAAGGCTTCGTAGACGCGTCATAGCCCCGTCGGCTTCATTCTCATCAATTGAGATGACATCTTTGAGGAATGAGGACAGTTGATTACCGCCCTGGTCGCGTAATACGCAATGTCGCTTCCATAAGCCCAAGACCAGCCACATGACTCCCTGCCTTGCGAAGCACCGACCGTACCCCCAACAGGACTCAAAGAGTTTCTCATATAGATCATCGTCTTGCGTCATGCATTGGACAAGGTCATCAGTCGCCACGTCAACCAAGACAGAAAAGCCTTCGGTAAGTATTGCAGCAAGCTGCAGCTTAACTGAGCGAACCATGGCGTCCGACTCTATGGCAACCAGAAGTGCAAGACGGTGATCATATTTCACCAGGGGCAAAACAGCTCGGAAAACTTTTGCCTCTGAGCCAACCAGAGCAAAACAATCCTTTGAGAGGATGCGCTGCGTCTCCAGACGTTTTGTAATCTGGTCCACTCGATGCGGGAATATCGGGTATCTCAAGAAGCAACTGAGTACTTGAGGGACGTTGATACCCCAGGCCTCAAGATCATACACAGCAGCGATGAATCCACTTAGGTGAACGTCTTTAATCTTTTGGTATTGATGGTCATACCCCTGAAGGAATGCATCGATGCTGAGCTCCCTCGAGTAGATGTATCTCTCTCCTGATGGTTGGTCGGCCCACCACAACTGGGTATGTCGCTCTCGATTGGAAGCGGGGCGACAGAGCCTGACCAGCTGGTGAGACTTGCGGTGCCAGCCTGGGGGAAAGAATACGCGTCCGTCCAGAATAACGTGGACTTGATCGTAGTTGAGAAAGTTTGGAGGGAGGATGGAAAAGTCGCCTGATACTTCAACCATAACCGTATAGCCCTCGACGGGAGGAGATGAGACCTTTGTAAGGGCCTCCATGTGCACACCACCGTCACTGCGAAGCGTCACGACACCTATTGATCCTGGTCTGACCGTTCGGATGGCGTTTTCCAACTCGTCGTTGAAGGATACACCTCCAAAAGAGATGATGATTTGTGAAGTCGTTAGGTTTTCCTCGATGTGCCTGCAGATATGGTGCAAAATGCTGTCATCGTCGTGTGCATCAGATATGCGGGCATGATCGGGGAATTTTGTCTCAGAAGCCAGGTCGATGCTGGGTACCGCAAAGTTGGGGTCTCGTAAATGGACCAACTGTGAAAACAGAGTGTGATCATCCGCGGTAGACATGGTCAAGACACGGATTTCTGAGCAAGGACGTACAGACATATCCATGGCCCATTGCACGACACCAAGGAGGGAAAGCGCACACTCTGCAGGAAGCGATGGATCGATATGGATGACCACCACGACATCCAGAGGCAGGATACGCCTGTTTTCCCAGGCTTCGACCTGGTCGAGGCCACCCGGCTTCCAGGAGCGACGTCCGATTCCATTAGATTGGCGGTTGGCTCTCAAACACTCCATGAACTCGTCGAATGTAAGAATCGCCGACGGGAGAGACGTGCTCAGACTTGGGATCATCTCTTTCTCGAGGTTGGACGTGACAAACAACAACATGCCATCAATCTCGTGTTTCTCAAGGACACGAGCAGTCCTTTCCGTGTATCCCATGTCAGGGAGTCGATGCGGCGGCAACTTGATATGGCCGAATCTGGCATTCGGGCGATCACGCTGGTATGGAGCACTTTCGGCAAAGCAGGCGACGAAATTGTCGAAGACGGCGAGATAATCGGAGGTCGACATGGTAAAGCTACAATAAAAACCTGTTAGCATGTCCAAGTCGGGAGAAAAGGTTGACGAACAGTTCAGAGGTCGTGATATTTGCAAGTCCAAGGTACTGGGGTTCATAGAAAGAGATGAGAAACTGATAAATAAAATGACTCCAAGGTGGAGATTAATGGCAGAAAGTTGGTTTGCCGTGCAATCTGGTTCAGTTGTTTGCTCAGCTGTTTGCTCAGCTGTTTGTCGAAACCTCATGCTAGGCAGTGTCAACAATCCGCTGTCTCCGAAATCACTGGATGCCCCAACCAATCTGCCTCATCACAAACATACTCACATCACAATCCCATCAGTGGTCAAATTGGTTCTTGTGAATTTTCGCCATATTTAACCCAAAGCTTTGAATGACATACCCTTTTGTACCGGCTTCTCGCGACACCAGCACGGAGGTCGACTTGATCTTTGACTCTCACTTCTGGACTGCTTACGCCAAACTTTTTACTTAATGTCTCTTATACTTTAAACCTGAAGTTCTCATTTATAAGAGACCATTTTCAGATAGAGTGCATTGGCGCTTAAAGACAGAATGAAACCCGAAATGGTCATTTTCAACCACGCGTGTTATACGGACCGCACGACATGTCACTCCGATATAGCATTGGACCAATTCATTAAGAAAGGACTATTTTCCATATTGTGTATAATTAATTGGGATTCTGGTGTTCATGTCATCGATTGCTGCTCCTTTCAATACCCTTCGAACTGCTCCTTCCGATACCCTTCGAACTGCTCCTTCCGAAACCATCCAATTACTGCCCCTTCCTTATTGTAGAAACACCCAACATCATGAAAACTTTTCTTCATCAAACGTCAAACTTCAATCAAAGCGATTGACAAAATGCTGCCATCTAACAACGCTAGGCCTTCGGGTCCTGCGGCCGGTGGCCCATTCAATCACTTAGACCTCCCCAAAAGGGACGTCGACAGTGTCAATGCAAAATTGGTCAGGTTCAAAGGCTTGATTGTCTCTCTGAGACAAGAGACTGATAAGGGCACTGACGATGCTCTCAAGGCTGGCTACAATCATCTCGATCCCAATCGGATCGACAAGCTTGTCAGAGAGTGCCAACATGTCAAATCCCTTTCGCGGAAACTTGACAAAGAGGTTCGCCTCAAACAGGAGGTGATGAAGGAGCTCGAAAGCCCTTCAAGCCTTGCTGTCATTCGTGGGACACCAGATGAAGAAGATGGTCGTCGTCGCGCCGCGTTGGGGGTATTGAAGCTCCTGGCTAACTCGCCTACCAATTTCCATGTATTCCTACGTGGACTTGGTATTGAGGTTACCCCTGAGATCAAGGCTGCTCTGAACATGTCTCTTGCACAAGCATCAGATTCGCAGACCGACCGATCGTTGCAGGGGGCTCATCGGAATGAGGAGACTCTTGCTCTTCAAACAAAATTTGATGAGCAAAGCGTTCAGTTGGCCAATGCCATACGAGATGCCCAAGTTCAAAGGGAACTCGCAGAGCAATTGGTCAAGGAGAAAGATGACGCCGAGCAGAAAGCTGCCGACGACATTAGCAGATCCGCAAGCGAATGTGCTAGAGCCAAGTCGGACATGCGCAAGGCAAATGCGCAATCTGTCAGGCTTCAGGACGAGCTCCAAGATGCCAACGCCAGGCAGCTCAGACTTCGAGAGAAGATTGAGTTGCTCAAGGCCGAGGCAGAGATTGAAAAGGTCACCAGCAATCGAAAAGTCTTTGAACTTGGGCTGGAGACCTCTAAGCTTAAGAAAGCCAGAAATGACCTCGTTGTTGCGAAAACGGCATTGGAAGTCGACCTGGATGAACTCCAGGAGCAACACAACACCGAGGTCGAAAGGCTAAAAGGTGAAAAGCAAGCTGCCGAGAAGAGTGCTGCCGAGTACAAGAGACAACTTGGAGTAGCTCAGTCTAGTCTCCAGATGCTGGGGACCAACCTCCGAACGGCTCAAGGCAAACTCACGGCAGCTAGCTCGGATCTCCGAAAGACTCAAGCCAGCCTCACTACTTCCAGGAGTGAGGCCAAAGTAGCTAAGGAGACCACCTTGGATCAACAAAAAGCCTTGCGAAGCAAGGATCAACAGATCCTGGACATGGCAATGGCTTCTGATCGTCAAGATGCCCTACTCACTTCGCGTGCAGGGGTGATTGAGACTCAAGTCCAGCAAGCCTCAAACTTTCTTCGACATTTGTCAATCAATGTCAAGTCAGAGGTCTGGCAAAAAGTGGCAGAGAATGTCCTTGTTGACTCAACAAGGACTCAAGCTACTATGGCCCAGTGGCATCCATGGACTATATGTTCTTCGTGGACTGCTGATGTGGCCTTGGGTATCCGGCAAGATGACCGTAGTCTTGATGCCATGGCACTAGACGTGCTTGCAATCTTGGACGTCAAGTCAACCGACGTCAAAGATTTGCTGAGTCGTCTTCAGGCATTTCAAGATGCGATGAAAAAGTCGTCGATGGTCCCCACCATCACCCAGCTTCTCCTCGGAGCAATTACCAATGCGGTCGGAGACTCGCGCTTGCATTTAATGCACCGAGTAGCCATGTGTCAAGTAGGCCATTTCTTGGTCCCAACCGCTGAGGCTTTGCTGCCCTTGGAGCTGGCCATGGACGCCGTTGATCTTCGGGTCAACCGTCTAGTAAGTGCTCTCAAAGCTTTTGATCTTTCTGGCCAACTTCAGCTGGAAGATTCAATCGCTTATGAGGATATATCACTTGTTGGTTTCGGCCGAAACCCTCATGGTATCATTGCTGTGAGTTTGGTTGGTCGTGAGCTATGCTGGCTTGATCACTCCCGTATTCGTCAAGAGTACGGCATGATTGAACTGGTTCCCATTACGGGTGACTCAATCCGTCTCTCCATCGATAACGTGGAGAGAATGAGCTGGATCTTGGCGCATTTGTGATGCGCTGGGTTATTCGTTGGTCATAGGAATTGAGCATTTTCATCAAACCGTGCCTTGAGTTTACTCCGTGATTTGGTGATTCACATTGATGCTGTAGTGAGGTAAGGTATATTTCTTAGTCTGCCAATGAATCTTATGTGTGGTGCTGAGACCCCTTCGCATTCGATGAGGATAAGAGTTCTTAAGCATGGCTTATTGGTGTAAAGCTACTTGACGCGAACGTGATGTTTATGTGACCTGGTCTGAGTTCAAAATGCCATATTGTCAAGTCAATAGGATGTAGTCACAACAGAAAGCAAGATATGCCGCAAGGCCATTGTATTACACTGTCACTATTCCTATCCACTCCCGTCGCACTCTACTTCGCCTTAAACCCTCTCCGAAAGAACCTCCGCTAGCGTCTGGTCGGACGTATGCTGTCGCCTCCAATCCATGACCAGATCATGGGGGATCCAAGCCCAGGTGTTGCTGCTGAGGGCCAGGCCGCATTTCTGAAAGGTGACACAGATGCCGTAGACAACACCGTCTCTCTCAAGCTCCTTGAACTTGCTAACATCCATAACACCATTCACCCTCTAGGTAATGTAGTTCAATTTGGTGTTGGTTGATAAGATAGTGTGCTCGAGTTGTACCATGTCTACACCATAAGGAACAAGACGGGTACAAACAAGCTGATGGGGATAAGCGCGCAACAAATGCTGCAGTACCTCTTTTAGTTGCATCTCGGGCGAATCTTTCGTCTCATCGTTACGATGCGGTGGTCGGTAATGACAAAGCGCAAGGTCATGCTGCGCACAGTAGTGGGACGAGCTCTCCAAAATCTCTTTCCTGGCCAGACAGACCGACTCTGCATACTTTTCACAGTCGAATGACTCGACAGCGGCCATGTTGTGCGTTTTCCAGATCCAAAAGATGAGCCAAAGGTCGCCAGTAGACACAAGACTCTTGCCCCATCCTTGACATTCGACATCCAGAAGCTCTTGTTTACATTCCAAGTTCCATTCAGGGACCACCGATAGGAAAGCAGCAAGCAGAGACTTGAATTCTCGGACCTCTGATGTGGATGATTTAATAGCGACAAAGTACGCCAGACTATGGTCATAGCCCAGGGTAGGAAGCGCGTCCTCAAAGAGCATTACCTCTGCTCCCCGGAGATCAATCCTCCGCGACCCTGGCTTGAGGATCCCTTGCAGACGCAGGCGGTTTCGCATCTCCAACATGACCTCTGGTGAGCGAATAAAGCATCGTAGCACCCTATCCGCGTCCTTACACCAAGGACTGTTGTACAGACGGGCAATAAAACCACCGGCCTGAGCATTTTCCACATGGACATGTCGGGAAGTAATGGAACCAGGCTGATCTAGACCACCAACGCCAGTGTATACGTGAGTCGTCTCCAAGTCGACTGTAGGCTGGTAGCACCACCACTGAGCCATGTCCCGCTCCTCTTGTGTCAAAAGAACTTTGGTCCGGACGATCTGTCTGCTCGTGCGATCAAAGACCGTCCGGGTGTAGGTATCTCCGAGAACCACGTGAAGATGAGTGAATCCCTGAACAACGGTCGGTATGGGATGGTCAGAAGATACCTGAATGGCGACACCCTTGATGTGCGGATCTTGGACAGTCCAGGCGAGGGTTGCGATCATACGCAAGGCCGGATCGTATATCTGCCGGGTTTGCAAAGACCGATTTTGGACAGAGACAGGGAGGATTCCGTTTTGTTCGTTTGGGGGAATAAAGATAATCGCATGACGAGAGTTTTCACTGCTGTTTTCCAGATGATGGTTGATACAAGCAATGGCGTTGCCCCGATCGACGGATTGCTCAAGAACGGCATTGACGTGAGTCGGTATGGTCAGTTCATAATGAGCCACAGGAAAGTCGACGCGATCCCCAACCAAATCGGACAACAGATTATTGCCAAAGTATCCCGATGTCGTCAAGACACGAATGTGGGAACCGATCCTTTGAGAGACATCACAAGCCCACTGGGTAAGGCCGATGAGAGCAAGCGAACATTCCGCTGATAGATCCGGATCTAAAGAGAAGACGACAAAGGCCTTCTCTGGGAGGATATATTTGTCGACCCATTCATCGGGATCGTCAGCCCAAGCCTTGGCACCGTCGCCTCGGAGAGGTTGAGAGTTCCTGTCGAGAATGTGAAGGAGCATCTTGTATGATAGAGTCTTTGTCCCATACTTCGGTATTTCGGTCAAACCTTCGACGCCGAATTCCTCGGCAAGGCGATGCTCGATGCGCGAGAGGACGAAAATGATAGGGATCGTGTCGTAGGTAAGACGAATCGAATTCTTCAGCTCTTGGACGATATTGTGACCTGTATGAAGGCAGACCGAATGGTCAAATGACCAAATCTGACTTGATCAGTTGAGTTGATCGGTGTTTCGCTAAAGTCTTGCACGATGGTGTCGAGCTGGTCGAGGCTGTCCAAGCTGTCGACACTTGACGCGCTGCTGTAGTCGCTCATGTTTGTTGTTTCAAAGGCTGTTGGATAATATCGAGGAAAGGATGAAGAGACTTGAGGGTGAAAGGTTTTCGTTTTGGATAAAGCTTGGATGCGGTACGGGATCCAGTAGAGCATTTGATGAAGCTAGTCCCAGTGCCGACACTGACAAACACCGACCAAGGTGGCTACTGCATGCTAGAAGTTTCTCTTCTATTGTCCGTTGTGAACAATACCGAACAGATGCTAATCCTGATGCTGGAGCAGAAGATCGCCTGATTGATGGAGTGGGCTAAGGAAATCTCTAATGCGAGGGATTACTGAGACGTATTGACCAGGAGGATGGCGCTCACAAAGTAGACTTTATGTTTGTTCAGGTCTTCCTCTCAATGGCATTCAAGGAAACAAATAGCATACCTTTGAATGGGCATTTCCCAATGAACATCAGGGAGAACAAAGCGCCTTTGTCTAGCTGAATGATTGTACGTCACATTAGATCTTGAAAGACTATCTCAGCAAAGGGACATGTTCACTGAGCTTCGGTGCCACTTTTTCAGTGAAGTAGTTACAAACTGGCAGTGCTGAGCTGGCAGATCCATCGCTGGAGTTCTAATAAAGGCTTCATTCTCTCCCCCCAAACAACTCCACCTTTTCATCCATCTTTCGTTCAAACATTCGCAGTCGCCCATCTGTCTCTACAACTCTTTTACCTATGAATCATGGACGACGAATTGATCACGAGTCGCGAAGCAAATTCAGCCCCCAAGAAGGGTCGCAAGACCAAGGACGAATTGCGTTCAGGGCTCAACACCCTCGCTGCTCAACAGGCACAAGCATGTCTCCGTGTCCAATCAGAACTCGATGAAGACGAGATTGAGGAGATCCCTCATCCGGATATCCCCATGTTTGACCAGCTCTTGACCCCAGAGGTTGAGGAAACCAGCATGGCTGCATGGAACGAATCACCTGAAAAGGCATCCTACCAAGCGCTCGACTTCACTACACACACCCGGATCGATCTGAGAGACCTGTGGAAAGTTTCCCTACGTGTTTTTCAATACTCGCCAGTTGTATTGATCTCGACAGTCAACCAACTGAAATATCAACCAGTGGATAATAATGGCCTGGCATCGCAGTACATTTTCTCCAGAACATTCTGCCATACCTTGGCATCATTGATCACACATCCATGCTGGAACTGGGAACCCAGAGAGTTCATCTTGGCTCTCCAGTACACAGTCAAATGTCGCTTGAACGATCATCATCCATGGCCCGCCAGCACACACGACTATCCCTGCCCTGCTTTGGAGACACTGCGCAGTACGTTTGACGACGTCACGGACGAACACGGCTTCCACGATATGCACATTTCAGCAAGACAAAGTCTTTTTGACGAAGAACCTTCACCATTCTCCGACTTCCTTCTCCATATAGGAGAAACTGTGCGACAAACAACGTTTACCAATATTCCCCAAGTCAGCCATCGCCATTTGGGAATGCTTGCATTGCTCGTTACCATCCAAGACCTGAGGGCACTTGAAAAGGCTGTCAATACAATGCCTTTCTCGGACGAATCATTGAGATGCAAGGTCAAAGATGTCTACGACGCGTACAAGGTCGAAAAGACGACCGACGCAGCTGTGGTACGCAACCTCCGAGGCTCGCTTGAACGGAGCGGTAAATATATCTACAGGATGGCCACAATAGCCCGATTGTCTAGTGATGCCTCAGACTTCCAGACCAACCAAGCGTCCACGGACGGGGACAGCGATCTAGATTTGAAAGACGACAATCCAGAACAGGACGACAATGACGAAAGTTTGGAAGTCCACGATGGTATTGGGTCTTCTGAGCCTCGGACTTCTGATGAGCAGGACTACAGGGGTACCGGTCTGGGATGCATGGTGGTAGTGCTTCGACGAATAATCAAGCACATTGTGGCCTCGCCCAAAGCCCTTACTTTCAATACCTGGATAGATAAAGCCGAGGATGATAACCCGATTCTTCACTACGCTTGGGGTTTGTTCGGGGATAGCGAAGAGGAGCGTACTTAAGCTAGGGCTTTAGCCAATGCTGGCCTTGTCGAAGTATTTGGCAATCATATGGAGCCCGACGACATCTTATTTGAGCAGCTCTGTGTGTCATCCCTGATGAACGAGACCTTTTGGTCGCAAGACGAATTTTCTCTCTTTCGGCCCCCTGTCTTCCTGGGCACGTGCGAGATGGTCGAGCAAACGCCTGACGAAGCAACAGACGCGAACATGCTGGAGTTTGATCGGTCTGATCATCCTGAAGCCACCCTTCAAGATTTTGTCAATTCAAAGTTTGGAGTCATCAACCAGATATGCTATCGTGCTCTAGAACCTATAATCATTCGTCTACTTTATCGCACAGGTGGACTCGGTGGTCATCTTTTCGACAGTCTTCGGCAATTCTTCGTGCCTGTCATTCCCGAGGACGGCCGTACATCGCGGAGCCATTACTCAGTCATTGCTGTGGTCAAGATGAGAATGACAATGACTTCGCCTAACACTGTTCGCACATACCCAGTTGAGGGATCGACTGTTGATGATCCGCTTTCGAGGGACTACATATTCTTCTACGGTCTATGCAAGTGATTAGAATGGACGATCAAGGGTTTTCCTGGAGTAGACATTCGACCAACTGGAGATGTCGATGAACATATTGCCAGCTGCAAGTGAAGGCTGATGTACGTGGTCAGGAGCACCCGAGTACCAGGGCAAGGGAGTAGAATGTTGGACGGGCTGGATAGTTTATACCGCAAATTGAGATTGATCGACAACATTGATGCCGTGTTACAGCGTGAAATGTATGCCTATTGCTTGACTTTGCTGTGTCAGTGACCATTCATGTAGGTATCTGCCTAGTGCAGTTGCACACCTCGATGGGTTTCTCATCGTGAATATAGCTTTTTACTCATGCAATCTGGGCGAAAAGAGGAAAATAGTTGGTAGTTGCAGTTGTCTTATTAACACGATTTCGTGTGAAGGGCGCATGTAAGGTCTACCTACCCTGAGCATCATACAAGCTACTCCGAATAAGAAACATTCATTAAACCCATCTAATTTTAAGAGTGTGGTATAACAAGATGAAACGGAATATCTGGTTCATATGAGTCTGCTGGGAATTGCCGTCGCGATGACGTTGACTTCGGTTGTTGCGTAACCGGGCGTCTGTACCTGCCTTCCCTCCTTTGTTTTCATCTTTCACCCCGCTTCATCTTGACTCCCACATCAACTTCCTCAATACCTGGCATCTTACCCCGATTACGCTTTAAGATTGTTATCCAGGGCATGAGCAATTCTCGCGTGTTTCACATTCCAACAGTTACGGTAAACTCGGCCGACGTCCAAAGAGCTGATGACCCGACAACACGAGACGAAAACTGTCACTTGGCTCATCAAGGATTGACCAGACCCGATTGACTTCTATCGGTCGTCTACGTCGACTCTATCCACGGCGCTAGCGATCTCATCTCGAATTCCGATCGACTTGGTGACTGCAACAAGCGATCCGACGTCGCTTAGCTCGACATGGAACGGGCCGAACCGATTGACTTTCCATCTTCCCCAGACTCTGAGCGAGCAACTCGGCCGAGACAACCCAAAGAAAGCGAATATCCCTGTCGCTTAGTCCATCAAGGAATGGCCGGACCCGATCGACCCACCAGACTTTCGTGCTCCAACAGCATGCTGGGCAAGGATCACCATTACGCAGGACATCAAGTACTAAGCCAGTGCTGTTAGAAGGCAGGGTGGAATACAGTGAGTTCCCGAAACCGATTATAACAATACATGCCCCAAAGATCAATCGGGTCACAATAATGGCCTACTGCCGTCGACATACAGCTCCCAGAGCCAGTACGGATCGTCTCTGCGGTATGCTGACGTACCTGTCCGATACGATGCTCCAAGACCTGCATCACCACGTCATATTTGTAGCTACGGCTTTTAAATCGACAGCAGCAAGACTGTATAAGATCTGGAAGTGGCTTTGAACTTTAGTGATGCGCCCTCATTGATCGTGTCTGAATGATGGTCGAGACGCTATGGTCAGTTTTCTCTCGATCAATTGTACTAACCTCGATATCTAGTGATCAACCCTCGGAAGAACGATAAAGCCGTACCATTATATTGAATGAGAACACCACCACTTGACCATCAAGAGGTCCGAGCCAACCATCTCATTTGACGCCTTCTCAAACAACAACCTACTGGCTTCTGGGACTGTCCACACCTTTTCCAATCAGCTCGACAAAGGGGCATTTTCATTTCATGACTGGACAGGTGGAGGTCGCAACCGGAACGTCGAGTTTGGATAGACCAGTAGATGATCCGATATGCAGTCCCGAATCCACGCGGACACTTCTGACGAACACCTGATTCCTCTTGAGCTCGGTACCACCACAAGGGTTGAAGGAACAAGGTAATTAGACAATTCCCTGGTTCATCACCGCAGATTGAGTATCCTCCGACAAATCACCATCACTATCGGTTCTAATGCTGACGTTGTTCATCGGGTATAAGCAGACTTTGTCTATAGCCACCGTTGAAGATGTGGATAATCGACAGGAATCCTCTACACCTTGGGCTCATCCCGAAATTCCTTCTCAAAACAAGGATCCGGACCAAATACTTGCGAAACAACATAGCCGCGATAGAGGCCTCAACCGTAGTCAACCGCCCTACAACCAGAGTTATCAGAGCGCCTAGGAATAACAAACTGCAAGAATGGAGGTCAAGATTCCGTAGGTACGATGAGATTACGGTGTCATCCCGAGAACTACACTTTGAAGAACCATGGCCCGGAGGTCCAGGGCCAGTGCCAGACAAGGCGAACCCTCCACACCTCCTCAACAAGCACTTCACTAACCGAACCAAAGACCTCAGATCAGGCCACTTGATACGTGGATGTATCGTTTCCGAGATGTCACAGAGTCGCCCATATGTAAGTAACGGAGACAGATCCTCAGACAGACATTGCGCCCATTTGCCTGGGTACCCAATATCCGGTCCCCAGGCCTGAAACGACAAGCCCGGCACAGTGCCCATCGGTCAGACCCAAAACCAGCCGAGAGTCCAGTTCGAGATCCAACGGATGATTCAAGCCGAGGCATTAATGGCTTTGGGTACCTCGAAAGGTGGCTTCTCTGTGAGTAAACAGGGTGGTAGCCCGACATCTGCACTCGAGTCGACGGATTCAACACGACATCTGCTAACCGGCCTAGAAAACAGACACTACGCCCGTGTTTCAAACACCTAGGTCATAAGGAAACCGTGTCAAAGAACAATGCGGCCCAGCCAAAGATCCAAGCTCCACGAATGATTGTACAGTTCCATTTTTTACACAAATTCCGTGAAGTTCAAACGGTTATCCGTGGAAACTACCCTCCCGATCAATTGTGAACTCGCCACACAAAGCTTCCCCGGAGAACCAGTCGCAGCCAACCCCGAAATTTACACATACAGTCCTGATGAGAAGTGCATGGAGGATTACAAAACCCCTGAAAGAGCGTACACAACGTTATCTGACTTGCAATGTGACGACTCACGAGATCCCAGTTGAGATACAAAGATTTCTGTACTCAGGGGCACCTAGAACTTATTTCCCGCCAAGCACCGCATTCGAAGGACTCATGGATCCTTTAGCTCGCTCACGGCCATCGTACTGCTTCCGTTGATCTGGTGTTCAAAAAGCGCATGATCTCTGAACACTTGAGACTCGGCCAACACCTAATCGCACCTGATCTTAAGACGAACAAGATTTCAGGCAAGGCGACGTCTTCTCACCAGAGCTGATTGTCCATCTCATCAAACGACAATACCTTGAGTGATGTGATGTTTCCAACTTACTAAAGACCGTCTATTATGAGACAAGGCTGGAATCTCTCGTTAACCACACATTCAATCTTTCGCTTCACAGCATTCACAGATCTTGGTAGTAAATTCGTTTATCTGAACGCACCAAAGATGGCACAAACAAGGCTGGTATAGAAGCCTGGCTGGCTTAAACTCCAAACACTGAGAGCAGGGCCCTGAAATTGAGATTGACAGGAGAGTAATCTCAATTGCATGTAGTACTGCGTTTCACAGACCTTTTCGGCTCCTTTGTGCTTCTCACTTCGCCAAATCACGATGGATCTCTTGTACCTACTCGTGAAACCAGTAGTATCATTTCGAAACTTCACAAGTGCTTTGAAAAATTTCAGGGGATGTGAATATGATTGTAGTTCGCTACCAAGCCCTTCACTGCCATGATCCATCAGCCCTCACTGCCATGATCCATCCCTTCACCGCTCCAGTAAGAGCTCGAGGCTTGCCTTTTGATCGAATACTAAGTCTTTGTTAGAACATGTTGGTTAGAGACGTGGAGATGACTCACCTTGCATCATGAGAATCGTATCTTGGGATAGGTTTGCCCGCATGTTTCTTGCTTGATAAAAGACTCAATCCAGGACAGCATCAATTTGACGCTGTAAATCTTCCTGGACAAGAATCATTCTCGCGAGAATGCGTTCAAGAACTTGGATCTCGGACTCCAACAGAACTTGTCGAGCGATCGCCCCCTCAATGGTGAGGATCTCTGACTCGACCTGATCTCGTGCTTCGATCAAGGTTTGAAGGTCAGGCACCTGAGAAGAGGTACCCTGGATTTGGCCCTGACCAAGCTCTCCAGAAGCATTGGAAGCGGGAGGGAAACCCGACATGCGCTGATCGAAACCCGAAGACAGGCGGAACCGCTCAAAGCCGGGACTGGATGTTTGGCGATGGATGGCTCGGAGGTCCGCTTCTGTCGAACCAATGATGACTTCATCGTCAGGTTCGGACGCGACTGCTTGCCCATCACCAACAGGGCTAACAGGACCAACGTTGGGGAGGCCACCGGATGGAGTCGAGATAGTGACAGGGTTGTCGCCATCGTTGCTGACAGTTGCGTCGGTGTTCTGCTGTTGTTCGCTCATGGTGGTGTTTGGTTCGTGCGTTGTATGATGAGGGTTGAGAGCAGGTTGGAATGGACAGTTTTGTGTTGACGAAATATTCACATCGACAAACAGCAATGTTAAACAATAAAAGTCCAAGGCAACCGAGAAGAATTTCTAAACCAATAAGATAAGATAGATGCCTTATCGCTTTGTCAGTGCAGTGCAGTGAACGAGTGTTTGCGCAGTGAACAATGACGGCACTGGCAGCATTCACCATTGATGCCCCATCAATAAACCCGACTTCGGCGACGCGTATTGTTTGTCATCATTTCAACAATCTTTTGAAGTTGGATGTTGCTATCCCGTCAACTTGTTCCAGCACAGCCAGTTCATCACGCTCATCAAGCCCTCAAGTCATCATGAAGGACGACAAGTCCCAGAAAAGCGTCCTACCGAAACGCGTCCGGAAGGCTATTCAGAGAGATGTCGACCTGATCGATCTAGTCGACCCTTCTGGTCACAAGAAAACAGCCAGTTCGTCATACTCACCAAGCCCTCAAGCCATCGTAGACAACAACAACTCCAAGAAAAGCCTCCTACCGAGACCCGTCCGGGAAATTATTCGGGAAGATGTCGACCTGATGGAACTCGCCGACCCTCCTGGTAACAGGAAAACAGCCAGTTCATCATACTCACCTCAAGTCATCATAGACAACAACTCCAAGAAAAGCCTCCTACCGAAACCCGTCCGGAAGGCTATCCAGAGAGATGTCGACCTGATCGATCTAGTCGACCATCCTGGTCACAGGACGGACAGCGATCGTCACCCTCGTCAGTCGGTTTCATCTGATCCCAAAGAAGTTGGTGACCCTTTTCCACTACCAAGAGAGCATACTAACAGTTAAGCGTCCTGAAATCGAGTATGCGCAAAGCAAAGCCAAACGATCTGTCTCATTCTACACTACACGCGCCCGCAAACGTGATAGAGAGACTCGCCGACCTATCCCGAGCAAGAACACACGAGATGGGACAAGCCAGCGTCCTCAAGTCGTCGAGCCCCCGTTACCCGACATCGAAACATCCAGTCTCGACACTGAACGCAATGCTGGTATCGATACCTTGAGCCGAAAGTATGTTCTTTCTCCTCTCGACAATTCTGAGCCTATCGAGGACGAAGCATCGGCAGTGAAGGATGCTCCAGTTCAGACCTCGACCAAGGACGATGGTCACCGCCGCCGCGAACCCATCATCCCTGACCTCTCCAGGGACTCAACTAGTACCTCAGGTGATACCAGTATGCGTATCAAAGCACCCACTTCCAGCGGTTTGGTCAAGCATCGCGTCAAGAGAACCTATGGCTCGCAACCCCCCGCGGCTACTCAACAGCCTAGCTCTGCGATGAGTTTCGACAACACTCCTCGATGTAGAAACTGTGCGTCAGTCTCCCACACCCTTGAGCAGTGTCTCTTTGCGCCGTATGGCACCATTCCAGGTTGTCCAATCTGCAAGAGCCGTGGACACATGTTTGAAGACTGTTCTCAGTTCAAGACCTGGATGACCAAACCCAGGGAGTTGGTACAACTCGTCGTCTGGGATCGTGGTAACATGCCGGCTTGGGAGACCAAGGTTCCTTGGTTCAAGTACCTGTATTTCTACACGAGTACTTTTGAGTTCTTCCAAGACGATCGATCCTCCTTTCTCTCTTCTTCTCTCCCTTGGACTAAGGAGTATGCCAGCGGGATCTCATCTGCCGAGCTCGGTCTTCTTGAGAAGAAGATGAAGGAGAATGGACGTATCGCTCTACCTGCTGATCCTTCCACCATGAATCTCTCAGCCGCCTGGAAGACTTTTGCCAACCCACAAGAGTATGTGTGGCCATTCGGTGTGGACACCGATCCCTTTTGCATCTAAGGAGGTACAGGATTGGAGTCTCGAGTGCTGGATGAGCGTCGAAGGTTTATTACAGTGACTAGATACAACAATAGAAACAATTTCACATCACACTTCGATTCCATTGTATGTTTGATCTGTCGTGCTGTGAGAATCGACGTTGCAACTGTTGGGATGTATCACGATAATTGGTACTTACAGTGAAACATTAACTCAGCTTCGTACAAATTAATCTTTTACGAAACTACTCAAGTCTCCATAGTAAGGTACAGTATCATGAGTGATTTTAAATGACTGTGTCGACTTGAAGCCTTTTCCGCCATCACCCATGGTGGGTTTATTGACCTGATCAAGACCTCAAACGGCTTATACTTCCATGTCTGGCGCTGGAAGATGAACATTGGGAACATGATAGTTTCGGCCCCTATTGAATAGTGTCTTGCAACTAAGAGGCAAAGCCGAACTGACAAGCTTCTCGTCTTCTCGTCATTCTCACATCACGATGGGTTCCGAAGTCTACTGTTTGAGTAAGGTCGTGATGAGTTTATCTGGCGAGAAATGTCAGGCCTTTAACTAGAACGCTATTTCACGCTGTACATTGGATGATGAATTGGCATGGACCTGAGAATTGACTGGTTTTAGACCGGATGCCTCATATCCTGAAGTGACAAGACAGCTTCTCATGCAAATGACATTGATATGAACTGTACACTCCTTTTTACTACATTGCAACATGGATCAAATAGAATATCTAGCTTTGTTCATAAAATAGAATGCCAGCGTGCAGAATTGCAGCACTGTGAATGCATGACTTCTGAAATGCCTCCAGTATCGTGATGCTACTCTTACCACATCTCGTAGTATTGCATGAAAAGTAATTGACAATCACTGAAATAATACCGCAGGGTAAAGAATTTAATGGCTTTAGGTGAAGCCGACACTGTCAGCGGCCGGCACTGCAAACAATCGGCAGCAAACGGCCGGCAGCAAACGGCCGGCAGCAAGCGAAGCATCAGGCAGAAGCGAAGCACAGTCAAGGAAATTTTTCGAGGCGCGAAAACTACAACCTCCTCAAAACATCATCAGTTCACCAACGACCTCAACAACAACCACTTTTTACGCTTTTTAAAAAAAAAATCACAGTGAATCACGATGGCTCCCCCCCATATTACCAACAAGAAGGGAGACAAGAAGGGCGACAACTCCAACCCTTATAATGGTGGTCGTGGCATCATCGACCGCCTCAATGAGGAGGAGAAACGCGAAGAGGCGGACGCTCTGGCTAAGCTAGAGAAGATTCGAAAAGCTCGTCAGGAGCGCGGCGAGACTGTCGTCCCTCCCAAGGACACCTCGATCAGCCGTGTTGGTGAAACCTCCAATGGAGGTGACCGCACTGGCAAAGACCAAGGCAAGCCTAGTGGAGTATCTGGTCGTGGCGGCAAAGGCCAGTCTTCTAACACCCACGCTGGTGTCAAGAACAAGTCCAAGAAGCAGGTCTGGAAGCCGAAGCACGCCAGGCCCCCTATCGAACCCGTCATCGTCCCGCAAATGGAGAAGCGGGTTTGGACCAACGATCAGGGGAAGTCCATGACACAGATGGTCAATACATCTGTCCATGGCGGTTCTTCACTCCATAAGTTGGCCGCCAACCCTGACGGTGGCTTCTGGGGTGCCGGTAACGACCAAACCGATCTCAATGTCGCCAAGAAGCTTGTCATGGCCGATCCTGACAACTTTGGCTTCACCGTAGAGATAAACCCGGTGAAAAGGGACGCCATGAGGTTCTTCCAAAGCGATGAAGTCCGAATGAGGTCTTTCGCCTCTACCGGTCGCACCAAGGATGGCAAGGTCGCTGCCCTTGAGTACCGCCCGGTGACCGAACTCTCCCAGGAACATGGGCAAAAGGGCATCCTCTGTGGCAAGGATACTACTGACCCGGAGATTGAGGCGGGCTCCAACAGCGGAATCGAGCACAATGTCGACTCTCAGTCTGGAGAAGAGGATGTGTCTCACCTGGTGGTGGACCAAGGCGAGGACAATAATATGTCCTCTCTACAATCTTCTGAGTCTCGCTTCACCCGGTCTGCCGTCCGGCAAGCTGGTTCGGCCCCCGTTCAGCGTCCTCGGTCTGCGATTTCGAGGCTGACCAACGCCCTTCCTCCGCCAGCGAACTTGAATCATACTCAAACCACCTTGGAGTTCATCCAGCAAGATGCCAGGATTGCCCGATTGGAGGGAAAGGTTCAAGATTTGCAAGAGAGGAACGGGAACTTGGACTCCAAGGTTCGGGAGTTGAAAGAGAGCACCGATCTCTTGGACGACCGAATCTCAGGCCTAGAGCAGCAACGTAGGCCTGCGACTCGAAACATCCCGGTTATGTCAGAACGAATCTCTGTATCAGAGTCTCGCTTAGATCGCCGAGATCAATGAGTCCAGGCTGACCGCCGGCTCGAAGCGTGACCATCCCCGAAAAGATTGGCAAAAAGAGCGGTACGGGATGTCCTCCTTGGCGCAACATTGCGGTGACTTGAAGGATGGTCTTGAGCGGAGAAGGGAAAATGCCGACATGATCGAACTACCAGATACGGCTTTCTTTTACCGCAATTCCCAATGGAACTGACCTCGATCGCTCTTGAGAGGTAGGAGGCATTAATGCAGCGCCTGAAGCAGGGAGGTTCTAGTCAGGAGAGAGGATGAGCGACTGGTTCAAAGGGGCGACTACCGAAGTTTGTCAGGTTATCTTCAATGAGACTGTTAAGACTGATACTTGAAGACATACAGAATCTCAAGACGAAGCGGGCGGGCATTCTCGGGGTAGAGAAATGGAAAGACTTATCTGTAGCGGCGATCAACTCCACCGCCGAGCGGGACCGTCCTGATGAACAATGATCTCGAGAAGCAGGAACAGTCAATCATATTGGAGGGAATAAAAGACAGATGTTTATCCAACCACAATGAAGTCGACAGATCCAAGCGGCAGGAAAGTAGGTCCATACTCAGAGCTACAATGAGAAGGGTTTATACCTGTCAAGGGCTTTCCAGAGCTAGGCACATTTGGGAAAGGCGCGTTTTGTGACAGATTTTCAGCACATGCATATTGTGGTTAAATGCACGAGTGCTTGCATACGTCTTCTCGAGGTGTTAAGACCGGCAGACCCAATCAGTTTTCATTAGGTCGCCGACCTGCTTTCGCGGAGAAATGCAAAGTTTTTGAAGCTTTTGTCATCGACGAACGGGAGCATCATTTCAACAAAGGCAGCTGGAGCCTTGAAAAGATTCAGGCGATATTGGCTCTTTATATGTGTAATCTGGCGAGACAACATCTTGAGAGGGTTTGGACAAGAAACAGGCTCTAATGTATATCGAATGGGAGCTCGAGCCCCGGGAATATGAACAGCTTGGGCAGGGAACGTGTTTAGCCACTCTAAAAGTGTTTTATGAGCGATCGCTGCTCTCTTCTACTGATCTTCGAGAGAACTACAAGAATTGACCATCTTGGCTCCTTCTGCTACCATCACCCACCCAATGCACGCAAATCCAACCACTAGTCCCTGTCCACGAGTGATACTACTCCTCGGTCGTCGCTTCTTCATGTTTGATGATGATTATGGGGTACATTGGCCGATGGTAGATGATGCAAGCTTGGTGGTATCGGTGTTGGGGCGCAAAATAACGTAGCCGCTACTTAGGAGACGTTCCTCCATTGTCAGTCGAGGTAGCCTGTAATGATGGTTAGTTTGGTGCTCCATGGATTGGCGGTTTATGTACCTTAGGCTCGATGTTAGAAGGAACGGGGCCATCAGTATCTCTCTGAGCGGCGGGTTCACCAACGACAGGACTGTCACGTATCTTCTCCTGGTGAGTGCGTTCGGCTCGGAGGCTGCGGTTCTCGAGATCCTCGAGGGCAGTCACCAAATCGAGTGACCCATCAAGCTTTTGCCGGAGAGATTCGATCTCTTGTAATAGTGACTGGTTTTGGCTCGCCAGGTCACTCTTCTCGCTTCGCAACAATCGGTTTTCGGCATTCACTCCTCGCAAGGTTTGTGCTTCAGCCTCCAGAGCAGCAACCTCCTGGCTGAGGCTGCTAACGTTTTCGTTGTCGGAGCGCGAGCTTTGGGGAGACATGTTGAGAGATCTGTATAGAGTTAGTGCGTAGTCAGAGCGATGGTGATTTCTACTGACCGTTGAGGTTGTGGATGGTGACCGTTGAGGTTGGTGGATGAGCGTGGGCGAAGCTTTGTCGTAGAATCAAGAACGAGGTGTGTGGTGAAGAGAGCTTCGCAACAAGTTAATTACGTCACCTAAGAGCTCCTGGCTGGTGAATTCACACAATTAGTAATAGAAGCGCAGCAGTCATTTGCTGATGCGTTACTTGCCAGTGGCAGCCCTGGCCAGTCCGTTACCGAACAAACAGCCCTTTGATACAGCGGATGCTCGGCCAGTGCCTAAAGCTGCCACTGCAAACGACCGACAGTCAAGTGAAACCCGACCGATAAGATACCAACGGAAACAAGACGCTAAACGGGTTTCTCAAGCCAAGCGTTGTGGAAAGTCCTTAACTTCATAGTAACACTGTGAATCTTTTTCCTCCCTCACATCTTCCCCCTGATTCACGTCTTAGCAAAAGTACCTTCAATTTTCGCAGCATAGTATGCTCAAAGTATCCCTCACAAGGTCGAAACTAACTTTGCAAAGATACATCACCATGCTGCTCCTCTTCGAAGAAGCCGTCCACCCAGCAGTTGAGCCGGTCCAGGATGACCCCGAGGAGTTCATCAAGGGCGATCAGATGCGCATGACAACCATGAGTTCGACTGACCGAGCACGAGATGATCAGATCGAGAACCCTCCCCCCAGTCAGGTCTTCATGGCCACCCAGGGAGAAAACTGCATCCTTTGTGGCAGCTCCGCCCATAACATGTCCAAGTGCATCAAGGCTCCGGTGGGCGAGATTATTGGTTGCCCTCTGTGTAACTCGAAGACTCACTTTCTCGATGAATGTAAACTCTTCAAGCAGATGTCGCTCAAACAAAAGGTCGACGTCGTGGTTGTCAGCCGCGGCAATATGCCACCTTTCAGGACTGAATCGCCTTGGTACTTCCACCTCTGGAACTACCTCAGATGTAAGTCTGAAGGAGAACCAGTCCCTACTGCATTCCCTTGGTCGAAAGAGTTTGCAAAGGCCCAGTCTTGTGTTAAAGGGGGCAAGACCATCCGTCGCATTCAACGGAAGTACGATGCTACTGGTGATGAGGGACTGTTGCCCGTTGACCCTGCCACCTGGTGTATTGAGGCGATCTACAATACCTTCCCAGGACTACGGGATCTCCCCTGGCCTGAGCGCCTGAACGGAGAGTTCATCGGTACTTAAACTCTTCATTGTGTTTCTTGTAATTGTCAGCTTGGGGCTGGGTTGGTCCCGGGGATGTCATCATCTTGCTCGTGAACCGTCTCCAGCAGGCACCGGCACTTTATGGCCATTGTTACAAGAACCTCGAACCGGATGAATATCTCGTCCAAGGCGAGACCAGAGTACGTGTCTACTTAGTCGTCATCGAAAAGAAACTGACGCATCATAACAGGATACCTCAAATCACCAATACTCACGCTGATTTCGACCTTCCTTTGACAAAACTTGAGGGATTCAGTCAATCGTACCTATAATGCGACCGGAAGTCGCCTGGGCAAGCAACCAGCTACCTTTCGGAAAGGCGAAGTACCATCAAACCTAGTCATCGACATATTTGATGTCAAAAAGAATCTCATGAAAGAGGAAATGATGCTGTGGACGGCGGGAGAAGGATGTCTTGTTAGCCAAATACAACCGTTCTCACATTTCTCGCTGATCTTCACTCTGAACATCATAATACGTACCTAGCTACTACCTGATCCCTTCTAAGTCTCATCTAAGCCTGGTCTAAGTCCCATCTAAATCTCTTCTAAGTCCCGTTAAAGTCTCTTCAAAGTCTCTTCTAATTATCTCTCAAATCTCTTCTAAACTTTTAATAGTTATACAGGTAACGGCATCTTCATTCTTTTGACCTCAGACACAACCTAATCTGTGCATACGACAGCGATCACAAACGGGATAACCTCACTGAAGGCAATCTGGCATGTATATGCTTGCACGAAGTATTGATTCCACATAGGCGACATCTAAAAAGGACGGGAATAACCCTTGAAGACAAGGCCACTGGACAATGACCTTTAACAACGGGTCCCACCACCAAACGTAGAGAAGACGGTCATCACATCAGGACGGACGAAAAAAGAAAGAGTGAGGTCCAATGAGCAGCTCAAGAACGAATGCAAACGATACACTTGTGCCGGGAGGATGGAACCGCGCTTTTTGAGAGCGTAATCATCTAACACGGACAGCGACGAGCCTGCGACGTAACCGAGGGAGCCCTCTAAATCTCTTTCTGGCACATCTCAGAACACAGGGACTCACCGAGCTGCGCATACAAGCACAGTCAAGCCCCACGACAGTAAGCAGAGCAGGCTCTTAACACTCTTCTCTCAGTCATCAGCTAAAATGTGATCAGTCCAAGCAAAAGGAAGACAAGTAGCAACAATTCACGGTCAAATTCTGGGAGGTTATCTCATTGATTTCTCACGAGCGACAGTTCGGCATGCCACCAATGACAGAATCACCGAACGGCTCTCGAATTGGGGCACCAGTTTTGCTAGCTTATCGGTACGTCAACACAGAGCAGACACCCTAATCAGAGTGCATTCAATTGAAGGAGTGGTGAGTCAGAATGCCGCCAATTGAATGGCTACTGCAAGAAGTCAGTGCGGCCGTCACAGACTGCTCCCTCCGTCCGCATCAGAATGACAGCCTGTCAGACCAAGATATTCTCGACTTCCTTGCGCACCAACCAAGCTCTGACAGCCCCAAGGTCTACAACGTCTAAAAAAATCTCAAAGGGTCGCTGACGATAGTCTTTGGACCGGGATGCGTTTCTACCAGCATACTGGCCAGTCAACCTGGTCGATAACCATCGCATCCAGAGCACGGTCGATTGAGTGAAGATTGCGGGGATCCACAAGAGCCAGATTTGACCGTTTAAGCAAGCCGCATTCCAATTGGCGTTATGCGTTATATGAATGTCCTTCGTCGATCGCGAGATGGAGGGGAAAGGTCGGTGCGATGGGAGACTGTGGTCGGGTGAGAGAGGTTGTGGCAAACCTGACGATTCTCACCTCGAAATCTGAGTCTAGGCGCGCTTCTGCGACTAGCTTCAAGACACGACAAAGAGAGCTGGCTTGAAAGGATTCAGACTATTCTTCTGATGCGTGGACTGCCTTCTTCAACACAACAGTTACACAACACCCGTCATGTCTGGATCACCACTAGCCAAGCGCAAAAGAAGCGACAAAGGGAAAACCTGTAATTATGGCCGGTATTGCAAGAGCCTCCCACCCGGTGGAGATCTCCTCGTCCAAGGGGAGGCGCGAAGTCGCAAGAATGTTCATATTCTCTACGAATGTCGTGATGCCTCATGCTTTAAAGACTGCGAGAATATTGATCCTTACCTCCGACTGTCCTTGGCAAACCGGGTTCGTCGTTACAAAGGGGAATTGCAGCTCGTTGAAGGAGCTTTGACGTCTCATTCTTATATTTGTGTGTCTTCAGTATTCTGCCGACCTGCCGAAGCTCTCAATTGAACACTTTGCCAAGAAGCCGGTGAGGTTGGGAAAGAGAGAAGTCGAATTTGGACTAAGATGGGTTATTCGTCAAGGAAGACATGCAATCGTCTTGGAAAGCAGACTTACCGGCTTGAATATCGTCTTTCAGTGCTTTGATGAGCTCGATTTGGCTTTCTTGACCGCAGTGAATTCGTTTCGCCTTCACCGAGTCTGTGCCAGGCGGGCGATGGAGTGCCGAGGCCGTTGAATGGATGGGAATGGCATAGATGCTGGTGGTACGCTGGATAAAGGGAATAAAAGCTGTATTTTAGGTCAGCGAAAGGCTCTGGAAATCACACTCATGCTGCACATTTTACAAGTGCCGATTTCGCTTTGCGTTGACTGCGCTCGCATCCTCTGGGTCACCTCGTCCTTTGAAGGGTACACGAGTTGGATCAGTATTCCCTTTGCATCTTTTACAGTCCGGGCATCTTTTTTAGTCTGGGCATCTTCATTCAGCCAAAAGTCTATTCTCATCAGCAATCTCACAAAGAACTTACTCTGAACGCACGGTTGTGTAACATCTATGACACATGCGGCCAGCTGCCTGCCAGCCCACAATGCCGCAGTTCCAAACACCGGAAAGCGAAAACAAACAAACGAGAGATCGCTATTGAGAGTGATTCACTCTTCAATTTCCCGTGAGCCGCGCGCTTGAAGTTGGTTCTCCACTTCACTGCCTTTCACCTCCACCCTCACTCCAGCGCCTTCGTTTATTTTCGTCACAAACTCAACATCATCACAGAGGTATGCCTATTCAAGTGCTGCCTCATACCTTTTGGCCCTGCTCTAACATTCACCAGCTCACATACCTCTTCACTCCTCATTCGCCGCTGGCCGCCACCTCACTCGGGCCCACGATGGCTACCCCAACTCCCAACGGTGTGGGAGCACGCCCTGCAACACGGCGCCGTCAACTGAGAAGCGCCCTGTTGATACCAGGTTCTTCTCAGACTAAAGCATGGAAGATCATTCCACCCACCTCCGAACTGGACATCACCCTGATGGATCAGAGCATCCGTCTATCCTTCGCCCGCGCCAAAGACCGAAGCGTCTGGAGCTTCTACGCTGCGGGATTTGACATGGCAGATTCCACCATGTACCACATCACCATGGAGCTCCCTCGCCAAGGTGTATCAATCAGTCATCGCCCACTCGAGGCGTACGAGACCAACGCCTTCAAGGATGTTCTCGACAACGCCGCCGATTTTCAGATCGTTCAAATCAAGCTCAATGAGGGCCACGACAACATTGTAACCGGATTTGGTCTACCTTTTCACGGAGTAACCGAGACCGTCAGCGACTGGGTGAACAACGACCGCCTCATTTACAACGCCATCTCTCTGACCAATGTCCTCCGACAGCGGGATTTCACCTTACTCACAAAGGCCACCGACGCCGAGATTCTCGCCTTCATTCAGGACTGCAAGGTCAAGAAAGAAGTGACCGACTATGGATATGGCGACGTGTACGTTATGCGCCCACCTTGTCTCGACCCAGCTAACTTGATGCAGTCACACGTGGGACATGAAACGATACAACCAACAAATTCCTCACAACAGAGGTTTCCCTTTCTCGCCGAGAATCAAGTTCGATAACACAAACCAACGAGATACCGCCCTCACACAGATGCACGTTCAAGATGTTTGGGACTATGACGACGCTCTCAACGACATCGCCGAGACAGAAGTTCCTGCTCTGATCTAGAAGATCGGTAACGAGCCTCTTGAGAATACGGCTCAGTTTGTGTGCCTCTTGGAGCCCAAAGGACTATTCGTAAGTACATTCATTGCTTACTCTTCATCGCTAACATTTTGAACAGAAGAGCCGACATTGGCGTGCTGCCCGTCGTGCGCTGCGCGGGGAGCTGAACAAACTCAAGGTCACATTCACAGGAAGAGAACACAGGGGCGTCAACGGAACCGGCAAATTCGAGCCCGTCACTTGGGAGGCAATTCATTTGACATTTGGATCTTCGGACGATCTCAGAGGTGTTGATATCCAAGATCGCATTCCACTTGGACTCAAACGACCGCTGAGAGACCAGCCTGGCCACAACTTTTCTCCAATCGCCCATGCCAACTACGGAGACACTGATGAAAGATCCCAACGAGATGCTCTCGAGCTTCACTGTCAGTCAGGCCTTCATGGCGAAAATCTGCGAGTGGATGCTATCAATCGTCTCAGCAGTTTAGAGATATGGCCCGTTGTGATGCAGGCGGATGACCGATACCTTCAGAAGCAGGTGGCTTTCAATGAGCTACTCATTGGACAAGGGCTTTGGAACATGTTCAGTCAAGGATTGAGTGTCAACTTTCCACCATTCGACCTCTTGCACGATGTGCCAGCTGAGATTCGAAAGGCCTGCCTCGACCTTGTTTACGAAGATGACCGCGAACGTGTGCAGAAATACTTTGCTAAGCTGCACCTTGGCCTTGGATTGGTCTCTGGACCTCCTGGCACAGGCAAGTCCCATTTGACTTCTATCATCGTCATGCTCATGTGTTTCAACCGCTCCATCGAAAACGTGTACGTGAGCGCTGCGTCAAACGGCGCCACCGACAACATTCTCGACCGAATCCACCATGTCACCAGTACAACTATCAGCGACCTTATTGAGAACGGTCTTGACATCAAACATCCCATGCTGGTCCGAGGCTATAGCCTCAATCGGGAGTTTGAGAATTGTATGAAGTTACTGACAGGACTTTCATTGGAACAGAACACACTTTGGAGTCCGTCTCCTTGGCGGTTTGAGCGATCACTCTGCTGGTGGACCTTACGAGCTTTGGGCTCTCCGACCGTACCACCATTGGCCTCCGACGACAGCACTCAATTGTGGGAACTTCACCAATCGCTCGACGCTCTCAAGACATCCACTGCTACATCTGGCTCCAACCTTTCGAAATACAAACGCCTCGTTCAGCTTGCCCAGGGACTCGAAACTTTCGCCGATTACAAGCTCGGACAAACCAAAGCTACACACGACAAGACTCTATCTCAACTCATGGGACTTGTTGTCCAGTGCGCCAATGTCGTCGCAACAACTCCAGCAACATCAGCGACCTGGCTCTACCGTGCATTTAATTCCACCAAGGCCCGGGCTGTTGTGTTTGATGAAGCGGCTACCATGTTCTGCGCAGATGGTCTGTTGGTCTTTGGTAACACACCTCGACCAATGATTGCTGTCGGCGATCCCAAACAACTTGCTCCAGTCCTCTCTACCGCAATGGAAATGCTCCACAGCAAGCGAGAGCGACATGACAGATCGTTTCCAGAGTCGAGATACCCAGTCAACCGATTCGCAAGGTTTGCCGAAGTCTCATGGCTTTCTTGGTTCATTCACCTCGGGTGGCCGGTCTTTCACCTGTACACCCAACACAGAATGGCGGAAGGACTCTTTGATCTCTCCTTGAACACTGTTTACCAACAACTGAAGCCGCATTTCAAGTACAGTACGCTCTGTCGCATAGCCAATTTCCCTGTCGGCATCCAGGTTGAAGATTACTTGAAAGACAAGTACAAAATCCCGTCTTCCAGCATTGGCACTCTTCAGCCCGTCTTCTTCAATTGCCTTGAATGCCCTTGCCGAAACTATCCCGATAGTGCATCGCGACTCAACCCACGCCAAGCCGATTGCATGGCCAAGTTTCTTGTGGAGATGATTCGAGTACTGTCACTGTCTCCAGCCGACATTGCCATTCTTACACCCTATCGAGCAAATCTTGGCGCTATCAAAAAGCGCTTCAGAAAGGAGGGCAAACTGAAGGATATTGTTTGCTCGACCTTCGACGGGTTTCAAGGACGTGAAGCTCAGATCGTTGTGCTGGCTCTGTGCGTCACTCAAGAGACAGGACCATCATCTGTCGCCAACCCACGTAGCCTGAACGTCGCTTTGACACGACATAGATCAAGCCTTCTCATATTTGGGGACATCAACACGACAGTACAGAATTTTGGGCATATGTTTGGCTCCGACTCTGAGGATGAAGGTTTGGAGAGGTTCAACCAGAAAATGATTCGAAAAGTGTTTCAGATGATTAGTTGCAGTCGTCGCGTTGTACCAGTCAAGGGCAACAAGTCTTTAGACCCTGATAGCTACTGGGATACTCAAGGGTAACCAGATCATCAGAATTCATGTGCGGATAATGGGATGTTTCGGGACTAAGTACATGTTTATATGTAGCTACCACCATTGAAAGAATCTCTGCACCTCGTATTCTTTGCAAGTGTGATTGCGCCCTTTGTCAATGCTTCCTTCCCGATGTCCTGAATGGCTTCAAGATTACCTGATTCAGATAACACTGATCGAGTCATTGGTCACAACTGATTTAAGCATAAACCTTTCACTTTCAGAAGGCATGACAGGCGCGTGACTGCGGGGCTTTAGGTAAGTCTTGTCCTAAAGAATGTCAGAAGTATGCCTAAAGAATACCTGGTTGCCTGTTCCCTTTTCATCTAGGCTCACCGATAAACTGGTTGTGATGAGCTACCTCGGCAGCGTTGTCAATCACAATTCTTTGCTGCAAGTTGCCAAATTTGTGCATGCAAACACAATGGTAGGGGCGCAAACGCATTAGACACCAGGCACGGTCGGACTCGGATCACTTGAATCGCCATTGGTCGATCGTCGTAGGGCCGGTATTTTCCAAAATAGCCGACATCAGTATTCTCCTAGTCCGTCCGTATGCCCCATTCCCAATCTCACGCTCGCAACAGCTTCAACGTGACTGGTTGGCCTTCGTGGCCCGCAGTCAACAGGACCCATGTATTGTTAGCTCCCTTTAGAGTTACCCCTAACTGCCAGTATAATTACACTAGAAACCAATTTTCTCACTTTTGCAACTCACAACCATGTTTAATCGAATACTTGTCCTGGGCTCGTTGCTCATTGCAGCGTTGGCCTTGTTCTTTTCGCAACAAGAAACTCCCCAGCGTCCTCCTTACATCCAAGGACGCAACAGAACGGTATTGTTCTTGGTCAATGAGGAACATGGCCTATCCAATGTGCACCTAGCAACGGCTTCGGCATTGCTAGAAAATCACCCCAGTATCGAAGTTCACTTTGCCTCGTTTCCGAAGATCAAGGGAAAACTAGAAAGGATAGCACAGTTCGCTCGGAAGAAAACGCCTGACGCTCAGGATATCACCTTCCACCAACTCAAAGGATTAGGATACGGCGACACAATCCTCAAGTCGGGCAAAAGTCTGGACAACATTCCACATCCTCCCGGATCCTCCGGCATCGCGCATCTTTGCAAGGACATGCAAACATGGATAGCTCCATGGTCTGCCGAGGATCACTTTGACCTTTATGAACAGTTGGGTGAATTGGTTGACAAGATTGACCCTGCTGTGGTGGTTATCGATACTTTGTTCCGCCCAGGTTTGGATGCCACGCGTGACAAGAATCGCCAGCATATTGTGATTACTCCTAATCAGGTCGTTGACAATTTTATTGGTGACCAACCACATGGCAGCATGTTTTGGAAGTATCCTGCGTGAGTCGTCCCTCTGAAGCTGTCTGAACCGACTGACATATTTAGAATGGGTTCCGGCTTTGCATTTCCCGTCCCTTGGCGAAACATTCCTGAAAACATCTATCTCAACATCCGTTTCATCTACAGTGTATTGAAGATGCCTGATCTCGCCGCTAAGCGAGAGAAACTTCGCGAGAAGGGACTTAAAGATCCGATCAACTTCTTTGACATGTATCGTGATGATGTTCCATGGATTACTGTCACGGCTGAGGGAGCCTCTATTCCTGTTGACTATATTCCGTCTAATGTTACCATCACCAACCCGATTGTGCTTTCAGCAGCTCCGGCCATCGAGCAGGACCCTGCATTGGTTGACTGGCTGAAGAAGGCCCCGACAGTCTTGGTAAATCTGGGCAGCACCGTCAGCGTAAGTAATCCACTCGCAGGTAGTTCAGCTCTAACAAATTAGTACTCGGAAACTCAGGCATCAATCATGGTACAAGCCATTGCACAAGTACTCGACAAGACTGACGTGCAATTCTTGTGGAAGTTTAACAAAGTTAAGGACTACTCAGACGACGTTTTCCTGCCAGTCAAAGGGCATATTGAGAGTGGAAGACTAAAGATGGAGAAATGGCTTACCGTCGACCCAACTTCCCTACTCGAATCTGGACTCATTGCCGCATCTGTTCACCATGGCGGAGCTAATTGCTACAACGAAGCAGTCTAGTATGTTCCCCCCTCACTCATTAACAAAGCTAACCTTTAAAGTGCTGGAGTTCCTCATGTCATTGTGCCCATGTGGGCTGACTTGTACAATTACGCGAAACTTGTTGAGACCACTGGTATTGGTGTCTGGGCATGTCCTAGCACTAACCCAGACTGGACTGTTGATGAGCTTGCCCAGGCTTTTTTAAAGGTTGTAGACGGAGAAGAGAGTGTCTCGATACGTGAGAAGGCTAAAGCGTTGGGAGAAAAGATGCAGGCTGGTGAGAAGGGTCGTGATCTTGCTGCACGAAAGGTGGCTGAGTTGGCATATGCTGGAAAGCAGGAGTAGAGTCAAGGAACAGAAACTAGTTCTGGGGTGTTTGGGATATAGAATTAGATGACCGTCTTGGATTATGCAGATGTAAGAATTGCAATGCAGTAGGCGCGCTGGCCCATGATTTTAGGTACGTACCAGCCCTTCGCCATGCATTCGTATTTTGAGAATTCACAGTACTATAGGGTGCTTGGACACTTGAGATAATGTCTTGATTTCTTGGTATGAATTCAGTAGTTCTTCTCCTCGGCCATCTGCGGTTGGCCATAAAGATACATCAGAAAAGCCAAGTCATAGGATCAGAATCACCAGTATCAAAGAAACCATCAGTCATCTGCAATAGTTAGCAGTTATCATGAGCAATCAAGACCACACTAACCATTAGATCCCAATCCTCTGCAAAATCAAGTCCCATGTTGGAAAACGGCTGAGCCTCATCCCCTTCAGGTTCCAACTGTGCCACGAAAGACTCAAAGATAACCAATGCTTCTTGCTCTGCGTCTTCCCCAGCTTTAATCATCAACTTGACCACCTCATCTTGAGGAAGACGACGTGAAATGCCTTGAATCTCTGCAGAAAACAAGCAAATTCCGCAATATCCTTTCGTGTTAGTCTCTCCTGCCTCGATGCACCGTAACGTCCAAGATCTAGCGTCCTCCATGATATTAAAGAGGTTTGACTGAAAGGGCGCAGGTGACAGGCCATCCTCTTCTTGAAGTTGGCTTTTTAACTCCACTAGTATAATGAGACTGGCCTGCCAAGCTACCGTGCGGAAGAAGCCAAAGCCACAGATGATGAAACGTGAAAACTCATTTGTCTCTGTGGTGTTTCCATCAGGAGGATATGCTGCGCACCAAAGTTTGAGCGCAGTTTCAATTGTCACTTTTCTTGAGAATGCATAACTCGCTTCGTGCAAAGATAGTCCGTAGAAAGGGAAATGAAGTGCACACAGGTAGCGACACATGATGAAATCCACTGCGGATAGTTCAAATTCTGACGGTGACGCCTCATGTGACTTGCAGTTGTGAAGTGTCTGGCTGAGCGTTTTATATGACGCCCTCAATTCCGAATCAATCCGTAAGATCTCCTTGTAACTATCAGGAGAATTGAGGTCATTGAGCAACTTGGCGACCTTGAGACGATAGGGGAATGTCTTTCGCAGAGCTCTCGCGGCAGACATTTGAGTAAAGACGTCTTCATTTCTGGGAATGGGATCGTTTTCCATGAGTTGATCGTCGTCAAAATTCCCAGGCGACTCAGTGTCAAAGTCTTCGGTCGAGATAAGTGGTGGTGCCCCAGATGCCAGGCATGATTGAAGGCAAATCTCGAGGATAGTATTCCATAATCTTCGGCGCATTTCAGAGATGAGGGTAGTTCCTTTTGACAGCTGTGAGGGGTCTCTGTTCAAGCCCATTGATATAGCCGTTCGAAGTAGTGAGCCACAGCCGATCCACATTGTCTCTCCCCCAACTGCAACTATTTCTCGAGCGAGTAGGAGCAAGATATTGGTCTGGATAAATTGTATACCAAGTCTCGATTTGAACTCGGGCTCAGAAACCCAGGTCTGTGCTTCGTATATCCATCGGATGGCTGAAGTTCTTAGAGAGAACTTGTCGTCGTAGGTTGTCGCCCCCAATGCTAGCACCAGCTTCAGCTGAACAAGAAAATCTCTGTCTGGAACGCCGTCAGAGGTCCACAGAGCGTCATACTTCTTTCTGAATGTAGGAATATGTAGAATGCGATAAAGCTTCTCCATCGTTCTGAGGTAACACTCGACAAGATCATCTGAAACTGTCTTAGACGGCAATTCATTCGTAAGTGGTGTTGGCCATTCAGGTGCACGTAAGGCTTTGATTCGTCTTGCTAGAGCTTTGCACTTTTGCATTCCGATAAGGATATTTGAGGTCTCATCCACGTGTGATTCAAACAGCTTGATAGAATCCATGATCTGTTACAGTCAGTCGAGATCATGAGCTTCGAATAAACCACGCACCAACATGAATGAGTTTATAAAATGACTCTGCCCAAACATTCGTGACTTATGTGAGATGGCACGAGGAATTGGTAAAGCTCCACCAAAAAGCCGGCTTTGACACAGGCGAAACGTTCCGCCTATTTGTGATGATGCTTCGATGGAGTTTGGCGTGGAAATCATCGAAGGTGGTCCTGAATTTGTTCTTGATAGCTGGTCTTCGAGTTGTCGGACTCTGCTCTTCAGGGATTCAAGTTCCTGAGATGGCTGACTGGGTATTGTCGAAAAGCTCTCAACAGATCTGACTGGATGGAGAGGCAAGGTACTGGCATTCGGTATTTGATCTCTAGGTGTTAATGTAGAAGAGCCTTCAGTATGTGCAGTTATTTGACCAGAACCTTGGCTTCGGCCTGGTGTTTGGGGTGGAGTATTCTCATAGATACAAGCGTCCCTTTTTGAGCGGACACAATTGCTACAGGGAGATTCTCTATTACAGCGTATTTTGCGTTTTCTGCAAAGTGTACATGAACTGGAGATCATATTAGCCACAAGTTCACTCCAATCTTGAGCCACTCACACAGCTGGCCTTCTACGGCGACGCGACTCAATCATGTTGAGGTCTGGGTTGACAAGTCCGTGGGCGAGAACTGCAAAGTTGTGGATCAAATCTTGTTCGGTAATCAACCAGGGTATCTGCAGCTTTCAGGGAAATTTGGGTTGTGATGTAGGTGATTGAAATGTCGCAAGCTGATTGCAGAAATAAGGCCGTCGGGAAATGCATCTTTGGTCGTAATAGTTCTCTATTCACCGATTCCGATGCTTAACTCCGACTCCACTCGGTCCATGTCTCGATTGTTATTGGCCTGTCTCGAGTATTCTGACTCAGTATGAAAGCTGAGAACAGAATCATGTCAGTATAAATATAATTATTGGCCCAAGTTTCTCATGATGGCTTTTCAGAGCAGCCAGTTTGAGATTGACCACATCGACATAATTCTTTGGAACATCAATTGATTTCCTACGATACTGCAAATGTCGACGACCAACAAGCCCAACAACGACCCCGAAAGCCATGTTATCCACTCGCCAAACCTGACGGGATCTGTAGATGAAAAGGATACAAATACTTCAGACCCTCTCGACCTAGGTGGAGCACCTGATGGAGGCTTACGAGCCTGGCTAGTTGCAGCTGGAGCAGCTTGTATCTTCTTTTCATGCCTTGGGTTTGCCAACTCATTTGGTGTTTTACAAGAGTACTACATTCGCCATCAACTTCGAGGAAACTCGGAAGACAAGATTGCCTGGATCGGTTCCATATCAACCTTTATACAATTCGCCGCAGGTGCTATCAGCGGGTCGATGTTTGATCGTTACGGTTCTTGGGTATGTTCCAACTAATTCAGTAGACTTAACACTAACACATTCAGGTCCTCCGCCCAGCCGCCGTTACCTACGTCTTTGCCACCATGATGACAAGCCTTTGCACCGAATATTGGCAGTTCATGCTCGCTCAAGGTGTGCTGATGGGCATTGCCATGGGATTTCTTCAAGTCCCTGCATTTGCAGCAGTTTCTCAATACTTTGACAAAAAGAGAGCAGCAGCTTTTGGGATAGCCGTCTCAGGGTCATCAGTTGGTGGAGTTGTTTTCCCAATTGCCTTGTCCAAGATGTTGAACGACTCTTCTCTAGGGTTTGAATGGTCCATCCGAGTCGTGGGTTTTGTCATGATTCCACTCATGACTTTCTCGTGCATTGCTATTCGACCCCGCGTACCCAGCAGAAAAACCTCTTTCTTCCTTGTTTCCCCTTTCAAAAGCCCCTTGTACTTGATCATTATTGGTTCATTATTCTTAATGTTCATCGGCATGTTCTCCCCATTATTCTTCCTCCCGACATACGCTGTAATACGAGGTATGGATGTCACATTGGCATCTTATCTGCTTGCAATCACGAATTCTGCGTCTACTTTTGGTCGAATTATACCTGGAATCCTTGCAGACAAGTACGGCCGATTGAACATGTACTCAGCAGGAGGAATTAGTACAGGTATTGTCATCCTCTGCATGAACGAGGCAAAGTCAACTGCGGGCTTGGTTGTTTATGCCATCGCCTTTGGATTCACTTCAGGCACAATTATTTCAGGGGTTTCTGCAGCTTTCACACTTGTGACCAAGGATCCCCGAAATAACGGAACATACATGGGAATGGGACTAGCTATTAGTTCCTTTGCCGCCTTGATCGGTCCGCCGGTGAATGGAGCTCTCGTGGACCGATATGGTGGATTCTTTCAGGTATCTGTATTCAGTGGAGTGATGTGCTTGGCAGGTGGATGTCTTGGACTCTTGGGCAAGTTCAAAACCACACAGGGAATATTTGGTAACGTCTAGGTTTGAGCATGTTTGTGTACGCTTATTTGTACCATAGTGTATTAAAGTTCCGCTTCTTGACTCATCTAAACCGTCTAGTCTATCTTATAATAAGGAAAGCTTTGAACATGGTCGAGGTCCATAACTAACCCCCGTTTTCATAAAATTCTAAAGCCTCATCATCAATCCTCCATACTCCTTTCGTTTCTGTGTCGCAAAGTTGCCACTTGGTCCCTTTGGCTAACTGATGGAATACTTGGTGCTCATCTCCAGGTATGCTTCGAAACAGCAAAGGCTGCCATGATTTTCCTTGTGCCTTCTCCTCTCTCCGCTTTTGCCGTTGTTGTTCCTCCACTCTTTGTTTCGCAATAGATGCAGCTCGGTAATCCCCTTGTTTGATGGCTGAAATGACATCATTCCAGGCACGTCGCGATTCTCGGGGATCTTGTTGTTCCATTGGGACAAGTTCAATCGGTGAGAGCGTGTCTTCCGCAGCGTTGACATTATACTCTTCAACCAGTTTTCCGCTGTCATCAGTTATTTTCCAGCCCTCACTCCAGATTCCAGAAACCTTGTAACAAATCTTTGGCTCATCCCGATGGTACACTCTCGCTTCGAAAGAATTCCTCTTCCCCCTAAACAAGCCTGCTCCAGAGAAATCGATTTCCGACACAAAACCGGAGCTTGAGATGATTGTATAAGTGCCGATAATCTCTGGGTAGAGACACGCAGACATGAAGCCCCGTACTATGACACTTGGTAGAGGAACCAGGTAGTCCTCGTCAAATTTGTCGACGTGTATTATCGCATGGCCAATTTGTCGAACATTAATGTTGCCGTTAAAGGTCATTTCCGCCCGTCCGTACCCATCCGCTCTTATACCGTGTTCTTTACTTGCAATGTGCATTGCAGTAATTGGCGGATGATGGCTAACCTGCTCAACAACCAGTTTTGTGCTGCTATCTGCATCGCTCCAAGAAGCTAGGAAGAGTTCACCAAGAAAGGCATTGAGTGGTTTCTTTATGCTGACATTGGGAGCACCTGCGACGTAAAGTTGACTCCGAAGGCTAGCAAGAAATATTTGCAGCACCGACAAGCTGCGTTTTGCTGGATCAATCTCTTGGGTCGGGGCTGTGAAGATTGAAGGCCTTTGAGCCCAGCTTCCGGGATTCTCGACAACTGAAGACGGGGCTAGGAAATATGGTGGAGCTGTGACATTGGCAAGATCCAAGTCGCTTTTGAGTGAAGACAAAAACTGAATTGTTAGCATGTGCCTAGTTCAGATATCATATGCATACCTTTACAAGGTCGACAAAACGTCTACCTATTGATTTATTATCCTCGTGGACAGTTTTCTGGGTCTTTGGTAGTGGTTCCATGATTTTTGTTGTATTGACACATGCCAACTAGAGCCAAGTCTTTAGATTTATACAGTTTGATCATTTCAGGGCCTCGCATCTGTCGCATCACATGCTTCAAAGGCGTTTCGGTTTACACCGCTACGTCTCACCTCTGTAAGATCTGACTTCATGCTACGGCGTGACATCCACCCGCCAGCCTATGAGAAAAGATTACCGGAAGGTAAATTCATCCGAGCGACTACTCAATTCGTACTCGGAAGAATTGAATGCATTGATTAGCGCCGGAAGCTGAAGTGCCGAATCCCAACCCCAGAATGAAACCAGCGGGTACGTCATTCTTGAGGCTGAGCAAACCCAGAAGCAGTTGATTTGTTTCTGGAATAATTTTTGAAATCGTCGCTCTCGCAACCCAAACCCGAAAGGGGCTATATTTTATTACGGACTATCTTGATCCTGCACGTAATATCTGCACAGCCTTCACTAATTATTTCTCCTGCGGACAATGAATTCTACGAGCGTATCGGATAGATGACCGGTTTATGCCAAGTGACCGGGAAAATTGTCTCCCTAGTCTATTTTCTGCTCTTTGTGATAGGATGTGTTCTTGTGATAGTGATAATCTCTATATACCCTGCTTAGGTTGCTTGGCACGCGCCTAGTTATCTATTCAACCATTGCTATCTCAAGGGCTGTCTTCCGGAAGTATACTTTTACTATTGCAAAGAACACGGTTTTTAACTACCGGTAATGCTTAGCTAGACATTTCCGAGCAAGTCATACATGCTGCTCATCACAACTTGATCTGATTGAGTGACAATCCGTATGCTGATAAGAGCCAAAGGACTGTCCACCAACTTCCTCAGGTAATCCACGATCTCTCGAATGACTAGAACAGATACAAAGCATTTTGAACTCGTCATATACCGTAGAAACATGGAGATCATGATTTGTGGAGTGAAACCAGCTGTGATCATCATGCCTTCCTTCACTGTTCGGTCCGAACTTAAGCTTAGATTTAGCTGTCCAATGATCAACCTGGAGACATCCGCATCCGGATTACATTCCCCAATTTAGTAGTACGCAGATGAAGCCATTCGTAAATGGAAGGAGGTACGCATTGAGCTATTCCGTGTCTTCAACCTTGGATGTAACGTATCACCGGAACTGGTCTATCCTGGGCGATGTACTCGTGCTTCAACTCTTTATCCTTTAGAGCAAGCTTAGTAGTTGGTTGTTTCACTCATATTCTAAGCTTATTATTTGTACTGTTCAAAGCATCACCTGTGTCACTGGGCTGTGTTTTCTTGGGGATCAGCGTCAATTTCAACAAAGCTGTATCACTAGACATAGCGTTTCGTATCGATCGAACCCTATCGAATATACTCCACGATGTTTACGCGTCAGCCTATCCAAACAGATCGATCTCCGCAGTGGATCGAATTCGGAATTTTGTCTAGACCAGAGTACAATGACGTGCGAATCTTTATTGCAATGCGACGGAATACACAAATATCTCCGATAGACAGTGATAATCAACTCTATAGATAAGCTTAATCATTTCTTTTATCAATGTCTCAGACGCGTCAATGAATCAGAGCTTCATTTTACTCAGCCACCTTCAATGGATCGTAGTGATCGACACTGCTGACTCGTCATTCAATAGCGTGACGGGGCAGATTCAACAAAGTGGAAAACGACGATCCTGATAAGCTTGTGCCAAGAACAGAATATCTTTGTCGCTGACGACATGGGGCCAGGGAATGTAGACATAAAATCACATGCCAACGTAGGACTAAACAACCGTTGGTGACACAATTGATAAGGTTGGAAATAGACTTAATTGTAGTGACTGTCGGATTCCCTGCAGCGAGCCTCTAGTTTCCACCTCTGTATCTTTGTGACCCTTTCGGAATCCGTAGATTACGCGGCGACGTTGTACATTCCTGCGAGTAACCAGCTTGGCGAAAAAGCAGAAATACAATCCGTGATGTTTTTATGGCGAAGCCGAATGTTGTGGATAGCCAAGAAAGTGGTGAAACTGAATACAGAGTCGTAACAAACGTAGATCCCCCAAACCTAACCAACCACTCACGGGATGTCATTTTAAGGCTGTAGATCTAAGCTGAAGATGAAATGCAGTCCCCTGTGGCGGTCTGGACATCAAGTGCCGTGATCCACACTTGCGGGCGGGAGAGGCTGATGGTTTCTTGGCCGATCAACATGACTACGTGATTCGTGCTAGGACAAAATTGTGAATGATTGCATCAGAATTTGAAATGTTGAGTCTCGCTCATGAGCACACGTTTCTTGTCACACCTGGCTGCCTCTTCCCCTATCCTTGTCTTACCACATGCCACATGCAGGGAGGTCAACGTCCAAGCACTAATAGTTTAATGAAGCAAAGCAAAACAGGCCAGGATCATGAATTTTCACAGCATGGTTTAATTACTGGGCTTAACCGAACGGTTGGGTTGTTATCGGGCAGTCATTAATCCTGGAAAAGATTAAAACCCCGGATGAGATTTAGAGATTACGGCTCCGGAGTGATGACGGGGGACTTGCCCCGACTTGGCACGGCCTTGCGACCCGCTCATTAAGCGTCTTCACAGCCTCAATGACCCATAAGTACGACTGCAATGTCGCCTCTTTCTTGGCATAGCTTGATTAATCACTTATCGCAAACAATGCTTCAATGAACCCTTGTAGATGGCTGCCCGATCTCACTTGGTGTAACACAATCTTAGATCTCAGACCTTGACTGAAACCAATCAAATTGTTTCTTCTCCCTCGTGGTTAAAGCCTGACGTCTCCTAATCAGTATTGCCCAACTTCCCCTGACACAAACTGAATTAGAGTGCCGGTGAGTTGCCGGGGCCAAGACGGGATCTTGAACTCACCGAGAATAGTCTGCATTTACAAACATTCTAGTATTCTCCTAGATCCACTTTGTCTGTGCAAGACTCAACATCAAGGGTGATCGCCGTTTTGGGCGCCTTGGCGGGCAACACCAACACGGCAATTGCGCGTCTCTGTGACGAAGGCGGGTCTGTACTCCATATCACAAACCATGGGAGAGTAAAATGATTCAGTGGTTTGACAGGGCAGTGCAAATTCCCCAGGTATAAGGATCTGGGGAATCCCACTTCTCCAGATCTGTACCAAACCATCAAAAATGGCTTCTCTATTCTCTCGAGAAGAGCCCAACCCGGAGCTATGTGTCAAGTACGCTCACTTTGCCTCGCATATGGTACGATGGCAGTTCAAGATTATTTATTGGACCATGTTTGTGTCTAATCTTTTGGTCTTGTTTATTGCTTCATGGACATACATCAGGTATGCTTGCTCTTTGATTCTTTTGACTCGTCTAACGATAACAGAGGCCAAGCAGCTTTGGAAAAGCTTGCTCATAACCCCGGAGCTCGAAGGAAACGATTACGCCAATCTATCTTTATGTGTCTAGGATGTGTCTCGGTTTCGACAGTCATTGTCGTCATGGAGGCGTACTCGATCCTGGCATTACAGTTTTGTGATGGCGAAGATCTTATCTCTCTTTACTGGTCTACTTGGACTATGATTCAAATTGGATCTTTGATTGCCATGATCGGTATTATTCTTGCTTTGGCGCATTCCCTTCGAGGACGACAGCATCCGTAAGTGGCCTTCTTCAATGGTAGAACCACTACTGACCATTTAGACCATGGGCTCTTGCTCTGGGTACACCAGTCCTCGTCATCGCCGGATTTCTTCATCTTTTCCACGATTTCACAAAGAAGCGAATCAAAAAGAACCGCCGTCGAAAGAGTGAATTCGACGATAGCATGGGACCTCCCATGAGTCAAGCGTAAGACATCCAAGCCATCATCAGGTTACCCAACTAACACAAGACAGTAACACGATCTCGGTCAACCCCGATGAAGAGTCAGAGCAAGACAACGAATACAAGGCTCAGGTTATTGGACTTACCTTTGAGGGTGGTCCAATTGTTCGATTCATCGATGCTGTGCCTGAAACTCTTCCCGAACATGCCGAGTTGCTGGGATATTGCGCTCAGAGCAAGCCTATCGTTATGTGCAAACGAAACTCTATTCAGTTTTTGATGGATTCTCCAGCGCAAATTCCACCTTCTGCCTCTCCAAGCATCCGCAAGGGTAGCGCTTGAGGCGAGTCAAGTTCAAGGTATTCACCTATTGCATGGGCGTGGCACGGCACACGACTCAGAATGAAAGACATAGGAGACGTCATTCATTTCACAGCTTCATCAGTTGTTTAAATGAATCTAGACCTTGAGATGAAGTATATATCAGTCAGGCTCAGGGCCAAGGGCAGGCCAAGGGACAGGCCAAGATGGGATGAAGCGCGCGCTCTGACTTTACGTGCTTCTTGATGTTTGGACTATAGGCAGGGATTCTCGTTTTTGTTTGTTTATTCGGTTTAATCATCGCATGGAGTTCTTTTGCTATGGATATGCTGGCTGGACGGGTTGGGCGGGATGGGGTCGGAAAAGTGGTTTGGATAATGATGCTAGAGATAAGATACCCAGGTGTGGATCAATTGAGGATTGTCATAGACGTATTTAATTACAAGCGCAAGGTTACAACTATGTCGCATAAAGATGATGAGCTGTTTGAGTGAGATTGCCGCAACTTTAACGATAATATGTACCCCGAACATCTGAACATGTTATTGTGGTGTTTAGCGTTAGTATGCCGTGGGCCGACTCCGGAGATGCACTTCAGCGCTATCGATAGCGGGGTATTCAGTGAATGCCCCTCATCACACAGTGCTCCGGTTCGGCCAATCTCTTCAATGGCTTAGTAAATGGCTTTCTAATCAACAAGAACTCAACTCTTGGAGGCGACTCATCGCCATCTCATCGTCTGCTTTTGCCCAGCTCTCATCCTCACGCCAATACTCATCGACACCTACAACCGCTGCAACATGGGCCTCGGAAAAGTCAAACACATCGTCCTGGTAAGTCTGTTCATCCCTACCCTACGCTTCAACTGACATGAGTAGGTCCTTTCAGGCAAAGGCGGCGTTGGCAAGTCGTCTGTGACAACACAACTGGCTTTGTCGCTCTCATCAGCTGGTCATTCTGTTGGTATTCTCGATGTCGACTTGACAGGCCCTTCAATCCCCCGCATGCTCTCCATCGAATCATCCAAGGTTACTCAAGTGCCGGGAGGATGGGCGCCAGTATTGGTTCACGAAGCCGATGAGTCTAAAGGGTTGGGCAGTCTTCATGCGATGAGTTTGGGCTTTCTTCTGCCAAAGCGAGGCGATGCGGTTGTCTGGAGAGGCCCGAAAAAAACAGCCATGATCCGACAATTCTTGAAGGACGTACTCTGGGATGAGACCGACTTTTTACTCATCGATACACCACCTGGAACCAGCGACGAACACATTTCCCTGGCCGAAACACTTCAAAAAGATGCGATACCAGGTCAAGTCGCGGGCGCAGTCGTTGTCACAACACCACAAGCTGTAGCGACAGCCGATGTACGCAAAGAACTCAACTTTTGTACAAAGACAAATATTCGGGTATTGGGTGTTGTGGAAAACATGAGTGGTTACGTTTGCCCGCATTGCTCCGAATGTACCGACATCTTTGGATCGGGAGGAGGAAAATCCATGGCCGAAGAGTTCAACGTTCCATTTCTAGGATCAGTACCGATGGACGCGCAATTTATCGCTCTACTTGAGGAAGGTCGACGGCCAACATATCCGTCAGGTACAACAGTCAACGGAAAGGATATTTCTTCTACCCGGACAGAAGACGGTGAAGGAAACTTGGTAGATAAGTACCGGGATTGCTCTTTGTTTCATGTCTTTGGAGACATAACAGACAAGGTCATGGTAAACGTGGCCAGCTGAGGGATCAGTCAAAAGCATACCCTGGAAGCCAAGCATTGATGAATCCACAAATACCCCTTTCTAGGTCGTCAGTTTTGTCAAATGTGCGTGTTATCATGCGAGGACAGCACGCGCACCGTGGTGGATGCAGTTCCCCGGACTCACTGTCCTGTCAATGTCAGCATCACCTCAGACGTGAGTGGCAGAGTGGCAGAGTGGTAGTATGGCAGAAGACAGAGGGCAGAGACCTTTGAGTTAAGCCACCTGCATGCACGGCATTGGATCACAAAACGGGTGTTATCATTGGAGGTCGGTCAAGCCATCCAAATTCTACAAGCCGCATCTGTCTCACCAGAAACAAAGACCAATTCCATTCCTAGACAGTTACAACAGTTACAATGACGAAATAACTGTGGCCAAGTTGCAAGGATTCTAGCCCTGCCCCACGTTAGCGTCCAGTCATAAAGTTCATGTTGATCCCAAACCAGCCCAAGTGCGGGTGGATTTTTGCAGAGAGAAAAAAACTTGCATGCAGTCGCCTCTTTTAGGCTTCAAAAAACGAAAATAACCAGGCAAAGCCCCAGAAACCGGGGACACACCTCATGCCCCCGGGGAGACTCCCGTAGAGCACTGTACACACCGAGGTCTTGTACCTGGTTTGTGCTGTAAATAGTGTAGTTGAACTACGTAGTACTACTGGGCTGTACCTGTACACCTTGAAATAGCACCGCCTGATTGAGACCTTAGCACATTGGATCGGTATCGGGATTGAAATTTGCTTCCTCACAAAAACAACCCACCAACCCCTCTCGTCAAAAGACCCAAAATTCTCTCACCGACTGCAAACAAACTCGCTGATTTGTTTTCTAAGTTGTGTTTATTTATCAAACTCAATCTCTACTCTCCGTGGCGAAACACGTTGAGCTATCATCTCATCAAAGACCTCACGCGACTGCTGAACGTCTTTGCATCTTTCCGAAATTCAATGTCGAATAAACGCATCTAACTTTTATCGTCCAAAAGACAATCGACGGTTCTAAGCGACCGTCACTGACCCTTCTCGGTACCTTTCCTGGGCTTCTATGCGGCCGACGGATCTTCTGCGCTTCCTCTTCTCGCGACCATCCAAGTAGGTTGACCGTCGCGGTGTTGAGCATACGATGTTGAACACTTTGAACACGAACATTGCTAACAATCCCAGGCCTCGATAGCACCCCTTTACTGAATCACCGACATACGTCGACACTTACAACCGAAACCCACCCGAACGACCCTCTCCTGTCACAATTCCGTTACAGGAGTTCTATCACACCCTCTGCTCTCGACCTCCTTAACGTCCTCGAGAGACGTTAGCTATCCCATCGATCGATTGCTGCTGGCTCCGCCAGCATCTGAACAAGTCCCGTACCTGTGGGCCTACTCTCTCAAACAGACGCCGCATAGTCTGTTTGAGCGGCAGCTAGTGCTCCGCGGACTCTGCCATCTGGGCAAAGAAACAATACCTGCCATACAAAATGTTGTCCACTTCGGTTCCCAACAACTGCACCTTTTCGCCGGCATCGGCCACTCCTCATCTGACAATCAACCATGATGTGGCCGCCGACCTAGACTCGACCAACGCTTTCGAAGGTCCCGAGAAGCTTCTCGAGGTTTGGTTCGCTCCTAGCCCGACGACTTTGCCTCCTACCGCTCCCGCCAATGGCCTAAAGGCTGTTCCCGCTGATACTTGGGTTCCCATGCTTGACATGGTCAACTGCAAGGTCTTGTCTGTTCTTGAGTCTGACATGATGGACGCTTACCTCCTTTCCGAGTCGAGCATGTTTGTCTTTCCTCACAAGATCATTCTCAAGACTTGCGGAACCACCACTCTTCTTCTCGGTCTCCAGCGCATGCTTCACATTGCTGCCAAACACGGGTTCCCTTACCACAATGCCAATTCGGCCGACGACATTCAAGCCGCTGCGACCCCGTACCGCGTGTTCTACAGTCGCAAGAACTTTCTCTTCCCCGAGAAACAGCAGGGTCCTCATCGCAGCTGGAAGCAGGAGGTCAAATATCTTGACGACATGTTTGATGGTGGCAGTGCCTACATGGTGGGCAAAATGAATGGCGATCACTGGTACTTGTACCTCACTTCGCCTAACCAGCAGGCCCTCACGCCCCCTCGCACTCCCGAGTCCGAGGTTGAAGGTGCCAGGATCCCTGTTGGAACCTCGTTCAATGCTGTTCCCGGCAGCTACCATGACGAGACTCTCGAGATCCTCATGACGGACTTGGATCCTGAGAATGCCAAGCAGTTCTATCTGTCGCACGCGAGTGCGGTCGCCAGCGACAAGATGGCTGCAGAGGCAAAGGAAGCTCGCGAGGAGGCCATCAACAGCCTTGGAGGGCTCGAACCTGTTGATGAAGTCGACGTCTTTGCCAACGGCGAGGATCTCGACAGCGACATGCTTGATTCGGTCGAGGCCCTTACCACCGAGGGTCATGCATTGGGTACTGTCGTTTCGGAGAGTTGCGGCCTCTCCAGCGTCTACCCAACCTCCAAGTATCCCGACGCTCGTGTCGATGCTTACCTGTTCAGTCCTTGTGGCTTTTCTGCCAATGGAGTTGTTCCTCCTCCTTCTCAGGCTGAGGGTGGTAAGGGTGAGCACTACTTCACTGTTCACGTCACTCCAGAGCCTCACTGCTCTTTCGCTTCATTCGAGACCAACGTTCCTGGTGGTCAGAGTGGACGTACTACGACTGAGATCATTGAACATGTAGTCGACATTTTCAAGCCCGGTCGTTTCAGTGTGACTCTGTTTGAGGCCAAGGCAGCGGCTCACAACCCATATTGCATGGGTGATGATGAGTCCAATGGTTGGGCTGCCAAGCGTCTGGTTGATCCTGTTCGAGGATACCGACGCATTGATCGTATTGTTCACGACTTCGAGGACTACGATCTTGTCTTTCGCTTCTACGAGCGTGAGGGATGGGCTGGCTCTAAGGGTGCTCGTGTTGGAGAGCCCGCCAGTCCTACCTCCAAGTGATTGTTTTTGGATATTTATAGCCAACTTAGTACATCCTTTAGCTTCAGTTCGATAGTTTGCAATTGTCAATAAAGTAACCTTAACCCGAATTACTTCCATTTAAAGCCAAAGTAAACTCGTTCTAAATCCGAATGAACCCGTGCTGATCCATGCGTGGGCCCCAGCTCCGATAACGATAAGCCTTGCACGTGATCTCAGCCCCGTCAAAAATTTCTGTACCATCGCAATCAAGCTTCACCAGAAACAACACCAAACAGCCAAACAAACAATCACAACCGCCACAATGCATCTGATGTACACTCTCGACGCTCAAGGCAACCGCCTTTACACCCTCAAGAAGGTCGCTCAAGGACAAGTCACCAAGTCCGCTCATCCTGCGCGTTTCTCCCCCGATGACAAGTGGTCTCGCCAGCGCGTTACTCTCAAGCGACGATTCGAGCTTCTCTTGACTCAGCAGAGTAGGTCAAACCCATGGCGATTATATCATTCACAGACTAATTATTGCAGAGGAGGAATAGATTTCGAGACGGATTGGCGTTACGGTTCATTCGGTCATGCAATAGGCGTTAGACACCAAAAGTGTTCAAAATCAACTTTTCTACTCTAGTGTTTCCTCTTCGAGTTTACGTTACGTCCTGCTCCCACGCGAATCTTTCCACCGCCTCCAGATCGATGTCCCGTTAGTAGATCGGGGAGATAATCTTGATCCATAATATCCTTCTTTCGCTGGCGTCTTTGCTCGTCTGATGCTCGTGTGAATTCCTTTTGATCCTCTGTTAGAATGAGATTGTTTCCCCATCCATTCTTGCCGCCTGCGTTCTTGGGGAGACGTCCATTGGAGGAGCCGTGTACTGGCTTGGGTACGCTGTAGACATTGCCTCGATTATTCCATTGGAAGTTTCGCTTGAGGTGGACCTTGAAGTTACCATGCTCGTCGGTAGAACAGCTGGTACGCATGAGTGTGTTTTGACCGCACGAGGGACAGAACTGCTTGTTCATATCCTTTGTGATCTGGAAGCATCCATGGCATCGGAGAACCCAGTTCTTGAGATGTGTGATGCGTGCGAGAGAGGGAGCAACAAGGTTGAGGTTCATTCGGAGGGCGACGTTTTGCATAGCGTAGTCGGAGGTGAGAACGGCGGCTTGTAGAGTCTTTTGAACGGGCGCTGAAGGGAGCGCTGAGCCGGCTGAAGCGGATTGGTGTTTCTTGAGGTTGGAGGGTGTGATCCAACCGCCTTCATCGTCGGAGGCTTCCTCTTCAGAGGCTTCTTCAACGGCCTCAATAGATTCGTCGACCTTTTCGCCGGAGGTTTCTGGTTCGGCTGTCTTTTCGGCAGGCGCCTCCTTGACTTCTTCGGTCGACTCTGTAGTCGGCTCTGCCTCATCAACGGGCTCTGTCGCTGTCGGCTGCGGCTCGGTTGTAGTCTCGCTAGATTCTCCGACCGTAGGCTGCTCAACAGGGTTCTCGACGCTCAAATTTTCGACAGCGCTCTCCAAAGACTGCTCAACCTGCTCTTTTGTCTCTGAAACGTTGTTTGTCTTTTCGGTCTCGGCTGGCTTGTTTGGCTTTCCGTTCAAACCCTTTTGGCCGGGCGTTTTTCTTAATCTCCAGTCGCCTCCATTTCGCTCGCATTCAAGTTCATAGCCGAGGGCCAAAACATCGATATCAGGCTTGCTGAGAACCGCCAAATCTCCTGTTCTTCGCGCAAAGTCTCGAATGACCTTGACGCTTTCGGGATTGGGCGATCGAAGGGTGATGAAGGGGAGAAGGGTCGTCTCTACTCGCGATCGAGTAGCAGCATCTCGAATTTCGGAAATGATGGAGGGAAGAGTATAGAGTTGTTCAGCCTTGGCGCGGAGAGTGTTTGCGGGAGGATCGTTCTTGATAAGAGGACCAGTATCAAGCACGAGGCTGTGAATAGGCTTGAGAGCCTGTCCGTCTGAAGCCATGATGATGTCTTAACTAGGACTTGTTTGCGTGGGGTTTGGTGATAATTTCTGTGGTGTTCATCGCGGGGCAAACTTTTCCGATAAGATAAGAGATAAGATACTGCACGGTCACGTCAAAGTGTTCAAAAAGTAAGGGTTTGCCACGAGTTTGGTAATTATTGCTATTGATGTCGATACATACCACGTAGAGGCTAATTACTGTTGCTATTGACCTTGACACCTTCATTTCAGTCAATAGAGTCATATTGCGCCATCACTTACACCGTCTACAATGTCGATTTCTGACCCTGGCAACCAAAGGGCGTTGACTAACACCTGGTTCACAGGGCGTAAACGACATGGCATGGAGGGCGCTGTGGATTAATAATGGAGACTGCCACCACCAAACCACCTTGAAGGTCCTCGGATGACTGTCCGACGAGGAAGAGTATTCGTCTAATTTTTGTCTTAATTATTGTGGCTTTTTTCTTAATTCAGGTGACTCAATAAAGATGTGCTATTTCAACCCGACGTCGGCATTTGCCATAAGCAAGGGTCAATTATGACGTGTGATCTGACAAATGTAAGAGAACTAAAGTCTGAACTAAAGTCTGAGGGTAGACGACTGAAGTGAGATGAAGTCCATCGAAGTAATGGATGAGACAGACAGAGGAAAACAGTGAAAACAATAATAGACCACTCTAATACTGCACATGACCACAGATGTCATTTACTCAGTCGACTTTTACGTACAATCCGAAAATGCCCCGCTGAACAAAACATCTACAGTGGGTCATGTCAAGATGGGAGAAATTGGGGATTTGGGGTTGAACATGCTCATCAAAGTTATCAATCGGATAAACGGCCGTAAGCAAGCTTAATGGCGCTTATACCAACCCCAATCTGAATAAGCACTCAGCCCTTTACTCGTCAATTTCCTGCTGAGAAATTGACATTGACGCACGCCATCTATTTTGAGTGCCGGGGTCGGATCGGATGTCACCATGCGCCCTACAACTTGTCAAGCTAGTTATGGGGCATCTTGTCAGTCACAATGGGTCAATCACAACAGGGCGTAGTTGAATGACAAGTTTATAATGATATAAAGGTAAGGGCATCCTCCTGGGGTTTGCAATCAATCATCAGTAAATCATCAATCATGACAATGGCTCTCTCTGAAAAGACCCTCTCGTCTCGCTTCGTTGACGTTCAAGTCGCGAAGCTACCAGCCATGACTCCTCCGGAGTATGAGCATATTGGCATTCATCGTCATGGTAGCGCTCAACCTTGGGGAGGAGCTTATGCATTGGCTTCATCTTTGCGAGGAAAGATGTCCAAGAAACCTGAAGTGCAGATTGCCATCAATGGTCACTTCAACTCAAAGGTTTACACCACCAACTCGGAGATCTCTGGAGAGGTCTATATCACGCCTGCGAGAAACACTCACTTTGATCATATCGATATTTCTCTCGATGGATCTAGCGATACACGCCGCGATGGTCCGGATATGACACACTTGACGAGTCATCGATTCCTTCGACTTGAGATGCCCATCGATGACTCCGAGTACCCGGAATCCCATATCCTCGAAGCTGGAAACACTTATACCTTTCCATTCATTTTCAACGTTCCCGCTCATCTCACCTCGAAAGCCTGCATCCACAAGACCGCTTCAGAAGATGTCTGGGAGAAGCATATGTCTCTGCCACCAACTCTAGGCGGATGGGAGAAGGACGACATGGCTCCTGATATGGCACGAGTCACTTACAGTATCAAGGCATTCGTTCTCAACCGATCTAAGCAGGGCTTCAACGTTTCACTCGGCAACTCTCACTCGATCAAGGTGATTCCTACATCTTTCGAAGAGCCTCCTCTGAACATTACCAAGAACGACGCACTCTACGCAGTTGAAAAGACTAAAAAGGTCCGAAAGCACATTCTCTCTGCCTCGCAAGGCCGCATCTCCGCCGTGGCAGCACAACCAGCAGCCATCCATCTCAGCAAGGAGGGTTACGAAGCCAATGGATCTTCAATTCCTGTCAGTCTTACCTTTGAGCCATCAGCCGCCGATGTCATTCCACCTCAGATTACATCTGCATCCATCAAAGTCCAAGCACACACATGGTTCCGCGACCAACCAATGCAGAGCTTGCCAAACATGGGTTCTCAAATAGCCAACTTTGGATATCCTTGCTCAGTTTCGCTTCCCAAGGCAAAGTCTGAAGTGAAGTGGACGCAAAACGTCGATATGCAGACCAAGACTCCTGTTTTCCACACTGCTACAGTCGAAGTTCCTTTCAAGTTGCCCACTGCTGACAAGATGTTTGTCCCGACATTTCACGGTTGCATCATCTCACGAGTGTATTCGATCAAGCTGGTTCTGGAAGGCGATGTCAAGGTTGATTTAACAGTTCCGGTGCAAGTTGTTATGGGAACTCCCGATATTTGAAAAGCGACTTCTATTGGGCGTTGGTAAATGGTTTCATTCTGGGCGTTCTCAACAATTTGATCACGAGGAACGAGATATCCAGGCGAGCACTTCTGATAGAGTAGATTCTTAATGTTAATTTTGTCTTATTAATTGCTGTCCCTTGTTCTGTAAGTTCTGGCATTAACACTTTCAACGGAATAATGAGAATGCAGGGCGAACCAGGATATCATTGCTGACCGCTCAGATGTTGTCAGAGACGCAAAGGACACTGCATTAAGAGAATGCTTGAGGAGAAGCTCCAGCCAGATGTTTACTCTGTGTCTAGTGATGACCTAACTCACCTACCTGTAAGCTGAGGCCAGACATTGCTGACGATGATGCAACGCGTCAGTCTCATCATCACTACCGGCGCTAGACTGATGAGATTAGGCCTGTCAAAGTGTAAATAATGGGTTTGTTAAGGATGGACAATTCTCAACGGCCGCTGGTTCTCACATCAGACAAACCTGCTCGTAATGTTCGAAATCGACACTAAAATTCAACGCATCAACGTTTGACATGAAAGAATTTGAGATGGATGAAGCAAGTCAGATTGTGCTAAAGGTGTAGGGTGAGATAGGAGAGTCGAGTGTTTCTGCCCCAAGCTTTTGAAGACGATCTGTGCATGTGAGACATACAAAACAGCCAGAGTCTAGCCAATCGAGAGCCACTTATCTAGAAGAGACTAGAAACTGCATAGTAAATCAATTCTGTCGATTGGTCGAATAGATCAATAGCAAGTAACATTAATAGACAAGGTGATGTGCAGCTATGATGTGCAGTGCTTCAGCTGTTCATGCCAAGCTACCCTAAGACGGATCACGGCTGATCAGCACGAGTATATCCATTCTCAGACATTTTGTGCATAATTAGCTTCAAAATTAATGCAAGCATTGCCAAGAGGTCGTCCGCAGCTGAGAACTCAATCCATGAGAATTTGTCGTATAATGTTAATTGCAATACGTGCCCCAGATTGCAGTCCAGACCATGTTCACCAGGATAACCTTGAAAACGGTCGTGCAGTTTAAAATCTCGGGGTCGGCCGTTTGCGGAAGCTTGACTCGGTTTTCATTAGAAATTGGATCGCATCATAGATCGTTGGGCTGTGGACCTTTCTCACTTCTCAGCTCCACCACGTTACGAGAGAAATACTCACGGGCCAATACGAAAAGACATGACCAATTGCTCCTGTTTCAATGACGGATATTAATCGACATCTAGAATTATCAAGATAGGCCTGTTAGATAGGCGACTACGCAATTTGTGCACTGATCAGTCTGCGTTGGAGCGGGATGCAAATTGCAACACCGAACACCGAACGCACCAGTGTTTTGCCATTTCAGTAGGTTCGGTGCGCGCCGGTAGCTGAAGCTACTGTTAAGCGCGAAGCAAATTCGAGAGGCTTGGCTTCGTATTTGTGCATGTCAGGCTGGCATAAAAACTTTACCAGAGGGATCAGTCAAGTGATATAACTGCTCTGCGCCTCACAATTCGCCTCTGGAATGGCCTAACAGTCACCCATCAATAACCGCCTCCCGGACTTAAACCAGCGACTTATCCTCATGACGCAGCACGTAAATCATCGGGCCATGCATCGTACCATACATCATTCAAACTATGACTGACTGCATTGCATTGATAGCCAATTCTCATTGTCTCGAATCATGAAGACATGCGCTATCGACAGAAGAAAAGACTCATGGTCCATGCTTGGCCCTAGCCCTGCAATCTTTATCATCTCCATAGGCTTCATCCTTGACAATTGGCTCATGAGAATCCCCGTACCCACCACCCCTGGCTAGTTTCCTTGGTTGCCTTCGAGAACATTTCCAGCGCGCGGCTGCTTGCCGTTCCTGTCATTCGGCCAAGCCGCGTAAAACTTTTCGGATGCGACGCGACGTGACAGACTCGTGCGATAGAATGCGGCCCCGAGAGAAGTGCCGGTCGATTGCCGGCCTCAGCCGGAAACAAGGCGGGTCTCCCGTCTTTCGTCTTGCCAGTATCTTCACCCATCTACCGAGTCAATTCTGCTCCGCATTCTCAGAATATTTGTACGTAAAACGTGCAGTCTCTCCTCAACCTAATCTATCGCCTTTGCGGAGAATCTCATGGAGACCTGGGGATGAGCCCACATTGACGAGTCGTTCAACTCCCCTTTTAATCATCAAGAGAAAACCTTGCAAAACCAAGTGTCAGCCGGCCCCGTTCTCGGGAGTTTTATTGACTAATACTAACATGGCTGCAGCCAAGCAAAAGGCTGCGTGAGGCTCTGTAGAGGCCCGCTTTAGGTAATCGAAAGGTAGTCTAAATGGCGATCCACCGAAAGAGTAACACTACACCCGAGCTCGAGCCTCATGACACGGAGTTTCGGCACCGCAACAGCTTCAAGTTATCACGCCCGCAGCCGTTCAAGGCATGCCTGTCTGTGGGTCAACTTGGGGATGCCTTGGGGTCTGGGGTAGTCTATGGGCCTCGGGGTCTTGCTGAGGAGATTCAACATGTCACAGAAACAGGGTTCATGTCGATTACGTCTCGAGCTTGACTTGCAACGCCTCCGAAGCCTTCGAGGGTGGACCTCAACATGACCCACTGAGTGTATCTCTGGAACTACAAAGTTCGGCCTCATTCTCGGTTTCTTCCCGTTGTTATCTCTGTCGACCGTTCACTTATTAATATACTTTCCTCCCCATCGGTCCCATTGACTTTTGGTTCATCGTTCATACATCTCATCCCTCATCACTCATATACACTCAACATGACGGACCAGATCAACAACTCGGCCCACCAGGCACCCACAGACAACAAGAAAGACCGGATAGAACCTGTGCCAGACATGTTTGACACTCGTACTGGCGAGGTCGCCGAGTTTGAGGGTGATATGGAGAAGCAAAAGGCTGCCGAGGGCAATGCTCACTTCCACCGTCTCGGATGGAAGCGATTGACGGTCGTTTTGATCGTCGAGGCTATTGCTCTTGGTTGTCTATCTCTCCCCTCTGCTTTCGCTACCCTTGGCATGGTTGCTGGTGTTATTCTTACCGTCGGTCTCGGTTTCGTCGCCATCTATACCTCTCACGTTGTCGGCCAAGTCAAGCTGGCTTACCCTCACGTTTCTCACTACGCCGATGCTGGTAAACTCATGTTTGGCAAGTTCGGATACGAGGTTAGTACTTTTGACGCATTGTGGTTGACCAAGCTAACATTCTCAGCTCGTCGGTGTCATGTTCTCCCTCCAACTCATCTTCCTTGTCGGATCGCACTGCTTGACTGGAACAATCGCCTTCCTCAACCTCACTGACAACGGTGCTTGCTCTGTCGTCTTTGGTGTCGTCTCCGCTATTATCCTCCTCCTCGTCGCTATTCCTCCCTCTTTCGCTGAGGTTGCTATCCTCGGTTACATCGACTTTGTTTCCATCATTGTCGCCGTTCTCATCACCATCATTGCCACCGGTATTCAGGCTGGTGACTCTGCTGGCGGCATGTCCTCTGTCGATTGGTCTGCTTGGCCCAAGGAAGACCTTAGCTTCACTGATGCCTTTATTGCCATCACCAACATTGTCTTTGCCTACTCCTTTGCTGTCTGCCAGTTCAGCTTCATGGATGAGATGCATACCCCTCAGGACTATGTCAAGTCCATCTGGGCCCTTGGTCTGATTGAGATCGGTATCTACACCCTTACCGGCGCTCTCATCTATGCTTTTGTCGGCCAGGAAGTCCAGTCTCCTGCTCTTCTCTCCGCTGGTGATCTCATCTCCAAGGTTGCTTTTGGTATCGCCCTTCCCGTCATCTTCATTTCCGGATCCATCAACACCACTGTCGTCGGTCGCTATATCCACGGACGTATGTTCAAGAACTCCATCATCCGCTACATCAACACCAAGATGGGCTGGATTAGCTGGTTGGTCCTTGTCACTGTCATCACGATCGTCGCTTTCGTCATTGCAGAGGCTATCCCCTTCTTCAACGACCTTCTCTCCATTTCCTCATCCCTCTTCATCTCTGGATTCACCTTTTACTTCCCTGCCATCATGTGGTTCATGCTCATCCGCAAGGGTTCTTGGTACTCCAAGGAGAACCTTTTGCTTTCTATTGCCAATGGAATCATCTTCATTATTGGCATGGTTGTGCTTGTTGGTGGTACCTATGCTTCCATTGATGACATCATCATTAAGTTCGACAAGGGCGAGGTCCGAGGCGTTTTCACATGTGCGCCCATTGCTTAAGCGATACTATGATACCACGATTTGTTTAGCGATAGTTTAGTGTTGAATTGATGTTTATTATGACTTAATTGAGTTTCTGTGATTCGGACCGCGGAGTTGCCGAAGTTGGAATGTCGAATGAGGCGGTAATATATGTCCGGTCGATCCCGAGGGAGATGCTAGAAACAAAATCAGATGCTTACGTCACTTGATCTTCCATTGCGGGTTCTGATTCGAGTAGAAGCGAAAAGAATTTGCGACAGATCATGATTGGCGCGCAAATGTTCTTTTGATGTGGACCTGATTGATCGTCATTAGAGTCGCAAACTTTTCTTTGCCATTGAGATAAGAGATTGCTACCCAATCAGACTTGAGAATCAGCTTTTGACGAGTTTGACATTGTTAGATACACTCTGCTAACAATATGAAACACCTGCGTAGTACTGTTGAGTATTTGAAGATTTGAACCACCCCAGGCCAGGCATCTAGATGCAGATTGAAGATCAGAGCATACGCACCCTAGCAAAGTTAGACATCTTGAAGCATCAAATTCGAATAGCGACGCGAGATCGAGATAAACCAGTCGCATTGTAATATCATGATAGCTGCATATCCTAAACTCCACGATCCTGGCAATACTTGTTAACCTCCTTTTTTAACTGTGCCTTTTTGGTGACCACATTATCCATAATCTTCTTGACAAGGATATAATCCTCGTGAGACAAAGTACCACCACCGTTCCAGACACCTTCCTCCAAGACTGCCCAAAGTCCAGAGCCCTTTGCAACATCTTCCATCAGGTCCATAACTGCGCCGAGTTGGTTTGGCAGCCAGGTGATGATAGGGCTTCCTCCGGTGGCTGTAGGATGCATAGTATGCTTGATGATATACTCACGAGTAAACATCCAGTGTCGCCATCTGAAGCTTCGAATGTGATCCAGGACTCTCAGGTACAGCACAGCAAGGCCAAGATCCCCAGACTTGGTCAGGAAGTCTCGTACTCCAACCTCTACAGCTGTCTCACGGACGTACTTGAGGAATGCACGATGAGGCTTGGGGCGGTACTCTCGGAACTCGACGAGGATGTCGGTTAGAGGGTTCTTTGGCATTGGGATCTCGCAAATGTGATCCAAGAGAGGAATGATGGCATCGTTGGCTCCGGATTCACCACGGAAGAATTGAGGCTCGTCGTTGTACTGTCCTTCATATACAACACCACCGGGGAACATAGATTGCTTCGTGATGCCGTAGATAAAAGTTCGGTATGTCATATAATCCTTTGGAAGAGACTGACTCCACATGCCTTCCATGTTGGTCTCGATGATTTGCATAGCATTGAGGATGAGTTCTAGACTGGCCTTGGCTTCTGCAATCTTGTTCTTGGAGTTGTCCTTTTCCACGGCTGTTAAAAGATCCACGGCACCTTCAATTAGACCGCCAGTCTGGGCAACCATGTGGATATGAGTGAGAATGAAGCCTGCCTCAGAAGACTTGGGGTCCAGACCCTTTTCGAAAGCACGGATGAGGCGGATGTTGTTGTAGTCGTCGTGTCCTTGTTCAGGATGAACCAACCAGTAGTTGTAGAGGGCGTAAGAAGCCGCATAGGACATGAATGCGGGAATGTCGAGGCTGATTTGTTAGCAGGAGTTGGAAACAGTGGCGGGCAACTTACATCTCAGCACATTTGACTAGAGGTCCAGCGATACACTTGGGAAGTGTTTGACGACCTAAGCCATATCCACCGTCTGTACTCTTGCTATAAGTCTCCCAGCAGGGCTCAAGTAGATAGGATGAGGCAATGAAGCTGTAATCCCGGAAGGCAGCAGTAATAGCAGCCATATCTTTCTTGTTTGTCCCAGGAATGACAAGGTTGTCAATCTCTAAAGTCAAGTCAGGAAGAGCTCCATTGTCGATAAGAGGACCAAGGTCAAAAGTAGCCAGCAATCCCGGGGTACCATCCTCCTTGAGGATAGGAATATCATTTAGAAGATTGGATACGGGATCAAACTTTGAAGGAAGTCTGGTAAGGGGAAGAGAAAAAGGAAGATAGCCCGTGCGAGTGGTGATTGTGAAAGGATCTTCGCCCTCAGGTAACTCTGAGGGGTCCTTTCGAAGGTAGGGGAAAAGGGTGTTGGCTGCTGACATTTTGAGAGAATTGGTGTTTGCTGATGAATAGATCAGAATGACGGACAATTGACTTTCCTATATACATCATGGCCGGAATTCCTATCGTGGCCGGAAGAGTTCCGGCCTCCGCCCTTTCTGAACAAAGATGTCGAGTACAACAGCCGATGATACCCTAGCCGGTTTAAAGCCCGAGATGCACCTTGAAGGCCCTTTGTCCAATCTAATGGAATCCATTATCAATGGTCCCGTGGATAGGTCCTCAAGGCTAACGGCTCGGCCGGCATTGGGTCCGTGGTATCTTGGACATATCATGTTTACCCCGCGATCAAGACTACCGCATTCTATAGAATATGTCTGAATATATATTCTTTGCATTCTCTATCGACCTGACTTATGCTGTTTTTAGTTATGCTTTGTATAACTGTTTTGATGTTTTCATGATTGCGTATATACTTGACACTCTCCCTTCAAATGGTCACGAGTCAATCAGATCTAACAATGCTCAGATGATCTAGTAAGATTGTTTCTAATTCCTATCGCTTGAGTCTCGGCAACCAACGTGGTGGATGTGTGGGGAACCGCCTTGTCGTGACAACCGCCCTAGCTTGACAAGCTAGTCAACGCCTTAATTTGACAAGCTGGGGTAACTGACATGATAGGCGAGTAATCGATGCCGTGATTATCTCGGTATGCGGTATCGTACAGTGCGGAGAGATTTGTAGTTGATAGTCTGCGCCTTATGTTGACAATTGTATGCTTGCAACTGCAAGATCCATCTTGATAGGTATAATTGACCAATGGCTCTTTCGGAAATCTTATCTCCTTCACATCTTTTAGTCTGGTTGACTGACCCTTGTAGGCGCAAACAATTGAGAACAAGATAAGGGTAATACTTACCAAGAGATAGTAGCGGAAAGGCGCTCTCTTTCGAGGGTTAATAAGAGTGGGAAATAGAGAGGCAGCTACCAGATATTCCCAAAACCCTTAAGATAAGAAAAAGCCAGAGACGCAAAGGAGGAAGAGATTGTAGAATCATGAGTTCATGGAAAGCATCATAGAGGATTAAGAACAAACTAGATCAAATCTTCAAGCACGGAACAAACGTTCTACATCAGACCCGCGGCCAACTATTTGCTAGCATCCCTACCTGGCGCCTCTTCGAAAATCTTTGTCAATCTCTCATCCAACCATTTCACATCCTCCATATTCCCAGGAGGACCTCCAGCCCAATGCCCCCAGATCGAAGGATAGACATCTAGCTCTGCATTATCCTTCATGCAACTGACTTCGTACTCGGAATCCTCAGGGCTGCAGCCATTAGTATTTATACTGCAACATCAGGTAGTACTCACGGAAAGTATAGGTCAGTCTTGCTAGGAAGAACCAATATCTTTGCCTTGATAGCAGCCATTGCTTTCTCAAAATCGCCATTGTACGGCTCTTGTTTGCTCACATCCCCGCTTTGCCAAGTCTGGAGCATGACCAGTAAATTTTCGGGGTCTTTGCTGAGCGCCCACTTCTCCCAGAATTCTTGCATGAATGTTTCGAGATCAGGAGCGTTATAATGCTTCTTGAAAAGTTCTTGTCGGTAAAATGCCTGTGAGAAACCCCAGCCTGCGTATCCGCGACCAAATGCTTTGAGCCCGACTTCTTTCTCTTTGTCGGACCAGGTTCTGTCTTTGTTGGCAGTTTCAACTCGTCCCTGGATACTTCCAGCTGAACTGAAACCTCTTGCTGCTAAGAGCGCGGATTTGACGCCCTCGAGAAAGACTTGGTTGTGGAGAGAAGTTCGAGCAGAGCCACAAAAGGGAACGCAAATGTCGATAAAGTCTGGGAATTGTGTTGCCCATTGGAAGCTCTGTGCAGCTCCCATGGACCACCCAAGAACAGCACGGAGATGTTTGATTCCGAGGTGAGTGACTAGTTGATGCTGAGCCTTCACATTGTCGTAGAACGAGATATCGGGAAAGGGACTGATGTCTGAGTTGGATGGACTCGTGGATTGGCCGTTTCCAAAGATAGCTGCAATGATGATAAAGTACCTATTTGGGTTCAAAGTCTTGTCTTCTCCAACGAGCCATTCATTGTCGGAGATTGCTCCAGAGAACCAAGAAGGATAAAGCACTGCAGGTAGTGATGAATCACCAAAAGTCTTGTAAGCAATCCATGCTTTGGGCAATACACTGCCATTTTGCAACTGAAAGTCGCCCAGAGAATAAGTTTGGATGTTTTCCATTTTGATAGTGATGTAAATTTGCATTAATCGATTTGAGGACTTACATGTAGATATTATACACAAACTCTCCATCAGGTGGTACAGTATCTCGGCATTGGTGTCACTGTATGAACGTCATTAGCACACAATCTACGCTTTGCCGCGGGTAGTTTCCGCCCTTTTGTGACAATGCAGCCACCTGCTTTATCAGGCATGTCACAAGACGACCTGCAGCTTATCAGTGTTATCTCGTGCGGAGGTCGGCTATTGATGATAAGCAGCCCGATGTCATGAACATCTTGTCTTATCTGCTGCTGGTTTCATGATTATTTATCAGGCTTTGATACCATCAAATCATTAACTTTCAACTCAATAAGAATGTCTCGCAAAATCCGTACTGCCCAATCCGTCTCTTTTGACAAGCCCGCCTCTGAGCAGCCTTATCTGCATAACAGATGGCATCCAGAAGGTAAGCATCAGTTTCATGATTGAGGCAGTTGCTAATTGTCAGTGCCGAGCATTGCTACGGTTGAGCCTGGTGAGACGGTCAAGATTGAATGCCTCGATTGGACTGGTGGCCAAATCGGAAACAATGACAGCGCTGATGACGTCCGGGATGTTGATCTTACCAAGATTCATTACTTGACCGGCCCCTTCGACATAAAAGGTAGTGAACCTGGAGATTTGCTTGTTGTCAATATTACCGACGTCCAACCATTTGACCACTCACCTTGGGGGTTTACTGGCGTCTTTGCGCAAAAGAATGGCGGTGGTTTCTTGGACGAACATTATCCTGATGCAGCAAAAGCTATCTGGGATTTTGACGGAATCTATTGTTCAAGCAGACACATTCCAGGAGTTCGGTTTGCTGGATTGATCCATCCAGGGATTCTAGGATGCGCACCGTCTGCTGAAATCTTGGCAGAGTGGAACCGTCGAGAAGCAGATCTGGTGACATCCATGGCCCATTCGCACCCGAATAAGGTGGTTGCACAACCTCCAAACGAGACGAATGCCCATGCCGGAAAAGCTGATGGGGATGTCTTTGAGCGCATAGCGAAAGAGGGAGCCAGGACTATTCCTGGTCGACCTGAGCATGGAGGAAATTGTGACATCAACAACATCTCGCGAGGATCGACTACGTATCTGCCAGTACACGTCCCAGGAGCCAAGTTTTCTGTGGGAGATCTTCACTTCAGTCAAGGTGATGGAGAAATCAGTTTCTGCGGAGCCATTGAAATGGTATGTTCCTCCATCTTTGGATGCGCCGCTAACGTCTCAGGCTGGAATCATTACCATCAAATTCGACCTCATCAAAGGTGGCATGAAATCGAGAGGTCTCAAGAGCCCAGTGTATAAGCCCGGAGACATGGGTCCATTCTTTAGCCCTTCTCGATACCTCATCTTTGAGGGATTTTCCGTCGACGAACAAGGAAAGCAGCATTTCATGGACGCCACTGTTGCGTATAGACAATCGTGTCTCCGAGCAATTGAGTACCTCAGACAATTCGGTAAGACTTTCACAGACAAGTTGAACTTTGCTAATCATTCAGGCTACTCTGGAGAACAAATATACCTCCTCTTGTCCTGTGCGCCAATCAGAGGAACCATCGCTGGTATAGTTGACATTCCGAATGCTTGTACAACTCTGGGAGTACCGATGGATATTTTTGATTTTGATATCTCCATCGAGGCTGAGCCTGTAGCCAGAGACCTTGGAGCTTGCCCAGTGTCTCGCTGATCTTGTGCTAGAGCCCAACGTCTCGCTTGAACTCTCGCAACCATTCAGCGTTATCAACGGGAGTTTGATTCCATGGGTCGTCACTATAAACGTTAGCAGATGAATTTCTGGAGCGGTAAACTTACTCATCGTATAGTATCCAACGTGCTTGGTATTTCAGTTCATCATCGCTTGGGATATGGCTATTTGGATTATTCGGGGACATTGTAGTCATAACAAATCTCGATAGCTCTTGTTTTAGTCGACGGTAACTGTTGTTATCATTGATAAAGAATGGAGTTGCTGTTCGAACTTTATCTCGTATGAGAGCTCTTGATTCCGGGGTGCTCTGCATGGTTGTTATTGCTGGCATCTCTTGCATTCCTTCGGGAGACAAAGATCTGTTCTCTGGAGGTGCAGCTGTCATCCATGGCTGAGACAAAGACATATCCAAGTCCATTGATGCGTCTAACGGAACTGTGGTATCAGTCTGTCCCCATAGGAGGTAAGAATCGACCAGTGACTCGTTTGCCAACGACACCAGAGTAGAGGCTCGTTGACGAAGAGGAGCCAGCCAAACCGTGGAACTCCAGACTATTCTCATCAGGAAGTCAAGAAATCGTCGTGACGGATTAGGCGAGGACGTCTCTGTACGATTGAGAGCATTGCATGCCTCTTGCTGAAGCTCTGAATCTGACGGAAAGTGTCCCATAGAAGTATGAGCCGCCATGTACTGCTGTAAAGCCGCTTCTAGCTCGCAATTCTCAAAAATATTGCCCTTGCCATTGATTTTGAGTTGACTCAATCGGGATTCTGCTAATTGTTTTGTTGGACGTAGTCTTGCTTGATTGGCAATGTCAACGGCAGACATAAAAATATCCCATAACCACGAGGGAGATGAAGATGCTGGGTTTATAGAAATGATTTCTGCGCCCAGTATCACTGAGCAAGCTTCAAAATGGAGTTCAGGATCTGGAGGCACGCTGTGTTGATGGCGGTTCCTCATGTAGTATTCCAATTCCAATTTGATCAGCTCGTATGCACTTGTTGGTGTATCTGCCGGTCCTTTTGTTGCGGCAAACGGAAGCGGAGAGTTGCGTTCATGGTGTATAAGATCTGATGGTCAGTAAGGTCCTTGGATATTCGCAAGTCACTTACACGGTGGCATAGCATTGTCAATTCTTTCAATGACCCTAGCTTCAAATCCCCAGTCTCCCTTCCAATGCTCCATAGTACTCCCAGCTTTGAAATGGTCCGCCAAATGATCAACTCGACTAGCCCAAGTCAAAAGATTGATGCCGCAGAATCCACAGCGAGATCGGACTTCTTGTGTCATGACTTTCCATTCATCCATTGGCCATTTGAGGAATTTGGACATGTGAACGAGTCTCAAGTGCTGTTGTAGATGATCCTTGCGGTGATATGTCCGTTCTTCAATTGGCCGTTCTATACAGGCACTTTGATTGTGACCATCCAGGTGTGTCTTGTCTGGGTTCTTGACGCCACAAAACACACAAAGAAGTCCCTCTTCAGGGTGAATCGCTGTCGGCCCATTTGGTGAGCATACCCAATTCTCCAAAGACAGATGCAAAGACTTTTCGTGTCGCTGCCAATCGTACTTGGTCTTGAACGTTTCAGTGCAAAACGTACACTGATACATATTCTGAGCCTGGACAAGATTTGTCCTGACTTCCTGTCGTCTCAGCTTTGTCCGTCGTCGTCGGTTGTGTCGCTTGAAAATGTCAAATGATGTAGACGAATGCCGGGAATGAGAAGAATTATATGAACCAGAATCATGACTCGAGACTGATGTTCCCCTGCTGCTAATAGACGAGCCATTACTTCGTGACCTCCCTTGACGCCCCGAGAAAGCTGCAACAGCTCGAGTAATATCGTCAACAGTCGCTGCTTCATGTTCAGGTGGCGAATTTGCCCATCGCTGTAACGGATCCATGTGCTCGAATGGTGCAGGGGTCGGACGTCGTCGAGGAGTATCTATCGGTGTGTGATGACCCGAAGAGTTTCCAGAATCGTCATTCCGGAACATCGGCGAAGTAGGCCGAGATAGGTGAACTTTGGCTCGTCTTCTGGCATTCGCAAACCAATTGGTTACCTGTTGCCGATTAAGACCGGTCTGATCCTGCAGGTCTTGAACATCTTGGATGCTAGGATATGGATGACGTTCGTGTACTGCAAACCAATTCCTCAAGATCTTGACAGATTCTGAAGAGAAGCGATTGCCAATCTTTGGAGGGGCAGCTGATGCTTGGAGTATCCCTGGTGAGATTGTCTCTGGTTCATTGACACCCATATCAGGACCAACGTCTGCGCCAATATCTATATCCAGACTGTGCCCTAGGGACTGTAATATCGCCCTGTGACTTTCTTGGTCTGCCATGATGCTTTGTTAAGTTGATAAGTTTTGGAGGTCATGCGACGGCGAAGACTCGGACATGTCCAGAAAGGGCGGAGATCCACATTTTAGCCTCCATCTGTCAATTGATGAGTCAGGAATTAGAGGTCATAATTGAGTAAATTGGGTAGATCTATTCTGCGTGTTATTTCTAGTATCCGCCTGAATTAACCTGGGCAAACATCTTTCTAATAGGGCTAACAAGTTAAAACAATGCATCAGTGCAGCAGTGACTTATCAAAGCAATGTCCTAACACATGAAAGGACTCTAATCCACGCTGGTATAAGGATACGCCATTTCAAAGTTGGTTAAAAAGCCAGGCTCGTCATCTCTGAACCACTCAGTCGCATCGCCGAGCCAATCATCCACTTGGAAGCCCACTGTGTCAAGACTGAAACTGCTCTCTATAGCAGGGCTCAAGGCTAGAAACTTGGCCATGATTGTATTGTCCGCGATCATGTTATTCACGATGTCTCTTTGCGCCGACTTCAACGACTGGTCGCCCGAACGAGTGAGTCGCATGACCTTGATGACAAGATCTTCTTCAACTCCAAGTACTGTGTCGATTAGGGAGGCTCCCCTCTCAGCTATAACATCACTTTTTTGGCTGCGCAATCGTTTGGCGGCGGTAGTCATAGCGGCTCGCAGGCGTTGCGCTTCATCGTCTACATGACTTTCTCGGAATAGAAGCTCCAATCCGATGACCATAGCCGCTGTAACGCAAAAGGCAGAATGAGTCCAGATCGGAACGGTGAGTTCTTTCGAAATGTATTCATATGCACGAAAGATTGTTATTGCTGCCGCCACGCACGTGGTTCGAGTTCGCGCAAGGGCAGGTAGCTGGAAAGAATGGTAGAGGATCGGACGATGGATCATAATGATCTTATCAGCGGCGCTGAGGGCTAGACTGTGACGTGCTGCCGGTAGCCACGGGAATGAGTCAGTCTCATCTGTCTGCACCCGTAGAAAGCGAGGGACATGGCGCATGATCATTGACATATCCTGGTCGGATTTGGCGACATGCCTAGCGACATCTGTGAGCGTGTATGGGGCTGTCGCAGGACCCAGGCCATCCATGAGACGCGGCATCAGGGAAGCGATGTGTGATAGAGTACGAGGATATGAATTAATCGTTGGTGTTTCGTCCTCGCGCATCACCATATCCTCGTCGTGGCAGTTAATGGGAAGGGTAGTAGTATAATGCCATGGATGTATAACTAAGCCAAGTCAGTCAAGTTTCCGTTGGGGAATGTAACTCACCATAAGTTCCGGTAAAAGGAATCTGAAAGTAATCTTGAATGACGAGCTGGTTCCAGCACCGTCGACCAACCTCAATTTCTATTGCTCTGAACCAGCCTTCCCGAGCGTCGGTGCATATTTTTGGGTCGCTTTCAATCTTATGAAGGCCCAAGTTATGGGCGATGCGGATGGCGGCACCGACGAGTGTCGCGTTAAGATTGCTCTGATCAAGATTATGAGCTACGCGTGTCGAGAGTACGATGGCTTGAATCGAATAGACTGTTCACTATTAGTGAGTCACGATAAAATTTGTGAATCAACTTACGTGAGAGATTTTCACAAAAATTCTCCGAGTAAAGTGTCTGCACCATTGCTTGGAAAAGCTGGAGTGGCAATGAGGGGTCCAGCTCCTCATCAGTCCATAATGACCCGCTGTTGAGCGCAGTCCAGACTGAGACCTATTGCAGTTTGTCAGCCCATCCTCGCAATACATCCTCGCAATAGAATTTGTGCAGCAAGGTAGCTTACTCACAAGAATAACTGAAAGGTACAGTGGAAGCCAAAGGGAGTGAACCACTGTGCCGGTGGACCAAAATTCCTCACATTGTGCTAAAAACGTCGGTGCATGAAAAACATTGTGATGCCAAAGGATGTTCTTGATATGAAACTGAACTAGTTTTCGTGCTTTGGGCGTTGAAGGAAGCGGAATGTGAGGTGGGAGTATCGCTGGTGTCCGTCGGAGACCAGGCCAGTCAAGATCAGCGTTGATAGAGGCAATCTCAGAATAGGCCCTCACACTGCGACAGGGGCAGTTGATATGTGGAAAGCAATTACCGTAATGACGACCCCATGCAAGAAGCTCGATTCTCTGCAGGTTTGAGGTATGCGAAACTTCGGAATTACTGCTGTAACTTCCGGGAGTCTCGGTCGTCATCGGAGAGTTTTCCTCGAGTGAGAACGGTTCATCAGAGCCCCTATCTATCGTAAACTCGGAGACAGTGTTGGTTAACGTTTCCGATGGCACCGGAGTCCCATCGAGCTGTGTTGAAGTGTGATGCCCGGATCCATGAGTCAATACTGCCAAGCGTTCCTGCAATGAAACCAACACCTTGCCAATGTCTTTTGTCAATGCAAGTTCGTTACGTATACGATCCAAAAACTCAATCTCATCGCGATGAACCGTTTCAGCTTTACTAATTCTGACCACTTCCCTTGAACAGGCTTTTGAGAGTCGAGTACATCGGCCACAAGGAATTCGTTTGTCGCATCGAACTTTGAGCCTCGTACATTCTTGGCATGCCTTCGATTGGCGTTGGGAGATGCGAGCCGTTCTTTTCTCTAATAGATTGGTGACGTGCGATGCATTATTATCCATATCGATCTCGAGTAGGAACGCAGCTACATCGTCATGTGGTACTTGTTCAAGTATAGTTGAGAGAGTAATTTTCTCATCTCAGAGACTGATGAGGTTATCAGATAGGTCGATGAGGTGATCGTTTAGCCCCACTTCGTCTGTTGGGGCATAGCCGCTTGGAGAATCCCAGATTCTCTTTTGCGACGATCAAATTAGTGTTTGCGATCCGGCAAAGTGGTGCTGAATAACAAGAGTACTGTAGATGATTGATGCGGTTGACATATCAAGAACCTTCTCTCTTCTACCCATCATGTAGGGAGATTTGTATTTCGTACTGTACATGGAGAAACTCCTTTGCTACTTTATCTCGTCTATTACAGGGATGTGCGTATATTGCACACTTGCAGTCCACAGTCTTTGCTCAAAAGTTATATGGCTCTACCCTTGAGCGCGTTGTAGTCTTTTCGCTTTGCACATTGGATGTTGCCACCTCCATTGATTCATCCACAGTACCGATCTTCTTCAATGAGACATTGGCTCGCCAGTATAAGACGAACAGAATGGACGCAGAAAGCAGAGCTGCTGACATGAGACCAACAATCACACTCCAGCCGCGGTGATAATATGGCAGATCGTCGGATCGAAACAGTTGACCGCCCACGATGCCAGCACAGTTCGCTGCCATGATGAAAAGAGCCTAGACCTGGATGTCAGCAGATTGTCTCTTGAGTTCTCAAGAAATACTGACCATTCGGATCGCTCGCTTCTCAGGACAACTTGCATTGATAGAAAGCCAGGAGCCATTGACCGAGTCTTCTCCATTGTTAGCTAACCAGACGTGGACTACCAAAGATGATATACTTACGCCACCAACTACAAGTCGCTGTTCCCAGAGTGAGGATACCAAACTTGAGTCCAGCACTAGAGTCATCTGGAAGCCCCCGAAATGTGACCATAAAAGTCCATTGGCAGAGTATGCCGAAGAGAACCACGAGCCCACGGCGGCCGGTCTTGTCGCTGGTAAATTGTCAATTTTGCTCGCAGGTGTTCTGAGACAGACTTACGCAGCAAAGCCTGCCACTATAATGAGGAAAACCGAGATCCATTGTCCTACAGACACAAGTGCGTTGGCTTGCAGGCGGTCATACCCGAATGAACCGACAATAGTTGGGGCATAAGACCAAAGGGCCGTTGTCGGTGCTAAACCGCAGATGGTGAAAAATATGTGAAGGAGGACTTTGGGATCCTTGACCTAAAATTACGTTAACTCTGTAAAGACTCCTCTCCAGAGTGTACTCACCGTTGATATGATGTGTCTGCCGCTGATGTGACTACTTCTCGCTTTGCGAGTACCATTGTCCCGCCACAAACGTTCCTGCATGATTATCTTTTCCCGATCATTGAAAAAAGTGAGACCCAAGGTCGAGACTGGATTACTTGGGAGACCAGGGAAGAATGAGAGAAATACGACCCCAGATATGATTGTAAGGAGACCCTCGATCTAAGACTTTGTTAGTCTTGCTCTTAATGGAAGGTTATTAGTCTCACGATAAAGAACCACTGCCAACCTGCCAAGCCTCCCACACCACGCATATGGAGACTAGTATTTCGCGTTAGTAAATTCTTCATTGGTATGGATGGCGAGTAATTTCACAAACATTCCATACGCGAGAAGGCCACCGCATGCCTGAGCTATACCATTACCAAGAAAGAAAAAACCAAAACGACGACTTAATTCCGAGTTCTTGTACCAGGAAGATAAAGTATAAAGACTACCGGGGATAAAGCCTGACTCAAGAAGACTGCTTAAGAATCAGACAAGTTTCGTAATCATGCGAGTTTTGGCGATTCATACCCAAGCAGCATTCTAGTGGCCAGAAAAGGGCCGAGCCCCTTCTGCCAGGCTTGGAACATTGATACGAGACCCCTAGGAAACATATCAGTAAGGACCTCCAAGTGTTAAGGAGAGACTGACCATGCTATGATCTGACACCCAATCCAGATCCGAGGGCCCACGCGGTATAGAATAAGATTACTTGGGAGCTATGTGGCTGTCAATCCCAAGGACCAAAAATACTGGGGCTTAAAATGAGCATACCTCAAGAAGAACGATGCCCGCATTGAGTAATTGTTGTCCAACATTGAACCAGTTCTGTGTAATACCGACATCGTTGAGGAAGTTGTCTGTGAGAGCGTTTCCACTAATTGCTGCATTTAGCTCATGCTTCTATACGAGCATACTGGTCTCCCGGCTGAGCGTACATATTGGCTCGGTCGAGTTGGAAGTTGAAGAAGCAAAATATTAAAATACTCAGGACGATGGCGTCGATCCTAAAAGTAGAGGTATCTGGTCAGTAACCACTGGGTCAAGCGCAAAGGATTTGGTCAACTTACTTGCGGACTAGAGACTTCTCTTCATGTTCTGTCCATCGCGTGTCATGGCTGCTGTCGTTGACCTGGCTTGAAGGTTGGGAAGACCCTTGGACTGCTTGCTTTTCATCTGCGTCCGAGGTAATTGCATTCTGTTCCATCATAATGGGCATGGTAGGAAAATGTTAGATAGAAAGAAGATGATGTTATGGGATAGATAGCCAGGTGCTGGCTCTTCATTGATGTAACCCAGGGGCTGTGATTGTACTTGTGCAAACAAGCGATCCAAAGCAACAACAATAGACAACCCCATATGCTACCAATCTTCTATAAACTTTCTCTGACGTTTTCCACGACTCAGGTGACGTGCTTGCTCTGTTAATGAGAAATGATTCCAATCTTGAGACGCGTTTGTCCGACCGGCTGAGTCTCAGTCTCGACCGAGTGCTAGCACGGGCGAGTCTGGAGCTCATCCGTGTGAATCCCGGCTCGGCTTCGCATAGAATATGGGAGACAGTACGCAATAAACTAAATGGGATTTAACTATAATTATTATCACTTTTTCTATTTTCTTTGGTGTGCGGTGGTTATGCCCAAAGTTTCACCAACAATGCATCTTAAAACACCCCAGATCCTTATTGCCGTGCTTTTGGGTGTCGTCTTCGCTGATGGCACGTACCGCAGTCGACCAGATCTTTCACCCCCAACTTTAAACATTACCCTCGCCTGTGAAGGGCGCTGTTCGGATGGCTATCTTTTTGTCGCGCCCTTCACTGGCTACCATGATCCCGTTGACCACGGCCCGCTTCAAGCCGCCCCCTACATTTTGACCGACACTGGCGATCTCGTTTGGTCGGGTTTCTCTTACTTTTCAACCTGGGCCGGCAACTTTCAAACCGCTCGATGGAAAGGAAAAGATGTTCTATTCTCCTTTGAAGGAGCACACAATAGTCTGCATGGACATGGACATGGTCATCACACCTTTCTGGATCAGGACTACCAGAATATCCGCGAGCTTCGTGCTGGAAACCATATGATCTCTGACAAGCACGAGTTTATTGTAATTAATGAGACATCCGCGCTCTTCCAGATCTACCACCCTTTGCAGAGAAATCTCCAACGCTGCGGTGGAACATCAGACCAGACATGGATTGTGGATGCTCGATTCCAGGAAATGAATATCGAGACCGGCGAGGTCTTGTTTGAGTGGTCAAGTCTAGATCATGTGCCTCCAAATGAGACTGCTCTTCCTCTGCCTCTTGGACAAGCTGGAATCGGACATAACAGCTCTACGGCGTGGGATTATTTTCACATCAACTCTATTACCAAGGGTGATGATGGCCACTACCTACTCTCCGCTAGACACGCTTCTACTGTGTACAAGATTAATGGCACAGATGGGTCAATTATTTGGCGTTTGGGAGGAGAGCACTCAGACTTTACCTTGGGGCCAAATGTCACCTTTGGATTCCAGCATCATGCTCGTTACTTGTCAGGAGGGACTGGCCTGTCAGTCGAGGCCATTTCTCTCTTTGACAATTCTGTCTATGGTTCCGAATCAGCTGGCGGTGGTGATAAAGAAGTTCACCTCTATCCTTACTCACGTGGAAAGTATATCAAGCTTGACCACATTGCCAAGACAGCCACTCTTGAGATGGCCTTCCTGCCCCCTCAAGAGCCCATCCTCGCCAAGTCGCAAGGGTCGCTACAAACTCTACAAGATGGTAATGTGCTCATCAATTGGGGCTCTGAGGGTCAGATTTCCGAATACACTTCTGAGGGAAAGGCAGTATTTCACGCCTTTCTCGACAGTGGCTCTCTTCAGGACAAACTCCAGAACTACCGTGCATTCAGGTATGAATGGACTGGCTACTCACCTGAGACTTTGGCAGTTTTCGCTGAGGAGGTGGAGAACAAAGCCATTGATGTATACGTCAGCTGGAATGGTGACACCAGGACGTCGTCGTGGAGGTTTACATGGAAGGAATCGCGTTCAAATGTAAAAGTAGTCTCAAAGAGTCGTACGACGGAGAAGACTGGGTTCGAGACAAAGGTCAGGTTGTCGGGAGTTGGGCCAGTAATTGGATCGATTCGCGTGGAGGCTCTGGACGCGGATGGCGAGGTTTTGTCGGTGTCTGATAAGATATTACCTGTCATGGCCTATTGGCTTGATACGGAGACAGAGGAGGCCACTTTGAGCATGTCAGAAGAGTTCATCGAGGAAGAGCTTTAGAGAGATCAGATTAAGGACTAAGTCTTATAACATGGTCTATAGCTATATAAATAATGTTCCGTTAACGACCACTTCTCTCTCAACATCCTTTAACTCTCCATTCCCCGCGAAAGCTCATTGAAACCATGGCAACTAACACTGTATATGAAGTTCTCAGTGCGAGACTACTAAGACGTGTTCACACGTATTTGAGCATGCCGCTATCTACTCTCAACGTTTCGTGCTTAAGTCCTTGTTATAAAGGGTTTCCATGCTATACGACCCAATTGCGAGGGTGCCCCTCGGACCTCAGTAATATTTACACCAGGATCCGCATTCTGAGCACCTCATCGCACTTTCAATAGATGACTTCAGCGCCATAGCATTGACCTCATATATATAATCCACCAACTGCAAATACATCCTACTTCTATCAGCCTCATTTCACAATCTCCCCAACAGCGCACCGGATCCACGTTAGGCACGGCTGAGATTTGGCCTCGCCCGCTGTGGGTCAACGATGGTGTGCTTTGCAACAAAATCACGTCTATGATGATAAACCCGGCATCGGAGAAATTTTAATTAACAATTGGATCCGATCAATTGAAGGATTGTTTACTATCATCATCCATTGGAAAGAAAAGGCTCATATCGAAAATGACCAGGATCAATGCAACAGAGACGACTCCCCTTCTGCCTGAACCAGAAGCAGAGGCTGTTCGCGATGACAGTGGCTCACCGGATTGCGAGAGGGCCAATGTTCCCGACGAGCCGAAAACCTATAGCCATGCCTTCATTGCGAGAGTCGTGATCGCATTGCTGATTGGTAAGTCCACGAGTCATCACACTTCTTGGCTAACAGTTTAGGCGTCTTCACTTCGAATGCCGACGGTTCATTGGTTCTAGCTACCCATCCTGTGATTGCATCCGAGTTTGGCAAGCTCCAAGATTCAAGCTGGCTGTTTATCAGCTTCATGCTTGCCAGCGCGGCATCGCAGACTATGGTAAGTAATCTCCGAGACTCATTATTGACTTGGGCTAAGTCGTCAGTATGGGAAACTTAGTGACATCTTTGGTCGCAAAACGGTATTGATCTTTTGCTATGGCTTGTTTGCTCTGGGATGGTAAGTAATGCTTTTTATTATCATGAGATTTCTTGAGGCCTGCAAGAAATTTCTCTCAAAATATCTAGTACCCAAGCTAATAGTTGCAGTGCTCTTGTGTAGGTTCTTGACTATCTAAACGGAATATCACTCACACTATACAGAGGCGCTGGCCAGACAATGTGGCAAGTCATCTTGGGTCGTGTCATCTCAGGCTCTGGGGGTGCTGGTATGACGACAATGGCCTCAGTTATCATCACTGGTATGTCAATCGATCTCTACTGAGAACTCACTGACCATTAGACCTTGCTCCCCTTCGAGAGGTTGCATCCTGGCAAAGTTACATGAATGTAATTGCGACAGTCGGCCGTAGCATCGGTGGTCCACTAGGAGGCTTTTTGGCTGATACAATCGGATGGAGATGGTGAGTTCGTCTCCGCAGCAATGCCTTTGACTAACAGGTTAGGTCATTCCTTGGACAATCACCAATCTTTGTTGTTTCCATGGTAGTCGTCGCTCTTCTACTTCCATCCACAGCCCATACCGAAGGCGCGGTCCTGGAGCGGGTCAAGAGAATTGACGCCTTGGGAGCTCTTCTATTGGGCAGCTCTGTCCTTGCTTTTATGGTGCCACTCGAGATTGGTGGCCAGAAAGTTGCATGGAGTAACCCTATTGTGCCTGGTCTTGCTGGCGCCGGTGTACTGCTTGCAATTGCTTTCATCTTCGTCGAATCACGTTGGGCTAGAGAACCAATCTTCCCTCTTCGACTACTTGGGAATAGCGACGTCACAAAGTCTTACTTGATTGCCTTTGGTCAATCTGGGGCTCAACTGGGGGTATGTAGATCAGGGTTCTGAATTCATGAGAATCTCACTGACAAAGTAGATGATGTACACCGTGCCCATTTACTTCCAGGTCTCTCAGCGGGTGTCAAGCACAGTCGCAGGTGCTCATCTGTTCCCGGCAGTCATTGGAAACACAGTCGGAGGAATCGCAACAGGATTGATCATTAAGCGTACAGGCCGCTATAAAGCATTGATTGTGTTTGCATCAGTTTCCTCCATCACGAGCTATGCTCTGATGCTGCTGAGATGGCATGGACAGACCAACTGGCTGGAGTCGCTCTATGTCTTCCCAGGGTATGTGTGTCACCTTTTCGTAGACAAAGCTGACTTTTTAGTGGCTTGGGTATGGGTATCGCTCAGAGTGCCGCCTTTATCGCACTGCAGGCTTCAATTGACCCCAAAGACAAGGCTGCAGCTGCTTCGGGAATCTTTCTGTCTGTAACCCTTGGAGCAGTCGTTGGTATGGCCAGTACCAGCGCGACTATTCAGGGATTCTTGCGACACGACGTACAACAAAACCTGACGCGACTCGGCATGTCTCAATCTGCCATTGACGAGGTGAGTTTGTTTCCTTCATAATGACGTATTCTAAGTTTGTAGGTCATTCGAAAGGCATCAGAGAGCGTCTCTTACATCGACGATGCTTCCGGACCTATCCGAAAGGTCTTGATTGGAGGCTATGTAAAGGGAATAGAATATGGCCACGGTAAGCGAACCGACCCTTGCAAGAATGATCTAACAAACCAGGACTCTCCATCATTTTCTCTGGAATCTCACTTATCACAGCACTACTCCTCAAGGAGCGTAAGCTTTAGATATAGGCTAGTGGCGGTGGAATAGTGCGTCCCAACAACGCGGATCACGAGGGGAATGGGCCAAAAACTTGCTCAACTGGGAATAGTCCTATCCTCCCCAGATTTGAACACGACATGTCACCTCATGGTCCACAAGCCCTATCAAATTACTAGATATGGAGTAGTTAATATTACCCCAGATCCTGGCATTCCAGTATTAAAACAGCTAGTTGTCCCTGTATTTTTTGTCTGATCATCATCGCAATGTCTTCCAAAGGTGACTCTACTGCCTCACAAATCTATCGGACGGAGAGCTCGTCTCCCGGAGCCGTTCAAGATGTCTCGACCCCTCAATTACGAAAGAATCGATCCTTCATTTCCATCCTTGGCATGTCCCTTGCCATTACAGCCGTGCCCTATGGTGTTGGTGGTCCGTTGATGTCTTCAATCTACGGCGGCGGAGAACTCTCGATGTTTGTGGGCGTCTTGGTCGTCGTCCTTCTGCAAGGAGCTGTCGCTGTATCCCTAGGAGAACTCGCCTCTCGTTATCCGACCTCTTCTGGAGTCTACTACTGGTCATACAGACTCACCGAAAACAAGCGGTACCAACACGCCATGGCCTACTTCACTGGATGGGTGTGGTTGATCGGCAACTGGACCATTGCGCTGTCTGTCAACTTTGGATTCGCCTCTCTTATCGTTGCCTCAATTACCATGTATCGACCCGATTGGACCGCCACAGCGAACGAGACTCTTTATATCTTCTTTGGGATTTGCATCCTCATATTTCTGCTATGTGCAGGCGCTGATAAAGCGTTGCCCTTGGTCGATACTGCGGCGGCTATCTGGAGCGTCGTGACCGCTGTGGCGATTCTAATTGCTCTTAGCACTACTGCCAAGTCAGGGAGACACTCTGCTTCATATGGTCTCGCACACTACGACACTAGCATCTCTGGATGGGGAGGCTTTTCGTTTTTCATTGGACTTCTACCTCCTGCTTATGCTTTCTCAGCCATTGGTATGGTCATGTCAATGACTGAAGAGTGTTCAAAGCCAGAGATAGAAGTCCCTCGAGCCATCAGCATATGTATTCCGATCGGCGGGGTGTCCATGCTCGCCTTCGTTCTCCCAATCTGCTTCACGCTGCCACCCTTGGAGGATATTCTCGCTGCTCCGTATGGCCAAGCGTTGCCGTACATTATCGACACCGTCACCGGCTCAAAGCCACTCAGCTTAACCCTTATGATCATGATCCTGATGGTGACTCTGTTTTGTTCCGTCAGCATCACCACAACTGCATCCAGATGTACATGGGCTCTTTCACGAGACGGAATGCTTCCATTCTCGCGTATCTGGTCACGTACACTGTTCAACCAGCCAGTCCATGCTCTGGCTCTAGTCACTGTGCTTGAGCTGTGCCTTGGGTGCGTTAATCTCGGAAGTGCCAGTGCATTTACAGCTTTTGTGTCTGTCGGTGTGATTGCACTCGCCTGTGCATACCTAATCCCCATTGCCATCAGCCTCGCCTCTGGTAGAAAAGAGGTGGCCAAGGCAAAGTGGTATCTAGGGACGATTGGTACAGTGGCAAACTCAGTTGCCGTTTGCTGGATTCTGTTTCAAACAATTCTCTTTAGTATGCCTTCTGCGCTACCGGTCACGGCAGAGACAGTCAACTACGCATCGGTTGTCTTTGTGGGATTCTTGTTCCTATGTGCTGTGTGGTATTTTGCGTGGGGAAAGAGGGGTAAGTGCATGATTCAGATCCGGAACTTGAGCTAACAAATTAGTCTTTACAGAGCCAAAGAACGAAGCCGAGTTGATATGACTAGTGCGATGATGGAATAATTAGATGGAAATCATGATTTGACATAGACTAATCGTACACAAGAGACAGTGACACAAATCTGTAGATAATTTAAATTTTTACTGTAACGAGTGTGCTCTATTCTATAGACTGTAATTTGTCGCGTTTGCTCAATTGGTTGCACCGAGAAGACGCTTTAAACCAGGAGGCAGCGTGGTCTACTCTAACGTTAGAATGGCGAAAGCATAACAGCTAAGATCACATACCGAAATATTCAATGTCTTATTACCCAATGGTGCGCTCCCCCTTGATCCCGAATAGGACTTAGACGACGTTGATAGTGAGCTGAGAGCAGTCATCACCAATGGGAGTACCACGGGCATGGTCGGCAGCGAAGCGGATCTTCTGGTAGTTCTCCTCGGTAGGGCAAGCGTAGAAGTAACCACGAGCCCAAGTAAGCTTGCCATCCTTGACACCAAAGTCCTTAGCCCCGGCTCCGGAGCCGTAGATGACATCACCGCCACTGTTGATGTTGACTAGAAGAGTAAGTATTTACAACAAGGTCATATACCAAAAGAAACATACGCTGCTGGCCACTGGGAAGGCTCAGAGTGCCATCCTTGCCGAGGGTGAAGTCAGTGCCGGAGGCCTTGAAGTCAACAGTGCCATCGGAGGCAATGAGCTGCTTTCCGTTGAGGTGGAAGAAGCCATCGTCGCTAACGCTGAGCTTGATAGCGGAAGCGGTGGAAGCAAGGGCAACGGCGAGAGTAGCGAGAGAGAACTGCATTTTGGCGGTTGGTGTTGAGTACGGAAGAGGGTACTTGGTAAGGGAGAAGATGTGGTTTATGAGACTGATGGTGATGAGAGATGTCAGAGGATATATTGGACGCTTTATATAGCTGTAGCGGTACCTTCAATCGAAGCAATATTGGAGCCTCATCGGAGTACACACGTCACGGACGAAAGTGGATTTCTCTCGTAGACACCTGCACGTTCCAATGTTAGAAGACTTCGATATCCATTCTGCTCATATGTTCCATACGCGTATTTCTCCTCGATGCCATGTACCATCTCAAGTACCATCTCAAGTACCATCTTAAAGGTACTAATTGTCAAGTTTTCTACACGAATCAGAGCCTTGATAAACATCCACATTTAGCTAGCAGCCTCTCACAATGGAGGGATCAGGGTTCGTGTAATACAGCACCACCGTCATCGCTTTGTATGCAGCCTGTATGGTCTTTGAAGAAAGTCCCTTCAGTCGTGCATAGAATACAGTTCTTTGGATAGATATGTGGATCGAGGGTCCTTATTTCTCGGTCTGTCGGCACGTAACATGCGGCAGCGGAGATCGGACATGGGTGTTGAAGGCTATCAAGGTAATTTACCACCTTAAAATCACTATTATTTACAACCGCTGGCCCAAAAGAAGAACCTCTCTGGCAAAACCCGCCACGACCACGGACATGACTTCCATTTCGGCCTTGTGTCACAATAGTATCTCAATTACTACCTGCTGCTTCGAACTATTTCTCCGCATCGCTTAACAAAAACTTGCTTCGTAGTCCATTTCAGTCTATTCGGTCATTCGAGACTGACTATTTCCACGGAAAAGCGGTATTCGGTCCTCAAAAATGGATATGATGGGGATTTCTAAGCCTTGATGGTCTTGAACCTTGAAGTCCTTGAATATTCTATCTATTGATTGAATGGCTTCGGTTATCGACGACTTGTCGTATGCACGGAAAGGGAAAAGATGCACTCATGTGAACAATGCAGTCTGATCAAAAGTCTTCCTTCTTAATTGGCCTGATTTATCGTTACGAAAAGACTCATTTACGCTGCTCCGACCTCTATACAAGTAGCCTTTTGCCAAATAACTAATAAGGGAAGCTACCCTCTGGAACCTTTTCCAAGACGCCCGACTTCTTTTGCAACTCATCCTGCTCATGCAAGTATGGCAGCAGAATATCCGCCCAGTGATGCTTGCCCTTATAAGTAGAGGCCGCCTCATCCCAGTTCTCAATCGCTTCTGCTAGACGTCCTGGGACATGTGGCTCTTGTGCAATAGTAGTAATGGGTTCAAAGTATGTACGAATTGTGAACAGCAGAGCCTTGGATCGAGGAAGTCGTCGAAGGGATTGTCTTTCGGAGCGGAAGTAGAGGTCTTCGATAGTCAAGCCCTTGTCGTTGGCCGTCTCCCAAGCTAAATTGTTAAAAAGGCTTCTAGGGAGTTACTTGGCTATACATACAAGCTACCTGATTGCTGTTCTGATCACCCATACGGTGAGACCAATGAAGTCCGTCGTCAAGTTGGATAAAGAACTGCAAAGTTAGAAATGGTCTCATAGACGTCAAAGTACTCACGTTGTTTCGGATAACCGCTTTGTCTGGTTGCATGCCCTTGAAGAAGCGGTTCATCGATTTCATGAGCTTTGTTTGGTAATGAGGGACCTTGGCCTCAATGTGTAAGGTATCAAGAGACATTCTAAACTTCTCGCTCAATCGCCAGAACCCAGGAAGGCAGACAGCCCCAGCGTCAAGGTGATATTGGCCATCTAAGACGTTAGTTAAGAAACCCCTGATTGAGATGACCTACCATCTTCTTCTACCATAATTACAAGATCGTCTTGTACCAGCTTAGCTGCAGTAGCCATCGCTTCCTTAGGGGTGCCTGACTGGTCAGTGGATTCTCGACTACCAGGGTGAATACGCACTGGCTGGGTAGTCAAAGGCTTCTCCAGTCAAAGTGTTTCGCAAGATGCCATCGCTTAGTTGAAAGATCTTAGGGTAACGCGCAGTCAAATACGCAGCCAATTCTTCCAAGACCTCGAAACAGGCATCGCGAGTAACAGTATTGTCGACATATTGAATATGGGCATCAATGTCCTTTTCCAGCTCCGAAACCTTCAGATCGTGGTACCACATGTAGTTTGAATCCATCTCAATCCAGTTGTTCCAATCGAGCTTTCTGATACCCATGGTGACGTGGTTTGGTCCGTGACGACATGGTCGATACAATTGGGGCTTTGTGCTATCTAGATCAAAGTCGACGAGAGGTTTAGGCGATGGGGTTTTCCATTCGAGATCGTCGGGTTTGGCTATTCTGTTAGTGTTCCATACGTCACATATTCGGTAGAACATACCCGCAGCTTTGCTCTTGCGCATCGACTCGTACGCGAAAAAGAGCCATGCAACCCCCACGCCTACAATGGCGACGATTAGAACTTCTTGTCGCAAGCCCAAAGGTTGAAGTAGTGAAGACATGATAGAAAGTGACGATGAAGTTATAGGACACAAACCGGAAACAAAATAGAAAATGCCCATGGTATTTAACTTATTCATGGTGTGGCAGTGACAGCCATGGACGATAAACTTGCCGTTTTCGGTTGGCTTCGGCCAACATGGCTTACCATTGCTATCAGCGTCAGGACTTGAAGCGATCAAGGCACTGTCTAGACCATAAGAGGAAAGCTTATTGTCCATTTCCCGGTCCGGTCTATGGCCGGACCATGAGTCTACCCCACAGCATACCCCGCGCCGGATGCTGTGGTCCGATCTGGGCATTATCGCAAAAAGGTATCTTTATTGACTATTTCTAATCCTAATTCATGCAGTCTGACCAGTCTTTGTAGTCTTGACGATCCCCTGTTTGTGGAGTGCTTCGACAATATCCAGAATCACAAAGTCACAGCCCCTAGCCGCCATGATGTCAACCGCCACAGGCAATGTTTGGTTCTGGAGAGTGGAGTTGGAGAACCCTTGGGCACCTAGACTGAAGCTACCCAGCGTGACGGCGTAATCGGGGATACCCGCCACGGAAGCGAATCGGCCAACGGAGACGGGATCAGATGAATCCTCGGATGAGTCTCCAGAGTTGTTGTCGGAGCTGGAACCTCCTGTCTCGAGAGACTCCTCGCAAGCTTGTTCAGACCCAAGTGTAGAGTTACAGTTCACTGTCGTGTTGAGCTGGGCAATCAAATTCTGCTGTTGCGAGATGGCCTGGATTTGAGCACGGATGTAGGGGTTCGCGGAACTGTACTGTTAGCATTGGTCATCATAAAAGGGCAGGGGACATACTCTTGAGATACATCGGGCTTGTAGGATGGGCCAGTTGGTGAAATGTAAACGTAGATAGCATTGGAACAAGTCTTCTTGTCTGCGGTCAACAGCTTGCTGTCAGTCCACTCGACGACTGCCTTCTTAGTGGCCAGATCATCCTCGTGAGTCTGTTCTGTCATTGTGGTGTTGGCATTGATCCATCCCTCGCGAGTGCCAGGGACCATGTGTGGAAATGCGCCGTTATGAGACTTTTCGTACTTCTCGACGTAATCTCTACCAAATTCGTCCCATTGCTCGTATTGGGTGAGGTTGCTGTAGATGTTGTCCACAATGTCTGCGATAAAGGTATCCTTCAGCGCTTTGGGTGTTGACTCTTTCCAGGCCTTGTCGACGGAGAATGTGGTGTAGTTGGCAGACAACAAACTAGATAGTCCATTGATGAAATCGGTCACGGCTTGTACTGCATCGTCTCCAAGCTGGGAGACTATACTCTCACTGCTAATATCGACCAGGATCTCTGATGGGAATCCAGAGTAGTCCTTGATTGTACCGGCGTACAGAGCCTTGTTGACCTTGGACCAGATCACGGGATCACGAGCGAGGATACCAGATGTGTCCATAGCCGATGACAAAGGAAGAGCTCCCGTGAGGTTGACGGCGTCTTGGGATGGGCGGTTTCCATGAACACCGTTTTGGCCAGCAGGTCCTCGAATACTGCCTCCTGTATCACTTCCCATACTTGCATCAAGCCAGTCATACGAAGCAACAGAAGCAGCAGAGCCTCCGGAACTGTCACCTGGAGAGTTGTAACCATCTCCACGAGGGTTGAAGGGAAGAAGGTAATCGATGTGCTCAGGAACAAAAGGGCCAGCGAAAGCAAACTCTGATAGCTTGTTCTTACCAATCACGACAGCACCGGCGTCAATGAGCTTTTGCACAGCGACAGCAGTCTTGGTCTTGACCTTGCTAATCTCATAGAGTGCTCGGTTACCCCCGCTTGTCTTGACTCCATTGAGATCGTAAAGATCCTTGACGGCGATACGAATACCTGCGAGGGGCTTCTCTTTGGTCTGGGTAAAGTACAGACGCGACGGAACCGCGATGGTGAGACCTCCAGCAGAGAGGCCAGCGGCACGAAGGGGATGATGAGTTCCAGAGGGATCTTGATAGGTAGACTAACACTATTAGAGGTGGATTAAAATTATAGCGTAGTACTCACCTGAATAAAGGCTTGGTTGGTATCATCGTAAAGACGATACGCTTGGTAGACCTTTCCGGTGTAACTGTGTACAAAGTACGGGCCGGCAGGAACGGCATCTTCACCAGTGTAAACTGTTGAGACATTGTACTTTGATGGGAGATCCTTTGACCAATCGTCTTTGTCAGAGTCGGATTGGATATAGATGGCTGAAGGTGTTAGATGAGTTGATATATGTGGCGTTATTGGCTTACCTTGTGTGAAGTATGGCGTCCACACATCATCCTTCTCATATTTGCTTAGAGCAGAGGCAACACGTGCAGCATTTGCGCTCTCGCTCAACTTGACCACAGTAAGAGGCACGAACTCATCTTCGCACTCAGCAGAAGTGTTCCAAGAGTCTAGCTTCCAGGCTGCGGTAGGAGGGACAAAGTATTCATACTTTCCCAATTGAATCTGCCTTGAGACTGAAGAAGCAGATACAGTTGCAAGGTAAAAGATACCCAATGCTAGAGTAGAGAACACCATTGTGACTGCTGGTTGTCAGTTCATTCATCATGGGCCATGCAGTTGCTATATATACATGATAGATCGCCCAGGCTGTGTATTGTAAGCTTACTCCCGACTCCGATGTGTAACGGGATCATAGCTCTCTGCATCGTCAAGGACCATCCACCCGGGCCCATCGGCATAAACATCCCTAACTGCCTGAGCAAATGGTAGGGAGGCTTAGATTAGTGCAACTCCACAAACGCTACGTTAGTGGTTGTACTGACAAACTAATAGCTCTGTATGGGGCTGAGCTGCCTGACGATCACTGTCGCTTATTTTTAAAGTGCCTTGAAACTGGGCAATGCAGACTTTGTTTTTGACTAGCCATCCCATTTTGGCTATTCAAAAAGGTCCCATGTTTTTCTCGTCAGCCCTACAGAACAGCTGAAATTGAGTGACGAACGGATAGAACGGCTAACTGGCTTCCGTGCGTAGCTTTGGCGATCCAATACATGGGGTTAAGGTTTAATTGCCTATTGTGGTATGCAGGGGCGAGTACTTAACCGTTGCGGCAAATATGATGAATTACGGCAGTCTGAATCATGAATCGAAGGACTTTGTGAAATTGAACTTTTGTTAATGACGCATTCTTCCAAGACTGTTTATTCTCGGTTGTTATTCATAGTTGGGGGCCATGCATGTTTAGACCCTGGTAACATGGAATAAGCGTAATCTCGCCCTGTAATCTCGCATTGATCTAGGCAAATTTTGGGTATATCATTGGCTAGCTGCTGACACTGATTACGGCTGAACATCCTCAATCAATACCGACTTCCCTTTTAAAGGCTTCCAGCCAATCCTTATTCTCCGCAATGGTCTGATTGAACGGGTCATCGCTGCACGAACACGTTAGCTGAGCCACGATACAGGTGCGGTGAACGACTTACTCATTGTAACTAATCCATCGAGCATAGTGTTGAATTTCTTCGTCTGAAGGTACTCGACTGGCAGGGTTATGTGGTGACATGATCGCATCCACCCATCGACGCAGTTCTTGTGTGAACCATCGCCAATAATTGTGGTCGTTGAGAAATGACGTACTCGACTTCATCACCAGAGATCGAGCTGCCGAGATGTGAAGGTCAGGCCTCATTGTCAGAGTCGCATTCCACGGTCCATCATTGCCTGTTGGATGTCGCTGTCTAAAAGCAGCCAGCCAGTAATCATCTTCTGCTGCTGTGTGATTCACGATAGAATCTGACCCATGAACAATGACACGCGCTTGACGACGAAGGTCTGCATCATCTGGTTCAAGACCAATAACTCTTTGTAAATCGAGATACGCGCTCAACTCGTGCTCCAAACGCGTATAATCCTGAATCATGGCGTTCAAGTTGAGTGCTTCTGTTGATTCAATCAACTCAATTCCAGCTCGTTGACGGAATGGCAAGAGCCAATCACCAGGTGAGTGAATGACTTTGATAAGCCAATTTGCGATGAAATCGGATGGTGTTGCTGAAACCTCTTCCAAGCGACCTACAATCATGCAACATTCTTCTCTCAATTCATCATCTCTGATACTCAAGCCTAGTAATTGTTTGGCATGCACAAACTCTTGCAGCTGCGTCTCAAATGGACATCCTTCGAAAATGTTGTTCTTTCCACTGATTTCCATAGTTGGAAGTCGATTCTCTCCATTTGATCGTAAAGGCCCGAACTGTGCTTGTTGCGAGATTTCTACATTCGAAAAGACCAAGTCGTGGAGCCAGGAAAAGCAAACTAAATCGCCGTGGGATAGTGCATCGGAAGCAAAGAATATTCGACACGCTTCGAGTTGCATCTCGTTCGCTGTAGGCATTCTGGCGTGTTTGTAAAAGTGATTCTGCATAAAATACGCAAGCTCCAGCTTGAGAAGTTCATACGCCGTTCTTGGAGTTTCAACAAGGGCCCTACTCCCTTCAAAGGGGAATGGACTGTTTCTTTCGGTCTCGATAAAGTCTGAAATGTTAGCATCAGGCAATAGAGTCAAGCAGTCAGTCAACTTACAGGGTGGAATCGAGTTTTCAACAAGCTCAAGTATATGTGGCTCAAATCCCCAATCACCTTTCCAATCTGCCATTGTCTTGCCTGTCTTGTAATGGTCCGCAAGATGATGTACACGATCAATCCATGTTTCCATGACCAAGTTACAGAAACCACATCGCGAACGGATCACAGGTGGGGGTGCTTTCCACTGGCGCATTGGCCACTCAGCAAACTTTGCATTATGAACAAGCTTCAAGTGCTGGTTTAGATGGTCTTTTCGGTTAAAGGTGCGTTCTTGTACTGGCCGATTCTTGCAAGCCGAGTAGTTATGGGATTCGATATGTGCATCATCAGGATCAACATGACCACAAAAGACACAGCGAGTTCCTGGGCTGTCTGTTTTGCATCCACGCGGCCCTTCAGGACTGCATACCCATCTCTCAAGAGGTAAATGCAGTGAATTTTCGTGTCGCTGCCAATCATGCTTTGCTCGAAAGCTCTCGGTGCAAAATGTGCATTGAAATGCCTTTCTAGGAGTTGCCAAGGACCGTCTCTCTTCTTTGTATGCACGCCGCCTACGACGGGAGCTGCCTCGACTGAAAAGTTCGTTCAGGCCAAAAGAAGATCGGCTCGTATATGAGTTGACAGAGCTAATAGAGCTCGAGCGCGAGGTATCGACACTCCTCACAGAAGGGGTCCTGGAAAGTCGTGTGTATGGACTCGTAGAGCCTTGTCTGTTAGTCTATTTATTGTGACAACTTGGTATCTGATGCTTACCTGTACCTGACGACGGCCGTACAGAGGCTACTGCTCTGGCAATGGCCGTAACTGCAGCAGGCTCATCCTCTGGGGGGGAATCAACCCATCTCTGAAGCGGATCCATGTCTGAAGTGTTGCGCACTGCAGGGGTTCCGGGTCTAGGAGGTATATCCATTGCCTTGGTATCACTATGACGAGGAGAAGAGGCGCTGGATGGAATTTTTCCTCGACGGCGAGCATTTGCCAGCCAATTGGATATTTGTGTCTTTGTAAGTCCTGTCTGTTCTTGGAGCATGCGTCTTTCGGGCTCTCGAGGATACGGGTGGCTTTGATGCGTTGCAAGCCAATTCTTCAATATCCGTACTGACTCTCTTGTGAATCTTCCTCCAACTTTGGCGGGCGGATTTGGTGTCCCCAGTTGAGCATAGCCTGGTTGCCTAGGAAGAGGGCTGAGTATGCTGGGTGTATTGAACATGTTTTGCGGCGTAGCTTGTGGCCATTGGTCAAGGGTAAGACTCGGCATCCCATTCGAAGCATTTTGATCATTTGTTGGAGGTGCAGAATCAGACATGTACGGCGTCAAATCATCACTCATGAAGCCGTCGAGCAGATCCATGTCCGTAAAGAGATTGGGGTTATCGTAAGTCATTGTGGACAATCGACTCACGGTCCAAGCACAGGGTAGCAGTAGTATGCAGGTCACTGTAAATGTGAAAAGAGAAGTCGAATCTCTTCGGTCAAGGTTATTCAGGTGGCGGACCAAATCTGTTCGCTTTTGATTGGTCAATCTTGGTTTAACCTTGTCATCACGCCCTATTGATGGGGCGTCATGTGAGCATATGAGGGGCAATAATAGCTAATTCTGTTTTGACTGTTTTGACTATTCTTGACTATTCTTCTCGGGCTTGGACTTTTTAAGAGCCATGGCCTCGTGCAATTGACCCAGCATGACTGGGACTGGTCTTTTGTTGATGTAAATGTCGTCAAAGAGTTTAAGGATGTCGGGATATGGCTTGAGGTATTCCCTGGCCTCCCAAAGGTACTTTTCCGCCTTGGTTGGATCTGATGTATTTTGGAGCATCAGAGTGATTAATGCCTCGTGGTTCTTTCGCTCTTTATCGGTCAGGTTTTCCTATGATTGTTAGCTGGTTCAATTAGCCGAAGGATGATAGTACCTTGATATCGTACATGAGGTTCATGGTTGGCTCAATCACGGTTGATTTAAAGTCCACATCGGGATTTTGCTTCTGGATATCTTTGGTCCGTTCGATAAACTCAGATATAGACTGCTCCCGAGTCTTTTGAAGCGGTTCTTGATTCATTTGAGCACTCATTTTGACGTTTGATGAATTGATGAAAAGTTAGTGTTTGATTGCAAGGTTTGATGACGGTATGGGGATGATCTTGAGAACCACTTTTTATGCCAATGAGATCATAGCTATTTACTCAAGGCACCCAGCAAAAGACCCTGCAGCTCTTCAATGCTCTGCTGGCTCGTCTTTTGCCCGGCCATGACATAGAATACATTGCCCAAGACTCTGCTGTGAGCATTCCAAGATCCTGTTCCCTCTCGGAGGTGAGTCTGCAGCTTTTTAGCGGCCAGACTCTTGTACCCTACACCATCATCATCCCGCAGACTAATCGCCAAGACACTTCCAAGAGCCCAGACTCCAAGAACTTGCTGGTTATGTGAGACATTGTTGACAAAATCACGAGACCAAACAGACCAAGCTTGAGATTCTGGCTCAGCCCAATCATTCTCAGCCCACTCCCAAGCTCCTTGGGTCTCCATGTTTTGCATCTCCTGCACGGACTCCACGGCTACCTGACATCCCACAGCATGTGCAGTGTAACTATGTCCATGCAAAAGTGCATCACTCTTGTCATCACTCTTGAACGCGTCAAAAATGCTCTCCGAAGCCATTGTTGTGCAGAGCGGCACGAGACCGCCGGTAAGTAGCTTAGCGTTGACCGAAATGTCGGCGTTGGTTCCGAGAAAAGACGCCGCGGTAAACCGACCGAGGCGGTACAAGCCGGTAAAGACTTCGTCAAAAACTACTGGCAGTCCAGACCATGAGAGTGGGTCATTTGGCGTCTCGCCTTGACCAAACAGGTGAGGAGATCGGCGGACAACATCGACTAGGGCTCTTTGGAAGAGCGGATCACTACAAAGTCAGCAGAGTCGCGACAGAGACGGGATACATACATGAAAATCATGCCTCCAGCACCGAGAATAATGGGTTCCATCATAAGAGCACCAAACTTGCGACCGGCAGCTTGTAGCTTCTCGAGAACGCTCTCAATGTATTGCTCGTACTTTCGGTATTGCTCGGTGTTGAGTCGGGATTCAAGATTAAAGACTTCGGAGATGGACTTGAGTTGAGAGCCTTCTCCTAAATCGTCGCGAAGAGCTTCAGGAACGTTGACTACCCATTTCCCTTTGACGCATTGGATTGTAGGGTAGTCAAACCAGTAACCTTTGCCTTCGTACCACTCAATCTTTTCATTGTACACGCAAGGTTCAGCGCAGTCCATGGCACCAATGGTGTCGCCGTGATAACTTCCTTTGAGGCCAAGAATGTGAACATTGTCGTTGGGTCCCCATCCGTATCGGAGTCTTGCTGCTCGAAGAGCCATCTTGACAGCGACTTCACAGCCTGTGCTACCGTTATCGGAGTAAAAGACACGCGAGAAACGAGGGTTCTCAGCGCCTTTCAGCAGCATCTCAGCCAGAGCCAAGGCAGGTTCGTGAATAGCCTCGGCAAACATCACATGTCCGTATCGACCTGCCGCATAGGCCGCGGCAAGAGTAAGGCGAGAGTTTGCATGACCTAGTCCTTGAGACCACCAGGAAGCAGATCCGTCAAATGCAGGCTGAAGAAGGTTATCCGAGTTCTTGTTGAGGACTTGAAAGTAATCGCCGTGTGCCGAGTCGATAGCTGCGATGGTGTTTGCTGAGACGAGCTTTTGTTGAGTAAACGGATACCAAATATGATTGCTTGCCTTTTCGCTCAGAGATTGAAGACGTGAGATGCGTTCCTGGCCTCGTTTATCAAGACTTTCGAGAACATGATGCACGCTACCGTTGCTGAGTGAAGTATAATATTCTCTCATCTGCTCAATGTCTTCTTGTTCGTTGTCCAGTCGAGCAGGCGGCTCAGGAACGGTATCCACTGAAATACCACCCAGCTTCGCGAAATAATCCTTGAGGTATTGGTAATTCTCATACTTGATGTCTTGGAAAAGAAGGATTGATTCGATGTTATGGCCGCGAATTCTCAGTGATTCATACGCTGAAATGGTCTGAGAGATGCCACCGAGCTTTGCATCACCAACCAGAATGACGGGCGCACGCAGTGGAGCGTAGAGATCCGCTTGTGGTGTTCCAGACGGGCCCGGCGAGTGAACGCCGCCAGCAGTCTCTAAAAACAACCATCCTGGACCTTCTGCAGCATGTTGAGAGACAGAATCGTGAATCTTTGCGAGAACAAATTCATCGGAGGGAACAGGCTGCAATTGTAAGCTTGATTCGTCAACCAATTGTCTTTATACCTTTCCAGATGCCTTAGCAGCGATGTGCGGACTGCACGGGATGTCGTATTGAAACAAAGTCTCATGAGTAGTCGATGGCGCAAATCTCTGAATATGACTGCCTTTGTTAGACAATTTCTCACATTTTCAAGGTACATCTACTTCAATTAGCTTTATTCATTATTCCTCAAAGTACATACACCAGCTGTCGGCTTCATGGGGCGCTCCAGTGGATACAGGCTTCAAAAACCATGTCTTTTCACCCCAGTGCTTTGCCGCGGAATTGCACAGAATAGTGCTGAAAATGGTCTTTCCCACGTCCGTATTCGCTCCATACACTTGATGGACGCGTAGAGATCGCCACAGAAGAGCCGGCACCGGCGCCATTTTGTCAAAGCATGAGCTGTAAGGTCAAGGAGAGAGGCCGCTGTTTAATAGTCGCGCCGTAGGTCTAGATCGGCATCTCACTCCGGGCGGGGAAATGGAGCTCAACACGGCACTAAACTCAACAAATTCCGCAAGGAGCTGTTGATTCATTTACAACATCATGTCGAAACTCGAAGAGCAATTGGCAGCGCGTCTGTCTGATCGTGAGAAGCGTTCACAGCTTCGTCGATTGACGACATTTCCCGCTGATAATGTCGACTTTTCGTCCAATGCGTACCTGTCTCTGTCCCTGGTACCTGAAATTCGAAGCGCCTATCATTCCCTTCTTGAGAAACATGCAGATCCGCCTCCCTTTCTAGGCTCGGGCGGCTCTCGGCTGCTGGATGGAAATTCTACGCTGGCAGAGAATTTGGAGCGCGACATTGCAGCATTTCACAATGCACCAGCTGGATTACTCTTCAATTCGGGTTTTGATGCCAATGTTGGACTTGTGAGCTGTTTACCTCAGCCTGGGGATATCATTATCTATGATGAGCTCATTCATGCGAGCGCTCACGATGGAATGAAGTTGAGCCGAGCGGCACAAAGGATTCCGTTTAAACACAATTGCGTGGATGGCAATGGAGGACTGAATTCCGTGTTGGAAGGACTTGAGACTGAAAAGTCTGTGTTTATCCTGGTTGAAGGTGTCTACAGTATGGATGGCGACGTAGCTCCTCTCAAGGAAATCGTCGATTGTGTCAAACTTCGACTCCCAGACAACGGCTACATAATTGTGGACGAAGCACATTCCACAGGTATTTTCGGGAAGCAAGGTCGAGGCCTTGTATGCGAGTTGGGCTTGGAGAAGGAAATATTTGTTCGGTTGCATACTTTTGGCAAGGCAATGAGTTCATTCGGAGGTAAGTCTCATCTCACTCATGCAGAAAAATGCTAATTATGTAGCTGTCGTTTTATGCTCACCAACTACGCGGGAATATCTCATAAACTACGCACGAACTCTCATTTATACAACCGCGATGCCTTTCTCATGCCTGGCTAGTATTGGAATGTCTTATCAGTACTTGCAAAGCGGTCGGGCTGATGCTCGGTTGAGTCATCTGTGGAATCTCATCAACCATACCCACAGTCTGCTGCAATCGATGGCCTCAACAACTCAATCTATCCAGGTTGATCAAGCACCTAAATCACCAATTATACCAGTCTTTACATCTCAACCACGCAGCCTGGCTCAGTTTTGTCAACAAAGAGGATTCACGGTGCGTCCAATTGTTGCGCCTACAGTACCTAAAGGCAGCGAAAGGGTGCGAGTATGTCTACACGCAGGCAATAATATTGCAGAAGTAGAAGGTCTAGTCAAGACGATAAAAGAGTGGGCCCAAATGCATGAGATAGCTTCTCCAAGACTGTAGGCTTGAAGAGCGTGTATTTCTATAGAAGACACAATCCGGATATATAATAGAACCAAAATAGAGGAACCTTGAAGACTTCCGGACTGCAAGCATTCTTGAGCCCCGGAAAACGGTCAAGACTTGGAAATAACAACTAAGCACCTCCAGGGGGGAGAAGTGCGTTAATTGGCTTGCCATCGCGTCGACCACCAGACTTGAGTGCAAAGACCTGACCAGCTGCCTCCCCGGTAGTGAAGTCTGCGGAAACCTCGACCAAATAGGAATTGTAGTTGAGATGAAAGAGATCCGGGATAGTTGTCGCGAACTTTCTACTTCGCATCAGCACTTTTGGTAGAATTACATATGTTGCAATTTAGGAGGTGACTTACCCAAAGCCAAAGCCGTGGAGAGCATTGTTCTCGTACTTCAGGATAACATCAACCTCAAGACTAATGGTCTCATTGTTAGCGGTTTGGAAGATGTATCGGTTGTTGTAGAACTAAAGCGAGTCAGAACAGTTCTTGTCTAGTAGCACACCTTTGGCAACACTTACGCTGTTCTCGCCCGCTTGGTTCTCGGTCACACGCTCGTATGCAGCCCCGACGGGAAGAATCTCGGCTTCGAAAGCACCTGAAGTCTTTCCGCCTTTGGCGTTTGGAGCCAGAGCTGTGACGCCGTCCGGAGTGGAAACGTTGGAAGGAATGCTAATGGCGAGGTCAAGCTGAAGGAAAGATGTAACCTCGGGAATGTTGTAGACACCAATTGTATTAGAAGTTCGGTGCGTAAGGCCATCCAGGCTTAGGCCAAGGCCAAGCTGGACAAAAAGGGCTTGAACAAGAGTGGTGCGCATACTGGTAATTGGCGACGGTATCTGGTGTAGTGATGGAACTTGGTAGCTTCTTTGGTAGTCAAACTATCTGAGGTAAATATTTTGAAAGATATCTTGGTGCTCTTATGCTATTTATCTGAGATCCCATTCCGTCAGATAATTCCGCCATTCATTGCTCAAAACACCAAGAGTAATTGAGTAGTCTCGCTTTTCGCTCTCGCTGTCAGCATCGCCATCGCGCAAATAGAAGCGACGGTTTTCAGCCTGCAGGCTCATTAAATTTAGCGTTGACAGGCCTAACAACAGCCCGGCGATAAGTAAGCGTGGGCCCTTTTAGGGCATGGACGCCTGGGAATGTAAGATTTCAGTGGGACGCAGTCGAGCTGCCATGGATCCAACGCTATTTGAGGCTGTGCAGCGTCTCATACTACGCAATTTAGTAAGGCGGCAATTGTTGGGTTCCCAATGATTTCGTAATTCACTTCGTGATCGATTGATCATTTCATCATTACGAATAACCCTCGCACAAACCTCGACAGCTGGGGATCCGATCGAGCCCAAGAACCACCTTTGCAAAAGATGTCTAACATTCATTTAGTACACATACGTCATCAGTTATGGATCTAAACCACAATATGCATATACCAAAAAACTGTCACAAAGCACGCCTTTCTCATATGGGCCTAGCCGGCTTAACGCACAGTGCAACCAATCGCCCAGGCTTTCCTCAATTATCAACGCAGATCGTGTGAACTTCATTGAGAGGCCGCAAAACAGGGGCGTCTCAGACCCGTTTGTCTGTTCATGAGGCTCAGAGTGTAGGTGCGTCAAGAATTTAATATGCCCATTGATTATCCTGATTTATTTGCTAATTATCGAGTCTAGGTTCTCATCTGTCCAAGGAGGCAGAATTTCTTGGTCTTTTCGGACTTCTATTTATAATAATCGAGTCATCTTTTGCACTGGTTGAGACGGTGTCCAGACCCAGGCGGGCTATCTAGTCCAAGGACTATCATAGAATCATGAACAAACAGGTCAGCCACCAACAGACGTGTGTTAGTAAATCATTCGCACAGGCCATGGTGCAGTCTTTCCCGCTTGAATGCCCAAGCCTCTTCCATTGTGTTTTCTAGCGCACCTTTAGATCCGGCATTGTGTAATGATAGTGTGGTTTGCTGGCCAATTGAACCACCCATGATTTGTCCCGAGACTCTGCCAGAGCAAGTTTTGGCTATACTTACATGGAATGGCTTAAAAGGCTTTATGCCCCTAAAATACCCGATGGGCCAGCTGCGATAACAGTGACGAACACGATCCTCTCATGAACGTTCTTACCATGGCAGCCAAATTCCTTTCCGAGGTTGGTCTTCAATGGGTTGGAGCTTTGTTTGGCGGACCCAATGGCATTTACACCTTGCTCGCTGGAGCCGTAACAGTTGCAGCATTGGCATCAGCCATACTGAGTATCTACACCTCAAGCCGAAAGCCCAGGGTCAAGGTTTTGCTCCAGGATGAGATCGGTAACGCAAGGCAGCGCGCACTGGAATACTGCTTCAATCCCCGAGCTGTCATGGCTAAAGGCTATACTAAGGTAAGCCAGATCTAGATGATATGGAGATTAGCTAACATGACAGTTCAAAAACGAGGTTTTTGGACTCGATACACAAGATGGTAGGGATGATATCCGTGGGTTTTATACTTACTGACATATCTGTAGGCATCAAAGTTGTAATTCCCCCAAGTTTTCTCGACGCCTTGAAAAGTCACCCAGCACTCAGCTTCAAGGCCTCGATTGATAACGTATGCCTATGGTACTCAGTCGATGCAAAAGATTGTACTGACTCGACCAGGACATGCAAATTGAGTACACCTACTTTGGTGGCCCTCCAGAATATGTCATCCACGCGATCAAAGCCAACCTGACAGGGGCGCTCCGTGAGTATTTACCTGTCGAAAAGTCTTATTGGGAATACTGAGACTAGCCATGATAGCGGCCTTTACTCCGTTACTCCACAGCATGGTTCGGAAGAACATGCCAAATGTCCTTGGTCAATATAAAGGTTTGTTTACCCATACAGCATCAGCCGTTTACTAACAAGACAAAGATTGGACTCCCGTCAAGGTACATGATAGGGTACTACGACTTGTGGCCACAAACAACGCAAGAGTATTTCAGGGCACAGCTGCTAGCATTGATGAAGAATGGCTTTCAGCATCCACGGGCTATGTCTTGGCATGCTTCGATTGCATACGGGCTTTGAAACAGTGGCATCCTTGGCTCAGACCTTTTGTCTACAGATTCATCCCAGAAAAAGCTGCCATCAAGGACCAATGGGCCAAAGGACGCAAACGGGTTATGGCATCTATGCGCGAAAGGCAGCAGAAAGGAGGTAACCTCGAGGATCCTCCGACAATGTTGGATCATCTGAGTACCGGAAAGAACGAGTGGATGGCAAACGACGTCGAAAAGCAGCTGCTTCATCAAATGACCTTGATCGCTGTCGGTACTGTCACAACTTTCTCCTCAACAACACAGGCCATTTACGATCTTGCCGCTCACCCTGAGTATATCCCCATTCTGCGTGAGGAAATCGAGTCTGTTCCCAGAGACGAGAATGGCGGCTTCCATAAGGATTCAGTGATAGCGATGGAGAAACTGGACAGTTTCCTGAAAGAGAGTCAGCGATTTAACTCTCCCGATCTCAGTAAGTAAACGAGTCACTTGATTGTACGAGTTCTAATCAGGTTCAGCCACCTTCCAACGAGCAGCAATCGCAGATCTGACACTTCCGGATGGCACCTTTGTTCCCAAGGGCACAAAGTTGGAGATCAACACCTGCTCTATACACATGGACAACGAACGCTACAAGAACCCAAATGACTTTGATGGTCTTCGATTCTTCAAGATGCGACAAGCTCCTGGCCAGGATAAGAAATTTCTGTATTACAGTGTTGGGAAAGAAGACTTATCGTGGGGTTTCGGGCGAAATGCCTGTCCAGGACGCTACCTGAGTAATGTCAATATCAAGCTTATCATGGCACAACTCCTGATGAACTACGACATCACGTTGCCAGAAGGAGTGCTTCGACCTCCTAATATCGAGTTCGAGGTTCTTGTAAGTCAAATATTACTTCATACTATCGAAGCAGTCCTAATCTCTCATAGTGTTCCCCAGATCCCAACTTTGAGATCCTTCTGAAGAACAGGACATATTAGGTAAGGCGTCTCGAACAGCCTGTATATGTCATAAGGGATCCAAGAGAAGACATGACAGAGAATGGTAGTCAGCATATGATGAGTCTTTGCGCGCAGAGAATTATATTTTTATGCATGCAAGTGAGTTCTGAGAATAACAGAGCTCGAGAAGGTATGACGAACGGGAGAAGCGGCTGAACAAAATATTGGTACTGGAGTGAGTTGGGACGACAACATAAAGAAATCCGAAGGACTTGAGAAAATACTGCAATTTTGAGCAATCAATGTCACAACTGCTGAATGCAAGGTGTTACAGATAGATGGATGTTATGATTGGCTACAAGGAGGATTGGTCTAGTGTTCAACGATCACTTATTGATCCACAGTAGATCCCTTGATAGCGTTGAGCTCTTGCGTCTGTGCTGCATTGTTAAATTGTGTCACGATTAGTTGTGAGATATCTTCTCGCTAGATTACCTTGGAGCGGTCGGACGGCTACTAAGCTTCGGAAGGCAATGTGGCTGCGAAAACAATGCAAAATGGCTGACTTTGGGGTTACACCAAGAGAAGCATTGACAGCCATCGAAAACGCCGGTTCATGACAAACAATACGGGCTGGATGGGTGTGCGCACCTGATAACAACTTCGGAGGTCTGCGGAGCCCGAAAGCTCCGAGAGTCCGTCCACAATTCCGGGTTACAGGAGGACCCAACATCCACCAGCCATGCTCTTTTCGCAATGTTGACCTCGGACTGAAACTGAGAACAAAAGTAGGTTTTGCTGAAAACATCCGGGTCTTCCAGTAAGCTGTTATGAGGTTTCCTAGGTGTCTAGTCTCTTCTAGTCTATCTGGTGCTGTATATCCCCTCGACTTGCTAGCATTGTCCCGAAGTAAGGTCTTCGTGACGCTAGACTCCCAAACTCTATCTAATAGCGCTTGATGCCACTCAAGGCATGATACTACGGTGCGCACATAAACTTGCCCAATACCGGGCTTTAAAGCTGCACCACAGCAAGACTTGTACACCAAGTTTAATTAGACGGGCCCTTTCACTCAGAAAGTAGCAAAGGCCTAAATTTCTCCATACTTATCCTCCTACTAGCCTTGGAATTGGAGAAATCCAAGCTGGGAGAGCCCGAATATACCACTGGTCCGCTGGGGTCAACCTTAAAATTAAGCTTATTCTAGTTGCCTAAACCAGAACCACGGTCCTTTTGAGGGGAATTTTATTACTGAGTTGTCTGCCGGTAATCCTGTATTCGTTGTCAATTGAGGTCGAAAGAATACGTGCTAAGTCGAAGCTGACACGAGAAAGTCGGTGTGTGGCGCACAAAGCCGCGAAGAAATGTTATGAAACTTGTCTGTGATCTGAAACATTTAAACTATTTGCAAATAAAATGAACTGAAAGTTTGAGCTCAAACTTTCCATAAGCTAGCATACAAGCAAGCCGCATGCTAAGAGTTGAGATGGAAGGTATATTCTCGTTGAAAAGTGTCGTTACTGGGGTGTCGGAATTCATGAAACTCTTCAAAAGAACCAGCATTCCCTCTAATAAGCTCATTTCGCATCGTGAGTCGTAATTAAACATTGATAAGTTGCATTATTTCGTCGTGAAATTGTCCTTGCACTCGAAGGAACGTCTTCCTGTCGCTTGATCTAGAATGTAGATGACGGCATAAATATAATCATCTAAACTGCCAGAACGAACCTATGGCCTCTCTGTAAGTTCTGATTGGATGATATACCATGAATTCTTGACTCACCGAATATCAAAATCCGCTGCGTAATCGTCAAGTATTGTAGACAGCCGTGATGACTTCACCTCGTCAGCAAATTGGGCTGATGAGTATCGGGGCTTTTGGCTTACCTGTCAACTCATTAAGAATATCCGTGAGAACTGTCCGACCTTAACAGTGCTAAACCAATAGCCATCATAATAACAAAGACGGCACAGACAGCGCAGACAAGTATAGCTGCGTATTTGGTGTGTTCATCTCCGTGAAGGTGGCGCATGTCTTTTGTCCATTCTGGCATGTCAATGGAACCACCCTGCACCAGCCACGCAATGACCCATATCATGATGAGGACCACTGCAAATACGGCCTGTCTGGCATTGTAGAATGCCGTTCTGATGGGATGCGGCTTGGTCTTGGGCATTCTGATAAGTTTCGAGGTCAATACTGTTGGTTTTCTCGAGAAGAAATGAAAATCATATGAATCTGTCCCCGCAAACAGGGTCTTGGAATCATCAGACATTAGGTTACGTGATCTTACTCAAGTTCCCGCCTGTAATTCGTTTGTTGTCTCGGGTCTGGCGAATCATCTTTGTCTTCGGAAGCCTCGGAGCCACTGCTGATATGACCCCACATCAGGCTGCCAGAATCAAGGCAAGGGCGGCAAGGCGCTCCGCAGTTGGTTGTCTTACAGAGTCAGATGATGCTCACGGTCGGTTATTTTAAGCCGCTGGATGTAACGCTGGTGTGTGGGACTGCGATGGATTGAAGATGTTGCAGATCACAATAGTGCAGGCCCCCAGGTATGTGACGTGTAGCCGAAATATATCCCTGGTAAGGGTACTCAATAAATACTCGACGACTTCCCTTATGAAAGTGGCCCTCCGGATATTTTGACGATGTGGCTAGAGAATGCTTTCATTTTCGTGTACTACTTCATTTACCACTTCTCATGTATCGCTAATGTTATGAACGATAGTCCTAGCAGTCGACGCCATAATTAGGTGAGGGAAGCTGATATAGAATGGTAAACGGTATTTAACAAGTGAAGGATTGAGCATATGTCTTGAGGAGTAACCGAAGACTCCATGTAGCTGAAAGGTGGTCTATAGGTTCTACGCCCCCGGGATACAATTCGGTAGAAGGTTTAGTACTGTCTTAACTTCGAGACCTAGACAAGATATGAGCTGTTGATATCGGACGAACACCCATTTCTGCAACCCGCACATTCTTTACATAGGCCAAGAGGTTGTGGATCCTTAGTTCTTTCATGGGCGAAAAGAAAATCAGTTTCGGAGTTGATAAACGGAAATTTCAAGCTAGAACTAAATCATGATTCCCATATTTCATCCCTGCCAAAACTCATCCCACGCTTGCTTGCAAAGTTCATCCCGAATCAGTCGTAGAAACTCTTTGAAATCCATTGGCTCCTCCCCCTCAATCATTATCTTGCCATCTTCGACTCCATGCCAACCCTCGACGGGCATCTTGAGATATTCATGATTCTTACCACAGTAAAGTCGTGTCTTGAGCTGTTCGCCCTTATTTGCCGAGAGCCTGTTCTCGTGGCAATCTTCGCAGAGAAATGCATCATAGCAGGTCATACATTGGTACGCAACTCTGTCTCCCCAGTAGTTGAACTCTTGGAAAGGATTGCACGCTCCATTGCATGCTCGCCAGCCGGAATTGCCAATCAGATCTCCTTCATCTGTGGGCAACTCATCTTCGCTCCCAGACTCACTGCCTGAATCACTGACCCAATCACTGCCAGATCCATTGGCTGATCCTGCTTCTGAGCCTGCCTGTGAGCCACCCTCTGACCCAGCCTGGCTACCTGCTTCATCATCTGCTTCAACCTCATCTTTACTGCCTGCTTCATGTCCAACCCCATCTCCCGCTTCAGAACCCTCTCCGGATGCCACACCTGATGAGCCACCACTGGACACGCTACCCTCGTCATCACTATCACTCGTGTCGTGAGAAACTTCAAGATCAAGATGACTGAACAGCGCTGAGAGTAGAATACGTGCCACGCGCTTAAGCTTCTTTCCACTCTTGCTAATCTTGCCCAAGATATTGAGGGCCATGGCGAGGAATGTCAAGCATTGGGCGTCGTTCCATCCGACATTGTCACTAAGCGCATCGATGCAACCGTTGATAACACCTTGAAGAGTCTTTTGGGCTTCTCTGGTAGGTCCCATCTTAAGTTGCATGCGGACAATAGCCAAGGGCTGCTGTAGGATATTGGTATCAGAGTTGGGCGGTATATCTAATGCCAATGGTCGAGATAATAGTTCTTGAAGATATTTCAGAAGATCATTCTTGACGTCTGGATCAGAGGATTCTTGAAACAGACGCCACGTAATGTCCGACTGGTATCCGATCACTCTGTCGAGAATATCGTTGGGACTCTCTTCGGTGACCGCATATGGCCAGCCAGTTGAGCTGCCTTCAAGTACTTCGTCCAATACTTTTCGGGCCATCTGGGGATCGTCGCGGACTTGCCAATGGAACAGTGCAAGCTCGCATCGGAATGGAGCTCCAGCATTGACGTTGTCCAGATACTTGATGGACTCTTCATATATGCTCTGGATGAACTCAATCTCATTGGCCTGGACCGCCGCATCTCGTACGACATCGTGACGATCGGCGTATTCATCCGGATACTCCCAGGCCATCCAAGTAAGCCGTTCCAGAGGATTCCAACTCTTAAGAATTTCGATGTAGCGTGTTTTGTCTTCGCGCTCTGAGAACATGCCAATCTCCTCTTCAAGGACATCACCAGGCGTTAGGCCGGCTGGGTCAGATAGTCGAGCCTGAGTGAAGGATCGAATCGCTTCATCATACTTTTCGAGCTGAGCCTCGATTCTGGCCTTGGTGGCATACGCCTCACGTTTGAGCACTGGTGGAATAGAATCATGGCCCAAGTTTTCGACGCATCGGTTGGCATAAGTGTAAGCCTCTCCAGTTTCCATCTCGAGATGGACTTTTGCCATGGTCCAAAGGGATTTCACCTTCTCTAGTGGTGATTCGGCTCGTTCGATAGCTTTGGTACATGTGGTAGCGGCTTGTTCGTAGTTTTCGTAATGATATAGAACAGACGCAACAGCACGATAGGCTGAAGCATCCATTTTCACGTCGTCAAAGAGGTTTTCCAAGGCCATGGCGACCTGGTCCTTGTCGAGTGGCTCTGAAGTGTCTCCCGCGTCCTCGCCAAAGTTTTTTGTCGCTTGTTCTGCTAGTTTGTCGTGCATGTTGCTCTAATCTCGTTAGTACCCCTACTGTAATGCTTGGTTATGACTTACCAGCTGCATAGCATCTTTCACTGACTCGAAGGAGGCAGCCGCACTATCCTCGTCCTCGGCAGTGTATACGCTCCCGAGGTGTGCCTTGATCAGATGAAGTAGACAGTTTTGAGGATTCTGAGCCATTTCGGACCACCATTGTCTAATTTCTTCGCTCAATGAGGGCTTGATGATATCGAGCAGCTCGGCCCACATGGACACCTTGGCAAAGGCTCCTTCTGTAAATTGGTCGTCATAATTGACCTCATTCTGATCGAAGAGAGTAGCGAACTGGTGTTTGTTAAGCGTGATGGCCCCAAATACCTCCATCACCTCGATTTGCTCTCCAGCCGAGTGTTCCTGAGGGTCAATCTCTCGCCAGTAGTCGAACACGTATTCAACAGCATAACTCTTCAATGATTCCACGACAACTATTTTGTCCCTGGTGCTCAAGATCTTAGCGCAGTCGAGGAATAATTGTCGATGGGCTTCTGAAGCTTTCCACCGTCGAGAGTCTTCCTTTCTTGGAGGTTCGAGGAAGAAAGATCTCATGGAACGTTCATGAAATTTGACCGGCAGGTCCCCGTCGTTGTAGATAGCATCGGGATTGGCGTCTTGGCTCTTGTCCAATTGACTGACATCAGTGCCATATCCTCCTTGAGCTTGGATCTTTGCACGAGCTTCAGCGTCTGCGCCAGGGTCACCAACTCGGATGAACTTGGTAAAGGGCTCAGGAATCTCTTCAACATCAAAATTGTTGTCATCAGACCAAACTCGTAGCAGCGACGCTACTTCGTCAAGTGAAAGAGACCGGTAGGAATAAGCAATCCAGTGCAGAAGCCTATTGACCATGCATTCATGATTCGAAGCCAAGTGTCGATAGCACTCCGCCACTAAGACTTCATAGAGCTCATGAAGGTCTGCCGGCAACGGCTTTTCGAGGCTTCGGAGGACAGCAGCCTCCCGACCGGTGGTATTGAATCGAAGGAGCATATGTTCCGCATACAGCATGTCTGATTTATTAGTTGAAGCCAAATCATGATTCATGAAACTTACTTGGAGCAGAATCTTCCACTTTATCAGCGATTCTTTGCTTGACATAACGGCTAAAGCTTCGCAGGGTACTCAGGGACTTGAGACGGTTCCATACCAGTTCCTTGAGGTCATCTTTCTGCTTTTCTTTCTCAACCTCAATGTTAAGAGTTGGAACCACATCAGAGATCCCCTGCAGAAGATCGGGTCTAGAAGTGAGGACGACTGAGATGCGCAATTCCTCGTTCTTGATGATCTGCAGAAATTCCAGTAAGTGGTCGAATTCCTCAAGTTCATCAATACCATCCAGCATTAGGTAGAGATGATTCTTGGAGTCTTTGCGGAACGCATGACCTAAGAGATTGTGCACCAAATCTCCCCAATCGTTGACATCTGTAACAACCTCATCCTTGTTGTATTGGATATAGATGAGTTCGCAGATTGGTGCACTTTGCTCGACCACCTGGTTGATGATGGTAACGACCGCATTGTAGAAACCTGACAAACTCTCATTCTGTTCGCGAAAGTAAAAGTGTGCCGCACAAGTCTGCTTTGAAGCGTCGCTTTGAGCTTCTTGGTGTAACTTGTCGTACACGCTGGCACCAATGTGGCTTTTTCCTACGCCAGGTTGGCCGGTGATGGCGAGAACTGGGTGAGAGCCCTCGCTGGCTTGCCATTCGTCCCATTGAGGTTCGTCGAATACCCAGTTGCAGGTATCTGGGACAATGGTGTCCTTCAAGATGTAGTACTCATGATCTTCACCTTCAACCTCGGGTAGAAGATTGCGGATGCGCTTGGCTGAAGCTGGTTTGCTTTGGTCAGACGCAGATACTTTGCCCTTGGGCTTGGTTGCTTTTTCTTTCTTCTGATCGTTGAAAGCCTTTAACAGTTTTGCCATGTCATTGCGAATAGTCTCCGTAGTGTCGTGGATAGAATCCATGGTCTCCTTCTGATCTTGAAGCATGGCAGTGTGCATATCTGAGTTATCTTTGAGCTCCAAGTCCAGCTTCTTGATCTCTTCCGTATTACCCAGGATGGCGAAGTCGGTTGCATTCTGAAGACGCGCGAGCTTGACATCCATGGTTTGACGAGCACCAGTCAAATCAGCATCTCCTCCCTGTAGTAGATTGCTGATCCATTTTTCTATACTCGTTAGATGAGTTTTGTAGATACTTGTATGACGTACTGAATCGGCCAAGCTCGATGTATTTGTGAGCGTAGCCGCACATTGTGAGAAAAGAGGTAAACACATCCATTAGACAGTTCTGATAGGCCTTGTGAGCAGGTAATCTTGACTCGAGAATAACGGTGCGCTGCAAGAAGCTGTTCATATCCTCAAAGAAGACAACCACGAGGTCATAATCAGCACGTTGGTCACGGCATGCCTATAGATTAGCAGTTTTCTTCGTGTTGGACGTCAAACTCACTCCCAGCATGAATGTGATGGCAGTGCCGATAGCCGCAGCTGGTGGAAAGGCCGGTGTCGCAGCTGAAATGAGCTGTGAAGCACCTTTTTCGATGTACTCGAGGTTGTTCGCAAATAATGTTCTCAGTTTATCCACTTTCTTATCGTTGTGGCGGAACTTGTGGAAGTTGTTCATTTCATGTGTCCCTTGGTCAATCATGGCCTGAACACTGTCGAATTTCTTCTCCAAGTCGAAACCCACAATGCCTTTGTAGGCCTTGAGGGCATCTTTCCACAAATCGGCGACATCACGACCCTCTTCAGTATTTGGGTCAAACTTGGGCCTGGCGTCGGTAGCCATCTTGGAGAGGCGATGTTCATTTCACCAGGCATCTCTACGGGTATGAGACATTTACACTACTTATACACATATTGATCTGGGGCTAATATCCCGGTGGGGTCAGCCTTGCGATTATCGCAGAAGGATCGTGCCACACTACCGTTTCAGCGGAGGTATGATTGGTGCAATAACCAACAGTGGTATCCTCTCCTTTTACTTGCAGCTTAGCACCAGGCGGTTATCGGCCTAGGCCTCTTGATAGGCGAACCGAGAGATGATCTCATGCATCGATGTGCAGTAGTGAGCGCACCTGACTGCAGTTGGCTGTCCCCGCACGGAAAGCTGAGTCGGCTATATCAAGTCCGGCTTAGGTATCAACCAACGTGGTTCGATTGTGCCGCATTGCTGACTGCCGAGCAGATAAGCAAGGGTAGCTGATGTGGAATCCTGGTTGAAAGGTAGGGCCACGGGAGCATAAAACCTTGGCATTTCTCAAGAAGCTGGACCCTGAATTTTAAGCCCTATCACGGTTAGTCCATGTTGCTTCTTTGGCACGCAGCTGCTCACGGACTTGGTCTCGTTGCCCAAACCCCAGTGGAGACTACCAAGTGGGATATGGCGTGCCCGGCTGATCTAGAAATAGCCACGTTGTATTGGCGCTACTAACTTGAAGCCATTAATGACGTCTTGGATTTGACAGTGGTCCAAGATAACAGGACGTAAAGTCACCTCTAACTAATAACTCAAGTGTGTTAATATAGCTATATAGTAAAGATTTAGATACTCGCGATAAATATAGTAAGTACTAATATCCATATATAAATATCTGTATGCTATAGCGCTTCTTTCCTAACCCTAATTGTTTTATTATAGGAGGTATAGTTAAATTTATTACTTTTAAAAGGAGAATATTAGTTATTATATATCAATAAAGGCATTTATTAAGGCCAGTGTTAAATTCGCGATGCCAAGTCTGAGCTAGAGGTCGGCAAAGAAACCCATTTATCTACCTGCTAAGAACCACTAACTGAACCATCCGATTACTAAGACCTTCGGTCAACTAATGTCTTCGTCCATTTGAGATGCTCGAAGCCTCTAACACAGTATCCTTGGCCTTTATAAATCCTCGGCCGGCTTCTCGCGCCTGTCGGCTCTTCTAAAACCACCCAAAGCTAACCCGTGATCCCCGGACCGCCGCCTCAATGGGTTCGATGGACCGAAGGCGGGCCGGACCGGCTCTACTTATATTACCTGACGTTAGTGACCTCACGTCTATTCAAATACCATCTTAGGCTCGTCCTTTGTTCGTGGAGGCCTTCCTAGAATTCCCACAGAACCTTCATCTACTTCAATCCCAGCCAGAACTCCTGCTTGCCAGCTTTTACTTTTGATCATGCGCGCTCACAATATTCCCCGACGGACCACCCTCATCGCAACCCTTTCTCGTGCTCAGAAAGGGCGTCTCAGTGCTCAGGGATTAGTCCAATGTCGTTTCCAATTAGGGACTCAGAAGTCCTTTGCAACATCCGCCGCGGCTTTCTCAACAGAAAGGTCTAATACAATCGGCTTCATCGGCCTTGGCGCCATGGGCAATCATATGGTCAGTTGCTGCAGGCTCGATTCTGTCAAACACGATCTAATTTGACTAGCCCAATAACTTGTCTCAAGATATAGGAACCAAGAGAATGGAAAGAAGGTTGGCTTCGCATTGTATGATGTGAATCAGGCCGCGGTAGACAAAATCATGGAATATCACGACTCCGAGCACCCCAATGTGCCTCTCGTTAGTTGCTCATGTAAGTATGCGCCATAGGATGAGACTTTTCAGGTATGCTAGTGGCACCGCTAACTCCCTGTAGCACCTTACGATGTAGCACAGAAAGCCTCTAGTATTATTATTATGGTCCCTACGGGAAAGCACGTGCAAGAGGTCTATGTTGGCGAAGGGAAGAGCGTCCTGAGCGCTCTCAAGGCCATGAGTCAAGATCAGCGCGCAGAAACTCTTTGCATTGATCAGTCTACCATTGAGCAAAGTGTCAGTAAAGCGGTCGCCTTACAGCTGCGACAAGTCGGCGCAGATCTGGTGGACACCCCGGTCTCAGGAGGTAAGCCGAATGAGCCAATTCCGCCATCACCACTAATCCGCGACGACACAGGTGTTATTGGTGCTGAGAAAGGCACATTGGCAATTATGGTTGGGGGGTTCAAGACCTCCTATGATCGCTCTGTCCCCGTGCTCCAATCCATGGCTCGCGAGGTCACATATTGTGGTGATCTAGGTGCTGGACTTGCCACGAAGATCTCGAATAAGTATATCGCCTCACCACAGGCTAACTTTGATACAATTACTGACTTCGGGCAGTCGCTATAATGTACAGTCTTCTACTTGATATCGCCATGCTTGGCTTGAGGTGAGCTAGGAAACAGAAGGAACCCTCGGGTACTTGAGAGCAGAAGCTAATGAAACAAAGTGAGGCGATGCTACTGGGCAAATGGCTGGGAGTTGATCCGCAAATACTCGCAGACATCATCAATAAATCCACAGGTCGTTGCTGGTCCAGTGAAGTAGGTTTTCGAGTGTTGTCGCTTCTGGCGGCCCACGACCTCCTAGGAATAGCATGTGCTAATGATCCTTCACAGGTCTATCACCCGGCCCCTGAGGTGAAGGTCGGAGACTCTAGCCCTACAGTCCACCGGAACTACGAGGGTGGCTTCGTTACCAAGCTGGCTCACAAGGACCTTGCTCTCGCCGTCTCAGCTGTCCAAGAGTTCAGTATTCCTCTCGCTGTGGGAAAATGTATTGAGGAGACGTATAGACCACTAGCCAGGTCCAAGGTGTTCGGAGACCGCGACTTTAGTGTGATCTACGAGGTTCTTGATTCTATGGGCCCCGCTGCACGGGACCCCAAATAGTAGCCCACTTACCATTGTATTCTTATTAGACGTGGATAAGTTAATCATTTGCGAAGCCGGAAGACGGCAACCATGTACCTCGTTCGAGGTGGGAATCTAGCCTATAAGACCCCTAGTAGCTTCAATACATATACAACGGTCGATTTTGAAGTTTTAATACCGTCTCTACCTCTTACCACAGTCCTTGGTTACCGTTAACAGCTACTATTGGGTTGGCATGTTTAGATTAGACAGTAAAGCATAATCAATGGGACCAAACAAATCAATCCACGAATTGGGTATCGGCCGATCTGATTCCTGCCCAGTCATTGTCGTATCCTCGCCAGTATGGTTTGACATGGTATTGTAGTCGACCACCGCCCATAGAGCCTCTTCCTCGGCAGGCGTAAAACTGAAACCTTGTGCGAGGCTGTTCAAACGATGTCGTGAAACCTCGTCGTAGACCATTCGGCAAAGTGTCGAAGCCTATTGACGATCATTAGTGCACAGGGCATGCAAAAGCTGAAATCAAGCACATTACCATTGTTCTAACATTACTCCAGTGCTGACCAATGATGTCCATAGAGAGTAAAGCCTCTTCAAGCAGTATTTGGGCTTGTTCACAAGCTAGCGACTTCTCGTCATATGTCCGTAACGCGATAATGGAGCCCGCGACAGTCACCGCATAGCCGCTGGATGAAGATTAAAACGAACAGCCTAACTTACGCGCCTCACGAATAAGTGCCATCATCTGCTGTGCATGGATCCAGGCCAGGTCAGATGATCGTTTAATAAAACTGATGGGTGCAAGGTTGCGGCATGTATCGATGCGGCGCCGTAATAAGAACAGGTTGGCTGAAACGGTGCAGTGTGTACGCGTGGACAAAACGTACGTGGACAAGTTGGAATCGACCCTTGATCAAGATTCTCAATGTTCTTTCGCCTCGTTTAATTTACGAGATCTGGCCAAGTCAGTGTTAGAGAACTAAGGAAAAGCACTTTTGTTAAGATTTTTATATTGCCTATTAAAACCATAATAACCTTATAAAGGCTCTAAATCTAGATCAAGGATGAACTTGACATGATCTGTTGCTCAAGATCAGATAGTTTGCATGATTTTGGGATCCATTCATGTCGCGATTGAATCCCAATTTGTAGGCGACATGACGCCCAATAGTTAACTTGGTATAACCCTAGCGGCACCCCAGAGACCTAAGTCTGGGTTGTTTCGAAGCGCTTGAAGTGCAAGAAAAAATTGGCAATCAGAACAGAGTTGAGGCATGGTTGTTGATAGCGAACCAATTGATTGAAATGATATTCATGACTGTTGAGGGATTTTTGGTTCACATGCTTAGGGAGACAGCGGTGGCGCAGCCCCTTGTCGACTTTGCAAGTGCCATGTGTGATTTCCCGCGAGGCGACATGTTCCACCGCTTTTCCTTTTCCTCCCTGGTTGCAGGTTCTTAACTCAGTCTTAGCTAGACTGGCGGTGCTTGGAAGCAGGGTCCTCCATTAGAATTGAAACACACATCACGACCATGGTCTCCTTCAACAACTTACCAAACGAAGTGATGCGCACGATTGCTGGCGGCTGTGAGCCAGCTGATCTGCTTAGCTTATGCATCACCTCCAAGGCATGTTGTGACATATTCGAGCCCGAGCTTTTTCGGAATATTCGCTGGACATATTTCCACTCTCGGAAAAAGACATCGAAACCAATACACAGACTCCTCATCGCCATTTGTCAGAGCCCGAAAATCGCCGCGTGGATTCGACACTTTGCAGTCTACGAGGAGGGCTTCGGCCCAAAACCAAAGGCTGGGTCTGTGTTTTCTTCATCCGAACTAGCCCTTCTGCGCTCATCACTCGACTTCGCAGGAGTGGTAGGTGTCGAGGGATGGATGGCCGAGCTTGGCGGAGGAAGCTTGGAGACCATTGTGGCAATGATTTTGCTGCAGCTTCGTGAAGTGCAGTCTGTGACTTTGGACCTCTTCCTGAGACACGACGATGATCAGGCCTATTTGCGGGACCAAGGGAGTCGCATCAGTCAGGTGTTCGCGCATTCTGTGTCAGCACCCGAGCATCTGCCTGCGAATAGATTTATGCACCTGAAGCATATTTCCTGGCCCTCAGAGTCATATCCGGGCCCTCATTGCTTCTTGAGGAGGTCGGAAATGCCCACCATCATCCCGGCAGCTTTCCTTCCTTCGATAGAGTCTGCGACGCTTAAGATTGATCAGCCAGGGGTGCTCCCAGAAGGCAAGTCGGGTTTGATCCCTCAAACTTCTGGATTGAGTCAACTTCAGATCTTAAGGCTACGACATTCCTCTATCGATGACGGGACGCTGGCCTTGATTCTTTCTGTCACTCCGATGCTCAGAGTCCTCGATGTTGAGTTCAACCGCGATATGACTTGCCTCGATGACACCGAAGCTCCAGGTTTCCATGGCTCTACTTTACTTAATTCCCTGAGGTCATGCCAAGCTTCACTCGAGACTCTCAGAATCATATCTTACATCGATGACCCTGTGCTAGACATTCCGTGGTCATTCTTCTTCGCCCATCCCCTCAGCTCCTTACAAGATTTCGAGGGTCTCACGCACTTAGAGGTTAGTCTAACGCAGTTGTTAGGGTGTGAACAGATTACTACAGAAAGACTCATCAACGCGATACCGCAATCGCTAACTAAACTCGGCATTCGAGAAGACGGATACGGTATAGCTAGTGTGAACATCATGGAGAAGGCGATACATGACTTTCCCGCTAAGGCGGAGCCTGTAATGCCAGATCTCAAGATAGTCAGCGTCTTTCTTGACCTGGAAGTATGGGGTGATGAACGCATCAAAAAGATGCGAGACATTTATCGGCCAACGCGATTTCGTCTCGTGGTGAAGCACGTGGAGAGGCTGGCGCCTCTGGAGATCACCGGGGATGGCTCCACCGAGGAGACCTTTTAAGCCTGAGCTATCACATTATAAACTTTCATCCCTACGTAACCTCAATAAGGTGGTTAAAGCGAAACACTAAATGTAGAGCAAGTGCCAGACCTCTTTTTATACTACGCAAGATATTTTTATTTTATAATTTAAAATAGTCCTACTAGCTTATTAATTAATTAGCTCCCTCTAAATTATTTGTTGCAAGTGTGTGAAGCAAACGATAGATAGCTAGTCTCCAGGCGGCAGCAAGTCTTGTAGTTTATGCCTTCCATCTTAAACTTTTCGCCTGAGTCAGAATCATCCCTTGGCAAGCACATGACGACACAATTTTATGAAAATGAAATCTCTTGAGAGAATAGCCTCATCCAAATCTTGGAAACAGGAGGTGCGACTCAGGGAAACTCACGATGTCCTATCGGATCTATGGATCTGAAAACCAAAGTGTAGCCTTGCGTTGGGAGATTTCTGTACTCTTGAAACACAGAACCACCTCGATTACGTAGCTCATTGGGTTTGCGAGGTATATATGCATAGTAATATCGCCTTTTGAATCGAGCTGTGCTTCGAGCAGTCAACATCTAATCTTTTAGGTTTGTTCGGAAATGCCTCAATATTTACCTTACGCCCCCTGACGTTTTGTTGTCGCCTTTTAAAGCGAACCCCTTAACGTTACAAGGTTTAGGCTAGGGAACGCATCCCTGGATATTTTCGACGCCATCTTCTGAGGGATGTTTCTGTTGCCAAGCACAATGTGATAGGGGGGCTAGAACTGAAGGGTCAGTTGGACGGGGCTGGGATAATTTCCGTTGCCACCACTTTCCTTGCCCTTTAATTGCCGTCACATTGGGTTCATGCATCTCTGCCTAACGTAGATCATTTCTAACAGCAGGCAGTCTCGGCAGCACTATTCTACGATGTTTTGATGGCAGAACAAGCTTTTTGTCCTTTATCATTATGCATTCAACAGAACACATAAGATGGCGGCCACGCGCAGATAGGTAGCCATTGATAATATCTGCTTTACTACGACCTTACTAATGAGTCGTGACTTATCGTTGATGACTGAAACATAGCTAATATACACTGGCATAAACTTCTCGGTACTCAACCTAACATCCTATAGTCAAAACTTCTGAGCACGCAACTTGCATCTTTTGATTCAAGTTTGCTCCACTTCCGATACAACCGACCTTTCACTGGGTGGCCTCTGGTATATAATTAGACTCTGATCGCTATCGTCTTCCAGATAGCTTGGTAAGGTCTCCATCTCAACCAATCGGCCGCCTTGATGCATCGCCTTGCTTGGCTGATCGTTTGTGTTTCTAAACTCGTGACTGTTATGAAAACTCACAGGCTGTAGATTGGATCTACGATGGCCCGACTTGCGTGAGATGCGGGATTCAGCAACGGTGCTGGCAAAGGACGGAAACATTCGCATGAAGAGCAGCCGTAGTGTCGATGCTGAGGCACACATGATTGCAATGTTGATCTCTAATCCTGACCACAAAGCAATATCAACTCCTTTCACTTCGTCATAGCTCATATTAGCCAAATACTGGTCTACCTTCGTTTAAATGAAAGGCGTACCTGGTTGCTCATCAATGGGTGCCGAATTGTTCACGTACAGCGAGTGAAGTCGCACAATAGCAATTATGCAAACACTGCTCAGACGCATCAGTGAATTATTACCGGCATTAAATGAGGCCATCTTACAGAACTCCGCAGCCAAACACTCCGGCCAAAGCAATCCTAGCCTTTTTTTTGAGTTGCAGCGTGTTCAGAGATGGCCACGGTGCAACAAGCACCAAAACATCGTTGACGATGTTGATGCTGGCTAAAATGTAATGGAGTGTCGAACGATTGATACAACCACCAGGAATAGAGTCGTCCCAGTATTTGGCGATCGGCCAGCACGTAACCGTAGAGACAGAGACGCAAAAGAGCCCGTAGAAAGATAGCCAGGCTAGAAGGCAGTTTAAAAGTCGCTCGGCGGATCGGGATGTGAGGACCCGTCGATACTGCACCACGATCGATATCTTGACGGTGATTTGGGTGAAGCTATAGGAGATCACCGTTGCAAGAACGGATTGTAGAAATTTGTGTAGAGCTTGAAGCCGCACCGCATCGCCAAGGCCATACTTTATTTCTGTTCGTCTTAGTTTCCGAGCTAGCATAGAATCGATTAGTGAAGACTCACGACAGACTGTCGAAGTAAAAAAAGCGATTGAACCGAGCTATCTGTCGTGTCAGTCTCACACGTGTGAAGAAGACTTTCAGCTCGTGCAGGCCTTGATGCTTACGTACTGATGCAACAATCACAATAAGATCGTCTAGTCCAATGGCATAGACCAGGAATGTGCGAGCGAAAATCCTTAGACACACGCATATTGTAGAAAGCCCAGTGAACAAGAACCCGCAGATAACCAGCGCATAATCCCTCGACACAATGCGAACGTCTACAATTGCCCACATGCCGGCAAGTCGAGACAATGCGAAGAGCTGAGATAAATGGCCCAGGCACCGCAGGTAATAACGAACCTCAATGACATAGGTGAAAGGAGTGACGAGTGTCTTTCGAACATGGAACGAAACATTTTAACCAGACTTTTAGTGAATATTTGATGCCAAGAAGTGTTCTTCACCGGCCGCACAAGCCATATCGGTCACGACTCGCATTTCACTGTCCCCCCCATACAAGCTGCCAACCACCAAACATGGGTCAAGCACAAGCGTGAAGGATCTGGCAACGACAGGAACAGGGCTTTGACAGCGTCCGTGCAGTGCACACTGCGGGGAAAGAAGTGAGCTTGGTATCGGTCCGGTGGCTAATTTACGCCCGCAGAAGTCGGGGCTGAGTGATGTTCACGTATTATGCAGGGCTGAGGTTCGTAATATGGAGATGAAGATCCCTACAACGGCTCGTCAGGGGTTTGTTTATTCAGCTCAGGGATCGACGGCCCCGCAGGCATGCTAATCGCATGAGCGTCCTTGGATCTTCGCTTATATATTACAGCAAATACATACATGAATCACTTAGTTAACTTAGTAGGTAGGCTTGTAAGAATATAGATGAATAATTATACATTAGAAAACTTAAATAATACTCTCAAGGTTTCACAAACATTTTTAACAGCCGACATGACTACCTCACGCCATTCCTAGTGGGGAAGCTGAATAACTTGCGCCAACACTGGAGAACGAAAAACCGGGTTTTTACATCCGACTGCGTTTCTAACTGGCTCAACACAGGCGATCGAATCAACATCCGTAAGGTCAGTAGCTCATTCATTCGCCCAGGTTCGTTCTTCTACTGGAGGTTGGGTTCACCTGAGCTAAGAATGCCATGCAAAAGCTTCCCATAAACTTTAGACATATGAGATAAGAATTAAAGGAACAAGTGTTATGGTGGTGTGCAATGCCGCACTCAAGTTTTCTTAGTGATAAATCTTTGCTCTCCTTATACCAATATAGCTTCTTTAGCGTATTGGGTTTTGTTTTCTTGTTGCCGACGCCCTACTATGCCGGCGTTAAATCCTCTGATGCCCACTACTGTATTAATATCCGTTGTTCTCCATGCGCTTAGGAAAAGTGCGTCGCATCGATGGGGTCGTGTTATTATACGTCTCGTAGTCTCCCGGTCTAGTCAGCATCTGTATATGCAACAAAGCTGAGTGATAAGCGTCAAGAGTGCCTCCGGGGATTGAAGGATCAATGGTCCGTGAGTCGTGGTTTCCATCAGTACTGCGTGGGAATATCCTCCTTTCTTCTACCTCAGCTATAGTAGTCAGGGTTTCTGGCGTTTTGACGAGTAATTCGTTTCTTCGTGAAAGTAGAGGTGGCAATTTTGCATGCTCTGCAACCTCTGTCGCGTGTATGCCTTGTTTCGGCTGATGGACTTTTCGTCGATCAGGTATTCCTGAGAGCCAGCTGTAGACATTCTCCTGTAGCTCGTTGTGCGTTATTTGGGTCCTGGTTGAAATATTGTCACCGTAGACCTCGATCTCTGTAGGTTCCGTCTTGATCAAGGGCGCTGACGACGACGAAGAGCAAACACTTCCGTCTGTTGTTACATCGCCATCTGAGACATCGATATAGACAGTTTTGTCTGTCCATTGGGACTCGTCGGAGGATTGTCGTCCACTAGTGTCAAGGGAAACACGCTGAGCAGGTGCCGATAGTGTAAACAACGTTAGGTCAACCTGAATGTCGTCTAGAATGGTGAAGATCTCATCCATATCGTGGTCCAGAGATGCAACGAATGAGCGTAGGGACTTTGTATGATTGTATAATTCCTGAGTCGGCTCGATAATTGAGTTGTGTTGCAAAGGCCTGCTGATCAAGCTGCGGGGCACCCGAGTTCGTGATTGAAGTATCCTGCTAAAAGAAAGACTCTTTTCAGAACATGACCTACTTCACTCATGCCTTCACAGTATATAGTCATGCCTTAGTTCAAATGATCCGGGCCTGGAGCTCTGCTCGGTCTAATATGACGTCGACGATTGCTGCTCTATCCGGTCTCGTCCCTACCGTAGGTCGTTGTTTCAAGAACAGACCTGGTGTGTGCACAGAACCTAGGCATGTTTGATACGAGCTCGGTGTCAACAGTATGCATGCAATTCTGTTTTGTATCCAAGAATCATCTATATTTCTCATGACCCTGCAGGTAATACTGCAAACTAACCATTAATAACAAGGTCCGGATCGCCTGTGACTAGGTACGGGATGAAACGCGGATGCTTCAAATACATGGTCTCATCGCAAGGGCCATGATCAACGGCGGCACCATCTACGCTTGGATCAGCAGGAGATCTGGATAGGTCCGAAACCCGGAGGTTGAGAGACTTGAGTGATCATGAGTCAATCAATGGAGTTTGTGTTATATATAGTATATGTAAGAACGATGATGTCGACTCAGACATATCAGGACTGGAACGAGCGTTAGGCCATCGGCTCCCAGAGCCATCACCATCCCCTTAGGATCAGGCATCCGGAAAATCGGCGAGTCAAGATTTTAGTGAATAGTCGTAAATCATGCTCTTTTCGTTAGAGCCGTTGTGGCCATTCTACCTAGCTAGCAGGGAGCACCGGGCATTGCTTATTCCAGTGAGGGAATTAGTTAGCTGTGGGTGTGACCGAAAATTGCCCTAGTGCTCATCATTTAGGAGGAATCCGGGTGCTTCAACGGGCAATCATAGCGCCAGGTACCAAATGGTCTTCTTCAATGTCGCTAGCATAAAGTTCAGGAGATGAGAATGAATTGTCCATTATTGACGTATCAGGTATCTTAACTAAAACTTTTTCTGGCACAGGCTAAACAAAGGAGATGCTAACGGACTAAATCAAGCTTCTTGAATGCGGAAGGAATGACCAAAGATGAGAGTGTCATCTAGTGTTGGTTGACGCATGATTCCAACAGTTAGACAAATTACTGTCCTTCGATTAGGTATGACACTTGATAACGACGATTATCCGCGAAAAGTCCAGCCCACCCTGTCATTGAGCCATCGAGTCTCGACACGAAATAATCTCATGACGTGATGGGCGATCATTGAGTTACTTTAACGCCGCTCCACGGAAGTACTCACTTTCTTCTAGCAGTCGACGTATAGACTTGACTCCGATGAGCACTTCTGCGTGCCAGTGATTATCAAGGTTCATTCATACTGTCGTCATGATATTGCCAAGCACTTTTCTGGTGGTATCTTACTTTGCGGCAAACATTTACGACATCTCGCTCATGATACGTCCTTATCCCGCAACACCTGCAACACCAATTCAGCGTCGAGGTGATTTGAGAGCAGAACTGTGGGGACTAGTCGGAACCCAGAATGCCGCGTCAATTTGACCGGGCTTCGAACAGTAGCAGCCGAGTTCTGGCGCAATCTCAATCGTGTGCTCGCCGTCCACCCCAGGGACATGACAGTATCTAGAGTTTGCGTTGGCCCTTGAACTTGATCATTAGATATTATCAACTCGTTTCATGGCCGAAACATCGTCTGTTGCGTAACGGTATTGTGGACTATGACATCAACTGTCTAAAACTTGTTATCTGATCAACTTTATCTTTTGCTCTTAAATCATCTTGGATATAATTGATGAAGTGGCTCCTGGCAAGGGACCTGCCTGTTTTCCCTACTATTGCAGCCATCCTAAGATATCAACAATCATCATCAACACAGGCGAAGATCAGCTGGGAAAACTGTTGGATGTACGCCTGCAGTCTGAAACACGATGAGTGGTAACTACATGGTGGATGAGCGTCTAGCCCAGGGGGAAAGCTGACAATGAACTCCTCACACCAGTCTGCTTCGTGTTCCTACCCCCCTGCATTTGAAACTCCCGGGCTATTATCGTTTAACAACGCCACTTGACAAGCTGAGGCAACCAAAACTAAGCATGCCAAAATGGTCGATGTAAAATTGAGTTTAGGCTATTCCAGCCTGAGCCTGCGGGGTTAAAGCGATCGCCGTGTTTGCTAGGTGCCGGGGCTTTGTAGCAGCTTTGACGTTGCCTATCATTCTGTCATGGTGGTATGAGGCAATTCTAGAGCTTCTGGCCATGGCACTAGATCAGCCACTTTGCAATAAGGTTGCAGGCTTGCAGCACGAATCCAGGGGGTATCTAATTACGAGTTCTTGCTCTTACATTAGCTGAAATACGAGTAAGCACTTGCCCCTGAATAAATTTTTTGTAATAAGGTCCCGAGACTTGCTATTTGGCGCGGTATGAGACTTATCGTACGTTTTCGGACCACCGCACCACTACTCTTTGCCTTTTCCTGATTGAGATAAGATTTCTAGACGTCTCTGTGATACGAGCCAGGCGCCGCAATGTATGATATATCCAGGCCATGTCTTCAAAAATCTCCACTTCACCTGTCCTACCGAACTTGTCGGCCCGATCATATTCATTCCCTGACCTTGCAGCATTACAAGCGCTGGGAGCGGCTATCTCACAGTAAGTAGCTGGCTGCCATATGTATACGAGAACTCAACGTAATGGCACCCTTGAACTCGTCCACAGCATCTAAGCCTACCGATGAAGGCGCGATCACGCTCGAGTCGTGGTCGCAGGGTTTCATGATGGGCGCCATGGTCATCATGATTGGGATGACCTTGGCCAACATGCGGAAGAAGAACAGTCTACATAAGCTGATCTTGTTGGAGGTTTGTATGCCTACAGTATAGCTAAAGATGAAATTCTATTGACGCAAATTAGCTTTTTCTAGTACTACCAAATTGCCTATTCAACTTCTTCAGCCCTCCCGTGTGGGGATGGTATCTATCTTCCACTGCCGCCCTCATGATTGCGTCCTGGACTCTCCATAATGTCATTGCGTGGATAAAAAGCAGCCCGTTTTTGCAACAAACAGGTCGTCGCATCTACATTTATACCCTTGCCCTAGCCCAATTCTATTGGGTTATCGAGTTATATGCAAATTTTGCCTATTTCAATAAAGGACATGGCCGTTTATTCAATATGACTCGGCCTTTTGAGCCATTGTTTAGGTATGAAAGGAAAAGATTTTCGCCTCTCTCTTCAACAGTCATTTCTGGATCCAAACGCTTCATGGTACACTACTGACTACAGTATCTAGAGACCCATGGTGGATTTTTACCACTGCGAACCTTTTCTGGAATATTAAACACCGTTACTCGTTAACGCTGAGGCAAATAATACGCATCTCCCCTCGTTTTGCTATTCTTCTCGTTAGCATGGGCCTTGGCATCATTTTTCTCATCTTAGAAATCTTAGCTGTGACCCCAGTTCTCTCTATTGGCGGAATTAACCCCTACTGGAAATTTTCTTCCGTCTTCAAATGCCTTACTGATACCCTCATCCTTGACGATTTTAAGAGTGCCCTGGATAAGCTCAGTCATTATCGATTAGAGATGATCAACGGCGTGCCGTTCGGAAGCGATCATACCGGAGTCCATAGTCAATGGCATGAGATGGATCGACGTCCAAGAGCCGCGACTTCTGAGAGCGGAAGAGCTGTCCTGGGTTCAGTTGAGCACGTAGAGCAGGTGGAGATGAATCATTATGGGACAACGAACGATAGTAGCGGAATTAATGTGGTGACTCGACCATCTAGAGCAATAGTCCCAGGAGTAAATAGAGCTAAGGACAAGGGAGTGATTACTGTAGATAAACAGCTATAAATTATATCTAGTTAGTTTTAGTCTCTTTAATTTTTTTAACCCTTTCTTTACAAGTTTTATAGTTTAAATAAAAATACAGAATTAATCGTAAAAGCCCACTATAGATTAACTTAGACCCTAAGTTGGATATGACGTGGTGGACTGATCTGGAGTAGTCTACCTTGCGTTTGCACTACTGACTTGAGGAGTGAATAACATCCTAGTGCTAATAGAAAGGCCTGAAGGATGAGGCACTAAAGTCACTGAATCATATTTTAAACACGTCTATATGATTGCTCAGTAAGTGTTCAAGTATCCGCGATAAGTATAATACAATCTGTCATGATACACTGATACCCACATCCTACAGAGCTCCTTTTCCATCCCTAAACACTTCATCGTACCAGGGGGCCTTAGCCTCTGCCTCCTCCGTCTTAGCGCGGCATACAGCTGTAAACTCGTTCACAACGAGCTCAGTGTCTGATCCCTTGACAACGAACGTCTTTGGCTTCTTCTGAGGCTTGCTTGACCTCGATTCCCAGTAAACGAGTTTTTCTCCGTTCCTCACAATCTCCACTAAAGGTTCTGGCTTGGCCACCTTGAGTTGAGTTTCAATTAGCTCTCGTAGGTGTGGAAAATACCAGATTCGATCCCACCACAGGTATCGACGCTTCTTGGCGCCGTCTTTGTGTGCGTTGTGATGGATTACCACGGGAATTGCCGTAGAATAGAAATCAGCATACAAAGGCATTTCTCCCCAGTCGGCGGAAATGCCCTTATTCATAAAAGCATCTTGGCTCAACGGGTTTTTGGCATTCTGAAGATCTTCCGGCACACCAGTCAGCCTCGGAGTGATCTGTAGGCTTTGAGACTTCTCCAGGATAGCGGATTCGTTGTTGAGTGTGACAATCTCGCCGTCTTGTTCCTCAAAAACTGTAGGGATGAACAAGTTCTGCGTATAGTCAAGTCCAACATGATACTCGAACTCGCTGTTCACCATGGACGAACTTTCACTCTCGGCAAAAGACTCCGTGCGTCGCCAACGCCGCCAAATCTCTTGCTCTGCAAAAATCTCTCCAAAAATTCCCTGATCACTATACAAGTTTTTGCCATCGGCCAGACCTCTCTGCATCCTTTCTTGCACGCGGCGGAAGTAGCGTCTCATATCACCCAAAGGTCCCATCATGCTACCGCTGTTGAGGTACTTTGGCCGTACGTCGTGGTAGTTCTCGGGGTCCTTGTCAGTGTCTGGGCCATAGAGATCCTTGCGAGCCGGAGTTTCCGGAAGTTTGTCGCAGTGAAGAACAGAACCTGAGGATGGTGGGGGGAAGCATTTCTTTTGCGCTGAAACAATGATAGTTTGTTGCATGGGTATCTTTCCAGAGCCCCTCCACTGTGCTGCTAGGCGTTGATTGGCTTGTCTGTTGGCTTCATGATAACGGTTTAGAAGTACATCTGGTGGGAGCTGGAACCAGACATCGTAAGAGTCTGTCAAGACAACAATATCGTTCTCCTCCAGTCTGTCTTCGTCCGAGGTATCCGATCTTGAAACTTGGTCCAGGTATTCCAAAGTGCCAGTGATCTTGGCGAGGTGTGATCCACCTTTCCACCCCTTGGACTTATCGTAGGTTTTACCCCAGTTCACAATAACTGGACATGGGTAACCCAAGGCCACCGCGCTGGTGATCACCTTACATAGATCATGGTCGGGGTTGTTGGCAGGCAGGACTATAGCGAGTCGACGGTCTTGGGTAGTGAGATCGCTAGTATTGTGATGATTTTCGGCTTCTACTACATCACCGTATAAAGTATATGCTCGACCCTGGTTCGACATCAGTCAGCATATACCGGCTTCACTACAAGCGCATCCTACCTTGTAAGCAGTCAGAGCGAGCAGCCCAGGAATAAGTAAGACTGCTGCAATAAGGAGTATCATGGTTTTCAGTGGCAGCCGGAAGAGTCGTTTTGTAGCAGCCCACCAACTGACCCCATTCTTTTCGATCTTGTCTGGGCCCAGGATGTCGCTGGTGTCTACTCGCTCATAGTCTTGGCGACCCCATCGTTGGGGCATCATCCGACGAAAGGCTTCCATGTTGAAGGGCCGTGAAATGATAAGAAAGACTTGGGAAAAGGGCATCCCCAAGTAGGCGGATTAAGGGTCTTCTTCAATCATTTTCTGCTTACTTGTCACCGTAGGATTCAAATTACCGCAGGCCTTGGCTTATGTTCAAATAACGGGTTACTGCTTGGCGTCAGCGAAGGATTGGACAAAAAAGCTCAAGAGAGGCCACAGTCTGAAAATTATGCACCACGCGTCTCCAATTAAGGTGCCTGGGGTATTCTTGGCTAATGCCGACGCAGCCGTTGTATCCTTGGAGCTGCTGACCACATAACACATAGTAACATATTGTAGGGAGATAACGGCTTGGTATTGAAAAGAAACAATAGACGACGAGAAATTTTTCTATCATTGGCCGGCTCATTTTCACACAATTCTTGCATTGACCCTCTGGGTTGCACATTTTTGGTATGCTTCTTGGTCAATCCCATGGGTACCCCATCTTCGCCACCAGCGATTTCCATAAGACAGGCCTTTCTTCCGAGACCAATGGTTATTCGGGGCTTTACGGACTTTAACCACTCCATGAGTACCTTTTTGATGGTCAGTACAGTTTTCGTGGTTGTGCCAAGAGAAAGGAATACGGCACGTACATCTGTTCTTGTTTTTTCTTGTTCTGGTGGTAAACTGATTGCACTGGCTGCAATATTTTCTATCACCCATCCATCCACGCAGTCTAAAAAATAGAGGGCATGAGATACAAGTGCAGTGGCGTTTGCATCCAGGGATCTGACAAGTAGGATGCTCGGCTGGATATGCTGCGCAACGATAGCACAAACGACTGTTCTTGTATGCATGACGTCTGAGGCGATGACAGCGACGGTCGTATAAGACATCGTTTCCCCTTGGGCCTTTACAGTCCCTACAATATGGGCTGCGCTCATCGGGAGGACATATGCACTTGGCCGGAGGTTGTGTAGTGGGCTCTACTTGGTCGACCCAAGTGAGTTGAGGTTTTGAAGGAATTAGAGATGCCACAAGCGAGCGCATGGCAGGTCCAGTTAATGAGAGGCAGACCAGGTCATTCCGAGAGCAATGTTTCAGAATCTCGAGACGAATCTCTGGGGGAAGTTCAGGGAAGAGGGAAAAGGTTTCCAATGGCTCTGTGGATGATGTTGACATGGTGATGAGATCTCGGACGATAAATAATTGAGTCGACGTATGTAGATTGGATTGTGAAAATAGTCAGATTTGCGTTTGAGCAGAAGGATATAAATACTTATTAGCCGCGTTGTCTTTAAGTTGTTAAACGCGATGCTCAACTGTCACGCGTTGGTCTTAGGCAGCACTGCATGGATTCCTTCCCGTCACAAGGTCACGTGATGATTTCACCGTCACATTGTGGAGGTTCTGCCTAATACCTACTATCCTAGTTGATTTAAGCCTCGGCTGCCTGCTACTGATCTATGTAAAGTATGATCTGCTAGCTGTTATAAGAGGCCAGTGTCAATAATTATCAGCCTTTGGTTTTTTATTTTACTTCCTGTCTCAAAAAGATGTACATTTAGTGTGCCTGGATTCAAAGGGGTAGGATTTGCGTTTGACCACCACCACTTTGCCCACATAAGGTTTAGTCTTGTGAAATACCAAGACTTCAGTGCATTATCTACAATTATATATATTAGTATCCTCTAACTTTGAGACAAGTTTATCTTTTTTTATTAATGCTGAGTGTCTAAGTGTCACTCTTCAAGTACAGGCTATATAAAACACCGCATCCTCCCTAGGGTTAGTGCTCTACTGAGCATAATATAATTCTAGCGTTAATATGTAATAGTTTGTCAGCTACTATAATCTGCAACTTCTAAGGTAACTCGAGAAGTGATCTATTTATGCTTCGATATGGGAGTAACCTGCGGGAATCTTCCCGAGTTGTCAAGGGTAGAAATTAACCTTTCTGGCCAATTACCCGACTATATCCCCACATGTTAGAGTAGTAGTAAGCTCGCTTCGTAAAACTGGAGAGATTAGGAGAAAGTAAAACTCGATAAGAAATCATGAACGACTGGCTTAATTCAGTCTAGAAGTAGACTTCAGTCGTTGCTCTCTTTTTTAGTGGAACTATGTTTGATCTCACACATCTTTATCTGATCGCGAAATGCTGCCAAAAAGAGAGGAAAGGCCGAGCATAATGCAACCCCTTGCATCTGGCAGGGAGAAGATCCCCTGCTGCTGAAATATCGGACCCCTACATCTCCAAGAGCTATAGTCTCTTACGCCCGTTCTAAGTCCGTTTCTTGGCATTACAAAATCATCGTCTTGCAGAATTCGGGAGCCATTCGCTCTCGCTTATATCTGAAACAGGAGAAGTTCGCGTTGATAGCGTAGTGGGCCTAAGCTGACTGCATGCATAGCCTCAACGTTTGAACTGGCGGTGATATAAGGTTGGGCTTTCTCCCATCTCAAGCGAGTTAACAGACAACTGTCATCATCATGTTGTCACGTCGTCAGGTACTTGCTACCATATTTACGGTACTGCTCAGTATCTTCTACTTCCGTGGCTCGCAACAACCACCTCCTCCTATCACCGGACGGAAAGATGTTGTTCTTTTTATCAGCGAGAGTTCTCTTGGTCTCGCCAATGCACCGTTAGCTGCAGCCGAGTCGCTGCTAGAGCGACATCCATCTGTTGAAGTTCATTTTGCTTCGTTCAAAAGACTGAAATCCAGAGTGGAACGCATGTCAATCACAGCTACTACTCACAATAAGGCTGCACGCCCTATCACTTGGCATGAAATACCCTACGAGGACATGGCAATTGGTGTCTTGACGAGATGGGGGAACATGACTGGTTTTATCACACGTCCTGGCCCTGCTGGCGTTGATGAATTCATGGATATCATTGAACTACTCATGGCGCCATTGGATCTCAATGATCATTGGGGAACCTATCAGTACCTTATGCAAGTGATAAAAGAAGTCGACCCAGCAGTTATCGTTATAGATACTATTTTCCGTCCGGCGATCGAGGTCACAGAAGACTTGAACCGTAAGCGAATCATTTTATCGCCCAATGGCGTGGATATGCTGCCAGAAAAGCAGCCTTGGCTTTCCATGCTTTGGAAGTATCCGGAGTAAGTAACATATTTTCTCGGGTTCGGCAAGAAGATCGAAAACGATTTTCCAGTTGCAATTCGTCGTCTAACGTTTAATAGGCTTGGATCTGGTTTTTCCTACCCAATGGCTTGGAGCCAGGTACCGGAGAATACCTACTTGATTTATCGCAAGATCCACAAAGTCTTATTCTCGCCTTGGCTCAACGACAAAAGAAAATTCCTGAGAGAGAAAGGCATCAAGAACCCGATCGATGCATTCTCAATGACTCCACCAGGCGTGCCTTTGCTCACAATGTCATTCCCAGAAGCCAGCATCCCCATGCTTACTCCACCCAAAGACGTTATAAGCTGTGGTCCGGTAATCTTGAACCTGGAGCCAGCAGAGAAACAAGATCCCGAGCTTGCCAAGTGGCTATCGCAGGCTCCAACGATCTTGGTAAATCTTGGCAGCATGTATGTCTTTACAGAAGACAAGGCCCGAACTCTTGCCAACTCTTTCTTCCCGATCTTTACAAAGACAAATGCGCAGATTTTGTGGAAGATTCAGAAAGTAAGCGATTACAACGATTCATTCTTGGAGCCCTTGAAGCAATACATCGACAATGGCCGGCTCCGAGTCGAGCCTTGGATTGAAACGGACATGGCGTCGATACTCTTGACGGGTAATATTGCAGTATCGGTTCATCATGCCGGGAGCAATCTATTTCACGAAACTATCCTGTAGGTCACTAAAGTCTGTTACCAGGCGTATACTAATGAATGTGCCGTAGTGCTGGCGTTCCCCATGTTGTCCTACCGCAGTGGTTTGACTGCTACAATATCGCTGCATCTGCAGAGTACCTCGGCATCGGCGTTTGGCCTGGTAGAGAATTGGCTCCAGATTGGGACTCTGCAATCATCGGTGAAGCCATTGTGAAGGTAATGGGTGACGAAACCATGCGTCAGAAGGCACAAGACCTGGGCAAAATTGCTCGGACGTATGGTGGACAGAAGATGGCCGCAGATATTATCGCGAATGCTGCCGCCGAAGTCGAAACGGTGGGAAAGGTGGATGGATCTGATCTGTAAACAAACGCGGGAACAACAGAGTTCTTCGTTCCAGAGTCTATTAGTCTCTGGCAATAGATATATGCTCAATCCGTCGAGAAGGCCAAGTATTTCCCCAACTATATGAATTCTTACACAAACACAAGAGTACCTGGTGGAACTGAGATAACGCCAAACTCGCACTCGGGGCCAGCTCGTCAGCGCTAACGAATTAGGTGGTCCAACAAGTCAGGGTTTCTGTGCCTAGACCCACTACTTCACTGCGGCGTGGGAGAAGGGGAAAAGACAGAGATGGAAAAGAGAACTGTCGGAATTCAGATTCACCCTGAATCGTGTCCATGTCGGAGACAAAAGTCTGTGTCACTTTCGCTACCCGTCGGTACGAACATCAATGGGTCTCCCGATGTACATAGCTTCGGCGACCGCGGGAGAATCAAGACTTCGGTGTGGGACCATCCTGGCCATGCGATCGGCTGTCCGCGGATGCCGACCGGTATCAAGCTTCCCGACAATGATGCTATACAAACAGGATATACAAGCTATAGATCGATATAAAGGGAGGAAGAAATGTCTCATTAACTTCTATAAAACAATCAATACCGGCAACAAGAATAAACTCAAGCAACTCAATCAATCCAATCAACGCACATCGTCTCACATCGCAATGACTTCTTCTGCTCATCTCGACGTTATCGTCATCGGCGCTGGTCTCAGCGGCCTTCGCGCAGCCGCTGAACTTCACGCAGCTGGAATCTCTTATGTAGTTCTAGAAGCTAATGATAGAGTCGGGGGCAAAACTCTTTCTGTCCCCGTCAACTCAGACGGCACTGCTTTTGTCGACATGGGAGCTGCGTGGATCAACGATAGCAACCAGTCAGAGATATTCACTTTATCAAAGGAATTTGGCTTCGACCTTGTTGTTCAGAGAACCGAAGGTAGATCTCTGTACCAAGATGCCGAAGGAAATGTCAAAACCATTCCTTTTGGATTACCTGCTGATGTAAGTCTAACCTTGGTGCATTTGAGGCCATCTAACAGCATAGCTTTCGGAGGAACAACTGGCAGAAATGCAATCGATTATAGCCAAGTTGAAAGAATACGTCGAGCGCGCCGACATCGAAAACCCTCACCTCGGATCTGATGCTGAGGAGCTTGACTCCTTGACAGCATTGGAGTTTGCCAACAAGGCGTTCGGAGGCAGTTTGGCTGGCCTCCTGATTACTACTTTGACTCGAGCCCTGCTTGGTGTAGAAGCAGACGAGCTCAGTGCTCTATTTCTTGTCGACTACATCAAGAGTGGAACAGGCTTAGACAATATCTCTTCGGATGGCAAAGATGGTGGCCAGTACATGCGCAATCGCCAAGGTATGTCGCCTGATTCACCCGTTAATTTCCAAACCTAATAGAACAGGTAACGAACGGTTTTCAACCAAGCTATGCGAAAAGCTTCGTAATGGAAGCGTGAAGCTAAACTCGCCTGTCGTTGATGTCATTCAGTCGGACGAAGGATGCACGGTCAAAACCCTGCATGGCCGGGAGTACCATGCTAAAAAGGTCATTGTGTCAATTCCCACATCACTCTACTCTCGAGTCGACTTTAAGCCTGAACTTCCGCACGCCAAAAAAGAACTGGGTGAGTCTACCGAGCTCGGCTACTTTTCAAAGATTGTTCTGCTCTTCGAAGAAGCTTGGTGGCGAGATGCTGATCTGTCGGGCATTTTCACTTCTCTTGATGGCCCAATATCATTCACTCGCGACACTTCTGTTCCTGAAGATGGTCAGTATAGTATCACTTGCTTCATGGTCGGTCAACCTGGGCGCGACTGGTCCCGATTATCGCCAAAAGATCGCCAATATGTGGTGTTGAAACAGTTCCGGGCTGCTTCTTCTGCCGCTGTCGACAGAGTTCCTGAGCCAATCAACATCATTGAGAAAGACTGGAGTAAGGATTACTGGTTTCAGGGTGGACCGAGTCCTGTCATGAAGCCAGGCGTGATGACTGGAGCTGGCAAGGCAATCCGTGATCCCTTCCAGAATATCCACTTTGTTGGTACAGAGACGTCCCTTGTCTGGAAGGGTTATATGGAGGGAGCTGTTCGCTCTGGTACCCGTGGAGCTCGAGAGGTGCTTGAAGCACTTGACAGAACCTCTTCTTAGACTTTCTAAAAGTGAACAGGATACTTTGAGTATCCTTGAAGCGACTTTATAGCTCTTGAGGGTCAAGGTTTCATGATTCCGGCGTGGGATATGCATAGAAGCAGAAGAGTTCTAGGCTTATTACATATCATAACCACGATTATTCTGTACCTCTACCTCTGATATATGCTCGGGCCTCTGTTGCTTTGAAAATTTTCATTCACCACAAAGTGATACTCGAACGCTATATTCATATGCATGTGACGCCTTGATGTGTTCCGAACCTGTTGATAATATCCCTTAGTCCCTCGCATCCTTTCGTTTACTATTGTTGCTGCATATACGCATTATCCTTCCTCTTCGGCATATAATGAGCCTAAGCCGATGGCCAGCTGTCAGGGCTGTATGTAGCCAGACTATTGAATCCTGACGCATGCTCTTTTCGAAGCGTACTCAGCTTTTCCCTAAGGTAATCCCGCTGACTCTGGTGAATTCTGTCAAAGCTCAGCAGAAAAGTGACCAGAAATAAAAAATCTTCCATCCTGGCTTCTGCGTCTTCTTCTTGGCCGGGACCGATTGGCAGAGCTAATACTTCAGCCACAGTACTGGTAATCTCGAACAATTTCTGGAGAATTCCAGATCCGTGCAGCCCAATGCTTTCGACCTTTTCCAGACGACCAACCAAATTGCGAAGTTGGGTAGAGAGACGTTGCGCTGGGAAATGCATCGAGAAGCCCTCGTGAGAATTTTGCGGTGGCGCAGACTGCAAAAGCCCTTGTGACAGGGCAAGCTGCCATACCAAAATTCGCATCCAGAGTCTGGTAATAAACAAATCGGCTTGTTGAAGCTCCGTAAGCCCTCCACAGCCATTAATTACGAGTGCATTGTCAGTCTCGGCAGCGTCAAGCTCATCTTGATCTAGCTGAGCCTGCTTATGCTCAATCCATGCCGCCGTCATTTCAGGCGCTGCAAATTGAGGATCCTGCTGAGCTCTCCAGTGAGCCAAGAAGGTATCGTCCAACACATGGAACAACTCAATGAGTCGATTAAAACCTTCATTGACACGAGGAGGAAGCTCGAGGTCTGTCACTGGGAGACCTGATGCCAAAGGGGGTAGAACGGCTGGATATCCCGCTACCATGGTCAAGAAGCGTTCGTGGATGGATATCTCCCAGTAAAGTCGCTGTCGGGTGGCTATTTCGTGGTTACTCAGTGAGCCATCTGTGTATCGATCAAGGTCGAGCATTTGTATCATTGCGACGGCTTCTCGCAGTATAGCCAGACTTCGGTCAAAACGCTTGAACGCCATCAAACATATCTCTAGAAATATGCAGGTCATGATTCGTTTGACGTTGACCGGTAGCCTTCCCAGGATGTCAGCTCCCATTTCGGCTTGCCTATGCGCCTTGAAGCTCTGATTCATAAGGTCTGTCATTCGACCAAGGCTATCGCTATTGGGGTCCCATGATGTTTGACTTAGGTTGATGGTAACAGCAGCAAATGCGTATACAAGTGCCGCATTCTCAAAGCTCTGGTCAATCTCTTCAATTGCCGTCACAATCTCAGACGGCAACACAATTGGATTGACAGGAAATACGACCTGTTCATAGTCGGGGACAAGGCTGAAGAAAAAGTCGGATGCGTAAGCCGTCCCGATACTGGTCGGTACGTAAGCGGCTGGTGAAGGATCATCAGTTTGCGGGGAAGCCGAATTGGATCTAGCATCATCAGGTCTGGCTCCTTGGCGTATTTGAGCTACCAGGCGACCACGGACTGTAGGCTTTCTCTTGGATGCGGCTGTTGAGTAGACGCAGGCCAGGTTGAGGTGTCCACATTGCTGGCAGGGGTTTGACCCATTGCATTTGACCTTGCGCAAGCGACATGGGTCGCACGCCTTTGTCGTTCGGCTACTCATTGATTCGACTGAGGAGGAGGTGATGTCGAAGGTGTTGAAGTCAAAGATGCGGAGTCGTTGCATAGTACGAGATTTATCCCGCTAAGAAACTCTATCGTTTAATTAACCCCACATCTCCGTGCATTGAACTGAGCATGGATTTAAGATGGCTAATTTGTGCTGATAGATTGTTCAAGCAAAGAGGCTTGTGAGGTGTGATGGAGAGGTTATTCATAGACACAATATATCACAAAGTAAAGAATATTAAAGATCAAATATATATCATCAAAAACTCAGTGCTAAATGAATCATGGCTTATTTAGGAACTCCCATGCATACCCAGCTGCTCCAAACACCACCTCTTCTAATAAACATCGTCATCCCTCTCTGTTACACCTATGAAGCATTGCTGTTCACCTGCTCAACGTAGACAGTGGTAGCCTTCTCCTTGCTGACGCTCTGAAACTCGGCATCAACACGCTCAACCTCTGTGTTCTTGAACTTGCGGGCACTGACTCCACGCTCGAAAAGAACATCAAGCTCTCCATAAGTTCGGCCCTTGGGCTCAGGAAGGCGGAAATAAGTCCAGATAGCACACAAGAAGCAGGTTCCAGCCCAGAAGAAACCGGCCTTGGCTCCCCAGTTCCAAGCAGATGGGTTCAGCATGCGAGGAGTGATGATGTTGGTCATGATGCCAACGATGTTGTATGTGTTTCTGGCAAGGACAACGGTCTTGGTTCGAAGACGAGTGGAGGATAGCTCAGAAACCAAGGAATAGCAGACGGGACCAACGGTAGAGTCATAAGTGAACGTGTAGATCAGAAGGAGAGATCCAATGACCCATTGAGCAGCAACGTTGTCGCGTCCAGCAAAGGAAACACAGCCGATGGTCAAGAGGAAGACACACATGGCAAGCTGTCCATAGAGGTAAAGAGTTCGGCGACCAAACCAACCCATGAGGAACCAGGAAAAGACAGTTCCTACAGCACCGATGGCGTATTGACCAAGAGACATGGAGAAACTGTTCTCGACAGCCATGCCGGCCTGTTGATAGAAGTAGGTAGAGTAACCCATAAAGGTCGCGCCGCAGAGTGTCTGAATCATCCAAGTAACACAGACGATTTCGGTTCGGCGAAGGCTGACACCCTTGAACAGATCGAAGTAAGAAGTTCCAGCTTGAGCTTCCTTTTCCATCTCATTGGTGTGTACCATCATGGAAATGGTCTCATCAGGCTTAAAGTCGATGTTGCTGTTGCGGACAGTAAGTCTCTGCAGAGAAGCCTTGGCCTCTTCGATGCGACCCTTGCGGACGAGCCACCAAGGGGACTCTGGGGCAAGGTAGATTCCGATGATGAGAGGAACAGGCCACATCCACTGAAGAGCAAAAGGAATCTTGTATCCCCACTCATCGTCGCGGGTAACCATAGCTCGGAGGACACCAGAGGCGATGAACTGTCCCAAAACCCAGCAGAGGTTGACATAGGTGGTGAGATAGGCGCGGAGGTGAGTAGGGCAGACCTCAGATGCATAGGTGGTGGTGAGAGTCTGGAAGACACCCCACGGGATACCGATGAAGATCTCTCCAATGAGAAGCTGAACCAGAGTCTCGGAGAAGAAGATGATGAAGATAAAGCCGATGCAGCCAATGAGGGCGCCGATGATTGTCTTGCGATAACCGAATCGGTCTGCGATGATACCGTTGATGAAGAGACCGATGATTTGACCACAGAGAGTACCGTTGGATAGACCGGATTGCCACGCAGCGGTCAATTGATAGCTGCCATCAGGTTGCTCGACGCCAAACTTGCGTTGGAATGGAGGATAGGCAAAGAGGTTGTTCAGAAGGACAACATCGAATCCCTCCATGATAATGCACAAGGAGAGAAAGATAGACCAGAGGCATGCTTTCTTGTAGAGCTTCATAGACTCGAATAAGCTCATATTTTGCTCCGCTTCTGTCGCGGCAGCGGCTTCATGAGCGACATTCTCATCAACCGCAACTGCAACTGCAGGCGCAACTTCGTGGTTGGCAACCTTTGAGTCGGAAGACATGGTGAAGGATGCTGATGCTGAAGAGGATAGGAGGATGAGAGGATGAAATGAGAGGTGATGATGAGTTCCGAGATTGTAATTCAGCGAGCGACAATCGACATCTTATACTTGTTGAACTGTCCAAACGAGGGATGAAGCTGTATAAAGTCTCTTCAAGAAGAGAATACACCAAAGAAAGAAGTCTTTCGGCAGCCATCTTCGATGTTGAGAACAGACTTCGGGCCTGTTATTGGTCTAGAGGATGCAGCGCGGGGATGGCCGTGATTAGGCCGGTCCTAAATGAGCCTAGACCTACGATTATTGGCCAATTCCTTGATCTGGAGGTGGAACGAATTCTGTCGGGCCGGGGCATGTCTTGACCTGTTCAGCTACTCTACATCACTGTGGGAGAGACTCAACGGCGTCGTTTGAGCCGCTTATTGTGTGGAACTCGCACCAAGTCTTGTCCTTTCTCCCCATGGGGAGACGATCAAGCGATCTGGGGTTTATCGGGCCGAGCATTTTAATTCTCCCGGTCTGGGGATGTTGAGTGCTTGGACGTAGAGACATGATGGCTTGAGCTCAAGTGGTGGCGGGGATCAGCAGATCGTCTCCCACCACTGAGAGATCAAAGCCAAGAAATAGACTTTCAGTAATCTCGTCGGACCGGAAAATGACCAACCAGAGGTAGACAGTCTCGTCGGTCCGAGGTTCGACCAACCAGCACGCTTCTTCATGCACCATTGCTCTTTGAGACATTTACGGTTGCATCAAACTCGCTCTTCCCGTCAGGAAATCTCGTCGGTCCGACCAAATGCGGAGGATTGTTGGGATCGACAATTAATCGTGGGGAAACGGATGATTGTGGGCTATGGGATGCATATCTCGAAAATCAGATGGTATTTAAGTGTCGGACACGTCAGTTTTCTTCACCCAGATTTTATTTCCGATTCTTGTTCTTATTTAGTTTTCCCAAAATGACTGTCAGCAAGCGCACTAAGCAATGGTGGAAGCAGGCCACCATCTACCAAATCTACCCTGCATCCTTCTGCGATTCCAATGGCGATGGCATTGGCGACCTTCAAGGCATCATATCAAAGCTGGATTACATAGCCAGTCTCGGTGTTGATGTCATTTGGGTCTGTCCAATGTATGATAGCCCGCAGATAGACATGGGTTACGACATTTCCAACTATGAAGACGTCTACGCCCCATACGGCACTCTCCAAGATATGGAAGAGTTGATCCGTAAGACTCACGAAAAGGGCATGCGAATTATGCTTGATCTTGTCATCAATCACACATCCGACAAGCATGCTTGGTTTGAAGAGTCTCGGTCAAGCAAGGATAACCCCAAGCGTGACTGGTATATCTGGCGACCAGCCAAGTACTCTCCAGATGGTCAAAGGCTTCCACCCAACAATTGGCGCTCCAATTTCGGTGGAGGTAGTGTCTGGGACTGGGATGAGTTGACTGGAGAATATTACTTGCATCTCTTCGCAAAGGAACAGCCAGACCTCAACTGGGAGAACCCAGAATGCCGTCGAGCCATCTATGCTTCTTCCATGGAGTTTTGGCTCGACAGAGGAGTCGATGGGTTCAGAGTCGATACTGTTAATATGTATTCCAAGCTCCAAGATTTCCCCGATGCCCCCATCACAGACCCCAAAGCCACCTACCAACCTGCTGGGCTTCTCTACTGTAACGGCCCGCGAATGCACGAGTTTTTGAGCGAGATGAGCGAGGTTCTCGAACGTTACGGTGCAATAACAGTCGGAGAGCTTCCTCACACGCCAGACCTTGAGCGTGTTTTGCGATACGTTAGTGCCAAAGAAAAACAACTCAACATGGTCTTCCAGTTCGATGTGGTGGATATTGGATTCGGCAAGACACACAAGTACGAAACAGTGCCCAAGAATTATACTCTGTCCGACTTGAAAGACGCCATTGGTCGGACACAAAGTCTGATTCAAGGAACCGATGCCTGGACTACCGTGTTCATGGAGAATCACGATCAAGCTCGTTCAGTGTCCCGCTTTACTGACGATAGCCCCCAACACCGAGTCGCGGGCGCCAAGCTTCTAGCATTGTTGCAGGCCTGTTTGAGCGGTACACAATATGTCTACCAAGGCCAGGAGATTGGATCAGTCAATGCGCCCAAGGAAAGCTACTCACTGGAGAACTATATCGATATCGAAAGCTACTTGTTCCTTGACATGGTTAGGGAGCGATCCAATAATGACGAACAGGAGGTCGACAAGGCTTTCAACGCTGTGCAGCATCTGGCACGAGATCATGCTCGTATTCCAGTCTGTTGGAGTGATGGCAAGCATGGTGGGTTCTCAGAAGCAGCTGAGCGAGCAGGACAGCCAGTGAAAGAGCCATGGATGAGATCTCATCCTCTAGCAAGGGAAATCAACGTGGCTTCGCAGCTGGATGATCCGTATAGCGTCCTTTCGTTTTGGAAGAAGACTCTTCGCTTTCGAAAGGAGTTCTCAGACCTTTTGGTGTACGGGGATTACAAGCTTATTCGACGAGAAGATCCAGATGTGTACTCTTTTGTGAAAGAGTCTCCTCTGGATAACTCAAAGATTGTAGTCGTTCTCAACTTTACTTCTGAAGACAAGGCATGGACTGCTCCGACAGCTCAGGAACTGGGTATCGATGGGAGGGACGTCAAGTTGGTTCCAATCATGTCGACTCATTCTGGAAAGGATCGAGCTGGAGTTCTTTCGCCATTTGAGGGTCGGGTGTACTTGATCACGTAGAATAGAACGATCACTTAACGAAATTACGATATTAACTTAATAAGGACGTTGAGTGATATAAAACTTGACGGCTTTCATTACATATATACGTCAATTAAGAACCTCCAATCAATCTCCTTGAGCGCTCTGTCTGTACTTCCACATAACTTGGTAGTACTTCCTCCTCAGGCGGCCTAATCCATGATTCGTCTCGGTGTACCAGGGAAGCCCCGGCAACAGGTTCTGGCACTCCATCTCTCACGGGAGGGATATGACCAAAGCCTCTTCGCTTGTCGTTCGGTGCCAGTAACTTCAAAGGAGATGTTCCCTCTGCATTGAACCGCTCGTCAACAACTTCACCTTGAACCGACCATCTCAATCTATGTGATACTCTCATGTTATACGTAGTGAAGTCGGGGGTAAACTGGGCGTGTTCAGTCTGTTTCTGTTTCGGGAAACCCGGTTCCAATCGTCCAATATGAAGATTGATCATCTTTCCAATATCGATAGGGGGCCATTCGCTCGTGCATGGTATGTATATATCTTGTTGTAATTCTATGATGGCTTGAATGATGTTTAGATCGACTTCCATGATCTTCTCTTTAGAATAAGGAGTAAATGTCCCTCCACAGACGAGTTCTGTAACGGTTATAATCCGGATGGAGGCCCCTGTTAGTCTGATCTTTTGTGGTACACCTTGAATAACTTTGCTTGTTTTGGCCCCGTCTGGTACTACTCGGAGCCTAAACGGGATTGGAGCAGGGTTGTCGAGTTGGATAATCGTTGGCACGTCCACAAACAAGTCAAACTCGAAGTCAGGAACACTCAAAAGACTAAAGTTCCGTTTCAACTTTTGAGAAAATGACAGTTTTACATTTTCCATTCCTGGGACAAGGCGGTAGCTTGATATGCTTCGACTGCTTCGCCATCGTTTGATTGCAAAGTCTGAAATGGGAGGTTTCGGATCCAGGCTCGTGATGTTGAAAGGAAGTGTGGCGTCTATCGCTTCAACCTGGCCGTGTCCAAAAAGTCTTAATCTGGCTTCTAAGATGTATTCAACAAAAGCCTCGCTGCTTCTTTGGCAAAGAAGTGTATAGCTCGGTGGAAGTTCATGGTCTGCCGTCCCGAAAGGTATAAACGAGCTCTGATCTTCGGTCCCATCATTCAAGTATCTCGGGTCGACATATTTAGGCAGTATCATAGCAAATGGCCACATTTGCTGATCGCCATCGCCTTCGATATGCAATGGGCCTTGGAAGATCGTCTGGAAGTGAATGTGACGCGAAACAAGGTTAAAGCGCCGTCTGTCGGTTACTGTTCTGTTGCCATTACCGACCACCATCTTTGACTCTGTCTTTCCGGATAAATAGATGCTTACCAATGAGTTTGGACTCACGGTAGGGTTCTTCCGGAAGACACATCCTACAATGGTGTCGCCTGGAGCATATGAAGCGCTTTCAAGGCGGATCCCCAATGATGGGCTGGATTTGGGATAAGTCTGTGGCATTTTGGGTCGACATTAGAACAGTGTTGAGTTGCTTGCTCGTGAGAAAGGACGTTCTCGTGGTTATATGATTGCTTGCAATTGACTCTTTCAGCCTTATACGGCACAGCGCTGGCTGTGTGTTAGACGGGCAACTTGAGCCAAGGCTGAGACTTTGAAGTTGTCCAATGGCATAAAGTCACAGTTTCGCCATTGTGGACACTTACTGCCAGAGTACATGAAGCATGACCCTCTTACAGACCATTGGGCCAATAAAATGAAGGAACAGAACACGCCATTCAACCATCCCTGGTTGTCGAACGTTTTTGTCGGTCACCTGACCTATTTTATCCGGTTTTGGGGAAGTCAGCTACTCGTAAAAGAACCAGCCAAGACTCACTTCAGTAAGCCAGAGTCCTTGGCAAGAAACCCTGTGGTCCAAAGGCTGAAATGAAGTGCTTTCCGCTGTCTTAATCTAAATCAAGGTCGGACATTTCCTTTTTTGAGGTTGGTCAGAAGGGTTCGGTTCAATTTCTAATGTGTTTACGGTGAATTAGATCTTGCACAGACTCTGGCTCTTGGCACAAAAGTGTCCAAACTTATCGTATTTGAGGCAATGTCAACTTAGTTCCGCCTGGTCGATACGAGTTTGACCTAGGATAGCTTCTAAGGCTGGCTGGAGCATCAGCTGGTAGTCAATCTCACTTCTTTCAAGGACCCTTGTATGGGCTGGAAACGGGAAGCTATTATTAAAGTTGAAAACAGTTTCTTGATACTGTCCAAAGATAAGATTGCGCTGGATTACATCGTTACTCTTTGTCTTATATCATTCACCTTCTTGTGTTAACCTGAGATCTCCTACGGGAGCATACTAACCAATGGTTGTATTATTAACATGTTATTTCACTTTGTCATTCATTGTTGCTTTTTAGGATGCGAACCAAGTATATATCCCTATATAATCCGCGAAATAAGCTACTAATCTGGAAACCACTTCAGTGTCTCTTCTTCATCTGTATATTGTGTGTTGAACAGCAGTTTGGGTCATATGGATGCTCAAAAGGATAGTTAGGGCAAACCTGCGCGTTGCCGTAAGGATGAACCATGTTGCCTTTACTTCTCGCTTGTGTCATCTCTACCTTGATTAACGAAGATGAAGGGCTTTTTGGTGTCGAGCTTCCAGATGATTGAGCAATAGTAGATGTATCATGAACTGCTTGTCTATTTTCAGGCTGCTTTCTCATGATAAGTGCGTCATTGAAGTCACAACCAGAATTCGTTGAATGTATTTGTACCCAGAGTTCATGGTAAAGAGATAGCTCCGTAAAGAGCTCTTCCTCAATTGATTGGTTCATCGGATAGTTCACTAAAGGACTTGAATTTCGTTCATATATTGCTTCTTTCATGGTTTCCTCCGATGGGATGTCCATGCCATCCCACGGTGTTAAGCTTCGCGATGTGAGAATAGCAGATTCGTGTCCTCCATCTCCTCCGGTTGTAGAAGAAGCACCAAATCCTGATTCAGATGCTGAATTCGTCTGCAATGCTGTGATGTTGTGTCGCTTCTCCTAAGGATCCTTACATGATCTGAGAGAAAGCGGCTGTCAATGGCGCTAAAATATGGTTTTTATATCCTTATCCGATGTTGTGGTTGCGCCAAGAAGACTGACTATTCTTCATCTTATATTCTGTGTCTTTCACACTTAAGAAAAGATTCTACGATCATATTCTTTTAAGATACATGTATCTTATTTAACCTTCCCTTGTCCTGATAGCATATCTCTTATTAGTGTACAACGAGTTCACTAACTGGTTTTATGCAATCAACAAGGCTGGGTCATAGTAAACTAATATCATGGCTGGTTGTGGGAAAACGACGTTCTGTGTAGTTTTTCAAGCTTTGAGATTCATATGATGGCGTTAAGGGCAGAGTAAATCTAGAATCTCGAACTTTTAAGTGTTATGATTCAACCAAGAGACCTAGACTTAAGGCCGCCCTTTCGACACTGATACAAAATATGGCTGACAGAGAGAGTTCAACGTCCCCCCACATGACATGCAAACCTGGCCTGAACTGAATGTGTTATCAAAATGACAATAAAAGCATCTCCACATGTTGGGCTTTTTAGGTGAATCTTTAGTAGACCCAGGGGCCTTCGGAACGCGCCCTCCTCGAGTAGATTTAGATCTTGTTCTCTTTGGAACACATCCTCCTTCGGTGGATAATTTATCGACCTGTGACTTGAAAATCACATTGCTGCCCGTTTTCGAGGAGCCCAGAGGAGATGAAACCTGAGGTTCGTTTGTTGCTGGCATGGTGTCTTCCAACGGGGAAGGCACGCCATCATACAGTGTTAAGCTTGGAGATGTCAAAATAGCAGAGTCGTGTCCATCATCTCTTTCTGTCGTGGAAGATGGGCTAGATCCCAATCCAGGTATTGGATTAGTTTTAGGTGCTACGTCGTTTGAAGGATGGTCCACTTCAGTTGGGATAGGTCTCGACAGGCATAGCTCCCTTTCTGGTTGTTTGGAGCAACATCTGGACTCGTTGAAAGCTCCTGCCATAAGCTTCTGAATACCCTTTTCAGATGAAGGTGGCAGCCCTCTGTTTTGTAACAGTTCCGAGATTTCCCCATTGCTCTTGTGTTGACAGATACCAAATGCAATGCCGATGATCTCTTCCTCAGTGTCACCCAAGTACGGGCTCTCCTTCAAATCGATGGTTTTGAACAAGATACTCCAAATTGTGTGCCATTGCTCTTGAGACGGCAACCTTCTATCAACTCGTGTCTTGAGAGACTCTTGAGCACTTGGGGAAACCCCTTGTGTGTTGTCTAGAGGTTGCGACTGGCCCTCGCAGATGCGATGTGCTCGGTAAAGATGCTGTTTGACATCTTGTATGCGGTTCAACTTCCGACTGATGCAGTCTATGTGACGTATTGGATCGAATCTGTAATATGGGCATGCAAATGTTTTCCCTCCCTGTGATCGTGTTGCGTTCGTACCTTCGTTTTTACTCGCCATCTGACATTGGCTCTCTTCATCTTCCAAATGTGCCGTGGTAAACATGATATTTCCTGGGGAATTGGCCATAGCCGAAGTCTGACCCGCTGAAGATTCTCCAGGCTGACTCCCAGTGGAGCAAATTCCTTGTATCTGGGCACTGTCCATATTGCCATTTTCCAGGTCTGGCTCAAGATGAGGCCAGAAATCCAATGCTTTATCCTTTATAAAATATTCTACTAGCTCATCGCCTGGATTGCATGGCTGTCTAGCCAGAAATGGAGGCGTAAGAAGTTCTTCCCTGCTAAAACTCTCTTCAGGTAAAACTGTTTCATCCAGTGACATTGGAAGGTAAGTATCAAATTGTGTATCGAGAGACGAGTCACTACTCAGTTGTCGATCCAACTCGAAAGGTTCAGCGCATTGAACGGTTTCTGAGAAGCTGGGAGGCTGTAATATCAGGTCCATCATTGTGTCCTGCTCCAGATCAAGTGTTGATTGAGCTAGGCCGATTTTGAGACCAAATGATGGGGGTGTCGGTCTTTTTAATGGAAATGTTGCAGCCTTCTGGGCCCGGCGACCTGCAGTCGGACACTAATGTCAATACCACGATGGACTTTCCAAAGCCAGTGGCTCCACCTACTTCTTCACCTCAGTGAAAATTGCACAAGGCAGTTCAGGATGGGAGTATTGAGTGATGCAATACCAAGGGCAAAAGCCGAATGGTTTAGATTCTGTTTTCGTTAGAGATCAATCATTGCCACAAGATGTTGGGGAAGTGGAAAAAGAGATTCAACAGGATATGGGTGACGTGCTATACTATACAATGCCACGCACTGTCGCCCGGAGTCTAGCGCCCAGTTCGGGGCCTCGGAGCTGATGGGGGAGTGGTTCTAGCGGTATCAGTGCCCCACGAGCTGCTGTGGCATGTTGGATAGCCGACGAAAATCTTGAGCAACAGAGGCAATCAGGAAGCTATTTGTCTTACTTTCTGTAAATAGACACGGTCCTTTTTATTTCTTCTTTTTTTCCAACACCTAGTTGATTAACTGAATTCTATTTCTGCTTACAGTATCACGTAGAATGTTCGCTGCACGAAGCAAGCAGCGCCGTGATAGCAGACGTCATGTGTCAATGCCAGGACGTCTTATGGAGAACAACAAGCGGACTACGTCAGACATAAGACGGCTCACTAGTAGCCGGATCAATTGTATTTTATCATTTCGTGAAACTTGAACAGCCCACCAGGCCCCCTCAAGGCGCCATCAGATTGACAGCTCGATTGCGCAGCGAGGCCGGCCTGTCTCAGTGGCAGTGCAGGCTGACTGCAAGGCAATTGGCCGCAGTACAAGCCATCCACTTTTATGCCTTGTGATATGCGCCTCTTCACATCTTTGCCTTTTCATCCATACCATTCAGTTTTGCCCCGTGTCCCTGACAATATGGTGGTGAAGGCTGGCCACTGATTAACCTGCCTTGGATGTCAAGACCTGGATCTGAAAGCCAGCCCTGTATTCGTTGGCCCTCTGAAGACACGTTTTGTGACTTCTTTGAGCTACTAAACGAGTTAGTCGGGTGTGTAAGCGACGGGAACAGCGATTAACCTTGTTTTATTGTATTTATCCATATTTCTCATGAATTGCTTGGAATGGGATGTGACGTTCTACTGTCCCGAAGACCTTACATTAAGAAGAACTGTCAAAGAGAGGCCGTTATATATCCTGTACTTTGACAACCTCTACACAAATGCCTTGAACACAACTGTCTTGATCTTGACTCCTACCGTGACCAAGTTCATCGCGGGGTATTTGCAAGCTGTCTTTAGGGCACCTGAAAGGCTTGTGTTGACAGTTACAGCTTTTTTCCTCAAGAAAAAAACCATGGTGTTTTTTTTTCTTTTGGTATTCGCTTTGAGCCAAGCCTTTTTCCAGATTGAGTTACTGATGGGGCGCAGAAGTGCCATGGCGCTCACGGGTTATGCTGGTAGGTTCGCATACACGACGGAACGAAGGACTGACCAGAGAAACGATTCTGGAATTGCAACATGACCAGACCACCAAGACTCCGCGCTCGGCACAACTAAGTCAGGTAAAATGTGAGACATGGTGCTATACTCGAGCTCCCTCCCCCACGTAGTCAGCCATTTCATGATTTTAGTCTTACGCAATTGACGAGTTGCCTCAACACATCGGTGTTGAAAGATACTATTAACCTTGCCAGTTGTCAATCAGCTACGGCTTGCGCTATTGGTCCATCACCTCAGAAACACTGATCGGATTGGCGCCCAGAGGTGATTGAGTCGTCTTAGCCCTCCTTCACACATTTGTGTTGAAAAATCGTCAGCGTCTCGAGATGAATGGCCAATCAACTCTGAACTCCCGCGCACCCCTCCTCCTTCACTTCCGAACACACATCAGGCTCGGCTGCGCTGCAGAAGGCAGAAAAAATGTCAGTTGCTTGGAAGTGACCCTACTCTTGTGTCTGGTCGCCTTACCTGCACAATTGTGTGAGTTAGGCGGACGTTCGCTCAGCCTCCAGAGGAAAGTAAAACGACAAGCGGGATGGCGCGAATGGGGTTAAAGGTTTCTTTTAGAACCTTTGTTCTTAGTTTCATCATAGTACTTAGTTTCAGAATAATTAACCTTGATCATTCCTGACGGGCCGAATACACGAGCTCTCTCTCGTCCGACATGAATTCTTTCACTCTTACAACAGGCTATTTCGCCATGTACAATGGCCCCCACGCCCTTCCGGGCCCTAGTTCCAGCCTGGTGCGTACGCCGCTCACAACGGACACTGGCGCCAATTGTTCCAGTATGTCCAAGCAGAACAACTGGCGAGAGGAATTAAGAGATACGAAAGATTCTTCTACCATAATTCTCCGGGTCATTGTACTCATAAACAAAGACAAGGCTTTACCGCAAAACAGCGGAGCCAGTGCTATTCCCGGGGTCTTCCCCATTGATAAGTTGGAGATACTGGTCAAACAATGGACTATTTCCGATTGTCTTATAGTGCACTCGTGTGCTGGTTTCAGTACACCAGATGCGGGACCCAAACGTCAAAGATCCGAGGGCAGCGACAAGCAGTATGGAGACAAAAAACACAGACCTGAAGGAAACAGCAGCAGCAACGGCGGGAGTAACAACGACAATGGAAATGGACAAGACCCTGGAGAAGTCGAAAAAGTCTCAAACGCTGGAGGAAAACCTACCAAGAGGTTCGCTTGTCCATTTCACAAATTGGACCCTTCCAAGTATGGATGCTGCGAAGGTTTCAACTTTACTGGATGGGATCGTGTCTTACAGCACCTCAAACGAAAACATCTTCTCAAGGGAGAACACTGCCCAGATTGTCGGACAGAATTCAACGCAACGGGCGCCGTGGCAGAGTACTTGAAGGATGAGCATATACGCGCAACTTGCCGATTGACCACAGTCGTTGAGTCGGGGAAACTGCTCCAGATCGAGTATGAAGGCTTGACAGGCCTTGGACGCGGCTCTCATGAAGATAAGTGGTACAAAGGATGGGACAAGTTATTCCCTCAACGGCCACGTCCCTGTTCTCCCTTTGTTGAGACTCTGTTCGAGGTCCGCTGCCAACAGGCGCAGCAATTGTTGCCAGGACTTTTTGATTCTTTTTTGCAGGATCGAGGTTACAACCTAGAAGGCGAGGAGTTGAGGAACTTGGCAGCTCTGGCTGTCAGGCAATTCCGCAATTCTGCCACTCCCCCAGCCGAGGTTTTACAGCATTCTTTACCGGCTCGAAGCCCCATATCAATGCCGAGCACAGCGGGTGACAGGCCTCAGACCCTGACTATGCAACCCCCGCAAGTTTCTTTGTCCTCGACAAACCCACCGATGCCGCCCGGTCAGGCTGTTTCAGCACACTCAGCGCACTCAATACCCGTCCCGCCCGACCGGCCTCCAGAAACCTCAGTACCAGTTTCGGCCTATCCTTACCTACCTGAAGGATCAAGTTCACTCAGCGCGTCTCAATTTTATCTGCCTACGCCGTCATATAGCATGTCAATGCAGCTCATGGCTTCCGGCACATTCTTGCCGGAACAGTACACCTACTTCTCTCAGCAAGCTTCGGGCATGCCCGCGTTGGAAGAGATGGCGCTCACATGGGATCAACCTATCGCAGGCCGAGATCTGGATCAATGTCTCAATTTTCATGGCGATCATTCTCTTCCAGATACTAGAGAAGATGACAACAATGGTTCGGGTGCTGGGGTGTCACTACAGCCAAGCTCATATATAACTCCAAACTCAGACCATTCGGGGGTTCATGATTTTCTATAAGTCGTAGCACGCGGGGCCTCGAGGCGCTCTGCCGAGCTGAACTTCAATAGACCATGCCTTAGTAAATTGCAATCACTACTCAAACACAAATCCTTGCTTGATAGAATGGACCAAAGGGAGAATGTAGTAAAGATGGTAATCTCAACCATGTTGAACTTTTTAGGAAATCATGACATACAAACCCAATATGCAATACACTATATATCGTCCTCCTTGATGCCGTTGATGCTAGACAACTGTCAGTCCGATTAAACAGTCGTAAATGACCTTGACACTCTTCCACGAGACTCCTACCCCCACGAAATATCCATGCCTACCAGCATTCAGTTATTATCTCGTTAATGAGACCTTCTAGCACAAACTTATACAGTGCGATGTGGACGTCTCTGTTGTGTTTCTCGTCCGTGCTCAGCCAGTCTTGGCTCTGCAAAAAGCTTGATACGCAACCCTGGGCTTGATCTGTCCAAAAGTCTCGAGCCATTGATATTGCTTGTCCACATCCCTCATCCAGATATGGTGAAGGGATACATTTCGTGGCCGGGAAAATGGTGTCATAAATACGCTCCCAGCGCTGGATGTCACTTAACAGGAGGCTGTCCCTTTTCTTTAACCTCGCTCTCTGATATCGATTGATCCCTTCAGGCTTTACAAGATCCTGTACTCGGCATGCCCTTCGTATAATATGCTCATCACACTGCACCACTGTGTCAAATGTTTGTGAGCACCTTGGGCAATAGGAAGGCCTTGAATGGTGTTGTTTGACGTGCGTGATCACTTGTTCCAGGGTGAGGAGGTTGTGTCTCATAACGCAGTGTTGGTATTTCTCTGGATTTGAAGCGTAAAAGGGACATTTGAAGTGGAGATCCCACGGTGGCGAGACAATAACGAAATTGCCGCCGTCCTCTTTGCCATGGTTTTCGGGCGCCTCTTCAACTTTGGGCGACCTTGGGTGGTGCTTATCATCCACCCTGGAGTATTTGCGAGGTACACCTTTATCGACAGGTGGCTCATGGTAGAGCGCAATGGCTTCAAATGTTCGAAAATTCTCCAGCACTAGTTGCAACAATTCTTCTTGAGCAATTCGAAACCTGCGATCCCCGAGTAGGGTGCAGTCTTTGCTGGATACAAGTGGAACATTACAACAAGACTCTTCTTCTGAAATTTCACTACTGCTTTCGTCGCTCTCATCCTGTTCATCCTCTGAAGATGACGGCGTGAGGTAGCTTTTTCGACACCTCTGTCGACAGACAGGGTACCTTGGATCTCGTAATCTGACTCTACCAGTGCCAGACAATTTGCCACCGATGCTGAATGAGCCTTGCACCGATCTATGTGGCAGAATTTGTCTGGTAGATGAGCGGCAAGAGGGTGGGAGGCGAACAATACCCATGTTAATGGTTGTTGCAGGAATATATTTTGTTTTGAGCGATTTGAGGCCTTTTGAAGAAGTAATTAAATACAATTCCTTGAATTGTTTCGATTTTGAGAAACGATAATGGAATATCTATATAGTCATAATTTCTTGCACAATTTGCTAACTACCCAATATTCCGGAGAAGGCCGAGACAGAGCCTCATCTGAAAACACAGATGTGGCAGAGCCTCAAGTCATGTCAGGCTGTTTTGAATCGGCGAATCACTGTGCTCGGTGTTCCCTAACACAAGTGTGACAGGTCATCATACAGCGCCACCTGAAAGAGCCGCATGCTGATGCACTCTTACATCATGTGCAATTGGGCTTCGTGTTTGCCCTTGTGGCCATCAGCTAATTTTGACACATAGCATCCCTGTTTTCAAGCTTGGTACTTCTGCCACGACTTCGGGACATCAAGGACCACATATTGCCCCGGCCACGACTTTGTTGAATCTCTTTACTGGTCTAAGCCCAATCTGGGTACAAACCCCAGCGGGTAGAGCCTCCTCATCCCAACTTCAACCTGGTCGGAGTTCTCTTCTTTCGTTCTTAATTGAGACTGCAAAAAATATCTTTTACTATCTGAGAAAATCAGCTTCAAACGTTTCAAAAAGCGTGTAAATCATACTGGCATAGATAGCGACTGTATAGAGCTGCTCCCAGTGCCGCTCGACCTAGTTCCACCCTTTTGTTTTCCCAGCCCTCCTTAGGTACTTTAGTCAAAATCGCCAATACCACCTGGTCCGCTAGCCCGCGCGGTTCAGCCACCCAGCGACCATACTGAAATTTAGACAGCTCTACTGCCGGAGATTGTGTTCTCTCAGGCTCTCTGCACAACATTACGATAGAGAATATGTTGAGCTCCCTCATTGCATCCTAGGTTATCCCTGGCGTATGTGTAACAGACGTCATAATTCCCTCTGTAACCCAAACTAGCTGTGCAAAAGGATTACTCTGAATCCGAACAAACTGAGTGGGCTCCTGCGCACCCCTGGGAAATCTTTGCCTGGGACCCAAATAGATATCCAAATGGTCTGTCAAAGAACGGGTCGTTAAAGACGGCATCGAAAGGAAAGTCAAATTGGGGGAGCCATCAAACCTCGCCTGATCTTTCTGGCCTGACATATTACATTCTAGAAGAGAAGTGTTAGCTTGTAAGCCTATCATTCATCTATATTATTTTACGAGGGCCCCAGTCTGCTTGCTAAGCCTCCTCACAGCTTCAAGGTCCAGAATTCTCCAACCAGCTCCACGCCCCAGTCATGGTGAACCCTAGCCTCCACCATTTTGAATCCTGCTCTCGAGTATAACCGACGCGCACCCTCCAATACGCTTTGCGTCCATAGGTCAATGCGTGTATACCCAACTTTCTTAGCGAAGTTGATGCATTCTTGGATCAACCTTGACCCAACTCCTAGGCCTCGGGCGTTGTCGTCTACAAAGAGGAGCCGAAGCTTTGCAGTGTCTGGTTTTTCGTCGTGGACTAACATAACGCAACCGAGGAAAACGCCATTTCTCTCGGCGATCCAACAGCGGTCGAGGTCCGGTTGCAGGTTGTCTAGGAAATCTGCTCCAATTCTAGATACAAGAGATTCGAATCGGTCATTGAAACCATACTCTCTGGCGTAGAATTCTCCGTGACGGTATGTTATATAGCCGATATCGCCAGGTCGATGGGTGCGCAGTGCCAGTGGTTTAGATAAAGAATCGTCGCAAGTCATTTTTGATCCAATGATCGGCATCTAAAATACTATCGTCATATCTTGCGTTATTTAGAGGCATCTTCTCTCTTTATAGTATATTATCCTTGCGCAGCTTTCGCTTTGGCAGTCAAAGATGGAGGCCATTAGTGGGTATCGTCAATGTCAACGACAGGGCGTGCAGCTGGTTAGCTTGCGCTGTTAACGTCCATCAAGGGCGTAACAACGACATAGAGATCTGAATTTATTTCCGACACTAATTTTGTCATTCCGTTCTAAAAAAATCTACAAGGTGTAAAATCACATCGTAGAGGGCTGGACCACTTCATGGAGCCAACTAGAAACTGGTAGAACAGAACAAGTACCCACATATTAGCCTCACTAAGTAGGCAGCTTTCAATGGCTAGCTGTAATACTATCATTATTCCATGGTTTCTATAAATATGAAAGCCTCTATGCTGCATAGATGAATGAGCAGTAGCTATCCTTCCTTGGGAACTTCTTTGCCGAACTCATCTCATTCTCCTTAATACGCTTAAAATCTTTGAGACTTAGCGTTCGCCCCCACAGTCGACAAACAAATTACAGCTTGATTCAAGACCTGCCATGCCTCGCCGTAAGTATTTCGAACTGCGGTCAACACTGTTGCTGATAGATATGGGGATATGGAATAGGTCCCTCAAACGGTAAACAATTAGCGAACACCTATTTCATTGACTACCTTTCAGCCTTGTTACCAGCAAAACAAGAAAGTAAACTGCCTAGATCAATCAGTACATCGCTCACAATAGTCCGACATTTTGGCCTTGTTTGTATCGACAACGGAGTAAAGCCCAATGATAGTCAGCAGATTGTTAGGTCTGGTAAGTGGATCTCCTTCCTTTCATTGCATTGGGTACATATGTCCTCGAAGAAACCCCGGACAATAGGGAAGGGGAGAAAATCTTGGTCTACCGCCAAGACAAGGGCTTCCTCACCTTCTACATGGTTAGTCGATCTTTCGACTGAATTACGTCTAGTGTTCTGCATCAGGCGTTAATGCAATCATGCCAGCTCCTCCATATGGAAGTTCAACCCGAAGTACTGTAACTCTCATAAACACATGTCATCGAGTGATTGGTTGAGAAATAAATCCTCGTAAGACTTTAGACTTCATAGGTTCACAGCGAGTTTCTTCACACGAAGCAATTAAGCTACTCATCCGATCTCACGAGTAAGTGTATTAAGGCTAAACAATAGAGAATCAACCGCAATCCTTGTATCGGCATGACTCCCCCGCATTTGCTGTTTATCCGGTGTCCTAAAAAGTACTACCCTGGGCGATGATCGCCGGGTGAATCGGTATCCGCTCAAAAGTTACATAAAGGGATTTAGTTCTTCAGATTCTTATGTTCTTGAGTTTATCTGAACAAAAGGTTTCTTTACCAACAACAGAATGTTCCTCATATGGATGCTTTATCCGCTGCTGGTGGTCGGAAACGCTCTTCGGGAGCAACGGCCAGGCAACCCGACCTACACTAACCCAGTTCTTCCTGGATGGCATTCCGATCCATCGTGTATCCATAATAATGGCATGTTCTTCTGTGTTACATCTACGTTCATCTCTTTTCCCGGTCTTCCTATCTATGCCTCGCGAGATCTGATCAATTGGCGCCTTATCAGCCATGCCTGGAATCGCGAGAGCCAGCTCCCTGGTATCAGCTGGAAAACAAAAGGGCAGCAAGAAGGAATGTACGCAGCAACCATTCGATATCACAAGGGTACATACTACGTGATCGGCGAATACCTTGGAGTTGGCGACAACATGGGTGTCATTTTCAAGACTACCAACATGTTCGACGAAACTAGTTGGAGCGATCCAGTACTCTTTTCGCCAACTCACATTGACCCAGACCTCTTTTGGGATGATGATGGGAAGGTCTATACAGCTACCCATGGCGTCACCTTGCAAGAGATCAACCTCAACACTGGTAAACTTGGACCAGAGGTCAATATCTGGAACGGAACTGGTGGCGTTTGGCCGGAAGGACCTCACATCTACAAGCGAGGTGGGTATTACTATTTGATGATTGCTGAGGGTGGAACTGCCGAGGATCACTCAATCACCATTGCACGAGCTCGTAAGATAACCGGCCCTTACGAAAGCTACGAGAACAATCCAATCTTGACCAATCGAGGAACCTCGGAGTATTTTCAGACAGTGGGCCACGGCGACCTCTTCCAAGATGGAAAAGGCAACTGGTGGGGACTCTGCCTTGCCACTCGCTCAGGATCTGGAGTGTCACCGATGGGTCGTGAGGCTGTTCTTTTCAACGCTACGTGGGAGAAAGGTGAATGGCCTGTCTTGCAGCCAGTTCGAGGTCGTATGCCTGGGAAACTTCTGCCAAAGCCGAGTCGTAACGTACCCGGACATGGACCTTTCAACTCTGATCCGGATGATTACGACTTCAGAAAGACGAGGAAGATGCCCTCACATCTGGTTCACCACCGTGTTCCAAGAGAGGGTACATTTACCTTTTCGCAGAAAGGGTTACAGATAGTTCCAAGTCGAAACAACGTCACTGGCAAACCTCTGTCCACCGATGAGATTGAACTCTCAGGACAGCGCGGGTTAGCTTTCGTTGGTCGCCGGCAGACCCATACGCTCTTCAGTTTCAGCATCGACATCGACTTCAATCCGAAACTTGACGAGCAGGAAGCAGGCGTCTCCATTTTCCGCACACAACTTGACCATGTTGACTTGGGCGTTGTGCGTTTGCCAGCCAAAAAAGGCGCACACAAGAATTCGAAGCTTGCTTTTCGATTTCGTGCCACCAGTGCCGAAAACGTCCCTGCGACGAGAGTTGTACCTGTTCCGAAAGGTTGGGAGAGAAACACGATCCGACTGCAGATTAAGACAGCCAACCAAACGCACTACAGCTTGGAAGCTGTCAATGTTCATCAAAACAAGAAACTGAAAATCGCAACGGTGTCTGCAAGCCTGGTTAGCGGTGGCAGCGGTGAGTTCGTTGGCAGTTTACTTGGCGCATATGCTACTTGCAATGGTCAGGGTTCTGGACTAGAGTGTCCGAAGGGTGGCAACGTATACGTCAGGCGCTGGAAATACGAAGGAATAGCCCAAGAGATAGACAGAGGAGTGTTTGTTCATGATTGAGGAACAAACCATAGGTTTTGTTGAAAGTCGATAAGAGGGTAACACGACAATTACTTTAACAAGATAAGTCAGTCATGACATGGTGCTCCATGATGTCTTGTTGTGTTAAAAGAGCATTTTAGATGTATGGTCTTGATGTATGTCTTCGACCAGGATGTCGAATAAGGAATATATATCTAGCCTATGTCCAGCCCAGTCTGTACATCACCAACGGTACCTACGGCAAGCTCCAGGTCTTTCTCACAGCTCCATTGTAGTAGAGCCCAATCTGGCAATCTAGTCAACAAAAGTCTCTATTGCGCGTGATTGCGGCGATGAAGTGCATTTGCCGACTCCCACTCACGTTCTCGTAAACCCTCACATTTTGGTAAATCCTGCTCCTGAAAGGTGTTTATGCTTTTATGAATGACCTCATGAATGCAGATCACGGCAGTTAGATCTTGAGGTAGTGTTGCCCGGAAGACGCGGTTGTCATCAGCCAAGACGAGTCTGCTCCGAGGGTCCGCGAGCAAACGGCACTTGTAAGGGCAAAACTTGGATTCTAGCTTGCCAAGTGTAGTTTAAACTTTGCCTCCATGGACTTGGCAAGCTGACGCAGAATTACTCAAGCCAAGGTGCTTCAAGCCTCCGAGATTGTAAATGTGGGCAATGAAAGCTTGGCGCTTCGTCAGCCCTGGAATATTGCGGCCATCTCCGGGTTTTATGCAAGAGTGGTTATTCTTGTTTTGCACGAGTCAGGTAGGTTGTGCATGGCATCTTGGCATTGGACGCTTGGCACGGGCTTTAGATCTCACACGCACTGCATGCTTTATGAATCTTGAACGTTGAATAATCGTTTGACGAATTGAACACATCGCTGCCTTGCATATTCCATCTATACTAAAAAAAGGAAAAGAAATGTATGAAAACCTATGAGTTGTCTCCGCAGGAGAACACACCCCGAACTCCACCATCTGAATTGAAAATCTCCAAAAGCTCAGTAATAGAGGCCCACAGACCAGCTGCGTTCATAAAGAGTGACATGATGATAAGAAGGGCGTTGACGATTGTCAGGCTGATCTTCCTCCAATCCTGGAAAAGGTTGCTCTTGTTCATGTGGAACCAGAAGACGGCACTAAAACCGTATGTAAACCAAGAGATAGTAGTAGCCGAAGTGATAGAGAGAATAGAGTCGAAAACAGGGATAGCATTGGACAGAATAAAAACGACGATCCAGAAGCCAGTGACAGAAGTGATCCAGATTGACCAAGATCGAACTGAGTTAGAGGTGACCTCGCTAAGTGAGCCAGTCCATCTCATAACGTTGACGAAAACGTACTTGGATCCAATGTGACCGTAAGCCAAGCCAGTGGCAAAGATAGCAGGAAGGGCGACACCGTAGGCAGCCTTGGCGAAAGTAGTTGAGGTAGCCCCCAAAATTGGGGAGGTTGTGTACTCGGCTCCGAGGCAATAGAAGATGACAGCAAAGGCCACATACATGGTAATGGAACCGCATTCGAGGACAGTAAGACAGAACTTGAAGTCTTCGAGAGGGTTCTGCATCTCAGCAAGGTATCCCTAATTCATTCAGTCAACTACTTGTCACTCATCACATATTTTAGGGAAACTTACCACAAAGCTCAGGTTGGCAGCATAAGCAAAGACAATCTTGAGACAAGCGTTGAGACCGTCGCGGAAGTTAGGGTTCCCGACGATGACAATCTCCCTCTTCCAGTCTGCAAAGGTTTCCACTCCCTTGGGACCCTGGATGCCGAGAACGATCATCACAAGGATGCATGCAGCCAAAACGCTGACGGCATTAGGAATTCCCAGGTGAGACACAAACTTGGTTGTTCGAGGAAGGCAGAAGAGGTAGCACGCGATACATGAGATGGCGATAAAGGCCACAGTGCAGGTTGCGTGAGCGCTGATTGTGTTGAGGGCAATTGACAAAGTCACCATGGCTGAAGCTGCGATAAAGATGACCTGGATCATCATCATCACACCGGTCACACTCTCCAACCACCTTCCACCGACAAATCGGGTCATGTCAACGATATTCAATACTTGAGGGTGTATCCTGTAGTACTGCAGTAGCTCGTATGCAGTGTACCATGACATGATACCGATACCGATGAGAGCGATGATACCAGGAACAAGACCAAGGGTTTTGAGAGTCGACGGCAGCGATAAGATACCGAGACCGATTTGGTTGGCGAAGAGGATAAAGATAGTGTCCCATCGCTTTAGTGTTCTAAAGTTCTTGCCGCCTTGAGAGTAGATGTTGGTGTTGTCGGCAGACTCATCGATAGTCTGGAAGTCGTGGCCTCCATGGCTGATCTCATGCTTAAGACCGTCACTATCGGAGCCGGTTGGGTCGTGGAGCTGACCAGCAGTCTTGGGGGCATTGTCCTTCTCCATGATTGTTATTGCACTATATTCGAGATGATGTATGAGTATTTATGAAGATGAATAAAGAAATTGTCACCAGGACAATGTGGCAATGTTTGTTAATGGTGATGTGTGGGGATGAAGGAAAGGCGGAAGTGTAGCTGAACGATAAATAATAGATAGGCGGAATTCGATCTAACTTTATACCAAATGCCGACTATATCAGAGCGTGTAAATGGCGCAGTATAACAATGCGACTTCCGATGGTCTGACACGGATAGGGGCTGGGCAAAGAGGCCAAGACGTCATGGTGAAGCTTGAGACGGAGTGATTGGGAAATTGAAGTTTAGGATCCGCAATCCCTATACGTCTAGAATTGCCGCTTCAAATCAAGGCTACATTATTCGCGTGAGACTCCAGTCTTCAACCGTCACCCCAACTCCGGGGCGGTGCTTGTGGATATCGCCCCCTTGGCTGGAGATGCCAGGGACGGGCCCCCATGGGGGCAATGAAACGGAATCGTTACCGTATTCCAATGGACACAGTTACCCACATCGGTCTACGGATAGGGCTTCTTGTTGCCGTCTTGTTCGGTCAGGCTCGGCCATTTCGACGCGTGTAGTCTCTTGGTCCTGGAACGCGTCTGTGGATACTGAGATGTTTAATGTGATACCCACAAGTAGGATGAGATCCGGTCCAGTCGGAAGTTGACCAAAGTGTGCACAGCTCTCCTGTCGAACATGTTCCAGGTTCCTTGGCCATGACATAGATTGTGCTGTCTCGAAATATGGAAATTTGGCCGAGCTAGAAGCGCGTCTGTGCTCAAGGTTGGTCTTCGGGCTCGCCGGGGTTGACGTCAGTTGCGTGGATGAGACTTTGAGCCTCATTTAGCCGCCAACGTTATCACGACGTCTGTTGACGATTGACTGGGGCTCTCATGTCATTGGGGATTAGATATCTACAATATGTGTTAGTTGATAGATTTTTATCATCTATGTGAACATGAAGTGAGTGGAATCTCCATTGTTATCAGCTCGAGACAAAGGTCGTCTCCATTTCTTGGCTCATTTGTGGGTAGACATGATTTGAGTATTACTATGACTAACAAATCCGCAATAAGGCCTTGGCAACTCCATTCTCACCAGTCGATCCCCATAATAACCCACACATTCAGTCCCCAAGTCCCCAGTTATCACCAGATTGTTGACATGGAAAGCAGATGCTTTGCTCAACACAGCTGCGCGTTGCAAAGTCTAGAGTCACTTGGCGATGAAGTAGTTTTCATTAGTGATGAAAACCATATTTCTTACGAGCCCCATGGGGAAGGCGGATATTCCCCAGACATGGCTAAACGGAGAATAAACGTTACATTTGGCATTATCTGACACCCTGCTTGCGTGGTTAGCTTAGCCACTTACTCCAGATGTTCATGCTGAGTGGACAACTTTATGCAGGAAACATTGCTCAGCATTGCTGCACTCTCCCGTTAAAGACTGCCTTAGCTTCCTTTCTATCCGCCGCTACAGAACTAACCATGTCCTATATTCACTCTAAATGATTCCAGAAAGTCCATGGATATTCTAAAACAGAAATGATGCTACCCTAAGTCTGGCCACTCTTGCCGCTGACTGGTCATTGCTCGCGCGGCGCTTCAGCTCATTGCCCTTTGGCAAAGATCTACATACTTGAACCAATGCGGACAAAGGTCTTGAGCTAGACGAGTAAGTCATCCCGATGCACTGACATGGCAATCAGCAGATCATTGGCAGTAACCTTCCTCATTAGAATTGGATAAGGAGACACATTGGTATCACCCGCGTTATCAATATTGGAACTTGATGATGACAAGGTATCTATATCACACTTACGAAGACATATTTAACCACATCCCTGACACCTTGAGCGATATTCCGTATCAGCGGGCGCAAACGGAATTTCCCACTTTTGAAGCGGCAATAAAAATGCTGAATCGGATCCGCACCGTCGTGCTAGTTTGAGTCGATACAGGGCCATTATGCACGTCCCGATTTTAGGTCCCGACGGCTACATGATCTTATGCGCCATTTTCTTCTAGAAAAGTTCTTCTTCGTTGGCTGTTTCATCAGCATATGGATCACTTGTTTCGCACATACGACGTAGCTCGCTTCTAGACTACTCTCCACTTAACACAGCTACGGCCTGTCCTGTGGTGACTGAAATGCAATATGGAACAACACATCTAGTTAAGTTTTTAGCCGCGATGTCCTGCCCTTGATTGCTCAAGCGACTCCTACGTATTCTCAGCTCATTACTTTACTACCCTTGTCCATGCAACCAAATGCAAAAGCTAGGTTGTCAGTGCCAAGAGATTGCGTTGAAGGAGGGTTCGTCCAGGCTCAACAGAAAGGCAGGGGCCCGGACACAAAGTTGTTTCATCGTCGACCTTGATAGCCTTGCCAGAAATAAGGCTCAGTTTAGGTTATCATAAATATTTTGAGATCAGGCTAAAACCTAATGTTCGGCCAACAAAAACAAAAGTCAAGACTAAATAATCACATTACACGATTGTTTCGTTCCTTCAATGTGATGCTTGGTATTTACATATCGCCTTTTCCTGTGGCAATGGCATCCGATGGCTATGGGAGCAAACTAGTCGGGAAAGGTTATTAGCAGTTCAGAAAGTTAGAGATAGAGGCCATGTAAAACTATAAATTATATCGAAGATAGGCTCATGGTAGACTAATATCATCCTTTAGTTGTTGGGAAACGACTTTCTGATAGTCATTAAAGCTAACAATTCAGAGTCACATTCTAGGATCTATGCGCTATAAGGCGTCTAGATTTTGAGTCACTCCTGACGCCACGTATAGCAGTGAGAGTTAAATTGCTTCTGACAAATGGCGCAAATTTGGCCATCAGCGAATATGTTATCAAAAAAACAATAGTAACATCGCCACATGTTCGGTTTGCGTGATCTTTTACTAGGGCGGGGATGCTTTGTGAAATATCCTGGTCGAGTGGGTGTGTTCTCGACCTGTGGCTTGATGGTCACATCGCTGTCGATTTCCGAGGAAGCCGGAAGAGACATAGCGATAGGGTCGGTAACGGCATCCAGGTTATTAATCCCTGGAGTACTCAATGATAAGATTGCGATCTTTTCTTGGTGTTGCCCAACATGAGCCTGGTACTGGGAAACATAGTTGAGAGGCTTTTCACATAGCGGGCATGGTACACCAGGGATGAATTCAAGAGTTGAGGAGCAGAGGCGCACCAGTGCGTTGATCTCGCTAGGGCTTTCTTGGTCGCGATGCCGGTTGTAAAAGTGTTCATAGCAGGTACGGAACGTGGGGAAATCGCAGCCGCACTCGGACGGGCATTTATACACCTTCCAGTGGTGCTGCAAGACATGATTCATCCACTGCTGTCGCTTGACATATTGTCGGTCCATTATATCGCAATTCTTTTCGAGGCAGATATAGGGACGGATATCGTTGAACAAATGTTCTCTGTTACTGGGTTAGTAGAGCTCCTATGGTTTTCATATATTCTCACCTCCATTCCGTAACAGAAGATATACGGATCATCATGCGGCAATAGGGGCACTTAAAAACATTGCCATTTCTCGCCGGCTCAGGTAAAGGTGGCAGTTTGATTTCCCCAGCTGCAGTCGTAGTGTCTGAGGTGTCGAAGTCCGTGTCCGCTGCTTGTGCACCCCCGACAAGTTTGTCGCTTGTCTTGTGTGGCTCGAAAGCAGATACAGCAACCTCATCCTGAATCGATAATTTACCGACAATAGTTTCATCTGAATCGATAGCTTGTCTGTATTTGAAGTACCTTCGTCTGGCTGAGACTGCTGCGTTTAAGCGCCTAGCAAGGTCCCGGTCTATCGTTGGGTATTCGTCTTGCAGATACGGAGTGTCGTCCTCTGGCTTAGACGATAACGCCCCCGAAAATTCGCCTCGAATCATCATATCGTGCGGTGCCGGATCCCTTATGGCTACTTTCAAGTCTAACAGATCTTCAACCGAGCGACCGATATGCAGTACAGTTTGTGCCAGCTCACTTCCTGGTGATTCTGGAGAGATCTCATCACAGGAGGAGTCTTCTTCACTTGACAGTTGTTCCCAGGGTGTAGTATCACCTTGCAGAATATCCAAAAGAGCTCGGAGTAGCTGTCCGACGCGCCGAACAAGATTGATTATACGAAGTCTGATATGTGAGGCATCTCTAAGGCGGTATTCGAGACTCTCTGGCCCTTTTTCGAGAGCGCTAGCAGCTACTACCCATTGGGAGAAGCGGGTGTGTTCATCAGCGAGCTTCTTTAGATCTTTTAGATCCAAATCAATTGCATCAGAACGTGGCGACTCTGGGTTTTTTTGTAGACTGAGTTGAAAAAGCCCGAGGCACTCCCTGACGAGATTTGAAATGTTATCCAACATATTGAAGGAGTTCACAGGTTCGCTTTAAGCATTGCAGAAAGGTTAGACTTGGAACCAAGAGAAGTCTAGGTGAGGGGTTTTCCATAAATGCACTTTCATGCAATTTGTCATAAACTATCCAGTAAGCATGGCTGATTATCGTCACATGTGACAGTCCGCATATTGCCCCCTCATCAGGCCCCGACGATTGATACCCAGGACCAAGTTTTTCAATCATCGCGGCTCTTGATTTCTTTCTCTCTCAAGTTAAGCTTGAACGGCTGTTCGGTCAAAGCAACAGCAAGTTGAAAAAGTCATGGAAGTGGCCGGCCTTGTGCTAGGTGCTATCCCAGTCGCGTCACAGGGGCTCAAGAGCATTAAGAAAGGCTTCACAAAGGTGCGGAAATGGCGCAGGTATGAGATGGAAATCGACGGCATCATATCCAAACTCGAAACTCAACAAACAAGACTCCAAGATGTCTGCGACAAGCTTCTCTGTGATCTCGTACCTCAGTCGCGGATTGAGGATTTAATCAAAGACCCATTGAGCTTTCACGGCGAACCTGAACTTGAAAGAAAGCTCCGCTTACGCCTCTGGAGAAGCTACAGCAGCTTTGAGACCACTGTCAAAGAAATTAAAGCTGCTGTAGATCAGATCCGTGAGAAAGTAAACGACCAGGAACGTGCAGCAAGTTTTGATACTCGGAGAGCAATCGTGTCATCATTTTTCGATGATCGACTACTGATAGTCAAAGACGGGATCTCTACTATCGAGTATCTCGTTTGCACCAATGTCGAGCTAGAGTCCGCGAGAAAATTTCGCTTTCACGGCCGATTCTTGTGTCTTGTTCGAGTAGCGGCTGATGGCTTATTTCGTGCTCTCAAACGTGGGTTGAACTGTTCATGCCAACATGTTGGCTGCCTGCAGCTCCAAGGCCGGAACTTTTCTATGACTCCCGGAGACAATGACGACGACGTTCTCCCGCACGTCAAATTCCAACTTGCTCTTTCGCCTGGAGAGCTAGCACCGCCGATCGCTTCAGCTACTCTGGTCCCGCGGTGGATAGACGTTGTCATGACGCCCATTACGACACAACGTCGGTGTCTTCTTTCGCCTTCTATTTCTGGTAGCCGAGCGACTTCTTTACCTCCTCTCACTATAAGCTCTATAGATGGATCTTTGGAACTACAAACGATTACACAAGACCCATCTCGACAATCTGGAGTTTTAGATCTGTGTCAAAAGATACGGCAACCGATGATACAGACCGAAAGCTGCTGCTATGGCTACATAGCCGATTATAAAACTAGCCAGACGCCTAGATTTTGCGTTCACTCGGCTCCCACACGTGGACGCAGAGACCATACTGATATGGTGACTATCTCACTTGACGAGGTTTTGGGAAATCGTCGGTATATGCTGCTGTCACAACAAACTAGATTGCGGCTTGCTATGCTGGTTGCTTCTAATCTCCTTGAACTTTATGGAACCCCTTGGATGCCTCCTACGCTTTTTTCCAAAGATATTTATATGGTTCAAAGCGGCAATGATCCAATCTGCGATCATTTCTTTGTTCTGCAGACCTTCCCTTCGACCAATAAGGCTATTGACCAACATGACCCCAAAAAGACTTTCGGGCGAAATCCGACACTTTTCTATTTGGGTATTCTCTTAATTGAGATAGCTTTCGGAAAAACTCTCGAACTACTCAAGAACGAGGAGGAAAGAGCTTTTGTAAGATCCGGTTTCGTAGCCGACTATGCTACAGCGATAAGGTTATTAGAAGAACCCGACCACCACACCGGGTCACATATGAGCTCTAAGTTTAAAAGTGCGGTAAATCGTTGTATCGAGGGCGAGCTTCATGAGAAGGGTGTGGGCTTAGATGATGAAGATTTGTCCCGTGATATTTGGTCGGGAGTTGTTGCTCTCCTGGAAGAAGAAGTAAATGGTCCGATTTGTCAACTAGGTATGTGAGACCAACAAGTACGGTCATGCCTCAAATTTACTTTACTTCTTTACTATCTCTTACGCCACACACACTACCATACAATTTGCCTTACATGCCCTTGCTTAGCTGGCATTCTACACCAAATGATATACGTATGTATAGGTAACAAAGGCGTCAAAAGCCGTAGGCTTGACGCAGTAGTGCTATAGGTAGGTATGTGGCTACGTCCCCAAACCTGATCTATATGAACAATGGCAGCTGAAAAAGAGGCAGAATGTCGTCATTATAGCTCTATGTCTAGTCATGACTACTAAAGGATAGCTAGGAATTGTGCCCAGCGTTTTAGGAGCAAGACTATTCTAAGACACTGATCTCTTACTCAACATGGCTTAGAGCCAAGCTTCCTAGCGTATAATTTTTGTGACAGGCTTAATCACAGCTCGCAATATTCACCGTCTTCGTCTTCTTAGATCTAGTGAAATAAGAATCCACCAAGGCATTTCAGAGTCAGGACGAACGTTACGTAATATATACTCTAAGCTGTAAACCATTTCTGCTAGATTACAATTTGTGTTGTCCTGTACAGGGCTGGGATTGCGATTGCACTGTATACGGGTACCTTGGACTCTGTCTATGGGAGTACTTAGGGCCTCAACTAGAATCTGAGGGCCTGGCTTCGTCCTGTGCAAAGAACGCCACTTTCTTACACTTCTTAAGCTTGACTCTATCTGCCCGTGTGATCAGTAGACTATGTATGACTTTTGCATAACATTTTTTCACTGCTGTGGTATAATACATATCTATAATTCATCTTAAGCCCTCCTTAGCCGCTATTGAGGGATACTTGGACTCAATGAATCACTGATACGGGTGAACCAGACAGTACATACGACAGGCCCTTTGTATTTAACGCTGAGGTAGTCCAAAACAAAGTCTTCAACCTTGACAAAGGTAGCAAAGCTACTGTCGTACAACCTTTCATCACACCGACTCATCTACTACCTCTCCACTCATAGGTGCGAAGCCAATATTCAGCTGGTGGTAGTAGTTGATGACGATACTCTCACCGAACTTCAGTGTTATGGTGAAGGTTGCAAAACATGGCTTAGAATCCTTGGAAATGTGTTGGTTGACGCCGCAACTGAGAGGATTACACAAATAATACTCCAGTGTAGATCCTCCAGCTGTTACTCAAGAAATTAATAGAGGCATGCAGCCATATACAAAATTTTATCAGTTCCGCAGTGATCCTCAGAGAAGTCAATAGTTTCCAACAAGTGGCTTTGTTGGCTTGCCAGGTGCTGGTTTCTCATTGGGTCCTCCACCTTGTGACATGTAGCCAGCGAAAACGTTAAGATAGACTCAAGATGTGGACTGTAACAGTGACGGACGTGGCCCAATGGTTACAAGGCGAGATTGGTAGAACTTTTGAAGCGCAATAGAATGTCTGCAACAAGCCGCTGGTAATAATAGTCTTGTAGATCACTTCACTCAACATATTTCTCAAACGATAGTTTTACGCCAACGGCGCTTGAACGGTCATTTCAAGGGCAATCTCCATCCGCGGCCAGGGATCAAACCCACGTCAGTATCACCACTTTCATTGACGAATACTGTCAAATAGTAATTATCTTGAAGCTAGCTCTGCACGGAGCTATCATTGTAGCACAATCCTATTCCTATCCGATCGAGGCCTGTTTGGCCTCTATGCAAGGTAAGATCAACGACCTAACCGATTTGAGAAAGGATTTACGACTCTCAAGTTTAAGAATAAACATCTTCTGTAATACCGAAGCAAGACGCCAGATGTAACGTATTTTGTTTTGTTTCCCCTCTTGCTGGGCCCTTGCGTTTCTCCGCATCGTATCCTTGGCTAATTTGCCCTTGACGGTTTTCGCAAAAGTAAACTGTAATTCATGTAGCAACGATCGCCACTGCAATGTCACGGAGGGAAGGTTTCCGGTAGTTGGGACCAGTAATATTTCAGTATGCGATCAACCGTTAGCCTCACCGGGCCATCGGCAGCAAGACATATTGAAGTTTAGGCTTGCCAATTGCCGATCAATGCATATTCCAACGGTAACTTGACCTTAGATCAAAGCCAGGAACGCGCGGTTGTTTCGTTCACAGACATTATGTGCGGGTCATATAGAAAAAGCAAAGATGCCAAGTTACTGGACTCCATGATACTGCAGCTTGCAGGCTCCCCTGGCCCATAGCATTGGGAGACAATCAAGGGCATACTTTGTAGGTGAATCAATTGTCGTTGACGACGTGGCTTTCCCGAGACCTTTGTGTTTCACACTCGAGTCCACTGTACTCAACGTCTATGCAGTGCATTTCAGCTACATATATCGGTTTCCACAAACCGCGAGAATATCGGGCGTCATGGGTCTCTGCAGCTACCCGTCGGAAACTGCGGAGCAAGCAGGGAAATGGATCAATGACGATACGACATTGTATTACGCAGAAATCCTGCTCCCCCTTTTCATCTGTATGATCTACTAATTCTAGGATTATTGAGGTCCTTTACCCGGGATTGCGGGCGCGTATCAAGATAACAGAGCTATCTGGGCGTAGATTTGCGAGCAACTTTACGCGTAGTACCCTACCACTTCGGCATTTGATGGTCACACCGATATGAAGTATAATCGCGCCGACACCTGGTCCTTGTAGATGCTTGAAGATCCGGCATAATCTGCGCAACCTCGTCACTTGTCATTGTTTGTTCATCTCCCAGTCAGGTACCGCATGGTAGATCACAGGTCAAGGGGATAAGCAGCTCTCAGTTGGGGCCCACAAACAGCTGCAGCGATCGTCGCCCCGAGATCCGACATGGTGTTCTCAATGGGAAACTCAGGATAGTGATGCCGAGACTCGTCATCTTGGAAACAGACTTGAGCATATTCCTACACTTCTACACGAGGGAGATGTACTCTTCAAGGCAAAGGAGACATGGATGACTCGGGATGAGAGTCATGGTCAAGGCAGTTGGTAGATTTTGGTGAGACCTCTCAAGTATAAAGAGCCTGCTCCTTTCTTCTCAAATCCAATTTCTCATCAGTATCCTCAAGCACTCTCAAACATCTTCAAGTATCATCAATCTTCTACTCACTCCTAAACACCAACTCGTTCAACTCATCCTCATCATCCAAAATGCAATTCACTACTATCGCTTCCATCTTCGCCATGGCCGCTGTCGCCATCGCTGCTCCCGCTGACATTGAAGCTCGCGGCGGCTGGGGTGGCAGCGAGAGCCCCCAGCCTGGCAACGGAGGCGGCAACGGAGGCGACACCAACAACGAGATCTGCTCTGCCAACAACCAGCAGGTCTGCTGCACTGGCGGTCTTAACTGCCTTGTCCAGGTCCTCGGCAGCAGCTGCAAGGGCGGCAATGCCTACTGCTGTGACACTGGTACTTCTGCTGTAAGTAGTCCTAGGAGAACTCAAATCTGGCTTCTAACCTTGTCAGGGCGGTCTTGTCAACATTGCTCTCCTCAACTGTCTCAACGTTGGAGGCATCCTGTAAGAGATTTCACTCTTCACAGAAAAGCTTCACGCTTGGTGGACTTGGAGGGTTGGATATAGGTGTGCAAGTGGTGGAAGATACTTGGGACGGGGAAAGCCAACAGCCAGCTACTCCGGATGTCAATAGGCAGTCAAGGTAGATGATTTATGCTTTATTCACTTCGACGGCCCTTGGTAATTAGGTCGACTAATTACATACTGTATCTTTACTGAGAGACTGAGCATTGAATCTTGTGATGTTGTATTGACAGCTTTGTCTGACTGTGCTTGCTCTTGCTGGAATTGATCTCTCGGTCAATTTTTCATGTCTGAAGTTTCTTGACATACTAGACAACTTCGTCTGCCTCGATCAAAATAGACACCGGATGTCGCGGGCACACAGGGCTTAGAAAGCAACGCTCGGTCTTGGGTCGTTGATTCTGACTGGGGCATCCCTGACTTGCATACACCACCAATGCTTGGGGGGATAGAATGGAAAACATTAAATTCTATTATTATGGATGTACTATAGTAGAAGGTGTACGTTTTGGAAGCTGTTGAGATCATAGCCGTGCTCAAACAGATCATTCCAAGCAGTGTCGATGCTCGGCGTCGGATACTCAGGTCTCGGTGGATTTTGACTTCGGACACCAAACCAAGACATGAATTCAGTGTCAATCTCACCCTCAGCGTGGACACCATTGTCAAAAATGGCCAGCGTAGCATTACCCAGTCGGCGAATGATCTGGGTGCTCCGCTCGCCAACGGTTTTGCCATGTGAGATCTTAGACAGGAGTCTGACGCATGTTTCAATGTTTGACTCAACTACTTCCCTCGTGAGTTCGTAGCGTACTACCGAACTTGCTCTGATAGAGTAAAGCATCGTGACAGCGGCCATAAATAACGAGTCTAGTGCGACAAAGGTATAAATGATCTTGTTCTTTGCATACAACGCATTGTAGCAGCTGATGAGGCTTATGGAGGAATCCGCACAAAGGCGAATGGCGTCTGCGCTGCTCACCGGAGATGCATGTGATGGTCGGTGTAAGTTGATAACGGCTTGGTGATACGCAATTTGAAACCACTCTGGAGTCTGGTACATTGACAAAGGCGCAAGGTATCGCGGAGCTGAAAGAAGCCATGCATTGAGGCGCGTGTAGTGTTGCTGTCGTATCGAGTCAAGGTTAGAGGCGTCCATGTTGGCACCCCCCGCAGAGTGGAGTGCTATGTAAATGCCAGCATTGATTTGTCTGAGCTCAACAATGTGACGGAACGCAGACATGTCCCTGACATCTGGTAAAATGTTTGCAATAGCTCGATCCGCTGGCCCGGCGATTTGTTCATCGGTAAGCAGCAATGGGAGTGGCACGGTGATGTCAGCATCCTGGATGCCCAAGGGTCGACCCAAAGATATGGAGACACTTCGATCCATCGTATACAGACTCCAAAATAGTCTTTTGCGCATCTCGGCCTCCAGAAGAGATTTGTGTGTCAGGCTTTCTTGTCGATGCATGTCAATCCCAACTGCAAGCCTCAACGCCATGCCAACGGTGTACCACAGATTTACCGACTGTGGTTCATTGCTACCGAACAAGCAAAGCAAGGAAAGACATTTAATGCAGTCGATATCTTCAGCCGTAAGAACGGCGTCAAGATCACGCACTGCAGCCTCAAAGAAAAATTCGTGAGAGATGGGTGCATCGGAACTTATGCGGGCTTTTTCTGATGCGCCAATTGCGAGAACCATGTGTACCTCAAAAGCAGACAGTCTGTCTCTCGTCTGGCCGTTACAATACGGTATGTAATGTTGTTCCATGAATGTTGGTCGATGGAGAACAGGATATTGCGGCCATCTGCGATCGAAAAATACTTCAATCAGGCTGATACCATCACGGTGGAGATTAAATGTGTTTGATGGGGCCGCGGCTGGAGGAGTGTCGCTGGCTGAAAGTCCCTGCCAAAGCTGCCAAGGACTACTCATGAAGCCAGTCTCGGAATTTCCATTGGCACCCAATCCTCGGAAAGTTGGGAGAAGCATGCGACCGCTGTACGCCCTCTCAAGGCTTCCTACCGAGCCATCGGGTTCTTGGCGATCATTGAGGCGTCCCGTATCGGCGGGTCGGATCTGTAGCTGACTCTCTTGGGAACGTGCTTCTGATGGCATCCTCGACTGCATCGTCAGTCGGGATTGCAGCTCATTGACGCGATCTTTGAGACGTTCTACCTGGCCTCTCAGATGATCACACTCGCATTCCTTGTCGGTCTTGACCACAAGTCGATCTGACGGAACACAAGGAACATTTGCAGCTGCGCATGATCCGCAGACCGGATGTCTGCCGTCACACTTGACACGAGCTGTCAGTATCACGTATGCGTCGAGGAGATGTCATGTAGCAGTACGTACTTTTTGCTTCCTGCGTCGACATCTCTGGCAAGCGGCCGAAATTCTCTTCAAACCACGGCGCGGGGACCGTATTCTATCAATATCTCGATCAGAATGTGTGTCATAGTCTGCTGAACCCGTCTCAAAGACGGCGGGAAGCTCTCCGTCGTCGGTGGCCGACATGTTTGCGTAAGGTTTCGGTAATGCTACGGTTATTTCAAGGGGTGAAATGTGAAGTCAAAGAGTCAACATTGATGATCCACTTTATCGATAAGCACAATCAATCTCCGATTCACTGCCGGCATAGCCGAAAGCGAGGTGGATCTACTTCGGAATTTCCGCCCTTATCAACACGTTTTGAGCATGTCATTCTAGAGCGATAAGAAGCACGCGACCAGTCATTGCTTCAGGATATCCAAAGATCTGGTGAAGGATCCAGCCGATGACATTCAGGCGACTCAATTCTCAGATTGTTCCACTTAAGCATCGGGTCTAGAAACAAATGAACCACATCTACACCTTTTTTTAATCGTGAATGTGATTGTATCTAACGCATAAACGCTTCCCAGCGCGCTTTTTCCAAGCCTTGAAGTCAAAGTCCCGCGTTGCGCTGTTTCCAACGCAAATGGTGGGCGACCTGATCGCACCTGCCAAACGTTGAACAACAACACATGGCGATTGCAATAACCTTATTTAGCCTCGTAAGGCTGACGAGTTTATTTGAACATCGGATTACCCAATGCGGAAAGTGAATGATATCTGTCAATATGGCCCTCACCGACTTAATCCTCAGTTGTGGAAAGGTTTGAGTGTCAAACGCCGTGCAAAGCATGTGCCTGCATGTATGCATGATGCACAACTCAACAACTGTTCTCAAGAATGACATGAAACGCTAGAGGAGGTTCATACTACGTTTTAAAGTCCAAGAAGACGATATTTAAAGTCGTTCGCCAGATCTTGAGCTTATATAGCCCGCATACTTCGAAACACTCAACGGTTTAGGGTAGGCAGAGGCGCGATGCACAAGGAAAGTCGGTGGATACAGTGAACCGACTTCCGGACCAATGATGAGTCAACAAGGGCATGGTTAGTGTGATATCTGTGGCTCGCTGGACTTGGTAAAAGTTTGCTTGTTATCAGTGGCCCAGCCACTAGCCCTTGATCGCCTGGGGTGTACCCCGCAAAGTGACTTGCCAGCTACTGTACCCAGCACTCCGACACGGCAGGCCTTATCAACTGGGGTCCCCTTCGGAACGGAATGGAAGCTTGTTCAACTGGTTGCTCAACCGCGCTCTTGACATCTTGACACTGAGACTTCTTTAACAGATCCTCGAAATCACTTCAGAATGCCTCGTCCTATTGTTCCCGCACATCAGCGACAAAGAGTGGTTGAAGCATGTAACCTATGTCGAGAGACAAAAAAGAGATGCAGTGGTTCCGCCCCCTGTACTCAGTGTGTTCGTCGCGGCCTTGAACAGCAGTGCTTCATCACGTATGCCCCACGAGGATCCAGGACAAGGGCTCGGGCAGAAGCATCAAACCGAGCAGCTGCATCTATCTCAAGTACAGCCTCAAATCAGTCAAGCAAGAATACTCGTCAAAATAGTCAGCCGACAATTGAGACTAACGAAGGATACCAACCGTTGTCGCCCTCACATTCCCAGCAGGATGACGACAAAGATAGCCAAACAGATGCGTCTTCAACCACAAATCCACCACGAATGCTCCTCAATCTACGGGGCGAGCGAGGTACCGACTCTCATCAAGGCTCATTTGCAATCCACTAAACCGTATAGTTTATATCGGCGGCGCTGCCTCCATATCGTTCCTCCAGATTGTACGGAACTTGGTGTCGCAGCAAATTGGCCCTTCAGCCTTCTCCCACAATGAGAAGAGCGATACCATGCTTGAGATTGAGTCGCCCACAGCTACCGGACCCGGTGCTGAGATCAATGCGACGAGATTGAATCAAGAGCAAAAGCAAATGTATTTGAGATCTTATCACGCTGTGGTATGACTCCAAATGCGCGCGCCTGAGGAACGTTGGCTAACGAGATTAGACCGAAGCATTGATTCACGTCTTTGACGCATCGGAACTTGAGTCGCTTCTCATTTTAGACGAGGACACAAACTCATTTACTTCTACTGCCTTACCACCACTTAAGCAAGCCTCGGTAGACTTGGCAATTGCAATTGGCGCTCAGTGTGAGTCGCTTTCCAGCTCCCGAACAATCGGGCAAGCATACTTTCGCAAGGCCCGTAGCCGAGCGTTTGAAGGGTTTCTTGAGGACCCCGACATAGATATGGTCCGCACATTTCTTCTCATGGCCTTTTACATGCTTGGGGAGTGTCGGAGAAATGCCGCATTTATGTATTTGGGCGTCGCTGCCAAAGCTGCCCTTGCATTGGGGCTTCACAGCCGGGAGTCTTACGCTGCGAAGCCTGGGTTAGCAGACCAGTCAAGGTGAGTCAGGTTTTTAATCTGTTGACAGCATCTGACTGGGCTTAGACTACGTATATGGCTGAGTGTGTGCACTCTCGATAAACTGGTAAATTCTCTATTGGGTCGACCTTCCGCCTCAGCTCAGATACGATCGGATAGCAGCAACAAATTGGACGACGTCGCGCAGCCTGGCGATCGCATTACTGAATGCCTGCTGGCAGCAAACAAAGTCGCTACGATAATTAATGACATAACAGACACGCTTTACGACCAGAAAAAAGTCACAACATCAATTGTCGAACAGTTTCTGCAGGACATCGAACGCTGGAAGCGAGAACTCCCTGCATCCATCCGAATACCTGCTTACACGGATGATGTTAGCCCAGGGTCAGTGCCCACGCAACAGGGCACAATAGCGAAAGTTCATGTCTCGTGCCTTTATTATCTGGCTGTCATGCTGGTTTCAAGGCCATTCCTGATATCTACACTTACATCAAAGCCTCTTGGTAAAGGCGCGCATTCACAATTGGCTGCTGCATGCCTTGATGCCGCTATGTACCTATCTCAAACATGTGTAGAGGCTCTGGATGGTGGGCTGTTACAAGGAAATATGTGCATTATGAAGTGAGTTCTTTGCTAACTATTTTGACAATGCTAACCGATCTTTCAGAGCCCTTGTATTCGCGTCGGGTTTGGTCCTGGGATTGGAGATATTTGCCAAATACCCCGTCGATTCGGATATAAACACCGCATTCCAAGCTGCCAAAAAGGTTCTCCAGCACTTGTCAATACAGAGTCCACAAGCAGCACATTATCTCGATATTCTTACGACGTTATCAAGCGCCATCGATAAGCGACGATCAACCGAGGCTTCATCTGGTAGAAGTCGTTACGTATCAAAGCTCTTCAGTCTTGACTCGTCGGCCGAGGATGTGGGATCCCAGGCCACGGATCAGATGTTAGAGACAATGCTCTCATTTAATGACGGCCAAGCAGGGCAAGGAGTAGATGACATGATGCAGGATTGGGTATTTCAGGAACCTGAAGGGGGTGAATTTTCTTTGGACTGGGAAAGTTTGAACGTGTCATTATGGGACACCTACCCGTTTTTATCATGATTGAGTTTAATGAAAGTCTTGTATATGTAAAATTATGTATGAAACCATATGAGCCATTGATCTTCCCACTATTGAGTCTGAAATCTTGTGTTGATAGCTTCCGAATGTGAGTAGCTACATGTTGTCAAATCTACAGTACTCTGACACTGGTTGGTACACCGATACCAACTAAGCGGCTGAGAGCAATTACCTTCGTCGCATACTGCACACCTGCCCCGGGTGACCTGCAACTAGGCCAAAGAGCCGCAAGAATAGCGCCAGTTACAGTGGCCCGCAAGCCGCCAGTCAGCCCGCATAATCTCACCTCAAAAAGGGTGGTGCATTACCCGACGCTAGCGGATACTGCTCGCCACTCTGCGGGGGACATCCGCTATCTAGAGATAGCGTATCATTACTTCCGAACTTCCGCAAAGTTAGCAGCCGCATCAAAGCCGCAGGCGGTTGTGTCTTGGGTGTGTTAGTTGGAAGCGGATGTCTCACGTCGCAGGCGATAACGTTCACTCTTGGATCAAAGCTAAATAGGATGGTTGTTCAGCTCTCGATGTATCAATAATCCAGCTTCATCACACAATCACTTCTTCTATTCATCAACATCATCTCGCAACAGCAATTTTACTTGCATCTCAAAGCTCTTCACAATGATTAAGGACGATAACACACAAAACATGCCCAACTGGAAGCGCCTCAGTGTCGGCGTCATTGGCGGTGGCATTGGTGGCATGTCTGTGGCCATCGCTCTTCGCCGCGCTGGTCACCAAGTCACAATCTACGAGAGGTCCGATTTTGCAGGCGAGGTAGGCGCTTCGGTGTCTTGCGCTGCAAACGGTACCCGCTGGCTTCACGAGTGGGATGTGGATGTCGCTAAGGGAGACCCTGTCGTGCTCAAGAAGCTTATCAACCGCGATTGGAAGACAGGTGAACCAGTCAGTGTTTACGACTTGGATGACTATGAGAAGCGATGGGGTTACGTATACAACATGTTTCACCGACAATACATGCATGCCATGTTGAAGGATACCGCTATGGGAGAGGGAGAAGGTATCCCCGTGGAGTTGTTAGTGAAGCACCGTGTAAGTGGGACCATTTTCATCACTGGACATGAACTGACAGGTACAAGTGCTCCGCTATCGACATTCCCACAGGGACAATCACCTTTGAGAATGGTGTTACTGTTAAGCACGACTTGATCGTTGGTGCTGACGGTATTGGTTCCGCTGTTCGAGGAATCTTGGGCGTTCACCCAGAAAAGAAGCCCTCCGACCAAAGCTGCTTGCACTGCAATGTCACCACTGAAGAGGCTGTCAAGGCTGGTCTTGTTGATTACTCTCAAAACAGTGCTCTCGAGTACTGGGGTGGTCAAGAAGGAAAGTGGGATAAGATTGTCCTGTCACCCTGCAATGGTGGCAAGCTTCTATCATACTACTGCTTCTTCCCAAGAGAGCAAGGCGACTACACCACACAAGCCTGGGGAGCAGACAGTCTCCCAGTTGAGGATCTCCTTAAGCCATACCCTCAGCTCGACAGCCAAGTCCTCGGCCACCTTGCCATCGGCAAGGAGATCCAGCCCTGGCGCTTGTGGGTGCACAAGCCCTATCCTTACATCCACAAGGGCAACGTCTGCCTCCTTGGAGATGCTGGTCACCCCATGATGCCTCATCAGTCTCAAGGTGCTTGCATGGCTATCGAGGATGCTGCGGCGCTTGGAATCTTGTTCAACAAGCGATACTTCAACGGAGATATTGCCCAGTCTCTTGCTGTCTACGAAAAGGTTCGCCTGCCTAGGGCTACTAGAGTACAGCAAGCTGCTGCAAAGGCTGCGTATAACATTAACGAGCGAATTGGTAAGTGCCATGTCAAAAATTCTACACCTTATACTAACCAATGATAGGTTTCTCCGTCAACAAGAACGTTTCCACGTACAAGGTCGAGAATGCTAAGGAGGTCCTAACAATCGAGGAGATGAACACGTAAGTTGAAGTCCTCTAGTCTACGACGAATACTGACCATAAACAGATACGACATGTACAAGGATATTGAGGAGAAGTTGGCACAAGAGCAAGGACAGAAGTATGCTGGCGAGTTCCTCAACGGTCTGCCCTTAGGATTGGAGCTACCGAATGGTGTTACTGTTGGCGCATAAGGAATTGGACAAATGATTAGTTGCATAGGAAAGTCTTGCATTTTTTGCTTTATAGTAGTATATCCCTAGATTGAAGAATTCTATCTTGAACATAGCATTTGTATTCCATAAAGCCACCACTTAACCAACTTCGCTCTGATTGTTAAAGCTAGTTCTTGAAAAGAGCTCAGCTTCCGTAAGTAGATAGTCATCATGATGGAGTTATTCGCTCCATACTCTGGCGGTATTGCCTGCGAACTACTGGAATCTAAAGGGCCCTCAACTGGTGGGTCTATCTCAAGGACCAATAGTGACCAAGAAGACATCACGAGTTTTTTATGGCCCTAGATACTTTACTGATCATACTTGGACAGAGCCGCTATCTATCAAGCCAATCAGGCAGGGGAATATCTTTTGTTCTTGCCAGGGTGAGTAGAACTAACCCAAACATTCTCCCAACCCAGGTTTAAAATTAGACTCAAGGCTGTCCATCACGGGAAGTAACTTGCATGTTTCCAGATAGTAATCTCATTCTAATATCTATTCATTCAATGATATAAAATGTCTACTTCTTATAAGCCGCCGCCGCTCCAGTGTCCTGTTTCTTGTTAGTAAAACTTTCTGGAATTAATATCGATAAACCCACCAAATACACCTGGTAAAACTTGAACCGATACTTTCCGTCAGAGGCCGCCTTTTGAAGCTCGGCTCTTCCAGCCCACTCAATCTCAGCAGAGCCGCCATTCTTGAGCTGCAGAGCAACAGTACCATAGAGCATGACTTCCTCTGAACCTGACCCAAAAGGGAAGACTTTCTGAAGCGTGTGCTTACGCGAAGCCACTGCATCCCACATCCCTTCTCTCAGTGGAGTGATTTCTACACCAGTTAGTAGGCGTTGGGCTAGTGTAAATGTTCTCTTACCTGCATGACCTGAAGCCCTTTTGGATGCGAGTACAAATGTCGCATCTTCTGTGAACATGTTCACATACTTTTCAGTTTCTCCGGGTGTGTCGGATACGCTGTAAAAGGATTGGAGAAACCCGATAATATCCGGGTGGACCGACTGGTCCGAGGGACTTTGCACTGAGTAAGACTCTGCCATGTTGTTGTCTTGAGGATTGTGTAGACTTGGATTCTGGTATCTTGAGTCCTGATTGAAGATGTGCGTAGCAATATCTCAGTAATGTTTCTGCCACACGCGACCGGTGATATCAAGGTACCCGGCTTCCGACTTCCGATAATAGACTTCGGATCTCGACCAGGTGCGTACCGTACTGTAGTGTCGATCTGCTACCCCGCAAATTGATCGGGCCGCGGGTGAGCACCATACTTAAAGTGTCAGAGGTGCATTACCCGCTCATCCAAACGGAGTTCTAGGTTGGGCGGATGCATTATCCGGGAGGAGTTGATTGTCAATCAGCCGTGACTTGGCTTCGGCCGAAACATGGGGAAATATTGAGTTACTGTTGGGATATATATGTTGGATCAATACATCGAAAAGAAATAATTCAAACACCTTCAATCAGTTCATACACTCCTAAGTCCTCACTCTTAGGTTTATTCTTCATTCTTACACAATCACCATGTTTGGAAAAGTTGCTCTAGAGGAAGCGTTTGCTCTCCCCCGTTTCAAGGAAAGAACACGGTGGTGGGCAGGCCTTTTCGCTGTCGACCCTGATAAGCATGCCGCCGAGATCAACGACATTACAGAACAACGCATCAAGTACATGAATGAGCATGGCGTTGGTTATACTATTCTGTCCTACACTGCTCCTGGTGTTCAGGATGTTTGGGATCCCAAAGAGGCTCAGGCACTGGCAGTTGAGGTTAACGACTACGTTGCGGGCGCCATCAAGGAGCATCCTGATCGTCTTGGTGCATTCGCGTAAGTACCACACATATTAACGACGAAGAAGAAACATCATTAATATCTGTTTTAGCACGCTATCTATGCATGATCCCAAGGAAGCCGCTGAGGAACTCCGAAGAGTTGTGACCAAGTATGGCTTCAAGGGTGCTTTGGTCAACGATACTCAGCGAGCTGGTCCAGAGGGAGACGACATGGTCTTCTACGATGGCCCTGAATGGGATGTCTTTTGGTCAACAGTAACAGACCTCGATGTTCCTTTCTACCTCCATCCTCGCAACCCAACAGGCAGCATCCATGAGAAGCTTTGGGCTAAGCGCAGCTGGCTCATTGGCCCTCCTCTGAGCTTTGCCCATGGTGTCAGCCTTCACGCATTGGGCATGGTCACCAACGGTGTCTTCGACAGACATCCTAAGCTACAGATTATTCTCGGTCATCTGGGCGAGCATATTCCTTTCGATATGTGGCGTATCAACCACTGGTTCGAGGATGTTAAGAAGCCACTGGGTCTGTCTTGCAAACTGACCATCCGAGAGTACTTTGAGAGAAACTTGTGGATTACTACCAGTGGCCACTTCTCTACTTCGACTCTTCAGTACTGTCTTACCGAAGTTGGTGCCGACCGTATCCTCTTCTCTATTGACTATCCGTTTGAGTCATTCTCCGATGCCTGCACATGGTATGATGCATTGGCTATTAATGACACCGATAAGAAGAAGATCGGAAGGGATAATGCAAAGAAGCTACTCAAGCTTCCTAAGTTTTACCAGAGCGAAGAATGAGGTTAGCCAGGGAAATTATAGAGCAGATATCATAGTCGATAAATTTGTTTTTTTAGGCAAGAAACTTGCTAATGAAGAGTCATAATGCCACCTTGCCCTGATTATATGTGAAGTGTGGACCTTTATCCCAAGCTCTCTCCTTTTGTGATAAGCTGGGTGAACCTTATGTCGCGATGTAGAATTGAAGATGAGCAAGCACTCATAGCCAAAGCGCCCCAGGAGTTCTGGTTGTTATGGTGAGAAACTGAAAAATGTATTGACTATACATAAACCTAGTGCTAAATATATAACCCGCTTCTATATATCTCGGTGCAATGAAGATAAAGCCCAGATACCCAGTATGCATATACGTCTGAGTATGAGGTTAGACAGGACACTCTGTTACTTTTGTCCTTTGCCGAACTGAGGCTGAGAAGATCTTCTTAAATCGACCTCCCAATCGTTTGATTCCAGATGCCCGATCATAACTATGCTAATCGGTACGGTAAGGTATCAAGTGAGGTAGGCTATATACCGTGTATTGTGAGAGATTGCCAAGATCATGAATACAATCGGCAGTGTCGCGCGTACTGCATATATCCAAAGCACAGCATCATACCTTTGGCATACTCGATATTAGGGTTCAGATAACCCCTTCATGAGCGTTCGTCCTTTGCCTCCATCATGGAATTTGGTAAAAGTGCCGTCGTTATGACACACCCCAACATGACACCGCCAGCCAGATAAAGGACACTGTTGATGCCTGAAGCTCCGTTGTAAAGATGCTGAGCAATCAAAGGACTGACAATGCCAAACAGTCGACCCCAGAATCCTGCAACACCGCAAGCCGTGCCACGAATTGGAGCAGGGAAAGCCTCAGGAGTCCAGCCGTACAAGACAGCGTTGAACATGGACTGAAAGAAGTACTCCATGGTGAAAAGTCCTTCATTCTTTGCACGCGTGTCAACAGTCGAGAATACAATGATGGAGATGCCCATGAGTGCTGCAGAGAATACCATAGTCCATTTTCGCCCAATGGCTGGGACACGGTACAGCATTGCGCCGATGAGTACTCCGACGATTCCCGGTGCATAAGTGTAGATGTACGCAGCGTAAGTGGACTCAAGGCTGACAGATGCGGCGCCGTTCTTTTTGGCCAGAATGCTTGGCAAGTAAAATCCTGCAAATGTTAGAATCTGCACACTTGTTGGATTCTTAGACTTACCTGCAACCGTGAAACCCCAGTAGTCCATGATATATGTCAACCAGACCAGAATAGTGAGGCGTGTCATCTTAGGACTGCTAAACAACATCTTGTATCGAGACATCTCCAGCTTTGCCTTCTGAGACCACTTCATGTTAAGTTGCTTGGCTCCAGATCCCAACGCAGGAGTTCCACTATCGCCGCTACCAACAGAACTTTGGTCGTTTTGAAGAGATTCAAACAGCTCAAGCGTAAGCCCACACTCCTTTTTGTTTATTTTGGCCATGTGGTGAAGCGTCTCGATTGCATCCGCGTCGTTTCCACGATAGATCTGATACTTTGGAGTCTCGCGGAAGTTGAACACAACAAATCGAAGGATAAAGACCAAAAGAGTGATTGCGCCGATGGTGAAGAGAAGATATCGCCATCCCATGTTGTCGCCACGAGAACAGCAGTTTGCCCCGGCATCAGGGGCCTTGCACGACGGCAGCGGATTGGCCTCGGAAAAGTTGGGCGAGCATGAGTATACAGGGATGAAGCCAAAAGCAATGGCACTGCAGATGACTACTCCGATGGGCTGGAAGACGGATAAGCAAGCTAGAAGGAATCGTTTGTTCTGTTCCATAATTAGACAATATCTTGAACGCTTGTAGATTGACAAACCTGAGGAATAAACTCGAGAGTAATAGTCGTATCAATGGGGATATTGCCTCCAACACCAAAGCCGACAAATGCAGTCAATACAAGAAAGGTGTTGTAATTGTTCGATGCACCTAGACAAAGTCCAAAGATGGATGAGATGAGACATGTCAAGTTAAATGCCCAGCGACGACCTAGTAAGAGTAAGTTCGTGTTGTAGACAGGGGGAAAGGATCTCCAGGTAGAGGACCTGTTTGACGGCAAATGAGCCAAGAGACATCATACCAATAATATCCGCCAGGAAACCCCAGACAAAAGCGCCAGCTGTCAGTCCAGCGTTGAAGCTGGTCGAAATGTTTCCCGATTCACCATCGCCAAACCCAAGCTCTTGTTGCAACGGACTCAGCACCAAACCGAAGGCTTGCGCCCACAGCAGGTCGAGGAGGTATCCAAAGCCACACAATCCCCAGATATACCACTGGTATTTTCCCATGCCTTGGGCATCGATCTCGCGGTTGATCAGGACGCATTTCTTCTCGTACAATGTCAAACCATCGAGGCCGTAAAGGAGGGGGTTGCTCGAGCCATCTTTCCGCGCGTTTTCGAGCTCGGACGCCGGTATCGTGTCGTTGTGAAGCTTTATTGGAGCAGACATGCTAGGCTTGTCGAGCTTGCGGAGGTGCAAGTAGGTAATTTTGCGGCTCTGCGTTGTCAAAACAGTAAAATAGCAGGAATGTGTAAAATGGCGGGGGATTAGCAAACGCCATCTTCATACTTTAATCATTCGATCTGCGGATCGGGTCACACAGGCCCGAACCTAATCAAGTCATCATTGAGACACACCAACAAGATCGTTGATGTCATGACTAAGGATTCGATGTGGGAGACAAGGTCCGGACGTGTTTGATTGGCTCTGGGCTGCTTCACCGGCCACCCAAGTAAGCAAACCCAGCCGCATATCAAGAGCTGGTAGGCTGGGTACAGTCACTACAGTGACATTTGCCCGGGGGATCATTTTAGGCTATCACGAGGCGAGCGGCATGAGAGCGAATCCGGTTATCAATCTCCTGCTTAGGGTTTAGCTCCGCAGCCTTTGTCGTCCGAGAGACGTGAATGTGACGACTCACAACATCGCATCTCCCTTGCTCAAGGGTAGGTAACTGGTTATTTTAAGCTTGCAATAGCATCAACATAATCATTGGAAAGTATTGATATGGATTGAGACCTTTCAATCTGTGAGTGAATTAAAAGTAAGGCAGATGTACCTTGTAGGTATTACAGGTAGGGCGCGATGACAAGACAAGCTGTATGTTTCTTCTTAAATACGAAAAGGCTTCCATTCGTGAAACATTTTTCAGCTTTACTAGATTGTTGGTTTGGGCCCAGGAGTACGTGTGGAACGGAGCTTTGGGCGAGACGATCATCATCTCCCCCATTAGTAAGATCGTAACGTCATTGGCGCTCTAGAAAGAAGTGTCGTCATTTTTTTGTAACGACATTCAATTAAGCTTCTCTGGTAGCTTTTATAAATAGCTGCATTGATATATGTAAAGACTTTCATAATAACTTGTTCAGTCGTGCAGAATGTCGGACCTATCTAATCGCAATTATATCCGTTGGGATGCCAAGGGCGTGGAGGAAATCCCTCCAAACGAGGCCGAGGACATTCAAAACGTGGTCGCTAAAATAAACGAGACCCAGCGTCGCTTCTACGAACAAAATGGCCACTGCTTTGGAGGGACCCATGCACGAACACAAGGAATCGTCAAAGGGACTCTTTATGTCTCTGATGATCTGTCACCGCATCTGAAGCAGACCGAGCTTTTTGCTCAAGCCGGGGAGTACCCTGTAATTTGTCGGTACAGCTCGGAGCCGAGCGACCCTAAGCTTGATGTGAGCCCAAATCTGGATTATGTGATCTTGACTAACCAGGAACAGGATCGCATTGCCCAGCCACGAGGTCTTGCCATGAAGATATTCAATGTCAAAGGTGAAATGTTCGAGGGTGGTAGAAACATTCCAACTCAAGACATCGAGTTCAACAGCACGCCAGCCCTTGATCTAGCGGATGCCAAGACTACCAAGGAAATCCTGGACCTTCGCCTCAAGTACGGGTACAACACAAAGGAGCAGCATGAGAAGCTTGAAGCTCGATCCGACACGGAACTCCAGGAAGCGCGCAACCAGGTCCCGAACAAACATTTAGAGTCGACGACATTTTACTCACAAACTGCGTATCGATTCGGCGACTACGTCATCAAGTACAACTTGGTCCCATCAAGCGAAGCGCAGAAGAAGCGCGGCGAAGAGACTGTTGACAAGCAAGCCGATGGCATTTTACACGAATGGCTGCAGGAATTTTACCACAACAACGATGCTGAATACCTTTTTCAAGTCCAGTTGCTAGAAAACCTCAAAGATCAACCTGTTGAATATGGTGGAGCCGAATGGGACGCGGAGAAGTACCCATGGCAAACGGTTGCGAAGCTTGTGCTGCCAAAGCAAGAAAGCTGGAACGAGGAAAGAAACAGATTCTGGGTCGACCATCTACGAGTTGACCCTTGGCTCGGTCTTGTCAGTCTTCAACCACTTGGAAGCCCAAACAGACTTCGACGTACATGTATGTACATCCCTGCAATGAACCACAACCAACGACTGAACTGACGTTATTATAGTGTATCCAGCCAGTGCTACCTTTCGAAGACATCTTAATGGAAAGGAGGAAGTCAACCCTAAAAGCATAAACGAAATTCCGGGTTACTAAGGCCTTGCTGATCACTGTATCCCGGAACCCCGCTTGGGTATTTTGCAGCCAATTCAGTGTTCCGAGTCTGGGGATTTAAACACCATTTCTATTCAATAGTTAATGAATCACTCTTACCTTTCTTGCATATAAAGAAGCCCGTGAAAATGATTCATAGACGTGATCTACCGACCTTTCTGTGTACTGACTGTTAAAAGTCGGTGACTATCCACACATCAATGACGGCGTGAAGCACAACGTAGTGTACACTCAGAGTCTCACGCCCAGCTCTTCTAGTCTTCTGATCTAATTTGTTTCTTTATTGCTGTACGATACTGGCGAATAAGCCGGAAATATCTATGCTGTACCTTCGATTTCATGGCGATATCGTGTTTAGGCTCAATTTGATTGAATCGGAATTTATAAATGCCGAGATCGGTTCCAGATGCTAGATCGGAAAGCTCCATCTTAAAATGAAGATTAGCGTAGCGCTGATCGGGACTAGACTAGCCTCCAGTCTTAGATCGGAATAAGCCAGGCAAGGCTTAACCTACAAGCAAGGCTAATGGCCCACTTGGAGTCATTGACGTCAGTGACGAAGTCAAGTCCGTCATGACTTGGACTCTGTTGTTCATTAAGTATGAGTCTGCCCGCCAAGATAGTCAAGATGGCATAGGTTCACAGAAGAATTGAGAAGCAGAACTACCACTGTTTCTTACTTTCACAATAACCTCGCCTGGCATCCATGTCTGAGGATAGATTTAATACTGATATCGAGCACGACGGCGCTGCACTCATGGCTCAGAACGGAGACAAGGCCAAAGATGGTCGCAAGCGGGTGCTTGTTGTAGGCGCTGGTGCTGCTGGGTATGTTGGACATGATCGAGCTGTACTGCACAAATACTAATGGAAGATAGAATGTCTACTGCTCACCACTTGTCGGAGCATCCAGACAAGTTCGATGTTACTCTGATAGATGCAGTCGACTACTGCGGCGGACAGGCATTTTCCATTCCTATTGACAAAGAACGACATGGCGCTTCTTGGTGTAACCAGGGTGTCCAGGGAGGGTCCTACATCTTTCACCATACCGTCACCATGTTTTCGAGACAGGGTTACCACGCAGATCCTTGCAATCTTCACGTTTCCTTTGGCAAAGACGAAACCTTCTGGAATAATGTATTTCCCACCCAGCTTCTGGTGCGACACGAAAAGGAGGTTCGCCGATTGACGACGCTACTCAAGTTCATGCGCTGGTTTGAAGTCTTCTTTGCATTGCTCCCATTGAAGCTTGTCTTTAAGCTCTTTTTCTTCTCAGAGGAGTTCACCAACACTATCGCGCTGCCTATGACTGCACTGTTCCTGGGAACGGGTAACGCTACACCTGAAGTTCCCGCTATCATGTTCGAGAGGTTGTGTACTTCGCCAACGTATGGAATGTGGTATCCCTCCGACAAAAACACGGTGATAAGCAACAAACCACCAATGATTGTTTTCCCCAAGTTCTCGGAGTTTTATGACACCTGGAGAAAAGATCTCATCTCACGTGGTGTTACGGTGCGCCTGTCTACCGAGTTGACCGAGATTGTCCAACGAAACAACAAGGGTGTGATTGTGAAGCTCAAACCACGAACACCAATGCCCGATCACCACAACCCCAATGGCGGAGACCCTAATGCACCCGTGGGCGAGGAAAAGTATGACGAACTTGTCCTTTGCTGTCTCGCCGACACCGCCAAGAGAGTTCTCGGAAAGACGGCAAGCTGGAAGGAAAAAAAGGTCCTGGGCTCTGCCAAATTCAGTGACGACATTACCATTACACACAACGACTCCGACTACATGAAGAAGCACTACGAGAACTTCTACCGTGAAGATTTGGCCGTCGCGAACGTTAACGGCACAGACCAATCATCTCGCCTGGCCTTTGCAAAGACTGAGTATCGCCCCATGTACTACATCAAGATGTATCCAGAAGACAAGTCCAAGCTCGAAATGTGCTTCGACTGTACCAACTATCAAAGCCAGTTTCCCGAAAAGGTTCCCTTCGAGCAGCATATCTTCCAAACCATCTACCTCAACAAGGATCGAGACAGCAAGCTATGGACCGACAATGAGATTGCCGAGGACAAGATTATTCGCAAGGATTGGTGGCATCAACTGTGCCATAGCTACACACACTACCTCTTTGTTGTTCCCTGGATGATGTTCTTGAACGCCAAGAACCACACTCGCTTTGCAGCTTCATGGACTCTTGTCAACGCACACGAGGTTGCTGTCATGTCTGGTATTGCAGCTGCAGTCGATCTCGGTGCAAACTACCCTGAGGATTTGGAGAACGACAAATTTGCCTTTTTGTGTTTCAGATTGTATTATCTTATTGCATATGGTAAGTGGTACAGGAGACATTTCACCTCCAAGAAGTACCTGCGCGCCCAGGGAACAGAGAGCCAGGCTGCCAAGGATGGTAAGAGCTGGGCTACGGGTTTGTATGGTAGTGTATACAAGGGTCCAGGTGTTTCTGAGATTGAGCGGAGCGCTTGGAGAGAGGATATAAAGAAGGGCTCCAGCACTGGCAATCTATCTTGAGCTGGAAGCGGAGTCAGCAAAGTTTATTGTATACTATCTATAACGACCTTCTCATAAAACCTCTGGACTTTTCAAGGCATTGATAAGATGGAAATCATAAATTGACTGGAGACTTCCTTTAAACTATTCAGTAGCATTTCAACTCAAGCCCTAGTTCTTCACTAGGTCCTTCTTTCCTACGGCTTAAAACCAAGTTAAAGTGTGGGTATAGATTAGTATGTTCAAATTGGGAGGAAACCATGCTATTTAACTGTGCAAGCACACCCCTGTAAAGTAGCATTCATAGATAATGAATCAAGACTATTATTCTAAACAGAGAATCTGCTTTATCGGGTCTGGCAGCTGTCTGGGCATTCTGCTGTCAGACCTAGATTCATCCAATTCATTATGGCAACAAGTCCAGACCTGGTCCGGCAAGCTTTGGGCCATGCGCCAGATATCCTCCAAGTCGATATGAGGCTCAGAAATATGCCTTGGCCAGTAGAGTGACCTGAATAACACCTGGACGGCGACCTTGACCCTACCCTCTTAACCATCTTTATAGGCACCGCCGTACCCTCGAGCGAAGGTTCCTTGGCATGTGCATCCTTCAATTAATGTTCTGGCATGCTGTTACTGATACGCAGGGTTAGGGCGCTCCTAGTTAGTATCGTATGCCCACAGGAAAACCCGGGGGTGATACTCATCGTCACTTGAGTCTCGTTCTGGTGGGTGTGGAAGACTTATCCCTTCAGTAAGGGTGTCCAGCTCGGGCCATATCCAATCGTTGCGAAACAGCAAGAACGTGTTTCTCAACATGCGTGGACTTTCAAGACTCGGAACTGCGACCTTCCCAAAATCCCTAGACACTATAAGCATACTCAAGATTCAGTCTTGATCTAGATGAGGAGTCGTCTTGATGCGGTGTGAGGCTCCCAGCACTTGTTCGGCACAACCCCCAACGGATTAGACGCTGAGGAAAAAGTTTGGGGGCTTGGAGTCGCCTTTGAACCCAAGTGCAACAATGAACAAGCTGAATCCTGGACCGACATCTTCTATTGCATCGACTTCCGGCGGCATCTTGTCACAACGGGCATTCAATGTTGGATGCAAGCCTAAAGGCCTGGCTACATCACCAACTACATAGTCTCGTTCTTCTACGACTATGGCATCTCTGACCTCTTTCATGAGGCTGAACTTCGTCCAGTATGGAGGTATCCTCACGGGTCATATCCTCCAAACAATATTGGCCTGCGTCCAGCCCTTATCTGACACACTATCACAAACGCTGTCTTCATGCTTGTTATTGCCAGTATGTACGCGTTATCTCACCCCCAACAAGTTCAGGGGTTGCATCGGTTACCTTTCTATTCTTCTGACAGCTTTTATCTAGCATTGTATCTCCTCTCATCTCCATCCTCTGTACTGAAGCTCCCCAATGAGAAACCGGAAGAGAGTTCTCTCACTTGTCGTCCCCATTAGCTTTGGTGTTTCCCTCATGATCAGCTCGATTTCACCTTACTAATAGTCCGAATGCTGTGAAGATCTAGGCGCCTACATCGTGAGTCTTGTTCCATGCTTTTTACATGACTCTGGATCCAGTAAAATGATTCAGGGGCTCGTTTAGGGTGTTGAGTCGGTTACGCGGAACAGAAATTGCCCTCCGCGGCGAGAAAAGCTGGAAATTACCCCCCCATACACCCTTCGGGCCGTAAGACCTAGACTTCATGTGGCAACCAACCACATGTTCAATCTAACTTAGTGGCTTGTTAAACGCGGGGTATAAAAGTATAATCATCTGTATATCAACCCCGTCTCCACCCTCGACTCTCTCCTCCTCTCCAGCTTTTGTGTCATTTAGCTCCTCGCGCAGTAATGACGCAAATTACTGCTTCACGATGCCTGAACCCAGTGCATGGCCCTTGAGCCCGGAGAAGCTCATATTGGAAGCATGGTCGCAGGGCTGTATGATCGGGGCCTTGATCATCATGATTGGTATCACTGTGGCAAACATGCGCCGTGGCGTTCTGTTACACAAACTCATCTTAATTGAGGTAAGCTTGCTTTTCCCTCCGCCTCAAAAATGATCAGCTTAACCAAACCTGGTAGCTTCTTCTAGCCATGCCTAACGGTTTCTTCATCTTCTTTCACCCGCCGACCTGGGGATGGTATCTATCTTCGACTGCTATTTTCCTAATTATATCATGGAACTTGCATAACGTCATCGCGTGGTTAAAGAACAAGCCTTTTCTTTCGAAACGATATAAGGCCCTATACATTGGCACCATCATACTTGTTCAGCCTTACTGGGTTCTTGAGATCTATGCCAACTTTACCTACTTCAATACTTCCAAAACTCGTCTATTTGTTTCAACACGACCGCTTGAGGCTGTCTTTCGGTGAGACGTCCTGCATAAATCACACGTAACGGGATACTCATGTCTGTAACAGCGATCCTTGGTGGATATTCACAGCTATCAATCTCTTCTGGAACATCAAATATCGTTACGAATTCAAACCTCTCGAAATCGTCCGCGTATCCCCGCGATTCGGCCTCTTACTATTTAGCATGTTTCTTAGTATTTGTTTCATCGTCGTCGATATTATCTCTGTCACCTCAGTGATCGACCTTGGCTCCATAAATCCGTTCTGGAAATTCTCGTTCATCTTCAAATGTTTTACAGATACGATTGTTCTGGATGACTTCAAAACCGCACTGGATAAGTTAAGCCGGTATAAGATGGAACAAAACTATCCACTTCCTTTTAGCAGGCCCAGTAGCCAGATGCAAGGGCAGACGCCAAGGGCGAGTGACATTGGTTTTCATACCATTTGTCCAGTTGAAAGCACGAGGATAACAGTCGAACATCTGGAAATGTCAGATGCCACTGTGGTGTGTACTCCGCCAAGGGCAGCGAGAACGTCAGTCCCAGAAATCTTGGGTAGGACATACTGACTGGTAGAGCGGGCATGTAGTAAATACTTGTGTACTTCCACTTGGCTAGGTTAGGTAATGACTGGAAGAAATATCATGTGGTCAATCTTATCAGCGGCACAAACACTCGGCCCTCGATAACTAGAGCCTTCCTCCACAGGCGAGGACAAACTAAGCGTATATCCAGTATATTGTTCCTATGTATTAACCTAACTCTCCTACCACATCCAGCAACACATACCATCTCGTTTCATCGAGAGTGGGCCACCCAAACGTACCTCTCTCCCCTACCCTACCAGGTCCGGTTGGGTGCCATATTTAAAGTTACAGGACTTAACAATAGTATCCAAAAACTTGGTCTTTATATGGAATTCGGGCGCAAAGCCCTTTATATCGCTCTCACTTAATGCCCCGGGTGTGCGTTTTCTTTATATTCTCATCAATCTTCTTGATTTCCTTGATGCTTTCGGAGGCATCACGTATCATAAAGATGGCATGCTGAACGATGATACGACATGAAGATGTCAGCTGGGTCGGCATCGGAACGACCGATCCGCATGTCAGCAAACGTGGCCACAGCAACTGTGATCAACTCGTCGGTGGAGGGTATAGCCTCATCGAGAACCTCTTTAGGGTTACTGATCTCGATCTTGCTCTCATTCTCGATATGCTTCAGCCAGTTGTTGTGCATCTCGTAGTCGTTGCCATGCTAACAATCGGGTGGCGAGCAAACTTGGATTTTATTGTCGTAACATACGCAAATGTCCTTCTCCACATCCTGCTCGGCCCATTCGACCCAGTCCTTCTCGATACCTGCCTCGTCGAGAAGACCTTTGTAGAAGCCTTTCTCGTCACGCATCGAGTACCATATATTGCGGACCCCATTACCTCCCCAAGGAGCGATCGGTGGCCATGTCTCGTCACAACGACGCTTATCGCTATCTTTAGAGCTCAACTACTCACAGCCGGGGCACCCGAGACCCTTATCACGACCTAGGACCAGAGATTCTTCGATCCGATCATTGATGGTATGCTTGGCCCAGTCAGCGTACCAGCCAAATAAGTCCTCGTAGTTCTTAGATATGTCCTTTGAGTCGGGCTTTGGTGTGATGTCGGGCAGCGTCCCGGAGCCGCAGCAGACCAACTGCTACTGAGTGCGGGGCAGGTATCGTCATCCTGGACTTTGGTGGTTTTGCACTCGGCACGGGCTTTGAGGTCCGTCGGCAAGCCCGAGCGAGACACATAGGAGGTGCCATTGGACGAGCCCATAAAAAAATCACCACCTGGGATGTTAACCTTTATCCTTGCATCCTTGGGTCCGGTGGGGGCATGGCCGCGCGGTAACCACTTGTCCATATCTGGATGTTCCTTCGTATAAGTTCAAAGCCACTGATCTTATCGATAGCAAAGACTTTAAATGTATATGAGTTTAAGGGGCTAATGTCGCAGGTCTATATGATCTGAGTGCCTTCGCTTACCGCCTTTTTAAATCGCTTAAGCATTGTAGTGGCGGCGATAGATCCCATGTTAGCGCCGATTTAGAAAATCTGGCTTGGATTAGGCTTGGACTTCGTTGGACCTGATGTAGCTGCTTTGGATTGAGAAGATGGTTATTTCTAGAGGTGGTATAAATAGATTTCCCAAGGGAAATGGACTGTTATCACAAGCAGGAAGGGACCTGACTCCGTCAGTCTCTACTCAGCGGTTGGTCCCCATACCGCGACAATCATTTGACCACACTGCATTAGTTTGAGACATGGGTCATAACTAAACTCTTCCTGGAGTGCAGCTGCAAGATATCTGGGTTCCATAAGCATCCCGTCTAATTTGTCGTCCTCTCGCGCCACCTGGACAACTCGGTTATCGATATTATATATGGAGCCTACCCCCACGCTTGCCAGAGCCAACATTTTCCCTTAGATATCCTTCCCCGTTGGTGGTTCCAGCCCAAAACCGAAGTGGAATACGATCTCCGAAAGCCGGCCAGTCTATTCAATCGAGAGTGCCAATATCTGGTCTTATTAGGCCTCCTGGTGATCCTAGAGCTGGTTTTCCTTCAACATGCTGTCTCTCGTTACGATCCTCGGCCTCGGACTTAGTCTTCTCCCTACTTCAGCATATTGTGAAACCAAGTTTATCCGTCCTCCGGAAATCGATACGAGACAAAAATACGATTTTGATTTTGGCAAAAATACGCCCTACAAAGTTGGAGACAAGATTCAGATCGTTTGGGAAACAAGTGAAGAAAATGTTGAGCTCCGGCTCGTGCAAACGACAGGATTTGACGGAAGCAATGCGGGGGCGCCATTGGACGGTATGACACACTCGGTCTCTAGGGATGCAATCGCTTCGCTGACAAAGACATTTAGCGACTCGTACGGAGTGGGAAGCTGAGTACGATCTCGCAGGGTGGTTGAAGGACGACGAGGACACTATATACTGTTTTCAGCTATATTCTGATGAAACACTGGCTCAGTCCCAATTTTTCAACGTCAGCGCACCCGAGGCCGAAAAAATAAAGACTCGCACTATCGTTCATTTAACGACTATAGAACCAGAGGCATTATCTACCACCCAACCCACGGCAGATCCGACCACAGATCCGACCACAGATCCGACGACCGAGCCCTCAACAACGACTACCGTCACGAGCGAAGTCACAAACACAAGTTCGAACTCTGGGCTTTCTCAGGGCGAGACTGCAGGCGCCGGTGTTGGTGCAACGTTTGGAGGCCTTTTGATCTTTGGAAGTATTGGATGGCTGCTTTGGAAAAAATGGCAAAGAAGCAGAGAGAATTCCGACATGTCTGGTGGGCCTCAGGTTCAACCGGAACAGACACAATTCTCTGAGCCTCCTAAGGCTGAGTTACCAGGCGATAATGGACCACATGTGCCCGACTATGCAAGAAGCCCCGCAGGACTTTATGAAGCTCCTTAGTCGCATATACACAACAATCATACTAAGAGTAGAGATACTATGAGAAGTGGGGAGTTAGTTATATCACATGTTATGCTTGGCTCGTCGAATAGCGCTGAGGATTCTAACAATGGAGGATGGGTGCTGGACGTGCTTGCGGGAGGTTGAGAAGAGTCTTTAGAGGATATAAAGACACATGCCGTCACTAGACTGTGAGGATTGCTCCATCGTTGAACTTTGATCTGAGAAGATTAACGCCTTCTGGAGTTATTGAAGTTGTGAGGTTGACTGCTATCTTCTACTATCTTACGTGCCGATGCCGTTGATTGGATCGATAATTTCAGTGAGTCGGTAACTAGTCAAGTCGATGCTTCTCAGTCGACACGAAAGCGCGGAACTGGTGATAAGTAGTACTGATCTGGCGGTAGTGATTGCCACCAAGTCGCCCATTCAAAGTAAGGTTCAATCGGATCAAATATCTATTTTTCGGGCTTAAATGTTCTTCGGAAGTGGATAAAAAGTAGTCATAAAATGCTAATTCAGGACCGACGTGATTGGCCACCACCTAAACTGGTAACAAAAGCATAGAAGTCGCTACTTCGATTCAGCTCCAAGGTACGGTGCTCTAGAAGTGATTGCAAGACGCAGTTCGCTTCGCAAATGGCTGATCCATGACTCGATAAAAAAATTGCGGCTTGTCTATTGTCAGTATGTAGCTTTATCGGTACTACCTGTCTCGCACACTATCAGAGTCTCTACTTCAAAAGCTGTTGGGTCCTCGTGGTTCTCGAATGCCAACTCACCTTTACATTCAGAAAAGCAGCAACGCTTTCTAGGTATTTTATTTTAAAGGATTGATCACCATCCACTCTCGAGATATAATAATGCTGAGCTTACCTAAAGGGAGACCTTTCTCTTTTCGATCACTTCAACTAGAAGACAAGTCATAGTTCGTGAATGTGTTGTATTTTGCCTGGGAAACTCGTATGGCTATCATATTGCCAGTGCCACAGTTCCCTTGCTTCTATATTCTTTTTCAAAAACAAAAAGCCTGATGTAGCCTCTATTGGAGACACCTTGCTTCCAATCTTTGAGAGGGGCCGCATTGAGCAGCGCTGGAGGGTTGGCTACTTGAATTCGAATTGCCTATAGATTTTTGGCTTTTGCTGGTACGCAAACATAAGAAATTCAACAGTTATCTCCTTGTCGAGCGGCTATATTCTTTGCAGTGATTCGCCCTGGGACTCGTCGTAAGTTGGCAGATTGCCCTTCCAGGGAATGGTTACTTTACTTCCAGAAATCTGGAACCTCAATTTGTAACACATCAGGTTTGCACTAGAACATAGTCAAGCAAAGCGTAACTTATAGAAAGTATCGCCATGCCAATCAAGAATCACCAGCCATCACCGTACCATTAATAGAGAGAGCCAGCGACACAGACCATCATGAGGGTACAGTTCGCGTGGCATGGCGAGTTCTCAGATACATATCTAAGGCGACTGAGAGCATTCAGATACTGGACGCGTGATCGGAGTTACCATTCATAAAGGGCTGTGAGAAATTCCACCTGATAACACAGCGTCTCTACAGGCTAACAAGGTTGATAACAGAACGTACCATTTCTATGATTCGGCAGAGCCATAATCATAACCTAGACGAGCATCAAACAGACGCACACGAGACACCTATATACACCAATTGCCGTCATATTATAGGCAAATTTTCCTCGACCGCAACCTACACACATGGAGAGATTCTCTCCACTAGCCTCGACACTTCGTACCTGACTACGCAGGTGAGACAGTCCAGCCAATCCGCAGCCAAACCTCGTACGTACGCTGCTGTGCATAGGGGGTTGGTTAGAGACTTGATGGGGGCGGGTGTGCTAAAAGTTCTGCTTAAAATCAAGTCCATCCGTGCGTTAAAGTATGGGATTAACAAACTGGTTGGTTGCGCTCTTTGAAGTTGAGATGGCCATTTTCGTGGACCGAGCGGAAGCTTCCTTGATCCGGCCCTCAGTTCCAGACTCAGAGATCCTGATTTGAGCGGCTCAGCGCGGTCGGCTAAGCAATTAACATCTGCGAGGCACCGAATATCTTGCTGAGCTAGCGCAGACCCTCGTACACTCGAATCTCTCCTGCTTGCTTATATGTCTACGTCAGATTCGCGAGGAAAGACTGCTTGAAATGAATAGTGCTCTAGAACTTCTAGAATGTCAAACTAACGGCCATAGTGCTCAAAGCTTGGCTGACCATTCTTATACACCATCATGCCCGATGCAAAAGAAAGTTTGCAAGCAAATATTGGGTGCCCACCGTGGAAGAACTAGCCTCTAAGATTGGACGCAACGGTGGGTTTCCAGAATGAGGGAACATTAGACTGGTCGATGAAAGATTTAAGATGTTCGGTAACATAATCAAAAAAGCTCAGCAGCCAGTAATTGTTATTTACAGCCTAGACATGCGAGTTCCAAGTGTCAGAGTCGCAAAACACATCTGGACTGCAATCTACACCAAAGGTGTCTAAGTTTGTCATACTGATGATGAAGGATGGAAGAGATATTCTTGAATGATAGTAACGAAATGAATGAACGATTGTAAGAACTTGATGAATGTGTATTATGGTAGGTTCAGAGATTCAGGTTAAGTGAGGCGCCGCCGTCTTTGAGACCTGAGACCACCGGACTCTTGCCCACGGTGAAATCATGCGACCAGCAACGCCAAACAACGGTGCGACAAAATTGCCAGACAATACCACCGATTCTATAATAGTGTTTTCTTTGACCAATCCGTATCCGAGCTTCCACCTCACCGCGACGGAATCGAGTGCGAATTACACCTCGATGAAAAAGACACATACTGGCAGTACAAACTCTTCGACATGCCAGCCGACCCACTAAATATCTTAAAACAATACATACACCCAACTCGCCAGAGGATTCATACAACCATCACACTTCCCTCTCGTTCCCCCGGTGTTCTTCGTAACAGACAAAGCCTCGAAATTCAGCGAAACCGATCGACTAGGAGTTATGGTAGATTGCCGCACCCTTAATAGCAAAACCCACCTCTCCCGAGAGATCATTGACCAACGTAGAAGAGCGGAAATTTATACCAAATTCTATATCCAACCGAGCTTCAATAATATGAATATAGCCAAGGGACATAAACAGAAACTTGCATACAAAACCCTATTCGAACATCACAAATACAAGGTAATTTCCATTGAACTCACTACCGCTTCCTTTATTATCTGACTTTTCATCGATACCACTCTCACTCCATACTTGGGACTCTTCTCCTTCGCATATCTAGACGACATCATTATTTTATCCAAAACCGAGTAAGAGCACGCTGAACATGTCACCAAAGTATTCGAAGCCATGGAACAGCACTACTTGTACCTGAAACCCGTCAAGTGTTTATGGGACACTCAGCAAGTGGGCTCTCCAAGTTTTCTCACTATCGCACACAAAAGAGTACAAATAGCCGACGACAAGATCTAGACCACTCGATCATAGAAAGCACCAAAAGGCCTCCGTGCCACCCGAATGTTTGCAGGACTCGCCCACTTCAACGGCAAGTTCATGCCCCATAACTTGAACCCAATGGTACCACTTTATGGCCTCATAAATAAAGGTAGCGAAGTGACATAAACTCAAAAACGACAACTCTCGTTCATCACAGTAAAATCCTCCATTATAAACGGTCTTTCCCCCACCGGTTTTGACTAGAATAAGACCGCTACCCTCGAACTCGAAGCTTTGGACCTCGCCTACGCAACCATTTGCAACCAGCTTTCTGAAGGTTCCTAGAGGTCATTCGATTAGATGTTTATTTGCCCATAAGCCTCGACGGTCTTGTTGGCGGTCTGGCCATCCGATCTGTCAAGCATACTAAGTTGTTTATAGTGCTTGGATTTCTGAAGGCCGCATTGGCCTATGGGCCACCAATCTATTTCACCAGCATTTATGGAGCTCGACTTGCCAAGGAGAGTTTCAGATCACGAGATTGACACAGCGTTGGTCTTATTTTTCTCATTGTACGGATTCGCTGCCAATGTTGGCGATAGGCAATTACCTATCTCATTTATCCTCGAGTTAAGGACTAATGTCGCCTTCAGCGTCGACAGTGTTCTCTGGAATATCTTCCTGTCGCAATGTTTCTTGTAAAATCTCCCATAAACTAACCAAGCCAACAGCGCTGCTGTCTCCCGTTTTATTGTAACAATGCAACGCTACAAGGTTAAAGCACCAACTAGAGGCATGATCAGTCTTGGGTCCCGTTTTTCGCAGGGATTCTGATGATTAGACCACTTTGACTGTCTATTTCTTTTCTGCCGATAATACTTTCTTCCGGAATGTCAAACCAGCTCAACTAATGACAATATTCGCAGGGGATCTTATCAGTAGCTTCGTATCTTATGGATCAGCTTGGCAGGATCTAATCAGGCCAATCAAATGCAGCGGTAAGCTGCACTGGAGATCTGCGTTTCGGCACTCAGGTAGCGCATATACACAAGAATTGAACCCTTGGTGATCAAATGATGCATGGCCTAACCTGTAGGGACTACAGTTAGGCACGGATGACCTTTCGCCATGACAATACTGACAATCTTTCGGCATGGGTCAAAGTGGAATCGGTCAAGGGAATTTTCTTGGGATATTGTTCCGACGGTAAAGGCGTATGAGGGTCTTCTTGACATAAGTCCACCACCGCCATCCAAATTGAGCGACTTCCATCATCCAACACCAGGTAAGAACTTCTACCGTAACATTAAAAATGGAGATTCTTTTCCGTCTTCCGTCCCACAAAAACCCATCTTGCTTCCGTCCTCCGTCCCACTTAGACCCGTTGCCAAGGTGCACAGCTTCGGCAGCCCTAAAGTTACAGTGCAGATCTTGCGGCATTCCACGCTGATTCTCTTTATCAATCAGTGTATCAATCAGCTGGGCTGGCAACTATCGTGGAATCCGCGCGTTCCGTTAAGTCTCCTTGCAGGGATCGACCGTGTGGACTGGCGGGTAGCTACCCCTACCGGGCTAGTGACTGCGGATCCGGTATGCTAATAGAGTAAGGTTAAAGTTAAAGAAAAGTCTGCTATGATGCAGAGTTACCGTCTTCTTGCAGACAGCGGAATGAGGCCCAGCAAAATAAATTCAGAAAGCAGAGAAACGAGCCTAGATGTAGACAGCGTACCACAGAACTGAGAACTGGGTATAGCCAATAAACACAACTTCCGGAACAACGACATGATAGACGTATGGCGCGGGACATTTCCGTTGATACGAGCGTTAAGACGTAAACTCGGTTCCAACTTGCATACAAGTCATCGCAACATCACTGGCCCACAGTAGCATTTCGGTCGAACTCTTGTCCTGGCAGAGAATGGGAACTTATGCAGCCTAGCGTGGTCAACCCCCCAAGAGTCCAGATGCTCATGTTGATCTGCGGGCCACTGACCCATGCCCAACGCTGTTTTCCTTAGATTGAGCCAATAACCGAGTAGCAAAAGGAACCGACTTGGAGGGACGAACGGGGCTCAAATCTAGTAGTTGGTGGATCAACTTCCACCGTTAAGCAACCTTTTGTCTTTCACGTTTCAGGAAGAAGCAATTGGCAATGACGGCCAATCCTACATAAAGGCGGCTCTGCCTAGCGCCTGATGATTGATTTACCTCTGAGTTACATCCTAATCATCCTTCAAGAATCCAAACGACTCGGCACTGGGTATCCCGGGAGGCTCTTCATACCCTCCTTGCAAGGACACCATGCAGTCTTCTATTTCCTTATCGGCAGTTGTAGCAGCCTTATCTACTCTTCTACCATATGCATTGGCCACTGAGCCTCTGGAGGGCTACGGCCGAGATGCCTACGAAGTCCCATGCGGTCAAGCCTGCACATGGTCTGTCCCAACTATGCTCGACTGTCCCGAGTTCGAAGGCCTGTCTGAGGATGAGCTTGCCCTTGCTTACCCTTCACCAGCCTGCATGGCTAATGATACAGCGTACTTGACCACAATCGCCTGGTGCATTAAATCTCGTTGCGAAGAAGGCACCAAACCATCCAAGATTGAAAAGTTCTGGGAAACAAAGATGATTGTTGGCGCCGAGTCACTTCGATACTCTTACGCTGAGGCTTTGGCTGAGGTCGACACCAAAAACCCTCCCGAGCCCATGTCCCCCGAGGAGCTCGTTCTAAACCGGACCATCACTACCGACGACGCGACATACGAAAGCTTCATCAACTCAGTCAAGGGATACGAGGCCAGTGGCAGGAACGAGTCCAAATATTCGTAAGTCTGGATCTATTTCCAAGCACCGTCTGTGTCTAATTATCATACAGCCTTGTGGTATTCCTATCATGTGTCTTGATTCCCATCGGCTTTTCGCTCTTCCGTTTCTTCCCCATCCCGGCATCTATCAAGAGCAAGTTCTACGCTTACTTCATTGACCCTCCCGCTTGGGGCAAGAGACATAGCGTACCAACACTTGGACTTGGCATTATCCCGACTCGTGGCCAAGCCCTTTTTATCCTTTACATCATCGCTATCAACGCCGTGGCTACTTTCGAAGGTTATCCGAACTTCTCGCCCAATGGCATGTTCCCGGACCGCCGTTATGACTTGATGCGACAGATCGGTAACCGCGCCGGTGTTATTGCTTTTGCCAATGTCCCCGTTGTCATGCTCTACGCTGGTCGCAACAGTTTGTTACTTCGTCTGACGAACTGGTCTCACTCTACCTTTCTTCTTCTTCATAGATGGATCGCCACAATTTGTGTCTTCCAAGTCATCCTTCATTCTCTGATGTGGCTTCGAATGATGGTCGAGTCTGATTCCCATGCTGAGGCTGTCACTTACAACTACTGGTACTGGGGCATTGTAGCAACAGTTGTCTTCTCCATGATCCTGCCTTTATCAATGCTTCCTATACGCAAAGCCGTCTACGAGGTTTTCCTTATCTTGCATATTTGCTTGGCAGTTGTCGCCCTAGTCGGATCTTGGTATCACATCTACTATCTATACCAAGATACAAGCGGGTTTGAGATCTGGCTTTTCGTCGCGATGGCTGTCTGGGTTTTTGAGAGACTTGTCCGCATTCTTCGGGTTTCCAGACATGGTATCAAGAAAGCATACATTACTCGCATCGATGACAAGTACTTGCGCGTCGATGTCCCCGATGTCGATGCTCATGGACATTGCTTTGTCTACTATCCCACACTCTCTTGGCGCATATGGGAGAACCACCCTTTTTCTGTCGTCAACTGCAGCAAAGGTCAACTAGGTGGAGATACTACAACCTCAAGTTCGAGTTCCCAAACCCAGTCTGAGAACGAAGGTACAATCTCAGCTGCTGAGGGTTTGACTTCCAAGGAGGTTGGCGGTACTACCTCTGTCACACACCCTGCTGCAACGCGCAATGACAACATTCGCCCTGGCATCACATTTTTCATTCGTCCTCAAGGAGGCTTCACCACTAAGCTTGCCAAGAAGGCCGACACTGGAGTTGGTGTTCCAGTTCTCATCGAGTGTTCCTATGGTCACGATGATCGCAGCCGTTTTCGACCTACACCTGAGTACCCCAACACTCTGGTCATTGCAGGTGGCGTTGGTATTACTGGAGTGTTGCCCGCCCTTCAAAGTTCGCTATCCATGTTTTCGCGACCCCTCGGTACTACCAAGTTCTACTGGGGCATCAAGCATCGTGGCCTTGTAGATGCAGTCAAGAGTATGATTGTTGGTGAGGATACCAGCGAAGAAAAAGAAGGCAATGGTCAAGCTTTAAACTGGGGTCATATTGAGGCGCATGTGTCGATTGGGTCACGCATGGATATTAAGCAGGTTTTGACCAGGGAACTAGAGAATGTCGTTGGTGGAACCACAGTCATTGTATGTGGTCCTAACCAGATGTGCGATGAAGCTCGATATGTGTGCGCCGGATTGGCTCGGCATGGAGCCACGGTTCGTTACGTCGAAGAATCCTTCTCTTGGTAGAGTCGTCTAGCAATAGGAGATAGCAATTCAACATCTTTCTAGTACTTTCTATTATAATATTAGTGATTATGTGAAAACTTGGAGCGATTGTCTTTAAAGGTGATTTTTGTTAAGGAAGAGTTACTGCGATCTCAAGTTCTCTTGGGAGAAGCACCATAGGTAACAGAGCTGAAGGGGATTACTTGTATAAGTTGCTAAGACCTTGATGGTTGCCCCCTTATATAGTATAAGTTGCTTCTTCAAATTTACCTTGAAAGCCATATGTTTGGCTATGGGCTGCCCTCTTGACGACCCCAGTCCTCCTGCGGGAGTCAGTGATTAATAAAAGCCGGAGGTCCTTTTTGCAATTTTCCTTTCGTGAGATTACTTGATTCTTTCTACCCATTTACTAAGCCGCTCGCTTCATGCCTTTGCTGAACCATCTTCTTTCTCACTGTTGATTTGCTCTTAGTTAACTTGCGATGCATCCTCATACCGTCCTTGTGCTACTCCTGCTAGGCGCCGCCGACTTGTGTGGTACAGGTGTGAGTATACTTAAATAAATATGATGTGAAGCTGTTCACCTACCGTCCTGTTAGCCATGTAAGCCAAAATCCTCTGCATCAACGATGTCCTCGTCGGTGTTGACAAGCGAGGCCGGTACTGTGACTGGAACTGAGACCGTCTCTACCACTATTGAAGTCGCGTTAGCTACGACCGATATCACCACAACTAGTAGGGAGGCTTCCTCTAGTACTATCGACGCCACTACCGAGTCTATTGTGAGCGTTTCCGAGTCGGAGACTTCTACCGAGCCCTCTTTCACAGCCTCAACGGCCGCTAGTACAGAGACCCAAGTGACCACCGACCCATCCATCGATACGACTAGTACGGTGACTGAAGCTGCCACCACCATTACCAAGACCGAGCCTTTGACAACCACAACGGCTGCAGAGCCTTCTGTCCAGACAGTGGAGATTACTCAGACTGGCGGGTTTGATAACAATGGAACAGACCCAGTCCCTCGGACTATCGTTGGGGCGACCTCTCTCTGGACTCAACGATGAAGAACAGCAAGATGGCTCCTACTGCTAGTAAAAATCTCTTATCCCTGGTATAATTGACCAATGCTAATCTTCTGGCCTAGTCGCTTCGGTGACTTCACTAACAATACCAATGCAAGGACCTACAGAGTCTGTCAGCGCGTGCCTGTTTATCGGGGGTACGAATACACCCTCTCGGCATGGATCAAGAAGCGTTGCATCTTTCACGAGACTCCAGACGATGCCCTAGATTGCAGGGATACCTTCAATCGGATTTCTCTGACGGTCGACGGAGTGGGTAGTTCATCTCAGAACGAGATTTCTAATGATAGCCAGTACCACGAGTTTAAGACTACGCTGCAGTACTATGGTCCTGAAATTGAGGAAACTGATCTTTGCGTCCTCATCTAGGCCAGAGAGGGCGACGACTATCAGTTCTTTATGGACACAATCTCTTTTGCCCGGGGAAGATAGTTGGAACTGGATCCGGATGTGGAATAAGCTGTTTTTACGCTAAGCTCCGAGTATAGGTAGACTTTACAAAGACTTGTTTCTTATTTATATCTATTTCGACAACTTTGCATGTCGGTTCACGTCCTTATAGAGTAGGTAGCGGAATTTTCCAGGGCCACCAGCATAACAGGCCTGTGGACAAAAGGCTCGCAGCCACATAAAGTCTCCCGCTTCTACTTCGACCCAGTCCTGGTTAAGACGGTACACAGCCTTTCCTTCGAGCACATAAAGACCGTGCTCCATGACATGGGTCTCCGCGAAGGGGATGACACCACCAGGCTCGAACGTGACGATAGTTACATGCATGTCGTGTCGCAGGTCGCTTGGGTCAACGAAGCGTGTAGTAGCCCATGCGCCGTTGGTGTCAGGCATTTGTGTAGGCGCGATCTCCCTCTCATTGAGGAAGATTGGGTCAGGAACACCAAGTCCCTCGACGGGTTCATAAGCCTTTCGTATCCAGTGAAATCGGGCGGTATCCTCGCCCTTGTTGCGCAGGGTCCAGCCGCTTTTGGGAGGAAGAAAGGCGTAGCCGCCAGGGGCAAGGGTGTGCGTCGTGTCTGCCACTGTGACGGTCACTTCGCCCTCGACAACGAACAAGACACCCTCGGCGCCATCATCCAGCTCGGGGCGGTCACTACCACCACCAGGTTGGACTTCCATGATATACTGCGAGAACGTCTCGGCGAAGCCCGATAACGGGCGAGCAATGACCCATAGGCGTGTTTGTTCCCAGAAGGGCAGAAAGCTGGTCACGATGTCGCTGAAGCAACCCTTGGGAATGACAGCGTAGGACTCGGTAAACATGGCCCGGTCGGTGAGAAGCTGCGTCTGGGGCGGCAAGCCACCCTTGGGTGCGAAGTAGGCACCTAATTTCTGGTCTTTGCTCATGATGGAGGAATTTTAAATGCGAATCTTGTATGCAATATGGCTCTTTGGGGCGAGGAGGATGGTAAAGGAGTGTTGACCTGGGCATATAACAATGAATAATCATGCAATTGGCTTTGCAGTTATCGAAAAGACCTCAGAACCTGCAAATACCCCGCATCTCAATCCTTTTCAGGGTCCTCGATAACGAACTCTACCCCTCGTCAACTGTGAGATCATCTCCGATTCGGCGATCTACCCCGAAATTGTGTTAGACCGAATGGTTAAATCCCGGATACTAGGGCTTGACGGGTTGCTAATCGCTAAAATGGCTCATTTAATTGGTGTCATGGTAAAAGCGCCGACTTAGATCCGACTTAGTCAGTAAGTTCGGACTTTATTGCCGAAGGTCGGAACAGATAATGATTGTTGATCACAGCGAATATGGCCTTGAAGCGTCCACCAAGCTCGTATCATGACGAAACTTAGTTTCCTCACTTGTAATAACCCAAGTTTCGAGCTGCATGTATGCCGGCCAAGTTAGTCCGTACTTATGTCCCATGAGAAGAATGCAGCCGAGGAAAAAGAAAAAGGCATGGAATGACAAAATAATAGTGTAAATTTAGGCTTTATAAAAACGCAAACGCCAGGATTGACATGCCCATTCCTAGACAATCTCCTTTGAATCTACGAGAGATTTCTTCTGCCTATCTCTCCAGTGAGATATGATTCGAAGAATAGAATACCAGTAAAGCCAGAACAGGAAGATAGCGGCTGTCAATAGAACAGTGACCACGGCATAAAGCCAAGTCATTTTCGAAATGTGAAGGGTACCATCGTCCCTTATTTCTAACAAAGACATGCCGAAAAAGGTCGCCACTGCTGTTGCAGGAAGAAAGATCATTGTAAGCACAGCGATGATCTTCATACTTGCGCTGTCGTCTTTGGTGTCTCGAGCAATGCTAGTACTGGTCTCGCTGTCTTGTTGTGTTACCAGATTGAAAACCAGATTCATGGCGATGTCCTTGCGAGATTTGTAGCTCTGTAACCATCGAAGCTGAGACTCCAAAGATCTGGCTATGTAATCTAGCGAGTCTCCGACAGTACTGCCTCCGAACTTGGATCGTGTTGGGCTGGAGCTTCGGATAGCATTCCAACCTCGGCTACTGTTCTGCGCAATCATCAAGCCCATCTCGACGCTAACTGCCAGTGAATCTGCGTCCTGGGAGACCTTGTGAAGTTTGTTGGTCATTTCCTTGAGATTGCTCCGGTCGAAGGGTTCCTTTGAATATTCGCCCACTACGTCCAGAACGTCGTACAAGCGGTGGCGCAGTTCAGTAATGGGCTGCCTAGCTGCGAGAAGTGATTCTTGACAAAGGATACTTTGGACGAGAAAAGGATCGAATACTTCAGGTCCAACTTTGGCGGGCTGGGTTAGAGTTTTGCCAAAATAGTCTCTGAGACGTGCCTTGGTACGTTCCACAAAGAGTTCTACTTCTCCGCTACTGACCACATATGTTGTCACGTCGCGAACGGCATCATGTCCAATATAGATTGAACATGGCTGCTGTCTGACATGAATCGTATACCGAGGATGTTGAAAAGCAAAAACTAATAAATGATGTCAGTTACACTCTCCACGGAATATATTGGTGTTGGAAGCTACAACTAACCTGAAGAGCGAATCTGATTCTGTGAATTGCATGAATGAACTTCCAAGGGTGCCCAGTAATCTGGCTCTCCAAGAAGAGACTTGCAGAAGTGTGGGCAAATATCCAGGGACGTCAAAAGCTGCAAAGCAACGCTGCGGCTCAATGAAAGCTTATGCCCAAAGCTGGTCTGTGGGTGAGTCGTAAGGGTGCAAAATCTGTGAATGGTTAGTTGCTCAAAGTTCAGTGCTAAAGATTATACAATCTCAGCTTACACTACACGAAGTCGGACACTGCCATTATCTGTGTTTGCCCAAGTTTTCTGGAGGTTACCATTGACTTAGTCTCCCATTCCCAAGACAAGTAATCGTTGGGGGCGAAAGAAGTGTGGCAGTGGCTTACTTGGAGAAACCTTTGTACATCTGCATCGCCTGCTGCCTCAAGCCAATGTCCAGCTGCCGTGACGGATGATGAGCTGCGCAACTCAAATATCTCACAGACGGAATTCTGCGCAAAGTTCTCTGTATTGGCAAGAATACCTTGGATGTAGGGAATATCGATGAGCGATGGGACGAAGCTATCCTGTTCGGCAGTTGGGTACTGCGATGGATCAATTTCCCGTCTTTCCACATCCTTGAAACTACTCGCTAGGCGAGGAACGAAGGGACGAGGGGCTTGCCTAAGCTTTTGAACCTCGGGCAATGAGTGGCGCCGCATCTTGGCTTTGATGAAATCCTGCTTTCTAGTCGACTCGTCCTCGGGTGGATTTTAAGATGAGAATATTAATGCTTCAAAGGTGGTAGCGTCGGGGTACACCCGTCTTCTTAAGAATTTGCCTCGTAGGCTGTTCTAGATTCGTATTCGCAGCCATAAGCCTTCTTCATATGCCTCGTTTTCAAAGATCGCAACCACCACCTGTGAGTTGAGACAGTGGCGTCTGCAGAGGAAGCACACATGCGATTGCGCGGGCGCTCAGCTTCGGCTAATGCCACCTGTCATCGCCAACCTATATAAATCAACTTCCATCTCATGTAGAACAGAGCCCGTAATGCTCATGAGGTTTGGAAGGGTTTATTAGCTTCGATAGTGCCTTGTGTTAGATGGATTATGTAGAAATAAACTTTCAACTGGCTGATATACTCTTTAAACCGCTTCAGCCAAGATGTATACCTATATCCGGGCCTGACTAAAGATATAGTGGGTGGCGTAGACAGTGGAGGCTGTGCCGCGGGGCTGTGAAAAAGGCATACAGGGGGGCTCAATGAGCAGTATTAACAATCCATTTGGGCCGCTTTCCTTCTTATCGGAGAGGGAATATCATGGTACCCGATTTGAAAGAGGCTTAGTAAGGCGTATCGCGAGGTGTTTTCATGCGGGGTTCTGTATATGTGGTTTGTGGACTTTTATTCTAAACATCTAGCCCGATAAATCAGGAGTTATGGCGGACACCTCTTCGTCAGAAATCTCTGCCGACAGTGCCCTTGCTAGATTCGATGACCTCGTTAAGCAAGGGAGGCTACTCTATGAGTCTAGTACCAGCGAGATTATTCATGAAGAAGGAATCAAGGTTCGTTTATGGAGGATGATAATTGTGTGGTCAAAACAGACACTAATACGTTCAATTACGGCAGCTCGAGTTTCGAATTTGCAGAAGCTTGAAAAAGAAACCCATTTTGCCACGGGACTCGGAGGCTCGAAAGGGCGTGGGTGGGCCATTTTTGAACCCAGACCCAGATTTTGTTATTGCATATGTCAATTCCCATCACGTGCTTGAGCTCAATATGTTTTCTGTCTACAGGCCACAATTTGTTTTGCACACGAAGCATTTTGCACCTCAGACAGACGACCTTGACCTAACAGATTTTGCTGCTGCATGGTCTGTTATGGAATCGTTAGAACACAAAAAGTCTCAGATGATGATTTACAACTGTGGTGTCAACTCGGGCTCTTCACAAGGACACAAACACATGCAGGTTTTTGAGAAGCCTCAACCATTCCCTTTGTTTCCCGAAAGTGCAACTTCGACGGAAGGCATGTCTCATATGTACGCGTACCAAATCCAAAAGACGAGACTAACATGAGTTCCAGAGATTGCACGTAACATCACGGGTGTTCCATATCAACATTTTGTCCTGCGTCTTCCTGATAAGCCCAAGCTGGGCGAGCTATACGATCAGTATCAACGGCTGCTCCAGGCGAGCGTTAAGGAAAAGGGATCCGCTTCATTTGGCTTAGATTACAATCTCGCAATGACGAAGGAGTGGCTCTGCTTGATACCCCGGCGCCACGGACGTAAAGACAATGCTGGAGCCAATTTTGGGGCGAATACTGCAGGTATGCTCGGTGTTATATGGGTTTCAAGCCAGGAGGAGAGGGATAGTTGGGATGAACTAGGGATGACTCGCTACCTCGCATATTTGGGCGTGCCGCTGGGAACTGCAGGTCCTTAGTTTCAAGTTCTCCGTAGGTTCGATGTCTCGAGCATCTCTTCAGTTAAATACCTGAACTTTATCAGTCCGGATGTGGATTTTGATGCTGGTAGAGTGGTAGGGATGCGGGATTTAAGATGTTGCAGCGTTGGGTCTGATAAGATGTTCTTCCACAGCTATGATTCTTACTATATTATCTAGTTCCTCTCCATTCCGGCGCTTATGAAAAGTATTTCTTCTCAAGAGCCTTATAAGAAAATTGGATGAACCTATGATCTTAATAGACTTCTGGTTAATAGGTCAAATAATTATTCTGTCGTTCAAAAGTTTACACCCCCCTTCCTCAAGCTTTGGCCTCTCCCCGTGTAATCACATCTCTTACTACCTCCTATACCGCTTTTTCATCAGGTGTAAAAGCTTTTTTCATAACTTTAACTTAACTTGGGTAGATACTATAGCGAGGTGCTATAACTATCGCAGAGTTCAGCTTAGATACCCATAAAAATATAGTTCTAGGGTTGCTATAAATCTTCATTTATATTATTACCCAGGATGAAGCTTTTAGCCCTTATAAAACCTGGTTTCTATAGTGTAGTTTGAAATGCGTCAGTAGTGACTTATCTAATAAGAGCCTGTACCTAATCCATAGTATCTATTCATACAAGACATCTTCTTGCAGCTCAACCACATCCGCATTACATGCTGGCGCCACAAAAGCGATGCGACCAGACGGACTGTCTCTCTTGACATTGCCTAATTTAATACTCACGTCCTTGAGAAGTCGCGAGCGTTCCAGACCATCAAGCATAGATGCCTTCTGCAATTGCTTCTCGCAGTGATTGTCCAGCGTGACTATTGACAACGTCCCCAAAATATCCGGCACCAGCGTTATAGCTCGAATAACGGCCCCAGATAGTGACACAACCAACACAACAACGCAAATGATAAGCATGATTGCGAACCAAGTTTTGTTACAAACCACTATATCCACGGTATTTCTGGTCTCCGCGGCCAAGGTTACCACGTCGAAACTCTCGTTCTCTTGGGTTACTGGCGTAGCGCCCGCAATAACAGATGGCTGGATAGCGGCGATGAACAAGGTATTGATCAACTGTGACAGCCGCACCTCAAATAGTGGCCTGCCAATACTGGTAACATCGTCGTAGAATATATCGGAAGGCCTCTCGACTGAGCCGTTTGGAGATAGTAGGAATCCCAGAACGGGAATTATCTCGTGGCTGCTCATGATGTCAAACGCGCCGGTCAATACACTCATCAAGACTCCGGGGTAGGTACTACCACCCTTGTCAAAGCCAGTGAAGTTGCGAGCGTTCCAAGGATCGAGAGGATCTCCGGTGGGGACGTTGATGTTATGGAAATAATCGGGATCGGGGGTGTTGGGTGAGAGACGCACTTCATTGGGAGCACAGGAGGCATTTATACAATTATACCTAACATCAACATACGTTGTATGCAAAGTGCAGTCGGCGTGGGAAAAGTTCTCGGCCGAGGTTGACTCCCAAACGATCCTACGAGCCTCTCTCTGCTTTTGCCATTGGTAGCAACCCCAAAGGCAGCTGGACATACCCAGTTGGAAACCATTGGGTGCAGCAGGCCCAACCCCACCGACTCCAACACGCGTGGTAGAGTTAAGCCATGTGTTATTCGGGTTTTCAAGTGGTGGAGGGTCTTCCCTGAAGTCGGTCCATGGAGGTGAATCGTTCCTGGGTCTCGTCCGAAAGGTCGGACAATCCAGCGACATGTAGGATGTATTGAGTGTAAACGTTGTCGGTTCATCGGGTAAGGTCGGGCCAAAAGGGATGCCCACCAGAGACGAAAAGGTGACATTAGTAGCATCGGTGGGAATTTTAATCCACGCATTATCCTGATAATTATCGAATACTTCGATCATTGGTATGCGGAGATTGCCCCAGCTATCTTGCGACTGGTTATGGAGTAGCTTCGACGTGATCAACGATGACGCGAATAGGGTTTTCGTCAAAAAGCTGTCGCCTCGCTCAGAAGGCGAACCTGGGTCTAAAGTATGGACTTGATGCTGCGTCTTGGTAACTCTAGTTCCTGGCCGTAAGACTCGAAGTGACGCTTGGCCGCCAACTGGAGAAAGTGCCCATAGCACGACTAGGGCAAATGCAACAAGGTTGATGTTTCGTAATTGGATTTGGGTGACTATAGCTCCCACAAGGGTAGTGCTCCCAGAAAGAGTTTCGACGTGACCTATTGTTCTGAAGTTAGAGTGAGGTATTTGTATCAAGGAAAATGGGATACTCGCCTATAGTGGAACCTTTCTGCAGCTCCCACGTTGCCAAAGCCTTCAACGCTCGGCCGACAATAGCAGCGAAGAGGATGGGGAATATAGTAGGTCCCTGCAGTGAATTAGTACCAATTGAGACAAGGCCTGAAAGCAATTGGCAGTCGCTTACATAGAATGTGATATCAAGAAGGAGTTGCGCTCGTGAATCCTTGGTGAGAGGCTGACCATCACTTGCCATTGCCAGACTAGCAAACACCACGAATGCTATGCTAGCAAGAACCAAAAAAGAGTCAAGAAAAATACCCAGCCAGCTCAGTTTTGGGTTTAGGGGTTCTTCTCCCTCCAGAGAAAGAAGAGGATCCCGTTGCGGCTCTTTCTTTCTTGTTGCCAGGAAGTCGAACATTATGAGGTAGGTACCCAAAGTGTACGAAGGTTAGTTTGGCGGTAGAGACAATTGAAACAGATAGCAGCTCGGCGTAGGGCAACCACTAAAGTTTATACTGGGCCTTGCCACTCTTTCTGTCTGCCTTGTGGATCTGCAATGTTTCACAGATTTCAGCTCCTGCAAGAAGTCGAATTCGGAAGTGCAGGGGAACAAATAGTGGACTCCACCAACGCTCGGTTCGGCTGCTGTACTGCTTTTTGGCCCGAGGGACCTTATTATGATTGTGTGCGGGTATCAAGGTACTAGAAACGATGGTTTCTAGCACATCTATGTAGATGAACAAAAGCACATACTTAAGAAACAAAAGACGATGATTAAGAAATAAGAGACGAAAAATAAACAACCCAATAATATCCCCCATGTGAAATCTTGCCAAGACCTATGCCGCCTGAGCTTATGCATACTAAAAGATGACTAGCGGGGCACTTAATAAAATTAGACATCCAGTAGAAGTGATTCTAGTCCATCTACTGGTCGGAAAGTGATTGGTAGCCTGCTGAGTGAAATTTCCTACCACGCCAAGACTGTCGCAAAGGTAGCCGCATAGAGACGACAGCGCAACAATATCAAAGAGGTGTTCTATATAAAGCTTAAAGGCAGCCCCTTATACCTTGTCTTGTTATCTTGGAATATAGCACCAAGACGCAAGGCAATGCGACGAATATGCTGTGAGTACTTGTTCTTCCGCTTCTGTCTCCGGATCTACTCCGAGTCCTGTGGTGCTTGAGCATTGAATTCCACTCCGCGCGATGACACATAATGGAAAACGGTCACAAGGGTCACATGAGAGTATTTCCTCAACGGGGCAGAATTGCTCGGAACCTAAATGCAAACCGCAACCTCACATATGAAAGAAATCATGAATTACCACTTGATTATTCTATAGACTACCTTGAGTAGAAAAGCAAGGTGTGATGGCACGCGAGGTTCCAGATCATAGGATCTGGACCGTCTTGGACATGCTAGGAACGCCCTGTGGCGACATAACAAAAAGGTAGTAGAATCCAGGCAAAAGGATACCGTTATCCTTGGGCAGCTTGACAGAGTAGGAGTTACCCTTCACTTGGAAGTTGGTGAGGGGAACACGTCTCTGGTCACTGTTAACAGAGTGGGTGGCGCTGCCCATACGGACAAGTGAAATGGTGACCTTGCCCGAGGTGTTTGCGACGCTGAACTTGATGGTGCTGCCTGCCTTGACTGGCTTTTCGGCAAGGTTTTGAATGATCGGGCGGTCAGCGAGGGAACCATCCTTGTTGAAGAGATAAGGAGGCTGGAAGATCTCTCCATCAGCATGATCGGCTGTCTTATCGCAGCCGGCAGTTGAGCCGCCGATGGTAGCGACATAGCAGAGTCCTCCACCGCCAATGAAAACAGTAGCATCGGGCAGAAGGATCGAGACGGAGTGGTAGTTACGAGGTACAGCATGAGGAGCAAGCTGGGTCCACTTGTTGGTCTTGGGGTTGTACAGCTCAGGGATCAGGATGCCATCAGTGTTGGTGAAAACAAGAGCCTTGCGCTGACCACCAGTCACAAGCACGGTTCCATCAGGAAGGATGGCAGCGTTGCCGAAGCCGCGAGGGAAAGCCATGTCAGCAACACGCTTGACAGAAGCCGGCTTGTAAGGCTCTCCAATGGTGGTGATATGTGCGCGCTTGTTGGAGTCGGCCTGAGTGTAATCGGGAGCGCCGCCAGCTGACAGAATCTTACCAGCAACAGCATCGTACATGGCCCAGATACCACACATGGCATCATCGTCATCTCTCTTGCCTGACTTGACCATGGAGCCTTGTCGCTTCGTGCTGTACCAGTGCTGGTCCTTGCTGGGGCCAGCCTGGAAGACGCTGCCATCCTTCCATCCAAACAACCAGGCGTGGTTATCCTCGCGCCAGATACCCTCGTGGTCGGTCGTGAGCATGGGCTTAACATCGGCTCCAGGCAGCATAGTCCACTTGTTGGTCTTAGGGTCGTAGACCTCACCGTTCTTGCCCTCGCGGGGGCCCGAGTAGGCTCCTCCAATGGTGAACACTCTGCCATCCGACAGGATAGTCGAAGTCTGATAGCCGCGGGGCACCTTCATGTCTGGTCCTCGAGTAAAGGCATTTGTCTTGGGGTTGTAGAGAGTTACGGCCTCGGCATCAGAGCCACCCTGAATGATGATGCGGCCGTCGCCAAGCTGGCTCATTCCAGGGCAGAACATGTCGTGATGGGTGTCGGCCACCTCTCGCCTCCCAATGGCTCCAGTAGGAAGGTCCATAACACCAAACTGCGTGCGGCCGGAAGCACCACCAAAAGCATCGGGCCCCCATGATGCGAAGAACAGAATCTGTTGCGACTGGGGGAATTGAGGAACAACGTAGGCTGCGACAGGAATGAGGGGCAGACGGATGATATCAGACCATTTACCCTGAGTCACAGGATTGTGCTCGACCGGAATATGAACGACGCTAAATCGGTTGCTCTGGACCCAGAAGATTGATGCTTGGGGCTCAGTCTCCTTGATATGACAAACGTTCTCGACACGGTCATGTACTGCCTTCTTGCAAGTGTTGATTGTAGAGCAAAGGTCAGCACACGTAGCAAGAGTGGTGACATCTTTGACGATCTTAGCAGACGCGCCAACAAAGTCAGTGTTATGGCAGACGTTGAATGTCTTGCCACTCTTTGAACGGTACTTCTTGGCACCAGAGGGGCATTGAGAAATAAAGAGTCCTTCTTTAACATCCTTAGCGCGAATAGTGTCAAAGTTCTTGTCTGCCTCCCAGTCCATCTTGACCTCATTATTGTCATCCTTGACGTGGCAGATTCGATTCTGCTTATCGTAGACGGCCTTGACGCATCGTGGGTCTTTGCTGCAGATCTGAGCACAGTCCTTCGTAGATCTCACTCTCTGGGTGATTTTGAGACTCGCGCCTCCGTATCTGTAGTCGGTGCTGGGGCAAATGGTGTACGCAACGCCGGTTTTCGATGTCCAAGTCGTTTCTTTCGAAGGGCATTCGGTCAGGGCGGCGGAAGCGAATGGGGTGAATAGTAGGGCTGCTAGAGCCACGAATGTAGGTGAAACCATGTTTATTATGGCCAGTAATATTAATTGAGATATAGTTGAGTTTAGAAAGAGCGTATGACGTAGGAAGAGTGTCGAAAGATGGATTAAGGATCGAATTAGCGTATTAAGCAGTGACTGATATTATCGTATTAAGACCTGAAACACGCAATAAGTGAACAGGCGAATAAGAGACAGCAAACAAACGGATGAAAGAAAAAAGGGAATGATGTTGAGTAAGGAAAGAAAAGATAGACGGAGGACGGGTGTAAAGAGGGAGTGTCCTGTCTGTTGCCCGTAGAAGGGAAAGCAGAGACCAGACTTTTTATGTTCTGAAGCCCGTGGCTGCCCTAAGGAAATTTGCGGCTCAAACTTAATTCACATCTAAACATGTCACTATCTTTAGTCTAAACGACCCTCGTTGTATGGACGGAAGTATCGCTTCCTAGCCCCCTGTCTAACCCTGTCGAGCGGACCTACCGGTACCTGACGCTAACTAAACCAATTCAAGCCGTACCAGGTTGTCGGGATCCACGCCAAGATCTTCGGTGAGGACCTTATTGAGAAAATACGAGGTCTGTAATACCACCTGGGCGGCGATTTCTGTGGGCGCACGAACTGGACACGGACAACAGGGGGCGCCACCATTACTTAGTACACAACTTATAGCAGTGAGAGCCACTATCGTGAGGCCTCAAAGCCCGTGCGCAAGGTGTTTTAGTGAAGAATTCTCCCGCACCATCCCATCACAATTCGATCTTTGAATTGGCCCTTGCACGGCTCGCGTAAAATTTCATTATTCGAGACTATTCCTCCGTTAAATAGTGGGTAGTAAGTCGCTCATGAATGCTAAGGACCATTAAGAACCTACAAATAATCATCAAAAGCCCCCTGCCTGTTATCGTCAAGTTTGGTCGTGGTTGAAAAAGCAAGTGCAGTGCTCTAAAACACGCCCGGTGATATTTCATCCTTTAGTTTATGTAATGTTTACGTTGGTTCCTGGCATTTTGGAAAGAGGTGCTTACAAAACTTCTTGGACAGTCTGTTCAGAACATAGTGGAAGTCATTCTATGTATGAATAGCTCAAGTCTTCTAGGGTTGCAGGTTTGATCTAGCTAGCTGATTAGCTACGCATATGACAAGTGATGTATATAATTATGATTATCGTTTTAAATCACCTCAGCCCTAAAGCTGTATCAGTTCATGGAATGAGAAGAGACACAGTCTCAGTTAAAATGCGTAATGGCAACACTATTGGAATATGAGGTTGAGCTCTTTAAGAGTCTTAGGAACTCGTCTTGCCTGACCAGTGTACCTTTTTTTGACAGTCTTCCTACATTTTTAATATGCGGTGGAATTAATCAGCCATGAATGGTTTCAATACTGTCTTGTTTCAAGACGTGTAGTCATGAGCCGCAGTGTCATCGACGCATCATGCAGCCACGCGACGATATTGTCCCGATCGAATCAACTGCCTCATCTTTGATAGTTTCGACTCTTGTATAGGTGACTCGGGTAGATCATAGACTTAAGTACATGGTCGGGGAACCTCAGAGGCTAGATTACAGTACTTGATACATTTTTAAAACTGGGTATAGAGCGTTCTGGAGTAAAGATACAACCTTTAACTTGTCCACGATGCTCTCGAGCATGAGACATAGACTTTGTGGCATTGACAGGTCTTCCTATTCCCTTTTCTAGCTATAGCATCTTTGGCATGCTGGTGAATAAACTGAGCCTGGCCAGTCTCAACGAATCGGTTATACATTATGTTATTGACATGACATCTGAAAAGGAAACAACTGATCAGAAATGTTAACATGGAGTGTTTATATACTTTGATAAGATCAGATTAAGTGCATCACAAACGGGTAACTCACTAGGTTATCCTAGACGTTTATAGCAATTACAGGTCAATTATCAGTCGTTCCAGAGCAACTGATGATCGTCTAACCCTCCTCATTTCTTCTCAATGATTGTCCCTGCTGACGTGCCAGAAGCTCTAGTCGACTGGCTGCGGGTATGCAAAGGGCTTTGGTTTGTCGCACACTGTCAGGGACACATAGCTTGCCGGTTGCTCCCTTCAACAGAGTTTGTATATCGATAAACCATCTTCATATGAATAGTGGGAAATCGTTGGAAGTCGAAGAGAGCTTGTGGTTCGCCTATCTTTTGTGGAATGAGTGCCACCGCAGCTATAGCATAAACATTCTGACGAAGAAACCAAAAAGCGGCTTGAGGAGGCGCATGCTAGTCAAAGGCATGGTTTGGGTGCGGGAACCTGTGGTGGCCATTTGATTGGGCGGCCCGACAAGTACAAACAGATTGATGCGCCTGAAACAAAAATCTGGCTTAGCTTCTCCGTAGAAACCCGCACCAACTAACCGAACCCAAGACCCTGGTCCTACAGGAGCTTTGTCTCCGTGCTGTTACCCGGAGGTTGTCACACCTCAACACGGCGAAGACTATGAGGAGAGACGACGTTCTCTAGCAGAAGCATCTCTACCAGGCTCACAACCTCTATGATTTTAGGGCTCGGTAGAAACTGGGGCTCTCCCTCGCACTTATGCTGTTTCGGCCGAGTTTCGGATATTGTTTCTCCACTAAAATGTTTTCAACCAAGTTAGATCCCATTTTCTTTTCTCGGCGTGCTACAAATATCTTACGAGATTGACTTTCCCGTCAGTGGTTCTATATCATGCAATCGGCCCCTTCTTATGAGAGATCTCGTCAGCTTAGATCATCAAAGAGCTGGTTGTAGTTAGGCTGATAAGACTCGGCCATGAAAACGCAGCCAAGGCCCTGTATCCGTGTTTTCGGCTCACACATTAGATGTCGTTGTTGTCAGTAAGAAATTCCCAGCATATCTGCCAACGGTCGCAGCTTACAGAAAGTCCAATGGAGAACAGGCAAAGGGTGTTTGCAATTTGTTCATGATCTGTATGCTGAAGGAAAAAACCTCGATAGTTCACGTTATTTGACTGTCTCGATATACCTACCCAGGCTACCCTGAATCGATTTAGGAATCGTTGCTAGTTTCTCCACTACGCGTGGCTCAAAGATCAGATCCAGCCCTATGAAACGATGCCACGGGTATACTAGCAGAGGCGCCTACCACAAAGCCAGCCTAACTAGAGTCATAGACTCGTCTCATGCCTACATAACCTTGGTTGGTCTTGCGTGACTTCAACGCGCTTATTCGGCTCTTTGAGGCAATGGCGGTGGATCCTACAAGGTTGTTTATGCTTCAATGGTAGTTCCGATTGGCATCCAGAGCGGGTAAGGCTCAGCCCAGGCCTTTTTGTTAGGATACTCTTCCTTGTTCACGTCAGCACTAAATTTGATGTTATAGTCTGATTGGGTCCTGGTGCGCATTCCCAAACTCCTTTAATTTCTGGCCACCAAACAACACCCTTCTAGTCTTATTCGAGAGCACCACATAAAGTATGGATCTTTACAGCGCCGAAGAAATTTCTTGCCTGTGTTTCCCTCTGCTTGTATCCTCCGTCTTTCCAGCCGTGTCGTCGGCGTTCCCCCGACCATGGAGATCATCATCCTACCATTGAGATACCAGAGCCAGGATATCGCCCTTTCGGACTGGATTACAGTCCTCACCTTGTGCCTGGCTCCTCTCATCGCACACGTCCTCATTGGCGCGCCCTCACCGACATATCTGTCCCTTAGTCGACCATCTTGGCATGAGCGAATATGCCATTATAATCCGACTTCTATCATTTGGCGATACGCGATGATCACCGACCGACGAATCAGGGCAAAAAATTGGGACAAAGTTGATTTCGCCTCCACAAATGCTTTATTTTGGACGGACGGAGGTTGGGATGGCTCTGAAGAGATAATCAAGTTCAGCCGCCCACGCTGTGTTCAGTTACCCGATGATAACATGGTTACATTGTTATCGAGAGATGCGATAAAGACCCTGATTATTACTGTGCAAGGGCTACAGGCCATCGTTCTTCTATTAGGCAGCCAAATCGACCCCCTCGCTCCAAGGTTCACTGTGTTTATGGGTGTCGACATCATCTTCTTCCCCGTGGCACTCTTCGGCTTGTTGAGGCTTTGCAGCTGTCTCTGGCTTACCGACGAATTTGCATTTGCCTCCATGGACGATACCCCTTTAAACAACAGTTCAGACATGATTGGCTGTAGCACAACATCATTCCAGCTTTTACCAGCAAACCCTTTGATGCCCGAACCGCGTCGATTCCGCAGAATTTCGTCTTGGCCCAGTAGGGCATTTCGAATTGCCTTCAGTATAATGATGCTCGCTTTATTAGCCTTGGCCCTGTCGTTTATAGTGCCGGTAGGGCGCAGTGGTGCGGTAGTGTACACAACTACGACTTTTGTAGTCCTCATTTTCTACCTCTGGATTATCGCAGGGACAACAGCCATCTCGATTTGGTATCTTTTCTTCAAGAAATCTACATCCACGGTCATACCCTGCATTTCGTCGATCTGGTACAAGCTTTACACGGGTGTGGTGATTGGCTTCGGGATTGCTGTTATTGCGATTGCATGCATTGAGACCCGAAAAACACCTTGTGGAAAGTTCACAAGCGGTCATGGCATGAGTGGCGATCTTTCGGCATGCATGGACTCCAGATTTGATGTTACCGACCACAGAAAGACTATTGACGGTCCCTATTCAGGAAATACTACTTACTATTTTACTAAAGCTAGTAATACTAGCTTTGTATCGGTAAATTACGAGGACGACAAGCAAAACGCTCTAAACTTTACTAGGTTATGCTTCAGTAGTATATGGGGAGTTTGAGAGAATGACTGGAATTATTAGAAGCACTATAGATTTATGAAATGAATTTACTTAGTCCAGCTACCTCACTGCCATCTGAATTTGAGTCCAATCAATGGTTGTAAAAGTCTAATCTTTGCTGGATAGTTCAGCTTAACAGCCAGCAATCTATCTTGACGAGTGACCAGACCAGATTGTTCGTGTCAGTCGAAACGGACCGAAGCCACTGTATGGCATAGCGTATTTGGCAAGGTCAAACTCATAATGAGCCCCGTCTTCGAATGCATGGCTTTTAAAGAATGGAAGACTTGCTGGCTCGCTGACAGCAACGAGTGGTATCCCTGCAGTCTTTGCTCGTTCGCGGCAGGTCTCCAATAGCTTAGATCCAATGCCTCTACGACGGCTTATCGGTGCCACATAGATGTATATCACACCTGTGTATATGATATCAGTAGGGTGATTCGCTCAGTACAGATTATTCACTAACTGTAATGATCAAACGTTTCTGAGTGTTGATCCAGGTAATCTGCGCCTTCCATGACTTCGTTGAACAGATTGGAATTCATCCAGTCTGGTGCAGTTCGCTTTGGAGTACTTTCATCATCGCCAGGCTGTTTTGTCTTGGCAGAGCTTTTTCCTAGTACGACAAAGCCAACAATGTTGCCCGACGTATTGTCAACAGCTTTCAAACACTCCATGCTAGGGTCGGATAATGAGCTCTCGATTGAGCTGGAGTAGTTTCTTCTCTGATTCTCCTCATTTGGCCAGTCTTTGATCAGAAGGCGGTTGATGCTGAGTGCAAGCTTAGAGGAATAGAGAAAATCCCCAAGCACTGGGAGATCGGCGGGTGCTGCTGCTGAGATGGATATAAGATCGGTCATGGCGATAAAGGAAGGCAAATAAACTATGTGAGGTACGTGATATGCGGGAGGATGAAGGTAGGTTCAAGAAGATGAGATCGTTGCGTTGGTCGATAGCCGCACTGACTAGTCGATGAGGGGTAAGCCGGACTTTACATAGACTCGCCGAGTGGGGACTGAATCTAACCCTCGTCAGCATTGAATAGGGATGCCTAGCGCAGGCTACAGAGAAGGATCATGGTTCCCAAGGCAACAGGTTTATTCCAAGTTTGAGGCCTTGAAATAATAGTATAACCTGGAAATGGTTCTGCCTAATTGGATAAATTTTATCGTCAGTATAAAGTTTGGTTGCGTTGTTTTTAGAGCATATGCAGGCCACGCGTTCATATCGTCTGGATCTACTATTCTCAATCTTCTGGACTTGATTCAATGGTTTTCGGGAGTAAATATATCTAGTAGAATAGTAAAAGGTAGCTTTTAGCTAGTATGTTGCGTTCAAAGCAACGAACGATGCGAAGCATAGGAACGGAGGTGGAGTAATGTGTGTACTCAGATGGCCAGTACCTGTTGCAACTCTGTTCAAGTGGAATGGAGCCCCTTTCGATTGAGGAACTGCGTGATGATCTGAAGCGAGGTTTCGGGTTCTGAGAAATGTGAGTCGATAGGTTACAGTGACAAAGAATACGATAACTTACGGTACCACCACACGTTGTGACCAGCTTCAAAAACTCGAACGTAGTGTAGGTTGTCTAGAGACTTGAAGGTTCCTTTCTCTGCACCCTTGACCTTGTAAGGCTCGAGATTCTTCTGAGAAAAGGTCCCCTTCTGAGGCCAGTCCACTGAGTCGGCGACTCTCTTGGTTCCGATCCAATTACAAACGAAATCAGCATCTCCGGCCCAGATGAGAACTTGGACGCCGTCTTGAACAATGCGTGAGACTTCGCCAAGAAATGACTTGGCATCTAACTCAACATTAATACCTCGACTTTCAGTAGATTCCACAAGCAGAACTCACCATCTCCCGAGTAAAGGATATCAGTTGCGCCTCCACTGTTTGTGTAATTAACCCTCGCACCGATTGCCTTTTGCACATCTTCCCTTTGCAAGTACTCCTCATGTTTAGTAGGGGGTCCGGCGCCGCCAGGTCGAATATCCGCCAGGACATAATCCGAATATCTATCACGTGCTGATATACTGATCGATTGTTCCATTCCTTGAAGATAGCTCAAGTAGGCAGCAAAGCAGTCGTCGACAGTTCCAGTCTTGTCACACTTATCTATGCTTGGTACGACCTTCGCGTTGTATTCTTCCAGGAGGTTTTGATACACGGATTCATTGATGAGAGATCTGTATGAGTTGTCAAGTGCGAAATCCAGGTTCGACTTTTGCTGTATTCGTGCATCGAACCAAGCATTGCTAGCGCTCAGAGCAACAACATCGATCATGTTGCCCTTCAGTATTCCCGTTTGAATCTCTTGATTCTTGTCCAAGATGTGGTTGACGATCTCTGGACCCGTATGACCCCCGTAAGATTCGGAGAAGACGGACAGTTCTCGATTCTCATACTCTGGAAATGCGTCAAACCACGCCTGGAAGAAGTTCCAGACATAGGGTGAGCAGTCTTTGGTTGAATTGACCGTGCCACCATCGCCGTAGGAGAAACCAGAGCCAATCGGTTGGTCAATGTAAAGCACATTAGCATGAGTGTTCAAGCTATGCTCTCTTAGAGAAGGCTCTGTGCTGTTGGCCAAAATCTCGCAAGGTCCATGCTGGGTGAACATGCCGTACTGCGCCGAGTTGCCAGGTCCGCCACCGAACCAGCTAACCAAAGGTGCCGTCTGGGGTTCGTTTCGGGACTCGAAGAACCAGAACCACATATTGGCATCTTCACCCACAGAGAGATAGCCGGAGTACTGGTTAACTCCTGGTGTTGTCTCACATATCCCTGAGTTCTTGATGAACGACAGTTTAGAACGCGTCGCTGCATGGTGGTAAACGTTGTAAACCACACCATCGTGTTCTTCAATCGATCGCTGGCCGCGCGGTGCAGTCGCAGCCGCAGCTACCAAGAAGGTGCGTAACAAAAGTAGTGTAGCGTAAAGTATCATATTCGGTAGCTCTAAATGATGGCTGTGTTCTTCTGGATGTGGTGTGGTTGGATATTGAATGCACTGGAGAAAACTGTTTTATAGCCCTTTTTCTCCTCTCTCGTCTGTCATACTCCGCCTCAACTTTAGGTAAGGTGATCGACAATTAAGGTTTTGTATTGGCTTTGCGTAGGCTTGGTTCCGTAAGGGATTAGAAACTAGCTGACTTGGGTAGGTAATCTGGTGATCAGTATCTTAATGCTCTAAGCGAGAATGATCGGTTAGAATGTTTCACTTGCCTCTAATCTCTCGCCTCGCTTATATGGCATTATGGGCCTCATACCACAATAAATAATATTGAAGAGAGCTCCAAAAAAGTTTCTCATAGTCAAGGGAAAAGCTTATTGCTTGCATAATAATGTTACTTACTGCCTGGAAATTCGGCCTTTTTTACCTTAAGGTTGACTGATTGAGAAAGAGGAAACTGTGTCTTAAGGTGTTGGGTATTATACCTAAATATATTAAATACTAATAATAAGGTATTTTAGATGTGTGAATGTGTTTTATCTCCTCGAGGTATTAAGGAATGTTTTATATACACCCTAATAAATTATTCTAGAAGCAATGTTGTAGTTCAAATCTGTCCAGCTCTTCCTGTATTCTTTGTACCTCGCCATATCCTATACGCTGCCGGATCTGGCTCAATACCCCCTTTACTGTAGTGATTTCCTCAACTGATGTAGCGCCATATCCAAGTATGAGCATGGGCCAGGCGCCAAGAAAACAGCGACTCCATTTCTTATGCTCCTGAGGGCGCCTCAAAATTTCCATGGATAGCCCAAGTTGCCACCGGGACGTCCTTCTTCGCTGATTGCGGTTCAGGAAACCAGGTTGATCTGGACCGGTATCTGTGGTTGCTGGGTCTAGAGCCTCTGAACTCAGGTCGAGGAGCAGTGATGCTGCGAGTATCATTAAATCGTTATAGTACGAAGGATCAGCTGGCGTTATTTGCGCGTCTACTTTGTTTAGCACCGAGCTCTCCCAGTATCCCATTTCGGCTCTTAAAGTCTCCAGGCATCCCTTACTTTTGTCTTGCGGAGTGTGATGACAATCGATTATCTTCAGTATCAGTCGATAGAGAGACGTGGGAACACCGAGGACAAGACTCGGTGTCGGAAAAGAGGAGTCTACAGAATCATATAGACTGAGCAAGTTCTCAGCGTGTGTGATAAACCCCGAGTTGATTCGAAAGTCTGGACTAAACGGTCGTCGAATAGAAAGCAGAAAGCCCTTAAACAGTACGCTTTCGACAAGAATACGATCAAAACAGCGTGTAGCTGATACTGGTGGTGTCTGTTGTTGATCCCTCATGCCAAGAAGTTTTATAGCACCAGCCACATGATGTCTGGGGTCGGACGAGGGATCAATGCCCCAGATCTGTCGTTCATCAGAACTTAGCAACAAATCAATAAATAATTACACAAGAGCAAACACCTACATCATGGACGTATAAGAAGGATACGGTTGCTAGTAAGCACGAATGATTGTATGCATCTCCTGGTTGGAACTGCAAAAGCGCCTGGTTGAGCTCTTTTAATGCTTTAGAGTAGTACTGCAAGGCGACCAGCCTGTATCGATTGTTGCCCAATAGTGTATGCTTGTTCGAGGCACAACTGGCCAACACCGCGTTCTTTACACCGGTGCTTTGCAGCATCATCTCCATCAATTGTGATTGACATCGCAAGAGGTATGCCTCATCACATGTAGGAAGAATGATAGAGGGAAAATAGAAATTGAAGAAATGGTAGACCAACTCGAGTTCGAGATCCGGTTGGAAAAGAGGATGTATTGCTGTAAAAAATGATGAGCGGCGGTGGATCACCGGGGGCTGGAAAGACGACATGTTGGTGTTTTCAGGAGAGCTCGATCTTGAAGTGGATGCAAGGTTTCTTTGTCTATTTGATGACGTCAAAGGCGATCTGGACACACAAGGACGGTGCCGTCTATCCGCCATATCCGTAGCCTGTGGCCATACGCAACTGCGGCCGAAACGGGAACAGTTGCGGCATGATGGCTTCTCTTCGCCACACTTGACTCTGCGTCGTCTACCTGACAATCGTCAATACGATGAAAAGAATGAACACATTAGACCTTGAGAGACCTACAAGTAAAACACCCAGTTTTGGCGCGCAATCTAGGATCTGACATGACGGATGAAAATATGAAGGGTTACCACATCCACTGTTTGACTTGCGGGGTGTCTGGGGATTGAGTTGAGAGCAGTGCTCGGTGCTGGACGGGGAGAGTGGATTAATATTGGACGCGGAGCGGGGACGGCAAGGTTTAGATGGTTGATGATAAGGAATGATTGGGGCAACGGGGCTTAAGTAGTCAACGATAAGAGAGGAGAAGCTACGCTAACCTGTTTCTTCCTGATATTTTGCCACCCGAAATCGTTCTCGAGACAATGAACACTGTTTCAATCCCTAGCGCGATAACATCGGCCAGTTTTTGACTGTAAAACTTCCATCGAGGTGGCAGAACGACTACGTTGGTTGAGTGAGTTCTGAGGATACATATCCTAAGTACAGATTTGAAGACGCATGTATGGTATCAGTATGGAGTGATCGTCGTCATTGAATGTGTACAACTAAAGCTTCGAAACCATATAACCTTACTTCCTACAGTAAGTCTATTATCTATCATGGCCAGTCCTCAGAAGGCCTCCCGAGCTAACTATTCCTGGATTACCTTGGAAATAAGTTCAGCTGCGGCCACTGTTTCCTCGTCGCGAAAATGCTTCCCAACCAGCTGCAAAGCAAGAGGTGCATCCACAAAAACCTCAGGTACATCTGTGTAAAGTTAGGAATAAGGCAGCAAATTTTTGTACCCGAGGTAGATTCTTACATTTTCTGTATTCCCTCTCGTCCTCTACAGACCGTGGCTTATAGTTCAGGTCCGCAACATCAATCTTCGGGTCAACTTTGAGTCCGGTTGGAAATGTCACAGCTGGGTGGTCGAGTAGATTCCAAATAGCCGTGTAGGAGAAGTATTGACCTTGACCCAGTATTGGGGCAGCCCCAACAAAAGCAGGACAGAGGATGAAGTCGACTCCCCTATCTTTCATGATTTTGTGGTAACTTTGTTGTCAGTCAGCGACCGACTCTTGGTCATACAGTTCGTATACATACGCTTCTCGGTAATTATCTCGTCGAACATTGAGGGCCCAGTTTTGGGGAATAGATAACGGCTCTTGCGCAGCAAGACCAAAAATCCATTCAGTTAGAGCTGAAATTGGCTCTCCACCCTCGGCTAGAAGATCCTTCTGGGTACGAGCAGCGTCTGGGAAATACATGGTCGAGATAACCTTCATGCCTTCTTGGTGGTTATAGGGCTCGAAGTTGACGATGCTCATGCCTGCTGTTGTGAGCTTATCGACGCTATGCTTCAATGCTCGTATGATCGGGGGGTGAGGCTGAACGATTCTAGTAACATCTGTTAGTTGGTCGTTTCAAGAAAGCAGTGATACATACCCATCATCCCACATGACACCAATCGTAATGTCGCTAGGTTTTAAAGGAGATAATCTTTTCCAAGGCAGAGGAACTAGTGAGGTCTCAATCTCCCAGGGAGTTTGGTCAAGCACAGCTTTCTGGAAGAGATCAAGATCTTCCACGCTGTTGGCCAGTGGTGATATCACACATCTAATACTCTCTTGCCCACTACCGGGTAGAACTACACCTTTGTATGGGTTTCGGAGTGAGGTTGTTCGAAGGCCATAAGCACCGCAAAAAGCTGCCGGCATCCTTACCGAGCCGCCAACATCTGTGCCAATCCCCAAGGCGGCACAACGCAAGCCCAGAGAAGCACCTTCGCCTCCGCTCGAGCCGCCACAAGTCAAGGCTCGGTTGTGCGGGTTGACGGTTGTGCCATAAATGACATTGTGACAGTCAGCGTGCTGCTTTGTCAGAGGAACTGTTCTTAAGAAGGGAGGAGTATGCTTACCATGACGCTTTGAGGTTCGTTAGTCCGCACGTGGAATACTGCACCAGCGTTTTTGCAGAGTTGAATTAACAGTGCGTCCTCCTGCGTAATGTTGTCTATCAAGGCAACGTACGCCGAATGGGTAATGCGACCCTTATGTCCAATATGTTCCTTGGTAGAGATTGGAACACCATGCAGTGGTCCTTTGATCTTGCCAGTAGCTTGAAAGTATGCATCAAGTTCAGCTGCTGCTTGTAGGGATTCGACTATCATAAACTCGGTGGCAAAGTTGGTCAATTGGTGCGCAATATGAGCTCGCTTGAGAAAGGCTGTGACTGTCTCAACTGCTGTAAGAGAACCTTTTGCCATTTGCTCGACCAGCTTCGTGGCGCTTGTAGCTGTGACTTCCAGTTCTCGAGGTGAAAGAAAACCACAGCTCTCGATAAAGGTAGAAACATTGAGCTTCTCAGGTGGTGGGAGGTCTTGGGGTGACAGCATCCATTCTGGGTTTAAAGAATCTCGAAGGACCTTTCGGCTCTTCTCGGCCTGAATCTCCCAATGAGTTGAACCAGGGCTGTCTGCTTTCTGCCAGGGTTGAGACTGGGAGGCCAAAGTCTGAAGAGGTTGCTCGACTAGGGTTGTCATAGTTATTTGCTTGAGTCAGAGGATAAGGATGAAGTGATTTGTTTACGACAGAGTGACAAAGTCTGGCTCAAGCTAATGTCTTTATAATTCTATGACAGAAGAGCAACTAATGGCTCTTCTCATATCTTTTCCAAAAGCGTCAACATTATCGGAGGGTATCGTGATTAAACCCCAGACAGTATCATATCTAGATCATCAATGACCACGCCTCGCAATTCATGCCGATTGGTGGGGATCTCGCAAATGCCACGGATTGGCTACGATAAGCGTGCCATTATCTACTCTAGCTCAGCCATCACCTGAGTCTAGCCCTAGATTCAAACGATCTAAATCTCGTAATTATCCATCATTGGCTGCTTCCCCGCAAAGCTGCCCATTTCGCTTAGCATGGGGCCCGCCCCCGGATTTTATCTACGAAAATGAGGAACGGTAATTGATACCGGATGAGATCCGAGGAATGGCTGATGACTGAGGACATTGGAAAAGACTGTTCTTATCGTGCAACGACTGGTTCCATGCCCTTGCACACCTGAGACTATTCGGATTGCATGATGATTACTTGAATTAGTGCTAATGCCAAAGAGCATAGCACGAATATATAAACCATGTTGTGCTCTTGGTAATCGCCAACCAACTCCAGTATTTTTCGGGGCTAAATATTTACCTATTCTATTCTCAATCCGTTTGATCTACCAGATACTCGACATGAACTCAACGGAGGTCCATTCGCCACCATCAGACTTTGTCCCAGGCACAGTCCATCTGGTTGATCTCGATCGCAGTTTAAACACTCGTCACGCTCAAAATGGCCGCCAGGACATTGTTCTTGTTCCAACTCCTTCGGACGATCCGGATGATCCATTGAACTGGAGCTCATGGAGGAAAACTTTACTCCTGAGTTGTCTTTGTGTGTATGTCAAGACTTCAGACCGCTTGGGCTTTTTTACTGATCCTATTGCCTAATTCTTAGGTATTGCCTTTCGGTCGGTATCGCTTCTGCCGCCATCTACTCAGTTCTTGTTCCCATCTCAATTGCCACTGGTCTTACTGTAGGCAATTTGAATACCGGGACTGGTTATATGTTCTTGACTCTTGGATGGGGTTGCTTGATCTGGCAACCTCTGGCACAAAAGTTTGGTAAACGTCCAGTCTATCTTTTATCCCTACTGGGAACTACGGTTAGTCCTTATGATTCCTCCTTCTTTGACTCGGGCAAGCTCATAATTCTTCTAGGCGATGATGATATGGGCTCCCCATGCGAAAAGCAACGGCCAATGGATCGCCAATAAGATCCTTCAAGGGCTTTTTGGCGCACCTATCGAATCGTTGTGTGAGATTTCGATCTCGGACACTGTCAGTCAATTCAGAATTTCTGCCTCCTAGCCATATCCTGACATGCGTATAGTATTTTGCACACGAACGCGGCACTTATATGGCCTTCTATGCTTTGTTTATCGCTGGATCAAACTTCTTGGCTCCTGTCATTTCTGGATTTATCAGTGATGGACAAGGATGGCAATGGGTCTTGGTATAGTATACCTGAGTCTTGAAGTTCTAATGGAGCTAATGAAAGTGATAGCACTGGTGTGCAATTTTTAACGGCATCGCATTTGTTATTCTGCTATTTTGCATGGAAGAAACCAACTACCTCCGGACGACCAGTCTCTTACAGGGTGTTGATGAGGCCGAAATAACAAACGAACCATCCCAGATCGCTTCTGACGGAGAGAAGGCGATCAAATGCCCGACTGCAGCCAACAGTGACATTGGCAACGGCAGCGTTGGACCTTCAAAGAAAACCTATTTTGATAAGATCAAAATCTTTCGCCGTCAACACGTTTTAAATAATGTACCCTATAAGGGTATGGTAACACGACCTTTTCTTTACTTTTCCTTACCTGCCGTCGTGTTCAGTGGTTTCATGTACGGGAGTGTCATCTGCTACTTTAATGTTCTCAATGCTACAGCATCTGTCGTCATGTCCGCCGCCCCTTACAGGTTCTCCCCCAGTATCGTCGGTCTTTGTTATTTATCTTGTCTAATTGGCGTATGCTTTGGGTATGTGGCTCTAGGTCCAAGGACTGACACGCCTTTGCTGACTAGAACATAGCATGTATTATTCCGGGCCTCTAGGAGACAAGCTGGTCTTATGGAAGGCTCGGTCTAACAATGGAATCATGGAGCCCGAGTATCGTCTTTGGCTTTATGTTGCTCCAATGGTTGCAGTCCCTGGTGCTCTGATTCTTTGGGGAGTTGGGGCCGCCCATCAAGTCCATTGGGTCGGCCTCTTGTTCGCCATGGGAATACTAGGAGCATCTATCACTATAGGCTGCCAGCTATCCATCAGCTATTGTATCGACTGCTATCCGGGCTTAGGAGCCGATGCCATTGTCACAGTGATTTTACTGCGCAATACGATGAGTTTTGCCGTTAGCTATGGGTAGGCCAATACTCGATTCTTTCTCGGAATAGCACCCACTAATACGGCAACTTATAGAGTGACCCCTTGGGTTACCAACATGGGGTATCAGAATGCATTCATCCTTGCCGCCTTTGTTGGTATGGCCCAGATGGCTGTAGCCCTAGTTTTCATCAAATACGGGAAGCAACTTCGCATTGCGAGTGTTAGTCGGTATTGTAAATATCTTCAACAGGTCAAAGAGGATGGGCTGCTTCACTAGGCGGATACGAGAGATTAGATCTCCTTTGTGTTGTGGAGTATCATGCAGGTACTTTTCACTGTCTACCGCCGTATCACCGGAGTATATGCCAAAAAGAAGGAAGCCTTATTGGCGCTATAGGCAGATACAAACTTACTTGGTCTTACATACTTTTGTGGTTATACTAGTCATCAGACATGTGAATACATTCTCGCTGCTAAAACGGTCTCATTTCATCAACTCAAACCATATCACAACCGCAGCTCGATCAATCAGGGGTTGCCTCACTTGTCATCGCTGATTGTTAATACACATCTGATCACGGCAGTGAACATCAGAACCATGCCACAAACAGCCCTTGATCAATGATAATCACTTTGAGCTGTTATTAAGCAATACTATTCGCATGATGGAGAGACATTAAGTGCTCTGACCTAAAATCCAATGCATGTCGAGTACTGTTTTGCAAGCTATAAGTACACCCGCCTCCCGTAGCCCAAGCTCACATTTTACTCCAAACTTCAAGCAATCAACATCATTCTCAACTCGAAATTCGATTACAAAATATCCCAGAACTATCCAGAGACTTGATTTAGACGACTGAAATCATGTGTGTAGAGGTGAATTACCAGACTTCTTGCCCCGAATGTGGCGCGCTGCTTAGCCAGCGGTTCGACAAATTCTGCTGTGCAAAGTCGAGGGGTTTCTGGGGGAAATGTGGGACAGATGGCAAGGAGGTCAAGACGACCGACCAGCTATGTAGTAAGTGCACAGAGAAGAAGAATAAAAAGGAAGAGGAAAAGAAATAGATAGCGAGGGAAGACTCTCCGTTATGGTTTGTATAAAGGAAGGCTCTATAGACTGCAGTATAGACTTCTAAGTAGTCTCTCAATCACGACAAAGTTTCTAAATTGGCCACGCTGGAGTTTCCATCTAATAGCTGCTATCATACCACTCGTATCTGCTTCCCCAAAGGTCCTTCTTGGTCAAGGCGCTATCAGCCGGGGTGAAATACTTTCTCTTGGAAGTATCAGCACCTTTGCCCCTATTCCCTTCTTCTTGGAATACCCTACGCAGGTAAGTTAATGGTCTACGTCATAAGCTTACATCTCATCTTACGGTGTTGCTCCTTCAGCCATAAGTGCATAGCCTTCAGGGTTTACGACCTCTGTCAGAGTGCTATACTGGTACATCACTCTAGCATTGACTCTCTAACGGTGGCCGAGGAATACCTTGCCAGTAAGATCTTCTGAGCGGGTCGAAGTGATCCAAGAGGATAAAGAGTGTCACAAGCATTGCAGGAGGAATACTCACCGTGCTATGATCGATGATGTATCCAAAGGTGTCATCGGGCTCTGTTCGAGAGGTTGCCGTAATACAACCTCGCCCATTAGATACAATAGTGCCTAGGTAGGTCAGGTATCTTGTGTCGACTTGACTTGAAAGAGCAGCCAAGAAATAGACATAGATAACTACTTAATATAACCATTATACTAACTAAAAGAGCTTTCAATTAATATATATATTTAAATAACTATTTACAATATACTCTTTCTATCAATAGAACTAGCTACTAGAGCAATTAGTGCAGTGCCAACACTACTGCCATCTTTAACAAACCCAATACGGGTTCTTTGCGCGCCTTGCTTTCCGATCTCCTTAATAGCTCCTAGACTTTCGTAGACCATATCCAAGTAGTAGGGATAGTGTTCGATAACGCTGCCATCCACCCCAATGTCAATGAGGTCGTTCGTACCATCGTTAACGGCACCGGAGTTAATCATGATTGCAGCCAGTGGGATTGCGGACAGCCGAGCGGCGCGGCGAGCTACGGCGTCTGCAATCTCCTTGAAGGCTCGCGCGTCGTCCACGGAGGGAGCGTGGATATCAAGAACGTCCTCCAGCTGCTCCCTAAGCACGCTGAGCTCCGGTGTATTGTCGGCTGCGGCGATGGACAATGTCGCGCTGTCTAGACCCCATGTTGTCTGGATAGGTGGCTTCCCAGAAACACCCTTGACCAGCAAGCGGTCATTGGCAATTGTATCAACACCACCAAACAGCAGCACGTCAGGATTCTCCATCATGTCTAGTGTGGCAAGGCGAACAAGCTCGCCCAAGAACATACCAGACACGTGCTTCTCGAACATGTGTGTCCCAGGGTTTGTAGTTGACTTGTTGAGCTCTCGATCGTACGAGGTGGACGGTAAGAAGCTGAGCTGGTTGTCGAAGGAACCCCATTCGGTATTGAGTTCCATTTCTCCGGTAGATCGATCATAGTCGCCAGCAATAGGTTTGCGGACATTGGGTAGTTTCTCGACATACGCACCGTTTGTTCCAGTGCCAAATATAGCGCCGAGGAGTGTCTTGGTCTCATCGGGCGAGGTGCAAGAGCGTGCCATTAACGTGCTGACCGTATCGTTCACTAAAGCTGCGACCCTGACCGGAAGCCTCAATTTGTCAATTTCTCCCTGCAACAGAACGCATACATCTTTCCCAACGGCATCGGGGATGTCAAAGCCTTTGGTCCATCGGATCAACTTGCCCTTGTTAATGCGCGTTTGCTGTACAGGAAAACTGAACGTGAAGCCCAGCTTGAACATTTCCTCGTCCTTAGAAATGTCATGGTTATTCAAGGCCTGTCGCTTGTAGACAATAGTTGTGCAATGTTCCGGATGGTACAGCTCGATATAATCTTCCATTTGCTTGGCCAGGAAAGCAAAGAGCTCTTGAGCGGTTTTCGCGATCATCAGCTCCTTTGGGATAGTGATCTTGGTGTACGCCAGCTGGAATGTTCTGTCTCCGTTCAGGTGAACAGAGCAGACTCGGAAATTAGTACCCCCGAGATCTGCCGCTAGGTAGAGTCCCTTAGGTACATATCAGTCATATGACAACCTAGTACAAGGGATTGGTATAGATACCTTCTCCGTGCCGTCGGGAACTCTGGTGACGTATGATGGAATTAGACTCAAGCTAGTACCATCTTTCTCCAAACCAGTCTCTATGTGGTAAGTGGTCAGCAGAGCTGTAAAAGCGACCAGAATCTGCGGTGCTTGGTGTGGGATGTACTCATTTGTTGGAGGAATTCTTTGACGCCTCTGTTGAGGTCGTTGTCACTGAGTTCGAACAGCGCACGGATGCGCTTTACCTCATGTGACAAAGCCATGGTGACCGGCTTAGTCTCAACGAAATAGGATGAACGGAATGAGACAGAAGTAACGAACTTATTAGTCTAGCAGTGATTGAAGAACTTTTGGGTGGTAGACGGGTAGATCAAGGTAGAATACGTATATATGTAGCAGCATCTCGCCATCTGCGAGGACAGACAAACAAGTCTCCCCACAAGTCACATCATTAGACCCAACAACATAGAAAGGTATCGCTATCACGGTGGCCTAAGGTCAGTATGCATTCAACAGGACGACCGAGTTATCAACAGGCGAATGAGAAGAGAAACCTTCAAGCTCAGTTGCTATTATTCGCTAGAATGAAGGCTTCGGTTGGTAACCGGTCAAATCAGTGTTACAAACTGATTACCCATGCTCTTGGGAATTAAAGCTATCCACACGACCAGGGGAGAGACCAATTGTAATTATGCCGGATGGAGGCTCAAAGTGCTGATCGTGAACCCAGTGAATATTGCTTCCATCATATTGCCGAGATAGGAAATCCGTGACAGGCGGAGCTGCTCAATGGAGAAGCTCCGCCGTTCATGGATAGTTGTTCCCAACGGTCCACACTTGTGCCAACAGGTTCCAGCCACAATCTAACCAGGAATCGTCATGTTGTAGCGACCTTGTTTAGTCTGGAGTGCTTCTTAGTATCTGTTTCGAGAGTTTCTCCATCTGGTATGTCCCCGGAACTTCTTTTTATGAACAATCCGCTCTGGCCGTTACATTGACAGTTTTCGCTGCCGCCGCTCATCCCACGCTATCTTGCTTGTACCCTGGCTGAGGTAGGACTTTCAACATCGTACGACATCGTCATGACTTTCAATACGAACTTGACTACTGCAAAGCTTTCAAGAAACTCCAGATCGAACAACGTCGGATGTTCCGATATCTTGGCTTCTGTGGGGCCTTTCACCATAGATGAGTTTTGCGAAGAGCACTACCCTGTAGGCTGGATTGCTGTGCATCGTTGCCCTAGGTTTGCGGGAAAGAACGGTGTTCTTTATAATAGTCAAAAGCAGGACCTTATTCTAAAATAAGGCCAAAAGCACTCTAAGTGGTATACAATACGCAGAATGATTATAGCATGCACGGACAGACACAGAGTCTCAATCAGTCTCATTCCAAACTAACGGTAAAGATTGCTGCAACAACATCGTGACTTAGCTAGGAATATCTTCCATCTAATGGTCGATCGACTTACGGCAAAGGCTACCTCCTTGTCCATCTCCACATGCCATAACTCGGCATCATCCAACTATCCAGCGTACACCCCCTTATGTAATATCAGAGCCCGTATCCATTTGCCAGGGACCCAAGAGCAAGCGGCCGTTACCCCATGTTGCGGGGGCCCACGGGGAGCGCAATAGAAACAGGAGCTACGGTATGTGGTCCAGCCTCTTCTTCCCCGGTACAACAAGCTGATGGACGTAGCGAGAGGAGTACGCCACCTGTCCTATCAATAGTATAGCTGATTTTCCCGCCGTTAAACGCCTAAATCTTGCATGTAGATGCCCTATGCTTGTATCCTTTCGACGTCGTCTTCTTAATGCACGTCTTTTCTTGGCTATAGTTAGTTCATAGGTTACTTGAGGTGCCTCTGTCAAGTCCCATTACTTCATTCTCGTCTCGAATAATAACTTGGAACAGATTTGGGGTTAGCAGCCCAGGAACTAGTTTGCACCATACAAGTTATCCGCCTTCTGTCCATCGGCGCAACTTTACTAGTTTATCGGTATGGCCGCTTTAGGCAAGTCCGCCTTCTTAGCCTAGGGTTTCCCAGCAGGACTACCGCTGTGGGGATGATCACTTAATTCTGAACTGCATTTTTACTCCAGACTAGACGTAACTCATACCATTAGTGACAGAATAGCTGGGGAAGCACAGTGGAGGTTCCGAAGTGTTACGTCAAATAGGAGCCACACCAAGCAGAACCCGAGTTTATAAAAGCAAGAGCTTCGAAGTCTTTCAATGGCATGATCCTAGTCCTCCTCCTCATCTCTCAAGTGACCAAGACAACAAAGCAACACAACAATGAGCATCCTGACGAGTCGATCGGTGGCAGCCAAGTGCCTCAAGTGCCCGACATATCGTGCGGGAAAATGCGCAGGAACCATTGCCACCAAACGACGCCTAGCGACTGACGCCGTGCATCCCGCCCGAAAAGACAAGAAAGAGGGCGATATCTCGTCCGTCTTCACATCCTTCTCCGGTCGAAAAGCCGAACCTCTGCCCGAGCGATTTCGAGACCTCAAGAGTCAACTCACCACTGGTTTTGAAGAGCAAATTCAGAAATCGTGGGATGATCTAGTAGAGGTTCTTAAAGTCCGAACTGAGGAGGTTGCTACAAAGCGAGAGTCTGTACGTTCAACAAGATTTGCTATCTCAGCTCCCGTTGAAGAATATGTTGCTTACTTCTAAAAAAACAGATCATTCCTCAAATTGAATTCGCCGACATTCAGAGTAACAACGTTTCTCGAACCAACATCGATGCCGTTCGCCGAACTGGTGTAGCTGTCATTAGGGGTGTTATGCCCAAAGACACTACCGAAGGACTTCTCAGGGACGTCCGGGGATATTTCTCCAAGCATCCATTCAAGGGATTTCCATCAGATGTCGACCAAAAGGTCAGTCACCATTTGCCACTGTCAACTCCAGTTTTAACCTGAATTAGGTTGTTTACGAGTCCTACTGGAGTCCATCACAGGTCAAGGCGAGGTCGCACCCAAACATGCTGGCCACGCAATCGTGGATGAATCAGTTCTACACTGCTGATGCTGACCAGAAGAGTTAGTTATCTTGCTGCGAGATTTTATCTACGGATGCTAACTCGCCATCATAGTTGATTTGTCAACTCCTCTCTCCTATTGCGACCGAGTGCAAATTCGTCCACCTGGCGATAAACAATTTGCGCTGTCACCCCATGTCGATGGTGGAGGCGTAGAACGATGGGAGGACAAAGCCTACAACCACGTCTATCGCAAGATATTTCAAGGAAAGGTAAGGTTCAATGGTTCATTCAATTAAGAGTATGGCTGACCTGGAATAGTGGCAAGAGTACAACCCGTGGGATCTTACCGGTCGACTGGATGCCAATATGAACATGTACGATGGACCAGGAGGATGTTCCGTGTTCCGAACATTCCAAGGGTGGCTCGGACTATCTCGTCACGGACCTAAAGAAGGTGAGTTATTGGATCATGAACAGACCAAGCCGTCGCTAATGAGGTTAGGAACTCTTGTTGTGCACCCCATCTTGCAGCCGTCCACAGCTTACTGGATGCTCCGTCCATTCTTTAAGCCTACTCAAAAGGGCTCGTTGAATGGGTGGAAGTTCTCGCTCGACGATGACGACGGTAACATCTTTCTGCATGGCGCGAATCCCGGCACTGCGCAAGAGCACAATCCTGACCATCACCCTCACTTGCATCTGAGTGAAACGATGATACCATACCCTACTGTCGAGCCCGGTGATACTGGTAAGTTCTTCTCCAGTCGTGGCAAGACGAAGCTAATTCCTTTAGTGTTCTGGAGCGCCGATACTATCCATGGCACCGAGAGTGAGAACACGGGCAACGTCGACGCCTGCGTTTTCTACATCCCATCTGTTCCTTTGACTCACAGCAATGCGGTAAGGCCCTACACCCCTACCATGTATGATGTTTTAGCTGAAGATAGGTAGCAATATGTCGCGCAGCAGCGAGATGCCTTTTTGAAGGGTATTCCTCCACCCGACTTCCCTGGTGGTTCCGGAGAGTCCGAGTTTCGTGATAGGGCCACCACTAAGGATATCCTGAGTGACTCGGGTAGGCTCGCAATGGGTTTGAGCCCTTTGAACACGTCGCAGGCAACCAAAGGAAAAGAGGGTCTTGCATCTGAGGTGAATAAGATTCTCGGTTATTGATATCGTAGACGGTTGGAAGTCAGTTCTGTAGGAAGGGAAGCTAAATTTCTTTTGACTACTTCAAACTATTTGTTCCCCCTATTAAAGAGTTCGTATATGGTAGAAAGGTACCATCTGTAGCTATTCTATACTCTTTTTGTACTGCGTTACGAAGAAATAAGCGATGGGAGAAAACATGTACTTTACTCTAGAAGAGCAGGCAGGCTTTTATAACTATCGCAGGAGGACCTTTGAGTCATGATGCAGGAAGCAGCTTTGGAGAAGCTTAAATTAAGTTACAGCGTGAGCATAGAATATTATGCTTTAAAAGTGGAAATACTGTGTTTTTTGCCATAGTTGAAAGCAGACCTTAATGGTTGCCCCCTTACATAGTACTTTACTCTAGTAAGCAGATGAAGTCACCAGACCTGATATAAAAGAAGGTTAGCCGTTCTGCCATGTTGGTCTTGCTGATCCAGCTTTACATCAGGCATCTCAGCGATCATCTCTCACCTCTCTAACATCAACACACTCAAGACTGACTGCCCAATAACCCAAGTTCCGCTTTTTCATGGTCGAGCTGGTTAGGGTCGGCACCACTGGCCAGAAGTAGCATTATTGCATCTTCGACGCAGCCTCGGCAGCCTCATGCGCTACTGCTCTCACAATTATCTGACTGCAATAGCTTTGTGAGCTTAGAGCTGTATTTCGATAACTAAACAGCCTAGTGAATAATTAATCCAGAGCGTTACTGAGCTAGTTTCTTGTTCGCCTCAACTGAACTCAGCTTAGGCACAAGAATCGTACTGCCCTGTTCCATAGGAAGCTTATCATTGCCACTCTCGACGCTGTCAGTAACCGGAAGTCGTTGAGCGCGCTTATAGGCGTTAAAACAAGAGCCCTGGACCACATGATCAGTTTCCTATACATGGTCTTCTTGATGATACTTGACGAAGACTCCAATGTAGATGTGTGAGATGAGTTGAATTGTTACGCCGACAAATAAAGATCGGCGTCTGCCAAGGCCATCAATAAAGAAGAACGATGCGACAAGACTGGAGATGAACTTGGAGAAGCCGTACATGCCGCTCAAGAACATACTCTGGGATGCATCTCTTCCTATACCCATGATACTCATGATAGGTACGAAATACGAGGTGACTGAATCGACACCATAGAGTTGAACCAGGGCGTAAGAAAGCAAAAATTGTCGGAGGCGGCGTAGATTAGAAGGAACAGTAAACGTCTCCTCTCCCGTGAAGCTGGATCCGGCACCAGGGCCTGAGTCTTCGATGTTTTTGATTTCCTTTTGCAGGCGAGAGTGGTCCGCTAGCAGACTTCGTAGGTCCAACAACACGGCGGTAGCTTCTTCTCGCTTGCCGATCATCGTGAGCCACCGGGGAGATATCCTGATAAAGAAGCTAACTACAATAGCCAAAGCCATAAAGATAGCCGACGAGAACCAGACTATTTGGTATTGCAGCCTGCTGGAGGGCAAATGTAGGAATATTCCAGTTACGCAGAAGATGGAGGTGAACAGGGCGGTCCCATTAAAACTGTATACCAAGCTGTGAGTAGGCCTCGGATCTCGCTTGGTGCGAATTCGACAATTGACATTGGCCCAGTGACACCGAGGGAGCCGATACCAATACCGGACACAATTCGAGCAGCATATAAGGCAGGCCAGCCGCTCAGCATAGATATGAAAACTAAATGCTAACACTAAACTGCCTCTATACTTCAATGGCCTTCAGCCACTCATGCTGTAATAATTCTTCAGTGGTTGCCCTATCTTTCTCTTCCCATGCGAGCATCCTTTTAATAAAGTCTTCCAGCAAATCAGTATCTTTCTTCGTCCAGAGACAATTGCTCAACGGGACTGGAATTCTATTCCAGACTGCTTCATTGAGAGATCCGTGCCAATAAGGATTATACACAGACTCATCGCCCACTGATGGTTGGAGCGGCTTTCCTGTCGCGTCCACCCACTTATCCGCCCTGGGCCACATTCGACGCAGAGTGTCTGGCATTGGTCCGAGGCGGATAATAGCACTCTCTAAGTGGCTATCGTCGGTGAGTTCGGATGTACTGAGATCGTGGACAGTGAGCAGTGGTTTACACATGACGATCTCCCAGATGGTAAGGCCAAGCGCCCAGATATCAGCTGCCTGGTAGGAGAAGGGATGAGTTTGGAGGATGACTTGGGGCGAGCGTAGGCCGATTGGATAAGTGGCTGGGTCAGCTGGCGTGGATGTTGTTGTAGATGTTGCAGCCCCCAGGTCCGATATAGAAAATGAGAACTCGGGTGAGTCAGCAGTGACACCGTCAGGGAGTGGACAGGGCTCATAGATATAGCGTGGCTCATGCTTAGTAAGGGGCTGGCCATCGCGTCGCTTGACAGGGCAGATGGTGAAGGGCAACTCGTCATCTCCGCTTTCGTCGTCGTCGTCGTCGCCGTCGTCGACATCTTCTGGCGGGATTTCGAGATTCACATCGGCGTTGATTTCTTCCTCATTTTTACCACTTTCATCGAGATTGTGGCTCAGGCCGAGCAGCACGTTGCCTGGTTGAACATCTCGGTGAGCGAGTCCAGCACTGTGTATGCAATCGAATGCAAGCACAAGCTGGCGAGACAACTTGCGCGCAAATCGGGGCGATATAGTGTCAAGATCTTTCTCGATGAGGGCATTGGTGTTTCGGCCCATTGGTTTAAGCACTAGACATGAATGTTCGCCATTGGGGCCGGTGTGCACAAAGTGATCAATCAGAGGCACAATGTGGCCTCTGCCGGGGTGCTCTGAGGCTGCGATCTTCTGGTGACATGTAATGACAGGTCTAGCCAGCTCTGTGCCGCGACCGTCGGAGGCGGTTCCGATTTTGACGCTCACGTAGCGGTTCTCTTGGAAGTCTCTCGCGAGCCAGACAGTCGAGTATTGTCCGGAACCAAGCTTCCGTATAATTTTGTAACGCTGCTTGAACACATCACCTAAGTGAGTCGGGTGAAAGCCACCCGGGCGGTAAAATTCCGCAGACTCACCGTCCCAACTAGTGATCTCGAATCTCCTTGCCATTGGGAACTCAATGTATGTGTAATCTTATGTGTAACCGTTGCGTGAGTGGGCGGAACCAAATATTGAGAGGGATAAGAACGATGTGAGAGGGTCCTCACTATGGCAATAGAGGCACGAGTCGATTGTGAAGCATGAGTGGTTTATAGCTTTGGTTGCGTAATTAAAAGAAAGGAAGCGTCAGCAAAGGTGAGAAATGGTCTGATGTGGAGGTTTTATAAGCAAGTTGGGCTGATAAGATATGCCAAGCGAAAGATCCCGGCCGGGAAAAGTGTCAGCCCCCTATACCCAGGAGGGATTGTGTGCAAAACAAGATTTACTGCAATGAAGCATTGAAGGTAACTGTATGGGAATTAGGACAATGTCATTATCATAATGCTGATACAGAGGTCAAAGATAGGTTTTTTTTTTGTTACTGTAGAAGTAGTACGATGTATAATTCTTGCAACGTATCTCCTATCGAAGTTGGTAGAAGTAGGACTAATAGAACATGTCTTGTCAAGGGATTTCAACTATGGTTGCATTAGTGTCAGGCTTAATAATGCTCAGCTACAGTAGTGTGATGATAGAGTCCCTACCTGTGGGAACTGCGAGCAGCTGGGCATAAGTGAGCGTCTTCTGCAAGGCCAAGCGTTCGTACAGTAACTAACTGATAGCAACAGCTTGCTTAATCCTAGACGCACAATCTAAGAAGTCACGACATCTAACTTATCTTGAGATACTCGAAGGACGTGTCGTCAGCCTTCAGAGTCACAACCAAGCCACTTCATCTCAATCCACGCCAGCTGCAGGAAGCAACGAAGAGAGCACGTCACCGATCCCCTATACACCCTAGGGTCGAGATGGGTCAAGCGACTTGTCTTCCAGAGTAGGCATGTTTGACTTTCGTACCAGCCAGACAGAGCCGGAGTATCTAGGCTCTTCGTCTTCATTTTCATTCTCCCACATTATCAACTCTTCTCTCGTTAGCAACCTCCCCACTGCACCTAGCCTACGAATTTGGTTCTTGCTCAACAACGACCATTCATCACGTCTCAATCAAGAGCGGTGGTGCAGGCTCGTGAGACACCTTAACTCAACTCGTAAACTACCTTGGGTTGGCAAGGCACCGGAATACGTCCAAGCCGCGGCCCAGATTATCGCCATTGATAACCACGACTAGTTCTTGCAACATCTTTTATCTCTTCTCCAGCTTCTATTTGCTTCCTATGTGGCCTTGTATAATGCAACACTTCTCGATAGTTTCAGATTTTATCCCTGAAGAAGTGCAAGACGAATACAAGCCAAGGCATCACGACTGTGGTTAGATGCCATCTTTTTCGGTCTCGTTGTTCAGTTGTATTCTTTCTACAAATTAAGGCAACTCCGCGATTCTACAGAAGGCTCCAGTGATGTGAGGACTCTCCATTTGTAAGTACATGTAACTGTTGTACCCTATAAACATCGGTCGACGGAATTGAAGGGACCTATGTGTTAGACACGTGTGTTGACATCACGCTCTCCCTTAGCGAGCATGTGGCCAACAAGTACCACTTCTCTTCTAACTTGTTTGACTTTGCTATTGTATGTTCTGCTGCTAGGATATTGAGTTTAAATGACGGCGTTGGTAGTATATGCGGGACCGCAAGTAGCATAGTTAGGATTGCAGATATCTTGATGTTTTCTTACAAGAGAATGACAAAGTTGGCCTAGCCTCGCTTGAAGACACTCTCTGAGGGATTGGTCTATTGTCGAGGAATATAGTTAAGGTTGCCGCTATCTAGGGGAAGATCTTATTCAAGACTATTTAGACCGAGGTATGAGCAAGAATCTGGGCGCTATATTAGGGCTGCTCTGAGCTACTATGGGAGTCATTCATAATTCAATAGTTATTTCTACAGCTACATTATTATCTAAGGATAAATCTGGGGTTTAATTCAATTGTATACTCAGAGGTAAAAATATCTGTGATTAGGTGGTATAATAACTTAACTTTCACAAAATTGGCCTTTTTTGGTGTTCTTAGTAAACCACTGTGTACTAAGGATAAGACATTAGCAATCATATATGTTAATTCTACAGGACGGAACGTGCCGCTCTTGTTCTTGCAAGTCGTATTTCATCTGAAACAAATTTGGCAATATTCCTCTCTTGGGAGCTGCTAAATCCTACGCCGGCAGGCAGCTATCTAATTTTTCCTATAAACTTTGACAGAGTTGATAGGCGCGGCGTCACTGAGGTCTATGCCACGATCACAACGGTGAATGAATGGTTTAAAGCAGTGAGTATGGAAATTGAATGCCAGAGCTAAGTGCTATGATTCTTGCTAGACGATAATAATGAAAAGTCTTGTCGTCACTCAGTCACTGTTGACGCCCAGATTATTGGTCAAGGAAGCAATCAAGAGGCGCCTGCATTTATCATCTCATCGCTTGTGCGATCATGTGTCGGTTGAGATCATTAGGCGCTCCCTGGTAAGAAAGGAACCATCTGCAATCGGCTTCACGCAATGGAAATGCATGGCAGGATATAGACAGTGACGAATCCGGAAACTCAGAGAACAAGAAAGCACACTGCAACAGCCAGGAAGCCGCCAAATGCATATGTATCCTTATAGTCCAGGGCTCCGGCGGCAACAGGAACAACAGAAGAAGCGATACCGTCATGATGGGGGCTCAGTGTTGAGTTGACTACCTTGAAATGTTCAGTGATGTCAGACTTGCCATTTCCATGGTAGGTAGGAGTGGCTTCTCGAGGCACACTGGGTTGAGACGTGGGGCGGGCAAGTGTCCTGTCCTTTTGAGGGACGAGTGTTCCCAGAATTTCGGACGAGGGCAGATGAGTTATTTCTTCGTTGTGTACAGCAGTCTTCGCTAGCGTCGAGGCGGTTTCGGCTGGCACGGCTGCAGCTTGGATGATGGAACAAATAGTTGTGTAAAGCTCAACCACGTCGGTAGCAACCATAGTCTGTAGCAACTTGTCGGGGCAACTGGTGATATCTGCGGCGCAGGTAACCACAGTATATACCTTGGTCGTGTAAACCGTGGATGTTTTATACATTCTGGGCGGAGCCGTGACGGTCGGGTTGCGAAAGGTGGCAAAGGACATGCGATTGGAGATCGAAGTTGGCTCTTGTGGGGATCCTGTGGCAAACGCTCGAGAGGACGTAGTTAATGGTGAGCTTCCATCAACCTTGATAGTGGTAGCAGTCTTCGAGCGTGTGATGGGCGGCGCTCCAGCGACCTTGAACGTAGTTGGCGCTATAGGTGCATCAGATGTGATTGGTGGTGCACCTCCTATCATGATAGAAGTTGGGTTATCCAACAAGCAGTCCATTGCTGTTTCTCTAAGCATGAGAGGCGTTATAGCAAAGGTACGTTCCCCATCTGCTTGGAGCACATCGTCGCCCTTCCAGCCGACGCTCACGTCTCCTTCTGCCCATAACCCAAGGCTAATGCCCAGGAAGCTTGCCTCCTCCAGTCCGCAAGTATCGGTTGGATAGACATTGATAGCCAATTCTGGAATGTTGAAGTAAGCACCCACCTCACCAGCTGCATCAACTACAGCTGTGTCAAGGTTTAGGCCCAACACGACACGTGTTTGGAGGGCAGCTTTGAACAGAGCAGATCCAGACTCGACGTGCAAGGGAATAGGCTCAAATGAGCCGCCGGCTTCGGCACTATTCGACAGTCAACATCTCACTCGTTTTCTGTGTACTACCGAAATCCCATGACTTACAGGTTCGTTTCCTGAATCCCGCTGCTGGGGATGTAGGTGAGAAAGGACCCGTCCGGGATTGCGATGGTGAAACCAGTCCGAACATCAATGTCTGCTTCAATCTCCAGTGCGATACCGACTTCAACTCTAAGGTCGAGGGAAAAATCGCCGGACTGTTCCCGAAAAGGTCAACGAAGCACAGATGTGGGATTTGGTAGACTTACAGAAGGCGGGCTTGAAGACCAGATTGGAAAGAAGGCTCGTCCACGACCTTGTGCAAGTAAGCTCAGCTCAATGTGAGCTGCGGTGTGATAAAGGGCCACGGTAAGAGGCGCGTCAGTCGTGTCCATTCCTTCTTCTAATGTCATGTTGACCACTATACCCGCTTTCGCAACGCATTCTATACAACTAAGCGTCACACTCCCATCGTCCAGAGGGCTTGATTCGCGCAGTGATCAGCATCAATCATCCTCTGGCAGTAACATAGCGCACTTACAGGCTAAGGGGATCCCTCAGTACATTCTGGTCTTCAAACATATCCGCAAAAATCGGGAAAGGAGTACCGTAAGGTATCAGTTCTTTTGTGCTATCGCCTTCGGACGATTCAAGAGGTAACCCACTGGCGAGGTTTACGGCTGCCAGACCGACACCTAACGCCTGTAGGATACAGTTGCTCATAATAACAATGACGGTGGTAAACTTGGTTCTTATAAGATAACGAATGTCTTAGGCTGCTTGGCCAGTAGCCTTGGTGTAATGTAGACAAAGAGCGTGATGGACAGGGAATGACTGCTTGAGCTGATGGCATGCCTTGGACTTAAATAATGATTTTGCTGTTACTTAGGCCTCCAACGAGTAGCTAGTACTGCATGATCGAGAACTGTGGCTTCGGAGCAAGCATTCTTTCCAGTTGGGTCCAAAGGATTCGAACCTGGATCCCTATCTTGGCGCGGTCCCCGGATCATACAGAATAGGAGCGATGCAATGTTACCAGAGATTAGCGTGCCTATCTCAGGCAAATACTGTCGGTTCGCAAACGCCATCGCAGGTAGAGTGGTTTCAGCTCTTGCAGAAAGGTCCATTTTTGATGGTAAAAGTGATCCCTCACTAATATGGCTGCCTTACCAGATCCTACGTAGCCGCCGAAACAGCTTAAGCCTTTCCAGGTAATACCGGCCGGAAGAAGAAAGCTTGCATAGTTATTAATAATTAATGCAGCTCGGCAAGAAAGATATCTTTCTATGATTAGCATTAGGGTGCCAGTTCTCCACTGCTATTGCTATTCAACCCTTTCTGGATTTCCTCCTCGGCCTGCCTTGGTATACGCTGTCAAAGTTGGTAGAGCCACTGCATATACTCTTACACAAAAGAATGCAAAAGGGTTGCTAGTAGCACTGCACTGCCCACAATAACATCATTTCTTGATGAGGAGTCAATGCGGGCTTACAATAGCGCAAGGGCACGCATACGCACTCAAGGTGGGGAGATTGGATGATCCTGCATTTGATTGTCCACTAAAGGATTGGTTAGTCTTAAGTTGGTTAGTCCAGCTTCCAAAAAGGGTTATGTTTGTTTAGAGCTTCAGCCCTAGCTTAGCTCGACTTGCCGCAAGTTCTCCTCTCAAACTTTCCCATGCCCCCATCAATTCTCTCCTTACCACCCTCATCATCATCCCCTTTCGTATACCCAACAAGGAAAAATTTGAAACTTGCCACCCTACCCCATTTCATTTTTGAGCTTTGACGATGAGTATTGCACGATTTTAGTTTCGGCTACAGATGGATGGTGATGTAATTGGCCACGAACGCACACTCGTTTGTTCATCGTTGCCTAGCACATCACTGGGGCAGATTCAGAATATAATAAGAGATTCATTTGATAGTTTCTATCTACTCCACTGTCCCATCTGCCGCACAAGATGAGGAAACAGAATTTATTTGCCCAGTGAAAGGCACGACTTTGCCATGTTCAAGACCATCCAGTTCATAAATGCGGATCCTGTCCCCGGAACCCGATTTTTTGGGTTCTGAATGCAACTGGTGGATTTGATTATCCCTTCCCGGAAGTTCCTGGTGTGTTTTGAGGATTAATTCCAACACGGAATCTGGCTTATCTCCTTTCTCCGTGCTAGTTGCCGTAGTTGATATGCCCAGCTGTCTAGATCCATCACGCCTTGACGACCTTCTTCGAATGTAAAACATATATGCTACCAACGCGGTGAAAGCCAAAACTGCCGCTATACTAACAACTATTCCACTAATAGTACCACCGGTCATTGGGTTACTCGATGGTTGGTGAGCCGAATGCCCTCCACCACCTCTATTACCTCCACCTCCCGGTGAAGAGTGGTCAGTATTAAGGTCGCTATCTTCGTCCTTGGAGTTGATGGTGACAATTTGTTCCTCCAAGCCTTCGACCCAGGCACATTGCGAAATATTGAACACGCCACGCTCGTAGTCGGCTGTAAGGTATCTATATGCAGCGATTAGTCTACATCTCAAGTATTGCAGCCCCATGGTTGGGAGTCAACTTACGCTTCTTGAAGAAAAGCCCTGCCAAGGGTGTATTGAGATTCGTTCGTTGCGCGTTTGAGTGGAAAGTAGTAGCTGGCTTTACCAACGAGAGGGTACTCTGCCGTGAGGGCGAATGCGGAATACGGTAGAGTGATCGTCACCGTGCTTCCCCCGTCGAGAACATCTGACAAGCGAAATGCTACCTCGGCGTTTGACGCGAGGAGTGAGGTATGGTGGGAGCCGTTGACCAGATACAGGCCCGTGCTACTGTCGAGCGTGAGACCAAAAGCAGACTTAAAGGCATCAACAGCGTGGTCCGGCAGCCAGAAATTGGGATCAGTCGAGTCAATGTAAATGTGGATTGGTGATGTCAAAATCTGTTCTTCATTTGCTCCGCTGTAAGTTATGGCTTGGAGGGCGACAACTAGGTCACGAGTAGCATCATTTGCCATGGTGAATGTGACCGAGTTTTCGATAAATCGAGATGAGTCGTAGCCGGAGAATATTAATTGACCATAAACTTTCTTAAGCCCTATGGACAGTTAGGGTTAGCTGGCAATCCTGAGAAATAAGTAACCAAAAACAATCGTTAATTACTCACGATAAATGGCACCAGCTGTATAGCTCCAACTAAGACTTGGGATGATGTCTTTGTCCTTCAGAGTCGTGATCAATGAGGGGGAAGAGAAATTACCCAAGGTACTGAAATTCAATGGTTGTGGGTTGATTCCAAGTATCCCTCTGGCACTGGTTAGCCTGTTGTATACATGCGATACTGGGAAAAGCACTCCGTACAGATAAAAGGGCGAAGCGGTTGCTATGCCGCCGATTGTCTGGTTTTCCAACGTAGCTCCGTTGGCTCCATCGACAAGGCCTACCCCAAGAGTATCTAGTCCAAACTTTGCTGCTTGGACATATCCGAGGTTCGCTTCGAGGCCGACGCCCTCGCCGTTGATACCAAAGGTACCCAGCTCTCTCCAGGTTGACGACTCGTTGGGCTCAAACATGTTGCCTCTAGATACTGCGCAATCTGACGGGATCTTTCCTAGAACTTCTTTCGAGCAACCGTATTCTGACAGGACGACTAAACTTTCCGGCGAGGCTGTAGAGATCAGTACTCGAGCATCCTGTCCAGGGCTGCCAAGTCGGAGGTTGAAACTGCTCCAAGGTCCATCGTTTCCCTCACTGAACATCTTTGTCAACATCAAAGCTCCGATCATATCTATAAAACATGGCTTACAAGTATTGGCTAGGGGGGATCACAACAGCGGACGAACGCGCTTGGCAGGCTTTTACCCAAGCCAAGACGCAAAGTATAAACAACCGGCCAGAAATGTCCATGATGTTAAGTCGTACAGGAGATTGAAGATAGGGGAAGAGGTGGGAAGTTGTGTTCAAGAACGCGAAGTCTTGGGCAAACGATCTAGGTTTTTGCTTTAACTTGAGTTGAAGCGTACTGCAAGAATGTGGAGAAGGTCTGAGGGGGCGAGATCGAAGGATACGAAGGGCGCCGTTCCTTTCAGGCGGATCACTCCAAGCTCTATGATGTTGATTCCTATTAACAAGGTTTTCACGGCCTCAGCTTTCAGTCTAAGCATGGACCTAATAACTCTAAGCCTCTATTTCGCCCAATTTGTATGTTGAAGCCGAGATAGGATCATTGCCATCATCGAGTCCGTACTCAATAGCGCATTATAATATGAGCTATCACCTCTTGGAGTGTTTCATGGATGATTTGACCAAGCTAGATCGGGTAGCGGTGACTAGGCACCAACTTCTAACGTGCTCTCTTTCGTTCTTAGGTGGTGGTTATCTCCGAAAAGGACGCAAGGCTGAGATCTGGTGGGTCAATAAGCACAGACGACAGGGGGACCGATGTAAGCCATGCCCTATTCGGTAGTTGGTCTAACCCAACTCTATCATGACTGTTCAGCCGCAGAGTGGACTTGTTCTGTTTAAGGATCGTGGAAAGGGGAAGTCCGGGATTTCAAGCGTGCTAAAAACGCAACTTGTAGGTTTGGTTGACGGTTCGTGGGTTATGATATATGTGCTTCAATTCCATGTGGTTTGATCAGATGCAGCACGAGTAACTCACATTCCTTCTTTTCCAAAAAGTCAAAAGCATTTGTGTTATTGCTTAGTCGCTCTTTCGACCCTCTTATTATCATTATTGTTCTTGTTCTTTATTCTCTCCCTCCTTGTTCAGCTGATATCGCAGTGATGTTGGTAGCAACTAGGCTGTGGATGGCTTCTGGCATGCTTGTGTCGAGCGCGATATTCTCGGGGGCAAACGGTATGAAGGACATCAACTAATTCTCCATGTTTACGAGATACTGACTCTCGCAAGCCGTGGCTTTTCCTGCCCTGGAACAATCGAGCAACGCAACGAAGACTATTCATGGGCTAGCAACCATCACTTCAGCACCGGGCATTGCCGAGCCCTTCCAGGTCAATACTTGCTCGTTCTACAACGCCACTGAGTCACGGACACTATGGAACAATCCTTGGTGTAGCATGTAAGTTTCCTTTTTTGATGTACAGCCTTGATCAAATCTTAAACCTTGACAGGTATGTCGGAACGCTCGACTTAGTCTTTTGGCCCACAACTGGCAATCATTCTTACCCATCAACCTATCGTGACACTGTCTCCGATTACACCTTGTACGTATTCAAATTCACGACCGATGCACAACCAACTTGCTGATAGTTGTTAGCACTTCACCATCTGTCTACATGATCGTAAACACCATGTATGCCGAAAATCCGTGCGGTCCTTTAGGACCTTCAGCCAGCAGAGAGATTTTCGCCTTTGATCTGACCGAGGTGTCAACATTGGTGCCCTACACAGACGAGACGGCGAGTACACGAAGAGCGACTAGGCAGCTCCATCTGAGTGATTTGGACACTCATTGTACTCGATCTTTCAACAGATCTGACCTCGCAACCCAGACCCGTCCATTGAAAGATGACGATACCAGGTGCAACCCTTTCCTCACGGTCCCGAAAAGGTTCAAGGAGTACGGTTATCCGTACTGGCTTCACTGCGGTATCAAAAACAACAAATTTGGTGTCTTCGATCCTCCCTACGCCATACCCGCGCTTGATGAGTTGGTACCAGCACGTACAACCTTTACGCAGAAGCCAGACATAGACAATCCAACGACTGCCCCGTTCCCATCCGCTAAAGCTCCTCTTAGTATGGGAAGTGTTGAGACGGCTGCCCCTAGTCTACACAATCACAAGCCTGCTTCTGCTGACCCAAACAATGCCGGAGCTAGTGCTAGCCTGAAAACCATCGGAAGCACTACCGTGAGCATCGGTAACACTCGACATACTCCATTCTACCAAGAAGATTCTGGGGCTTTGGTTAGTCCAGATCATGCCGAAGCCGTCGGCAGCTCGGTAAACACTAAAGCTACTATGGGTGACTCAAAAAATGCCGAGCCGACGATTGTCGAACAAATTGACACCGGGGCTACCGATACCTCAGGAAACAGCAAGATTCGGCCTGATAGGGAAAGTACTGAAGAACTCGTTAGCCATCAGGGTAACACTAAGGCCTCGGCCGTTATTGCTGAGCACGCGGATCAGACAGAACACGAAGAGATCCTGCCCAGCGCTATCGTCACCCTCAACGCCCAAGGATCCATGACTGGACCTGGTGCTGAATCTGACCCTACCGTCAGCTTTCGTGGTGTGACGTCCATTGTGACCAAGCAGATCGTGAGCCTGGGAACTGCTGGGCTTGAGGTGATTAACAGCGACACTGGCGAGACTTCTACTTATGCCGTTCCGGTCGTCGGAGGGCCCCAGTTGGATTCCGGCCTTGTACCCGCTTCCATAGTGGTATATAACGGGCATACAATGACACAAGGAGGTCGTGCCCTCACGGTAACCAGCGCTGTTGTTATATTGCCTTACCCTGCGAGCTCTACAGAGACTGGCGCGACCGCTAGTATCACAAATGTCGATGAGGACTCTTCATCTGATACTACAGTTGCGAAATCACCAGCAAACAGGGTTAGTCATGGGGTTTACAGTGTGGTTCTAGCCATGCTGGCTTATGGTTGGGTGCACCTGTAAGACGTTATGTATATTATCTTGTTTTAAATTCACTGAAAGAACTTATATAAATGCAACCAACGATCATCTTGTGGCTCGTGTTCTTTCTACTTATCGTTGCGATGCTACCTCTTGGCGTTGTCCGGGAAAAAGGCTAAGGCTATCGTTCCCTTAGAAATACAAAATCCAGATTTGCCACCCTCGGCTACCTACTTTGGGTCCGGTGCCATCAAACCTGCGCGGAGAAAAACAATTTTCTCTTGCTAGAACGGTTTTACAGCAAGGTAAGAGTAGGGTATGGCGTCCCTCTGTCGTGTCAGCTCATGCTTGGTTGAACGAGCAACGTGCGTCAATACCACCTTCTGCGCCAACCTACTCCATGGAGGGCTGATATAGCATTGTGAAAAGGCGACGATCATCACAGTGATACCTTGTGCTGTTTCTTTCTACTACTTGGCATCCAGGAGGTTGAAGAGGCTAGAAGAGGGTGTAGAGAGGCTTAGTCTCCCGGAACGAAGCCATGTCGCTCAACCGCTCCTATGGAGGGGTTTGCTCACGGGGCACGATTTTGTTTGGGGTCAAGGGTTCTTGTGCTACCGTGCCCACTTCGGTGTGCCCTAGCACTGTTTTAGCGTGATGATCGTCGAAGCGAGATCTGGAACAAGGCTGAGTACGGGTTACCTAGAGTGGAACATGATTCTCGTCCCGGTGTCGGGAATGGGGAAATAGCCGGATGAAGAGTTCCGATATGGTACCCACAGGCCGCCGCCTAGCCTGCATTATATAGAGAGGAGGGAGGCATACTGTAGCCTATCAGCCAGCCCACATTTACAGGCAGGCACTACAATCCCTTCGTGGTAAAGGCGCTTATTACAAGTAAGATGGAGAAACTCAAATTGTTCCGTATGGGGAAAAGTCTGGTAGAAGTGATCGCTTTGTCATATGGATGGCCCAATCATCTCCACGGCAAGACTATAGCCTTTCAGGTTAGCTATCAATCCTACTCCTTAGCAAACCATGCCTCCCCAAACATTCCCCTATTTCACGCAGGATTAAACTACCAACGTGTTCGTACATCTAATCCGCTACACTGGCTGTTGAACATTATTGTGATTCAATGGAACGTTACACTTTCGTCCTCCAGGATGGAAAACAGCCAGTCAACTCCGAGACCAAAAGTCAGATCAGATCCCACGCGATGCTCGGTCATCTGCGACAAAAATGCAACACCTCGCTTCAGGACGCGAGGGTGACCGACACATCATGCGGGGCTCAAGATGACCATCCTCGCAAGCCTACAACGAATTCGGAAACCAGTTTTCGGGTATCCAATTGGAGAGAGCACAAACAGAGAATCGCGAAGAGGCGAAATCCCTCCGAGTGCGCGTCTGCCATAGGGAGTCACTCCTTGGACAAAGTGAGACAAGACGCAAAGGACAAAGAGAACGACAACAACCGATCATTGTCTCCCGAACTTGCAGATATATCTGTATTTCTAGGAAGCTACTTTTATGATGGCATTCCCCCAGCAACTTCTCATAAGATATCTCATGCATTCCAATTTCGTAAGACAATGCTAGGATCTATGCTGCAAGCTTTCAAGCTGATACAGTCACCACCGTCAATCCAGATATAAATCACCACAATGTGGAGGCGCATAATATATATTTGCCCGTTCATCCGGTGTTCACGGAATGCGTGCAGCATTTCTCCTCGAATGGAGCCGCCTTTTTCGCTATAGCACTGAAGGTACTGCTTTTCTCTGCGATAGAGAAGCAACCCCTCCAAAGTTGTTGGATCACAGAACAGAATCTATTTTCTCTTCGAAGGATGGCCTTGCATGCGATCAATCACCAGATCGCCTTCTCATCCAAGGTTGAGAACGCAACTATCTGCGCTATTATTTGCTTGGAAATGTTTGAGGTACGGTCTTGGCCAGACATACGATTTATCTTGAGTGTCATATTTACAAAAATTCTCTCTAGGCTACGCTTGGCAGCATGGATGGGCCTATTCATCTTCGTGGCCTCTATCATATACTGGGAAAGGAAGAGTCTTCCACGGATCATCCTGCTTATTTTTCTCGGGCTATTTCTTGGTGAGTCTATTAATATCATTAGTAGTAACGGCTTGAAGCAAGGCATAAGCTAATACTTGCTTGCTTGGAAAAAGTTTGGATGCGATTGATTCGGTTCTCCGCGACAGTTGTCGCCTTCTCACTACTGCAGTTCCTACGCCATATTTGTCGGGCTTGGTTCTCGTCGATAACCTTTATCCTTCATTCTGGCTCAATTCACCGTTACGTCTTATCGAGGGCTCGTCATATATACCAGACTCTGTTCCTGGAACCATAATGGGGCTATTGAACGACTCCTTCAGGCTATTACAGCTCTTCCATGACAAAGTCTATAACAACATTGTGGGAACAGTGCAGCCAGATGAGACGACTGATACTCACTCACTTATTGAGCATCGGCTGATCTCTTTCAAGAAACAAAAGACTATTACCATACAAGGTAAAATCACAGAAGCATGTCGGCTTACATGCTGTATACATTGGCGGGTAATAAGACTCAAGATCCCTCATCGTCAATGCCATGAAAATGAGAATGATTGCGAAGAGCTTTGGAAAATCTTGAAAGAAACACAAATTGCACATTGGATGCAAATGCCTTACGTTTATCTCTGGGTGTGAGCAATCCCTTTCTATCATTGCGGACTGGTTATCTCACGCGTTTATAGGCTTCTAACGGGTGCCGCGTCTGTAAAGTCTGAAAAAAATGATACCACTCAACATTTGCAACTAGGCTCGAGAAGGGGTTTTTTCTATTATCGATTACTTCAGTTTATGCTCACCCTTGGGTTGAGATGGTGGGACGATTTTGAGCGTAAGTACATCCCCGTATCAAGGGAATGCATTGCAACTAATTTTAATAAAGTGATACTTCATAACTTTTGCTGGTTGCAGTCAGAGCTGCGTTGATTTATGACATCTACCGCACGGTCTCGCATAACTAGCCACACTCTTGTCACCTTTCTTTCTGCTTAAACTTTATCCAGCTATCAGATATAATTTATATATTATATAGCTCAATTAAAACCTACACTTTATAAGTATAAACTTTGAATAAGAGAAACTGTTTAATTGAAAAATAAATTTGATAAGATTATTATAATGGCATAGTAGTGCCTAGCTAATTGCTTACTGACAGAATAACAATCTAGGTATAGGGTAGTTTTAACAACAAGACGCGTCGTGGATGAGGTCCACAGCGTGTCAAACTAGCAGGGGTGCCAGATACCAAGCATGAATCGACAAGCATATCGATTGGAAAAGCCAGACAATGTGACGTAACCACATTACAAACTTGATCTAGAGCTTGCTAAGGCTGGCCTGAACGCCCAACTCCAGTAGGTATAGCTAGCTCGACAGCCCATAATGTATAACACGCTAGCAAATGCTTTGCAGATCAGCCGTCCATGAAGTCTCATACAATCTATGTGGCTGTGTAATACACGAAGCAGACAGTACTGCACTCTCAAGGCAGTTGGGGAACAGCCAAATTCCATGGAACAACTACTCTCGGTATATAGCGTTGTCAAGTCCAATCTCACGGTTGATCTCCGCCATTCGTTCATTATCTGCCATGGCAGTACCTTCGGACCCAAAGATGATATCCTAGAAGGACGTAAGCATTTACATTAGCTGCAGAAGGTAGACACTTACCATTTCCTCAAGCGATAGACGTTTGGTTTCGGGCACAATGAACCAGATAAAGGCCGCACCAATCAAGGTCAGCAGCCCAAACAGGATGTATGTTCCGTAAGTGATGCCTGTCAGCATATCGGGAGTGACTTGACCCACGCTGTGGAGAAGAGTTAGCTTACTGCAGATGTCTAGTCAGTGTGGTACTTACATAAAGTTGTTCCTGCATCTTGGTTAGCTCAGCTTTTTAAACAATTCAGGCAGTTGACTTACATCCAGTTACTTGAAGCACCAAGCGCAGTACCATATGGTCGTGTGCTCAGTGGCCAGATTTCGGCAATGATAATCCAAGCGCATGGACCCCAAGAGTCTATATTGGTCAGTACGATACTTGGGTGCGAGTAACCATTCAGCTACACTTACATCCGAAATGAACCACAAAGAGCCATACCATGCAGATGGCAGCCCATCCAGCAGCCGGTTCCTGGTCAAAACGGTCGATGTTCCTGGCGAGGATGACGGCAATGATGAGATGACAAACTCCCATACCAATAGCACCAACAGCCAGGACAGGCTTACGACCCAATCTGTCGATCCATAAAACGGCTGGAACTGTTGCGATGAACATGACGATACCCACAACGCCGGTAGCTAAAAGACTCGTCGTGTTGCTGCTGAGTCCCAGTTGTCCAAAGATTTGAGGAGCATAGTATAGAACCTGCCGGCTTGTTAGTATCTTTGTCACATGAGTTTTCAAAGATTAACATACTGCATTAATTCCCGTCCACTGCTGGAAGAACATGGTGACGGTGGCCACAATGACACGCTTGAACATAGCCTTGGACTTGAAGAGAGCGCCGATAGCAACAAACTGAAGTTTGAACGTATTCATTGCTGTTGGCTCTTGTAGAGCAGGGAATTTTTCAGCTAAGCTTCGTTTTTCGAACAGAGATTGAGCTTTGATTTCGAGAAACTCAAGTTCGATAAGTTCATGGTCTGTTGGGAGGTCCCTAAGATTTGCCAGGACCCGTCGAGCCTCTTCTTCCCTGTCGTGGTGTACGAGCCATCGAGGAGAGAATGGCATCCATGCCATGCCGACAAAGAGAATAATTGCTGGAGCTAGTTGAAGGCAAATTGGAATCTGCCAGGCTGCATCGGATTGCCCCTCGCCAGTTCCGCCGATGAAATGACAGCCACTTGTAGTTGATTAGTACGTAGAACAATGAGGACATAACAGAGGACTAACTAGTCGATCCAGAAGCTGACCATGATACCAAACGTAATAGCCAACTGTTGAAGAGCTACCAGAGCTCCGCGAACCTCGCTACCACGATGTTAGCATGTTAAATCGTTACCAGTTAGCTGCTAGACATACGGCGGAGCGCATTCGGAATTGTAAAGCGGAACGATAGTCGAGAGACTACCGACTCCCATGCCCCTGTCGAACTTTAGCAATGAGATCGAACCGCATTAAAGTGTTCCATACGTGATAAAGCGACCCGCCAGGATAACTTGGTATCCAGCTTGGATCGCGGTAGCTTGAATGACTACACCAAGCATAAAAACGCTTGTCGCAATCAGAATGCCGTATTTACGAGAGCAAAGCTCCGCAATCGCCCCAGAGAGGAGAGTTCCAAGCCAAGCACCAAGTTCAAGGATAGACGTGAGCCAGCCTTTCTTAGTCTGGTTTTGAATGTAATCACCCATATCTGCAAACATGTCAGCTGATCCCCAATGTACGGACTCCTGAACAGGTAGGCCCTACGCTTCTCAAATGAAGGCATCACGAGAATACCTGAGAACATTCCTTGATTGTATCCATAGAGAATTCCTCCAATGCAAGCAAATGCAGCGATTCGAAAGACCTTGAAATTCTTGACAAGGGCTCTCGCGCCACTGGCACCCATGAGCGCCTGCCGTCGTTGCAGGGCAGCATCGTAAGTGCCTACTGTGGTGGTTGCTACACCCATGTTGAACTTCTATTGTTGCCAGGTCAGTGATAGGTTTCTGGGATACGATGTGACAAAGCTGGACGTCTCAAGCCGAACAGAAAGTGGAAACACCGAGACAACCGAGTCTTGACATCTTAGATCACTATATAAGCATTGGTACCCGGCAGTCTTTTGCCAAGGTATAACACCTTGTTTTATCATGATCAGACGAATGGCAAGCTTATTTCGGCTAATGGCAGATTACAGGACGCAAAGGTTGAGGATCTTAGGTGGGGTGACAAAAGAAATTGGAATTCTACAGTGCGGCTCCAACCAGGATATTTGCGGAGTATTTTCTTCATGTTGACGAAACTTTGCCAAGTTATATTCCCCCGCATATGGATAATCTCAATTCAGGCTGAAACCGCACAATTAACAATTTGAACTCAGGCTAAAGTGTTTTGATACGATTTTGATGACACGTGCACTCGGCAGGCGTGAGATCACAGTCCAAATGGAGCGAGTACACTGTCGATCTGCGGGGAAAGCTGGGGAAGTTTAGCTGTGGTTACTATTATTATGGTAGAAAGCCCTAACTATGCCTCCACTGCTTTGGAAATGAACAGACGATAACGACATGGAGAGAATAGTTGAAATAGTGGCAATTTGAACTATGATCACCCAGTCAAACTATCTACATGTTGAATTCAGCCGCCAGCCTCAAATAATAGCTGAGAGCAAGCGCCTAGGCAGAGAAGCCCAGGTCTTGGGTTCCTCAGGAATCGGGTGGTCCAGCAGGACAATTCCAGTCTGTAGGTCCATGTCACTGGCCTTGACATACATCTTCCAGTCTCGAGAGTACACCTTGTAGCCCAAGTACAAAGCGAGGATGATAGGACCAGCAAGGAAAGACATGAAAAAGGCCTCAGCGGTGGGATCGGAACCATCAGGCGCCTGGAGGCAATATTAGCGCATTTCAAAAATTGAGCATCAACAACAAGACTTACAAACAGAGCAGAATAGAAGGTGGCTACAAGAGCAACGACGTTGAGAAAGACGCCCAGCCAGCTGCCCCAAACACCAAATGGAGTCTTGTAAGGCACAAGATCAAGACTGATTCCCTGAGCGCGGAAGCCAGAACGCATGCGTGCGTGAGCAAGACAGATGGTGCCCCAAACGAAGAGAAAGGCGAGACCCGAGAGGGCAAGAAGCCAGTCAAAGATGGTGCCGCCCTTGGGCGACTCGCCAACGTATGCAAGAAGTCCAAAGGCAAGCTGGATGATCACGCAATAGATAGGTCGTCCCTTGCTGTCAATGTGGTTAAGGAACTTGGGAGCATGTCCGCGCGAAGCCATAGCCTGCATTGTGCGGGTTGAGCCGAATGTGCACGAGTTGGCGACTGATAACACTGAAATAGTGATAACAGCGTTGAAGATGGAGGGTAGGACCTTGATACCGGCGTCCTGAATGGCTAGGACGAAAGGCGAAGCTTTTGTGTTGGCGCCTGAAGCACCGAGCAGGCGTTCATCGTCGGCCCTGAGAATGATGCCGACGATGAAGAGGTTGATGACATAAAAGAGAGCAATACGCCAAAAGACCTGCTTAGAAGCAGTCGGGATAGACTTGCGGGGATCGGCAGTCTCAGCAGCAGCGAGACCAACCATCTCAGTACCGCCAAAGGCGAAAGCTAGAAAGTGGTTAGCCTAGATAACAGTAGGGTATTGTGAAATACTTACCAGCAACGGTAAAGACAGCACAGAAACCCTTGAAGTTCGTGAAAGCACCAGGGTCATCCCAATACTTGGTTCCGAGGTAGCCTTGGTCGCCGACGCCACCACAGTTGATGATGATACCGAGGATGATGAAACCCAAACAGGCGGCGATCTTGATAGCGGACAGGACAAATTCGACTAAGATGAATCAGCATTGATACCATGAGTTTAAATAGTATGCTTACCTTCTCCATAACCACGAACACCAAAGATCTGAACAATAATGAGGGCAACAAGGAAGACAGTGACCCAAACAGCCTATAGATGAGGTTAGATTTCGGAACATTTAACTGGTGTGGTGTGGTGCCAAGCAAGCCAAGCAGATGCCAAGCCACAAAGTAGATGCCAAGGCAGATCATAGATGTACGAACCATGTGGATGTCCTGGCGCCAGAACTCGATAGTTTTGGACGCAGCAATCAACTCAAAAGGAAGAACTGTAAGCCAGGACAGGGCGTATTCCCAACCACACGCAAAACCCCAGGATGGGTCGACGAAGCGGACGATATAGGTGTAGAAGGCACCGTTGACGGGATACAAGACGGCCATTTCAGCCAGAGCCAAGTTGGTGCAAAGCAACATGACACCGATAATAAGATCTGTATATAAGGTTGGTTATTGTTGTTCGAGGATCGCGATGGAGGGTTGCTTACATCCTGTATAATAGTTAGCTATTGTTCCCAAACTGCAATTGCTTTAACTGCTCACCAATTACCAGTGACGCTGGACCACCCTTGTGAAGAGCACTACCAGAGCCGACAAAGAGACCAGCACCGATGGCTCCTCCGATGGCAATCATTTGCATGTGTCGGCCCTTCAGATCGCGCTTGAGGTGACCCTCCTTGTGGGTTGAGCCTGCTTCCTCATCGTGGGGGAACGTGGCCGAGGTCTCGTCCTTGACTTCATCCTTGTGTGGAATTGATGAAGACATTGTGGCTGATTTGCTACCAGTCCAAGGGAGATCAGACGATGAAAGAGAGAAGAGAATGTTCAAGAGAATGTCTTGAATAACCTCCAGCACATTGAGAGATCTCTTGGCTGGGTTTCCATGCCTTTATGTGCCAAGCCCACAACGGCGCTAGGCAGGATTGAACAAGCTTAAGATAAGCTTTACTGCACGCTAACGATGGTTGCTTCACGGGGGTCTTTCTCGATATCATCTCTCCACCGAGATGGGTGGTCTAGAACCCTGTCTCTGTAATTAAAACCATACAATCGTCCTGCGGCAAGGAGATACCCTGTCACCCACACCAAATTCTGGCATGTTTCCTCGTAAGCAACAGGCAGCGAAGAAGCCGACCTAGCACTGCAATTATCCTCACATATTTAAGCGCGATCCCCAATGGAAACTCTTCAAACTGCTTCTACTCATGTTTTGCGCAGAGTGACGACAAACTTGAGGCTAGATTAAGAGTATCATGGGATCGACGACGGATCAACAGAGTGCAATCTGACCACCATACCCAAGAGATGGACAGAGCTGCGGCGAAGGACCTTCTTATCAGGGCAACAATGGCCCAAGCTTGCCACGTCCTTTTGTTGGTCGAGACGCCACATTGTTCCAGATAGCGCTGGAGGTGTAGGATTCGCCGATGCGATATCCTATGGGGTTCGATCTCCCGACTGTGGATGGCGAAATGTCATTTGCAGGGGCAGTGACCTTACGCGACGCATTTTAGCTCTGCTTTACCCCAGAGTGACAGACTGGTCAGGAGATAGTTCACTAAACAACATTAAGCTTGAAGCGGTTAGATCCCATCACTCACTTGATATCTATACTTGTCGCGTCTTACGTCTCGAAAACGGTCATAGCCAGTAGATGATGGTGCCATTGTTCCATTGCATTGGGTTCTAGAACAGTTCTTTGGTACTATTGCTGCATTGATGATAGCAAATCACGGCGTGTTTGCGTATCGAAGATAGCTCCAAGCTAAGCCGATACCACCATCACAGGACCCCCCCGACCTGCTTGATTAGGCAGGTACTCAAGTACCCGCAGATAAGCTGGTGCCGGCCTTCCGCCAGCCAATCAAACGTGATGACACACATGGAGCACAAGATCTCCTTGCCAGGGGTTGACTTAAAGTCCTTACGCTTAGGGAAGCATTGCTCGTCCATGGACAGGATCTTTTCGGTGGTCGCGCCGCAGTCCAGTCCGCTTTCAGACTTGGTGCTTATAACGATAGGTTTCGCGTCATTCTTAGACTCTCGGATGTGCCTCTAAACAATTTGATAGAGCTTCAGAATTCGGACTCCCCGTCATCAATCAATTTAGACTGCTGCCAATTATGCCAGTGATTACAATCTTATCAGATACGGCTCGCATGTATCTTGTTTTCTCTTCAAAGCTTCATATTCTTGGCCACAGTTAGACAGAATTTCCATTGTGAGGATGATAAGTAAACCACGTATACTCATGAAGTACAGTCAACCAGTGTTTGGCAGGTTACGTGGCCTTTATTCCGCCTGACACTGTTGAAAGAAAGTATACACTCATTTCTGGATAGTGTACTCGCTTGAATGTAACCTCGGTGCCACCGGAACGCATGCATCAAGCACCAGCGATACCAACATCGGTTGTCTTCTCATTGTGGCAAGTGAGCAATGCTAGAAGCTGAACCACATCCTTGCAGACCACCCCCAAACCGAGGGTGGCGCGTTGTCAAAAGCGACGTCTATAACCATGTTTGCGATGCAAGTGATAGATACCGAGATGATCTACATTTTTTGGCAGCTGATACAACACAATATCGGTCCGCCTCCATACTCCCGGGTCTTCTAGCAAGGTCGCATGAGCCGCAGATCACAGCCCAGGACAGCGGTGGACTACCGTTTCATGCAGTCGATGGTCCCTTTTAATTATTCTCTTGGTCTATCTATGCCTTAGAACTTGCCTTCCATTGCGCAGCGCTAACAAGAGCGCTAGAATGGTCCCCATTATGACCACCCAAGAAACACGCACTATCAATGCAATAACATACCTGAACACCTTGTCTCGTGCAAAAACACCACTTGGTTTCTAATCTTACCGCTTGTATACTGTTGGCCGTCCACGAATAGATATAAAAAATTGTCTTCTACGTATGAGGCAGCAATTTTCAAAGACGATAGCTTGTACTTGGAAGACAACATCAGCCCAAATCTGACATTTCTTCCAAGATCAAGCAAACATTCGCAGCACCAAGGTTCTTTTCTTCTTTTTCTGTTTCTTTTTTCTTGGACCCAATGAGTCCCAAAAAGTTAATTCGGAAGCTCATGGAAGATTTGATGATGTGTGATATATCAGAGTATTACTGGTTTTCGCAGTCCAGGTTTAGCAGCAGTCTTTCGTATGACCCTGGCCAAATAAATGCCATCGTGGCATACCAGAAAGTCAGTAGAATATCAGCCTTGATTTCCCTGCAATGCGGTTATCTGATCAAACATCAAGTCCGAATTTCTAATTAAAAGTCATGTTGAAAATAACGAGGTAGTAAAGAGATGCAAATTATCAAGTGTTTATGGCTAAGCAGTTGCGATAATTAATCTTGACATCTACGGCCAAATAAGTTAATAAGATGCGTCGTCGGTCATCTAAAACTGCGTCTTCTAATAATACCGCAGTATAGACTGATGAAACCCTACGCCGTTGCCGTACGATCAGACAATGACAGTAAGAAAGGAGACTCTAGGGTGGGACTCACCTTATGGCCAACATTTTATCTTTCGATATTCGAATTGATCCACGATATCACGATCTTAGCTACAGAAGCAACGTTCAACATGAATCATCTCGATTACAGCTAAGGACGATATAAAGAACCTAGTTCCCAGCCGATAGATTTCGTGTCCCGTCGCTCAAAGGATTTACATCCGTTTCCTTCAAAATATAGCTGCTTATTTTGTTGGCCTCGATTTTAAAACGCAAATCACCAGGTTCCTTGAACTCGGCACCATCTGGATACTCTATGCGCACTTTTTCCAAGGTATTCAAACCGCGTAGCGTCTGAAACGCATCCACCCAGCTGCCATCTAAAAGCCAGCCAGAGTACCAGACGAACTCACGGATAGATTTGAAATGCTGCTCAACAAGCATTTTCAGCTCGCTAATCGTTGCAGGCTGATATCGTAAACGCAGAGTTTTCAGTCGTGGCCATGAACTATCCAGAGGTAATATATCGGCCAAAGAAACTTTCGGGGGACCTGAGGAGAGGCTGCTGGGGTATCCTTTAAACCATACTTCCAGAGACTCAAGATTGGGTGCGCTAAAAAATGATTGGGTAATAGTGCAAAGTGCAAGCATCTCATGTCTCGGATTTGCCCGAAGAGTGTGATGGCGGGCATCGAAGTCCACGTACAGTGTTAATTCCGTACTCTGGGAAGTAAGATGTTTCAACTTCGCCTGTTGGGTCGATGGCAGTTGCCACGCTCGCATGTCTGGAGGTGGTGTTAAGTGCAAGCTTAGTATTCTCGGCCTTAGTCCTTTTTCTCCGAGTTGAGAGCACAAAACTCCAAGCATTTCAATAGGTGGAGTCGCCGAATTGTGTGTGTAGAAGGAGCCGCACCATTGCGACATGCGTACCGCCGAACTGAAGTGCCGTGATTCAATGAGCCCAACTCCAGAGTCCGAAACATCGGCAGTGGTCAGTTCATCCGAATATGCGTTGCGAGAATCGTAAAGTTCTAAGGAAACTAGGCTGGACAAAGAACATAAAGCATTACCGAGACGGCTGATATGCGTTTCATTTCGACGAAGACGCTGCTGGTCGTCCCATCTCTGTTTGTATATGTTATATAGCTTGAGGAATAGCTTCTGGATCGGTGTTGCGGACGTTTCATCTACTTCCCCCTCGAGCAGTTGGTCAAGTTCAGGGCTCGGCCCCCAAGCCAGAGTCGACAACCAATTGAACAGATCGTCCGTCAAAGAAAATTTTCGTCTATAAGACCTGGACCGTTCAATGGTCTCTACATGACGCAAAAGCCTAGCCCTCGCTTCTTGCATATATAAATGCTTGTTGCAGGCTAATTCGGACTCATAATAAGATATTATGATGATAACTTTCTGCACGCTCTTGCCGAAAACAGGGTGGCTCGAAATCTTTTCGAAGCGAGCAAACGATTCCAAGGTCAAGCAGACAGAGACCTCCGGGAACAGAAACTTCGAAGCACTATTATTGAAACATCGCGAAACGAGACGACATTGTTTGATGTCGTCATCACCGTGGCGGGTATGGCGCACGTATGAAAGAATACTTCCAAGAAGTTCTACAGGGAGTGACTGAATGTCGATTGTAGCTGGCATAATGGATCCGGTTGAGCAGTGTTTTAAAATCAAGATTTAGATGAACGAGGAAAATAAGAAGGAAGAAGTGAGATCTCTCGGTGGGTCGACTAACCTTGCTGCCTAGGTCAGATCGAGATCTGCACGTGATTCAAGTAAGTAAGTTACCCTAGGTTAGGATAAGTACAATAATATTATATAGTAATTTTAACTACTATAACTAAATTAATACTTAGTTTATAATACAATTTCTATTTAATTTCTATTAATATACTTATATGATTAAAATTTAGCTTTTTATATTATTTTAAAAGTTTTAATTAAATAAATTTACTTTTATTATGATACCACCTTAAGCGATTCTTTTTGAAAAGTATTTCCTCTTAAATTAGAATATAAATATCTAACTCTATGCTAATTAGCATAGCTTAAACTTAATATCACCCTGGCTTACTAAATTATCGAGTAAATAGCAGTTATAATCTCGGCTGCCCTTCTAGAAGCGAGGGGATCCCGGCACGCGGACTTGGTCTCCCACAAGGCGCACTGTCCTAAAAAGAAGCGAAGTGCAGCAGAAACCTCGAACTAGAGATCTAAAAGGATGGCTAGGCTAGTGCATTGCAATGAGGAAGGTAAATAGGATATATAGATAAATAAAAGTCAAATTCTAAGAGATACATAACAACTTATCATAGCTTAATATCCAACCTTCTACAGATCTTAGCAAAATATCTACTCTACTGGTGCCTCTGCCTGTGCAGCTAGTCGAGCAATATACCTAAGACGAGGACCCTCCCAGTCTACCAAGCCCGAGTGAGCTGTGACCCTGTTATCCCATACGACAACGGAACGAGGGCTCCATTTGACACGGCACTGAATATCCTGACTAAAGCTGATGTGTTGGTACAAGAAATTTAGTAACGCATCGCTTTCTTCTTTCTTATAGCCGACAATTGAGCGAGCAAACTGGGGTTGGATATAAAGCGCTTTTTCACCTGTTGCTGGATGGGTTCGTACCAGAGGGTGCACGGAAGTGATTGGATCTCTCCTTAATTGCCCTCCATTTTTGAGCGCTGTCTGAGCTTGTTCATGTGCGGAATGCACGACCTTAAGCCCAGCCAGTCGCTCTCGGAACGCAGGAGACAGTCGCTCATACGCCTTGACCTGGTTCACGAAGAGAGTATCACCTCCAGCCTCGGGAACGTCTATGGCGAACAGAAAGGTGGTCCCCGGAGGTTGCAACTCGTAGCTTACATCACTGTGCCATGAAACGGAAGTGGTTCTAGTTTCTAGTAACTTGTCGTGACCAGCGTCCTCAGGACCACGGTAAACCATGTGAAGTTGAGGGAACCCAGCAACAGCGCCGCTGTAAGCAAGATAATTAGCCACGAGCGCAAATATGTGACAAGAAGTGACGTCGTTAGGAACAAGACAGGCGTGGTTACCTCACTGGGTGCACATGTAATTTTCCAAAGTAGCTGGCGAAATCAACAGCCTGTTGGATTGGGATAGTGTTAAAGTCCTGATCATGGAAAACAACGACCTTCAATATGTTAGCGAAAAGTCAGCCCTTGTGTTTCTCGCGGTAGCATGCCTTCTTCTGCGCAACTAAGAGTGCGAGTTCGTCCTTTGACTTGTTATCCAACTGAGAAAGCTGGACGCCAGCAACCTCCGCGCCGATCGACTTGGTGATGTCAGAGATTTTGACTCCTTCTTTCAATAAGGACCCAAAGCTAGGATCCGCATCTTTGCCGTGTTCATGATGCTCGAAAGGCTCCAGTGGAGGCATCCTGTTGTGAGATATCTGTTAGTTACTCCCCCAATAGTAAGAGAGTAGAGGAAAATGAATCTACCTTTTTCCCTTCTTATTACCCCAGTAAGGAAGACCGTATCTGGAAGAAGCTTGACGTTAGACTGAGGCGCAAAAATTCACGAAAGTTAGTGCACATACAAGCCAAGAGGTGAAAGTGAAGTATTGACGCTCTGGGCTGGGGCCTCTGCCGCGTCGTGCGACAGCGGTGCCAGATTGCCGTCTTGTAAAGACCGTTCAGTAGTTGTGACAGTGGCCATTTGTGATCCAATTTGTTATGTTGCTCAGAGATTTAGACTCCGATTTCAGTTCTCAATGGTAATCTTATATCATCGAGGTCATTACATCCCGCAATCGGAGATGCTAAGCTGATGCCTCGGCAACTCTACAAGCAGATCTGACAATGTGAGCCGAAGCAAGCAATCACGCAATGATCCCCGAGGCGAGATTATCGGAGAGCTGCGAGCAACACAAGTCGTCATACTAGCATAAAACTCGTGACAACTTGAAAAGTTCTGGCGAATCATCACTATAACTCCTGCTTGGTGGTTATGTCCGAGGACCGGTTCGAACGCAGAGCAAATAAGCCACTACGGGCTGAGGGTCATCCCCACAGGAACAATCATTATCTGCAAGGGTTTTCCATCGGCTCTACTCCGCGATGCTGATTATCCCTAGCCTAGCCAAGCACGCAATTCAGGTCTAATGTGACCATGCCCATATGGATAAGCTAGAAAGGGTTGGGCCCACTTCGGCTCTGCTCCGCGACGCAGGCGACTTACACGTTGCTTAGAATAAAGTCATTGCCAAAATCAGTGCTTGAATGAGCTTCATTCAACGATTGCCTCAACTCTTTGAACCTGCACTTCCCCTGCCTTAATCTAGGCAACGCTCCGCGATGGCACCATCAGCCACTCAGCTTCCCAAGAGCCTCCTTGGCCGTCACCGTCTGCTCGCTCCGTCTGCGGGTGTGTTTGTTAGCTCGATATGTCTGGGGACAATGAATTTTGGTGGTGTGATGAGCGATTCGCTGGGAGAGTGCACAAAGGAAACAGCATTTGAGATTCTCGAATACTTCTACGAGCAGGGAGGTAACTTCCTTGACACGTAAGTGGAAGTTATTTGTTGGTCAATGTAAACTGAAGCCCTAACGCAATCTCTAGAGCATCGAGCTACCAAGGAGAAGAATCGGAAAAGTGGTTGGGCGAGTGGCTCTTCAAGACCGAGCGTCGCGATGAGTTCGTCCTGGCGACTAAGTACACAGGCAATTTTAAGTCCAGGTCGGAGTCACACCGTCAACAATCCAATTATGGTGGAAATGGGACGAAGAGCCTGCATCTATCTGTGGAGGCGAGTCTCAAAAAACTTCAAACTACCTACATCGATCTCCTATACCTCCACTTCTGGGATATGACAGCAGACATACCCGAGATTATGCAGTCGCTTAATCACCTAGTTACCTCAGGTAAAGTCCTATACCTAGGTATCTCGGATACGCCAGCGTGGATCGTGGTCAAGTGTAATGAGTACGCGAGGCAACATGGGCTCAGGCAGTTCTCGGTCTACCAAGGCCGGTGGTCTGCAGCTGACAGAGATTTGGAGCGAGGCATCATTCCCATGTGCCACGCGGAAGGCATGGGTTTAGCACCATGGGGAACGCTCGGTCGCGGTCTGTTCAAGCCCAAAGACCAGATCAAGAATGGAGGCCGAAACATGCCTTCAATGAATAACGGTCGTGAGGCTCTGGTCTCGGAGCAGCTTGAACAGATTGCAAATGGCAAAGGAGTTCCCATCACATCTGTTGCCTTAGCATACGTACTACACAAATCTACGTATGTCTTTCCAATCGTGGGTGGTCGAAGGCTCGATCACATCCGCGGCAATATTGGTGCACTGAGCCTACGCTTGACAGACCAAGAAATTGCTGATATCGATACTGCTTATTCTTTCGACGTCGGATTTCCACACAACTTCCTGAGTGGGAATACTGACCAAGGACCTAAGGGGCCTGGAGATGTTCGAACTGCCAATGTTCGTGGGGTGTTTGACTATGTCAAGAACGTTCAACCTATCTTGCCCCAAACTGAAGAATGATTTGTTCTTATAGATGCCAGACACTTGGTAGATATAAACCACCATTTCTTATGAGGATCTGCGTTTTGGATTAGTTCAATTAACAAGAGCTTTACTCAACAAAGGCGCAGATAATATCTACACAGGTAGTTTCCAACACAAGGGTGGTTCAAATATACTATAACATATTAAAGTAACAACTCAACAATCGTTGTGCCTGTAACCATCAGGACAGCAAATTTGAAGCCTGTCGATGAGTTTGTACCTACGCATCCTCCTTGGAACATTCGATGCATCTTGGTACTACGCTTGCGGTGATGGATAAATCAATAAATCAACTGTCTATTTAATCATCGTTGTCAATGACTTGTACAATAAGTCACTCGAGATTGTAATGATTAGTTCCTATGGTAGATCACTCTTTTGGCCGACTTGACGATAGTTTAATATTGACTATTAACTACCTAGTTGTCTTCCTCTAATTTTATAATTCAGTAAGCGAGGGACTAGTACCCTATGGCCAACTATGCCAGCTCTCATGAATATCGCGGAGATCACTCTGAGCCGGGTCCCTCTTCAAATATGAGGTGATATCAAAATTGGGATCTGCCTCCCTGAGCGTCCGACCATTTCCGTAATAGGCAAATCGGTTCCCACTGCCCGAGACATACTCGTACTCAAAATCCTCCCAGCGGGGGTTGCGACGGATAAAGGTCAGATGCGAGGCACTCCCAGGCCAAGCACCGTGTATACGCGCGCCAGGTCGTCCGCCATTTGCCCAGGAGCTGCAATTACCAGTCATCACCGTTGTGGGAAAGTATGCATCAGCATAAGATATGAAGTCCTCCACCGCCTTAGCGGAGGGTGTGATAGTCTTAATGCCTTCACTGGACACCTTGCGTAGGACCTTGGCGTAATAGGTGATCTGGTTCTCAATGCTGTGTACAAAGGTCCCGGCGATGCCGTTGGTGTGTACAGTGCCGATGTAAAACAGATTGGGGAACCCGGCACTCGCCATTCCAAGATATGTCTTGGGGTACCCAATCTCTCCGCCAGGTTTCCAAGCCGTTTTGAGATCCACGCCGCGCGCACGGATGGGAAATGGAGGAGCGAAGTCGATATTATGACCTGTCGCACAGAATATCGCATCCACTTCGCGATGAGCGCCGTCCACCGTTTCAATGCGTGTGGCGGTAAACTTGGAGATCGACGTCTGGATGTATTCCAGATTATCCTCAGTGAGCGCTTCTAGGTATCCTGGGCCTGGCGTCAATCTCCTGCAATGGGGTGAGAAGTCGGGTATCATCTTCTCAGCTAAGCCAGGCTTCTTCTCTAGCCGTCGATACATGATGTCGATGAACCTCTTCCGATAGTTGGCATTCTCCTTGGTCCCTGCTTTCATTGCGTTGGCGCCTCTCCAGTATCGGTCTTCTGCATCTTTGCGAAACTTGAGGTACGCGTCCGGATCGGCAAAGGAATCGATCTGCTCCTTGGGGATGTATTCTGCCCCGACCTGACGTTCGCGACCGCCCCATCCAGCAGCGATCCAGGTCTTGTTGCGCGCATAGTGGTCGACATGTTTCGCTACTTTCTGAAGCTCTGGAACCAATTGAATGCCACTGGCACCATTGCCAATGACCGCGACCCTTTTGCCGGTGGGATCGTATTTTGGGTCCCAGTTGGAAGTATGTCGGAGATGGCCCTTGAAACCGTTGATACCAGGGTAGTCTGGCAACTTCCACTCATTGAAACGTCCAATTCCGGTTATCACAAAGTCAAAACTTTCAACAGAGGTATACTTCGACTCCATATCCTGAAAGGTAAGTGCCCAAGTAGAATGCGCATCATCCCATTGTGCGGTCTCGACATAGGTGCCCATACGCAGGAAGCGGGCAATGTCATACTTCTTAGCCAGGTTCTTCCAGTAATCAAGAATCTCTGCTCCCTCTGCAAATTGCTCAGACCAATTCAAGTTAGGATCAAAAGTGGTCTGATAGACGTGGGAAGGAATGTCACATCGCACCCCAGGATAAACATTCTCAAGCCAGGTTCCGCCCTATTATCCATTATATCAGCAATCCTTGCTCATGCTCAAAATTCATTTGCGGTAGAACCTGAGAAAGGGCTCAGAGTAAAGAAGTGATATGCACTTACCACGTCTCTGCTCTTTTCAAAAATCGTCAGCTGTATACCAGGTACTTTCAGAGGGAGCAGAATCCCTGATAAGATGCCCGAAAGTCCAGCGCCAATTACAGCGACACGCAGGGAACGGAATTCATCGATACATCGATCTTCCAGCTTGAGGTTTGATACGGGATAAGAAGCAACAGTTTCGGGGCGTGAGGTCTGTTCCTGGGTGCTGTGACTAGCAGGAGTATCTGCACCATTGACTATCTTGTCGTCCATAACATCAACATTCCCATTGGCTTGTACAATTAGACCTCCGAGTTCTGATGCTAAGATCTCGCTGTTGGCTTGGGCTGAGAACTGAGGAAAGGGGTTGCGTTCAGGCTGAGTTTCAGGGACGGTGGACATGGTGTAGGATGACAGCGGCTGCGGGTGCTACAAAGGATTTCTTTGGATTTGACTTGCACTCCAGCGAACTTCAGTCATGTTAAGACACAATGTGTTTCATTTTTGATATCTCACTCAAATTCCTGATAACACTGGCTGAAGTGTATTCGCTCAGCAGAAGATGATGCCATCGATCCACCCGAAACACGTAGTCGTCTGATACGGACTCTAGCCCCACACGGGCTGGCTGTGGGACCCTTTGGACACTTCCTAGCCATCGGTAAGCTCCCCGATGACAAGGATTATTTCTGACAGTTAGTTAGCCTAGTCTCGAGCTAACCCTTGATTCGCTACAAAGCTCATACCGCAGCAGAATCGCGTGCTCCTGCATCGGAAGTACGCAGCCCTGGAGATAATTGCTAATATGCCAAAAAGGTTGACTGTGGCGGGCTTTCGTGAACTCGAGCGAAAAGCACGCCTTGCTCTAGGTGAAGAGGAAAGATAGTGGTCAATATGCACAAGTCCTGAGCATTACAAGACATAAATGTGTATCTCAAGCCTCTTTGAAACATGAAAAGCCAAATTCTTGAGTCAACACATTACCCTTACAGACCAGAACTTCTACCGAGCCCGAAAACCCAAAATGGCTGAGAACCCATGGTGGAAGATTAGATGGTTTGCAGACACAGACACACCGAAAGAGAGAAAGTTGATATTGAAGCTCGACCTTCTCACCGTACCCTACGTATTTCTTGCGTATTGGGTCAAGTATATTGACCAGTCTAATATCAGTATGTTCAGCTCACAGCCATGACCGATAAGCAAGTTCCCTGACAAGTCTCAGACAATGCATACGTTTCAGGCATGAGAGAAGATCTCAAACTATATGGTAATGAACTCGTTCAGTTCCAAACGCTATACACTGTTGGAGCTGTTGTTGGCCAGCTTCCCTTTATGTATCTCCTCACCCACGTCCCTCTTCAATGGTTGATACCTGCCGTCGATGTCCTATGGGGTCTATTCACCCTGCTACAGTTTCGTGCGACAAGTGCCTCGGAGATCATGGGTTACCGGTTTCTCGTTGGCTTTTTTGAGGCCGCTTTCTATCCGTCAGTTCACTACATGTTCGGATGCTGGTACCGAAAAGATGAGATCTCTCGTCGTGCTGGCATCTTTTATAATGGTACCACTGTTGGCGTGCTGACTGCTGGTCTGATTCAAGCCGGTACGTCACGCGGTCTTCACGATGTACATGGCTTGGCTGGCTGGCGATGGATGTACATCATATGCGCAATCATAACTATCCCAATTGGCGTTCTTGGTGCTTTCATTATCCCCGGTACCCCAGCTATGCCAAACCGATTGGTTCTGAACCAGACCGACATCGATCTCTCAGCCTCGCGACTGAAGTCGGCTGGCCACTCGACCTCCGAGAAATTCCAGTGGAAAACTCTGGGTCAGGTTTTAGGGAACCCGGTCTTCTGGGCACTCTTGGTCATTATGACTTTATTCTGGAACTCAGGCGGAGCTCAAGGTAGTGGAGCATATCTCTTGTGGCTCAAAAGCTTGGATCGATACTCAATCCCCAAGATCAATGAGCTAGGAACGTTACAGCCAGTCTGTGGCATTTTTTTTGTTCTGGCAACCGCATTCGCCTCTGATCTACTGGTTGGACCTGTGTGGGCATTGACAGGCGGCCATGTCTTCAACATAGTTGGTCTAGTCATCTTGCTGGTTTGGGATGTTCCGGAGGGAGCCAAATGGTTCGGATTCATGACTAACTTTGCTGCTGCGTCAACGTCCACCGTCGTTTATGGCTGGGTAAACCATATTATGAGACATTCTCCAGCTCAAAGAGCCGTGACACTCATCATCGGAACCGCTTGGGCACAATCGTCCACGGCTTGGGTCGGACTTCTTACCTATCCGACAGTTGAAGCTCCTAGATTCACCAAAGGCTTTTCTTTCGGTATCGCCATGTCTTGCGCGTTAATTATATTATCTCATCCACTAAGTTGGTGGATAAACTCTCGCCAGTTAGTTCTACTCCTCAACCACCTGATTCAGTTTTATATCCAGGATTGATGCTGACATAGATCCAGGGAAAGCAACAACGATGAGGAAAACGTTTCAGAAGCTGCGAACCATCCGAACAATGACTCTGGCCAGTCCAGCGACCTGGACGAGACATTTCGCACCGTTACAGTCCAGAAGACCTAATTATCCAAGGATTAATGAGTTCGCTCGGCATCGGGATATTCGTGTGCCAAAACGATTGGAATCAACAGTAAATGACCGCGTATTGGTGAACAAACGGTCTTAAATGGGAGTTATTCATCTTTCATTGTCTTCAATTCTATGGTCGATCTCGGCAGGTTTCATATTTATGCCTTGGGTGGCCACCGGTCTATATCAATTATCAACACCACGTGTTTGTACGATCGTGGCTTCTCAAATCCTAGAGTGGCTTTTTGCACTCAAATGTGATCATATTCGAGTTCTCGACTTTGTATTTTCAGAGCAGATTATAACTAGTTTCCCTCTCATGCTTGAACCTAAACCCTTTCGATAGTCCAAGAATCCATCTGACAAGTCACTCACTCGGAAGCGAATATGCACTATTGGACTCTTGTCCTAGTCTTCAGGCCCGATCTTCACCAGGAAACATTGCAATGGACCCCTATAGCTTCAGGACTTGGTCCATCAGGGACATCAAACCTGCCCCACCACTACGACCTGAAGTCCAGTATGGTTTCAGGGTCTCTATTCCATGCATTACGGTAGACCTCCAGTCTCGCGGGACCACCACCTCTCGTGCGCCAGCCAGCTTTGCGTCCCGTTGGGCTATCTCAACCGCCGCAAAGCGCAAGCATGCTCCGGTCAAACTGCGCAGATTGAACCAAGTTCCCTGATGAAGCCTGTCGCTTATGCGTAGGATCTTCAAGTACGAGAATCGCAGGTTCTGAGAAGCCAATTTGGCAACTTTTCTCCTAATTGACGTGTCATATCCTTGGAAATCTTGCAAAGCAAAATCAGTGCATATTCTTAACAAGGGCCGGTATGTCATTTCGAGACTCGACAAGTACCGCTGCCTCAATACTATAGTCATGGGGTCGTCTAATTCCGGTAGACTCAAGTCTGTGGGAATGTCAAACTGAAACTGAGCGGGCAAGGACGAGCGCCATTCGTCGATCTGCGTCTCGAATATCTCGGCGTGGCGAATCATTCGCTTGACATCAGTAGGCTGGATCCTGTCGTAATCATAAACATGACATTCAAGGAGGTCGTTGAAGAGGTGCCGTGCAGCAATCTCTGATAGGTAGTAGTAGCAGCTACGCTCATCTTGCTTCGAAGCGCTACCCAGTCTTAGGTCTTCTGGGAGTGCTGGAAATGGGCGAATGACTTGACAGCCCTCCAAAACCGAAGGAGGAAGAGATAGTTCGGGACGTAGCTCACTATATCAAGATTGGTAAGCACAAACTGTAAGCTCCATGGTCTTTCAGAAGGGACCAACATACCACATAGATTTCCATATTGTGAAGCATAGAGCATCCTCTATGCTGATTGGATTTGAGCAAATACGGTCTGAAGGTTTACTCAATGGGTCACTATTTAGCTCGTCAGCGGTGCTATCTCCTCTCCAGAGTCGTAAGTATGCTTGCTTGCGGATGACAGTGCAAAACCACGTGTTTGCCGCTTGACTGAAGTACTTCCATGCTTGTAGCGGTTGCAGGTTGTGCATATGCCATATGCTTTTTATACGTTAGCTTTGAAGTTCTAAGGGGCTGAAGTGAGAAATGTATTCACACCCTCATCATGGTACCCTTACCCTGCTAGACACAGGCATTGTGCAGCTGTTATGTCATTCCGATCAAGAACCAATCCCAGACGCTTGGAGGCTACGTTCCAGTACTTGATAGCTAGGTCGGGGTCACTACGAGGTTGAGGGTCGTAGGGACCGATAACTCCCTCCGCCTGCGATGCCCCCAGGGGTTCAGTAATAGCACCAATGGCACATACAAGTGCAGTGAGACAAGTCTCGAGTGACCAGTCAAATCCGCTCTCTGACAGGCTGAGGATGAGGTCGCTCAGAGTAGCGAGGTTTAATATAGGGTTCAAGAGGTGCACGCTGTGTATATACTTCATTTGCAGGCCAGCCAGCAGTTTAGCGTCAGTAGTTGGCATAGAATGGCTTAGAGCGACCGGCAAATTTGCATCGGGATAGATGTCTCTCGCCACGATATGTGGTTGAAAGATTGGCCATTGTATGATGTCTTCGACCCTTTGGATTTGTCCTGGCGAGACGGCCGACTTGGGGCCGAGGTCGCTACTTGCAGTAGCCGGCTGAGACTTTGGGGTGGCAGGCAAAGGCCGAACAGAGGAAGGGGAATTTTCGTCTTGGCCAGCTTCGACTCCCTCACGGCCATCAAGAAGGGATAGCGTGGTTGATGGTTTCAATACTATCTCCCGAAGCTCGCTAAGTGCTTGAAGAACCTCTTGTCCAAAGACATGGCAGCTGGCATCTTTAGCGCGATCCACTCATTGCGGCGAAAGACCCGAGGGTGAAGCTACTTACTGAGAAGTTGCTTCCGTTTCATACACGCATGGTTCGCCAACTTTAAGACAATATCCACAGGTTGGCCGTTGATTGTCGCATTTCGTTTTCCGCGATCGACATTTCTGACAAGCAACCGGCCCTCGGGTCCGGGATGGCTGACCCGTACTGGCAGACGACAGCTGCTTCGGTGTAGTATGTAGAGGTTCGGGCTCGTCCGCGATGGTGGTCCAGGTAGAGCCCCGGCTCGGATGCTGGCAATTGTCATTTGGAACCTCCAGATTCTCCGAGTCCCCTATCGACCAAGTGAGGTCAGATACGGAGACAATTGGCGCAGTCCGGCGGATCTTCCGGGGCCTCTGGTCTTCCGTTAGCCCATTATGAGACTCTCTTAGAGTATTCATCGTTGATGAAGCTGACTAGCAGAAACACTGGGAATTGCATTCTCGTCGGAGCTCCGCGATGCTTCTTATATGTGGGATGGTTAACTCCCCGATCTTCCCCACTTGCAGCTTGCTCCTTGCAATACCGAAGTTTGGCCCAATCATCTTTCAGAAAGACCTATTGCGTCAATTCACTCATGCCTATGCTAATGGACAGTCCCCAGTAAACCCGTTCCCACAGTGGGGCATCTGAGCGGACTGGATCTCGCCCTAGTCCGTAAGTAGGTTATCGAGCCAATACGCAATACATGGCCTTGGAAACGTGCGACACGATATCAGGTTGGATTTCGTTACAGCAATGGTTGGTTGAATGTTAAGACGTCAAAGCAACTACTAAACAGAAAAAGAAAGGTTCAGGATATAAAAGAATGTAAAGCTTCTCATAGCAATATAACTAATAGCAACATCATTCGTCAGATACGAACCCTAATTGTAAATCTTCTTGACAAAATTAACAACATGGCAACCAAAGATATTCCAGCAGTTGAAGAGGTGCCAAAAAAGCAAATCTTGCTTAATGCCTTTGATATGTCAACAGTTGGCCATCTCTCGGTCGGACATTGGAAAGTGTGTATGCCTTTGCCCAGAATTGGAAACAAACAGTGTATTTATTCTATCTCGACAGAACCCTTCTGATAGATCAGCGACAAAACGCAAACTCAAGTACTGGGTTGATCTAGCCAAGCTCCTCGAAAGAGGTGGAATCAGTGGGTTGTTCCTTGCAGATACCAATGGCGGATTCGACACCTACAACGACAGCGTCGAGGAGAGCATCAGGAAAGCTGTTCAGTGGCCAGTGACCGACCCGTCTATTGTAAGTAGTACACACTCTGATTGAATTGGTACCGCTTTGATAACAGCCTGTTGTAGCCGATTACAGCTATGGCAGCGGCAACAAAGAACCTTGTCTTTGGAATCACGGCGTCTACGTCTTTTGAAGCTCCTTTCGTTCTTGCAAAGAGATTCTCAACCCTTGATCATATGACAGATGGACGAATCGGCTGGAACATAGTCACATCGTGGAAGAAGTCTGCCTTCAACGCCATTGGCTTGGATCCCATCGAGCATAACCAGCGATATGCCCAGGCGGATGAGTATATGAGAACACTGTATAAGTGCGTCTCGCCTTAATTGACCCTCACACACTACATGGGATTTTACTTACATGAGAACTCCTTAGACTTTGGGAAGGCTCCTGGGCTGATGATGCGTTACAGCCTGATGAGACTACGGACACATATGTTGATCCGTCCAAAGTCCGCCACGTCGATCATCAGGGCAAGTATTACAGATTATCCACCCGTTATATCGTAGATCCCTCTCCCCAACGAACGCCGTTCTTATTTCAGGCCGGCTCTTCAGCTGAGGGCATCGATTTTGCAGCTACCCATGCTGAGGGCATCTTTGTTTCATCACCATCTCCTGAGTTGTTGCGAGGGCAGATTGAAAGAAATCGCAAAACTGCGGCCGAAAAGGGCCGAGATCCGCGCTCTTTGAAGTTCTACCTTTCTTTCACGCCCATTCTTGGCAAAACGGACGAGGAAGCTCAGGCCAAGTATGGAGAGCTCGTAAAGCACGCGAGTCCTGTTGGTGGCTTAGTGCTCTTCAGCGGATGGACTCGAATCGACATGTCAAAGCTCCCGCTCGATGAGGACATTAGCAAAATAGATTGTGAGGAAGCTAGGAAACTGTGCAGCATATTCAAGCCCACGGCCGAGACGCCTGTCTGGACACCTCGTCTCATCGGTTTAAAAGCAGCAATGAGCGGAATTTCACCATCCGCTGTCGGGTCTCCGTCGACCGTGGCGGACGTAATGGAGCAGTGGATCAATATTGCTGATGTGGACGGGTTTAATCTTGGCTATGTCACGTCGCCCGGTTCCTTTGAGGACGTAGTGGACCTGCTTGTGCCCGAGCTTCGGAGGCGCGGAATATATCCCGAGGAAACTGTATCTGGACTGACGGCACGGGAGCGAGTGTATGGGAAGGGACAAGCCCGACTAAGGGACGATCATGCTGGTAGCAAGTACAAGTACGAGGTATATCAGGAGGAAGAGCCCTTTATCGCCGATAATCGGTCAGGAGATGTGGATAAGAAGACATCGTGAGCATTAGGCCACAGCTTCATGAGACCAATCAACAAGCAAGATGCATTTTGTGGCTGTATGGTGGAGAAAATACTGAAAAGATGTCGGACCGATCGCCGCCATGTGCGGTCGTTTGTATAAATATATATATATATATATATATCACAACTCACCTCCTCTCAGTTTCTCTCTCACTCATCCGTGTTATGAAACAGACACTTCTATCTTTATGCCATTCTTATGTAAAATCTTTCTCACCAATACCACCGTCAAGCCTTTCTCAACCTTCTACCGTCTAATTCATCTACGAGGAAGGAAATATGCCCGAATCGACAATAATCTCTAACCGAGGCACCAAGGTCACCCAGATCTCAACTACTTTCACCGGTCAGGTGTTTTCCAATATCATGCACCTCGATAAAAGTGCTGGTATCGCTAGTGTTACATTCACACCATGCGCTCGCACGCATTGGCACAGTCATGCTGAAGGACAAATGATTCATGTGCTCTCAGGCAGCGGATGGATTTGCGATGAAGGGGGTAAAGCTAGGCGTATCAGAGCTGGTGATACTATCTGGGCATCCCCAGGGACAACACACTGGCACGGGGCTGATGACGAGACTATTATGACTCATCTCGTGATGGTTACAGGGGAAACAACATGGTATGAGCCTGTTACTAAAGAGGAGTATAAAAGGCGTGAGGAATGAATTAGTTATGAAATATAAGAAAACCTGATCTTCTGCTCGAGAGCTTGCGACTTTTGGCTGACGAATGCTGATCAGTGCAAGTCCTACAAAGAGACGACTCTCTTACTGTTCGAGCTGGGTGCAGACCGGAATCTTCCTGGAAAGCCTTACAAACTAAACCTTGCCGTGGCTATGAGAGTAGATGAATGAGATGTCTATGATGCTTTATTGTGTGATCCAATCATAGATCTCAGCTCTTGCACTCTTTCAGAAAGAATTTGGCTCCATGCAATAGTAGAAAATGGACCTGATGACCAAGTCATGGAAAACCTCGATCTGATTATTGAGGTTGATTTCAACGCTCAGAATTGTGAAGGTTACAGCTACTAGTCATGAACGTGCCAGATAGCTCATACTTAAAATTTTGAAAGATGCCAAAGGAATAGTGGGATAATGATGAAATTGCAAAGCTCATTGAACCTTATTTGCTACTTGACTCAAATGGTAAATTATAATCATCAGCCGCATTTTAAAAGACAATTGTCTCCAATCGCACTATGGCGTTAGGTGAACTATGGCGTTAGGTGAACTATGGCGTTAGGTGAAACGCTGCACAGACAGGAACCCGATTTCAACAGAAGAGCACTTGATGAAGCCAAGAAGCTTGGCTTATGCCCACAATGACCTCTTGCCATAGACATCAAATATCAGAAAAGAGTACGAGACGATTGACTAATGGCAGTTCAGTTCACCAGACTATGTGACCGTCAATACACCCACTGTAAGACGCATGAGTTTTTGTGACCCTTGAGAGGTGGTAGAGGCTTGAGAACATTGACGGGCTATTTTACCCTCTAAACTTCAATATTGGCTGATCATGTCATCAATCGACCACTGGCTTCTATCCGTTTAGGCCACCTTAGGGTAAATGTGTGTAAACGCCTCTCTCCAAGACCTGTTCATCGCTTCCATCTTTAGCCTTCAGACCACAGTTCATTGTCGCTCGAATATCATCGACAACATCTTTCTGTATCCACGAGTGGACACGATAAACGCCATTGGTAGGCCCGCTAAGACTCCAGTCGCATACAAATGCAAAGAGACTATCTAGGGAACTGATAAAACGGCTCTCATCGGTGACTAGATCCGCTTTGACATAGGTGAGATAGTAGTGCTTGCCGACGGCGGCGGTGAAAGTAGATTCTTCTACGCGACCCATTTTGAGGTTGTAACAAAAGTTGGAAACTGGCGTGTTTGTTGTTTGTCTATGATTGCTGGTCTCGTGTTTACGTGGCTCGTTGGGTGGAGAGGAGGATATTAGAAGGATTGATGGGGAAAGGTCTGGTTAAATAATTTGTGAATATTGCAATGAAGACTGCCAAGACGCATTCTCTAGAGCGCTTGAATGGGAGCCAGACTCTCTGACTAACAGATCCTAGCTGAAATCTATTGGAAAAGGTACTTGAATCATTGACGACAGTTGCAACAGCCCCAATTGACAGTTCTTAATCTAGCAGAGATTATGAGTAAGAGACAGATTTTCGCAACCATTCAGACCTATTTCCTCAATAGTCATAGTTTCAGTTCAGGCTAGCAACAATAGTTGGCGCGGCATCACTGATGTGCAGATCTAAAGACTAGACGGTTGCGTCAACTTGTCACGGTCATGGAATCAACTTATCAAGCAAGCACTTAAATTTGAATTGGAAACAGTGACTGATATATTAGGACGCTCTTCCTGCCACCAGTCTTGCAATGATCATCAAAGTAACCCACCTCATCCAGAGCAGTATTCCGACAATCTCAGCTTTGCCAAATTCTCAATACTAATATTATCCTCATCAGAACAATGGGTCAAACTAATAGGGAGACTTTCACGCGTGCAGTCAGGAAAGCATTCTATGAGCACAGAGTGCCGAAGTCAAGGATTTCTTCTTATATCAAGTTTTGCGCTGCGCTGCAAATTATTTTTCATTTCGATGATTACCACCCCTACGAATTCGACCAAGACAACTTCTTCGTAATTACATGGAAGCAACATGATCTCTTCGATGAAATGAAGTCGATAAATGACAACGGCCTAATTTATTCTGACCCTCCTGCCCCTCCTGCCCCTCCAACCGCTGCCAAGCAAGTTGGAAAGGAATATAAGGCACTTGCGCCTAAGTAGGAAGTCTAGATTCCTCCAGACCAGTTCTATGAAAACTAGGCATATAGCATACCCATGCAAGTACATTATAAAGTATCAAGCTAGTTCTCGAATGTGTTGTTCTGTTAATATTGTATGCTATTTTCTGATTACATGCTTCTTCCCGTGACTGCATAAATCTGCCACAGTGACAGCATCAAGCCGTCCCGATGTGAGTGTGCAGGCCAAACAGTACGCATCAATATTGTCCTGGCTTCTGCCCATTGCGTGACACCCGACCTCGCAACCCAAATTCGTAAGAAGTAAGTGAATTTAATAAACAATTCATCCAAATGTTTACTGTAAGTGAGTGACCGGGCATGCATTAAACTCAACGACCCAGTGAATGCCTTCCAAAACCACAAATCTTGCCCCTCTTGACTGATCCTATCTAGAGATCTCAAGCCCCTCTCCAGGTCACGCTTTAGGATATTGAGTGTGTGATAATGTAGTCGAGTGTCTGGTGGTAAGCCCCGATTGCTCATTCCAAGGACAGTAGCCAGATACATGCCGACTCCTACGCAGAGGCCGGACCAAGATGATGGAATTGGCTGAACTTCATCTGGCTGACTCTCATCCGGGGACGGCTGTCCATCATCTAAAAAGAGTTGCATATGACCATTGATGATTGCATAGAATAGCTTCAAAGCACTGCCACTATTCCAAACCTTCCAGGTTGCATCTGTGACAGCATCTGCTAACGCTCTTCTATACCTCAAGCCGTGCAGATAGGTAGTATGTTGTAAAGCATTTATGATGGCTCGCGCATCGATATCTCCAGGCATTCTATCCAGAGTGATAGGTGTAAAGAATAGTGGCATCATAGACACTGTTCGCAGCCGAAATTCAGGGCCGGTTTCTTCTTTTATGTGCCATTTGTGTATCAAATCTAATGCGTCTTTGGAATTAAAGGGCGAAGAGACTGTATCGTGACTTCTCAGAAAGTCTTCTAAACGGCTCTTTTGACTGTGAACGAAATTGGACACCCTATTTTAGTGAAAGATCAGCCTTCAACCGCTCGCTCCAGGATGTATCAGCAGCCTTACAATAAGAAATAACGATCTATCAACTCAGCTTCGACCTCATTCGACGCAGTAGAGTCATTGTCAAGCGATCGCCGTGTAGCGTCTAGATATATCACGAGGCCATTCAGGTGTGAATCCGCAATGGCAAAGTTACCAAGGCAACACTGAGCGATTAGTATTAGTAAATAAAAGTCAGAACCGAGGTTACAGTTTCGGATTACTTACCTCAATGAAGCATAATGTATTGATATAACTTGCACATATCATACGGTCTTTCGTATGTTCGGGACTCTGAAGCCATGAATTGACTTGGCGTATACTCTGAATTTTGTGGAATAGGAATGTAGACTCAAACAATTGGAGGTTACCAGTATTCCATGCATAGTGAAGTCCGGATATTAGTAAAACATTGCGTAAGAGATCTGGGTTGCTGGTAACCATGCTCAGACTAGAATGATATATCCTGGTTAGAGTTACATTTCCAGGTAGTGTCTTATATACTCACCTATTGCCCAGAGTTGCTTGCACGGAAGCACAGGCCTGTCCGGCCTGAAAGACTATTTTTATGCAGTTAGAAATGTGTTTGGACATGTGAATATGTGGACCAACAATATCGGAGAAGTTCCGTTGACTTGAAAGGCATCTTGATAGGCAAGGTGTCGAAAGGATCCAAAGAATCGCCTAAGTCGAAGTGCCAAGGCTTTGACATCAAGGGAATTTGAACAAGCTTATTGGTTGAGGACGACGCAGTGCGTCTCATACGGGATGGTGAGTCTGTCGATACTGGGGTCCCATCAAGAGACCATGGAGAGTGCTGACCAGGACCCAAGCCACTTCTCCGCTCACGAAGGGGGATCTTTGGTTGGTAGATGCATGTCTCACCCTTGGAATTGCACCTTGAACTGTAATGTGTCAGCCCAGCTGCTGTGACCCAATCAGGTGTTTCCCTTGATCGCCAGGTGGTATGGGAGGGCCCCTCGTGCAGTGAGCTCATATCAGCTGTCATCTGAGACAGGATAATTGGATGCATTAGGCAAGGGCTTACCAAATAGGACGCTGTTCATCACATCGCAACTTTTTTTGTCGACATGCTCCGCAGCCTGTGCGGCTTCGCTTACTAGCGAGCCCAAATCGTGACTCTTCCATTGAGGGAATTACCCACTGGGTTGCAGATTGGAAGCGAGGACTTGCTTTTTGATCCCTTGGTAGGTCTGCGAGTTCCTGCCTGGCTCGTATAGAGATAGGCCTCTCGTACTCCGTAGTACGGGAGAGAGCAGAAGCAAGCGGGTGGCTGATTAGTGGCTTATGATTGACGTGTTAAAAAACTCCTGGTCGGGTCATCCTTAATCGGGTCGAATTGCCCGCTGACAAGGGTCCCCCACTCTCCTGTTCATGTATGGAGCGGCTTTTGGCTACACCAGCCAATAAAAAGCTGGAATTTTAGGAAAAAATTCTAGCCTCGGCGTGTCAGGTGCGTTGCTGAAAAGCTTGAAGGAACCTGCTAGAGGACTAGCCTGTGTATTGAAGGGACCTCTAAGGGCTATGGTCAGGGCTATCATAACTGCTCAGATGCAGACGGTCTACTTCTCGACATCCACCGATTTAAACCTCTACACTGCAAGAGGCAGTGCATCGAGGCATTATGCGCATCCGTTGTGAGTGGAAATAATAAACAAGGTATGTTGAAGCTCATTTCAAAATAAGCTTACCAAGTGAGACTTACGTCTACTTTTAGCTGCATGACATTGTACTACGTAGTAAAAGAGGAGTAGAATTAGACTGAATCCCAAGATGGTGAGGAACACTTAGTGTATAATTAACTATATGTCCAGCCTTTCTAATCCTGATCCTTCAATTCAAACATCAAACACAACACAATAATATTACCAGAAATCACCACAATCGACTTTCGCATTTCTTCAACTAATTAGCTCATTTCACGCCAAACCATAATAAGTACTACACACTGGACTATTAGAACTGCCCTTACGCCCCCGTAGCTTCCTGTCACCGTGTGAAGACCTCCTGTTCAATCGGAGAATATGCGCTGCGACAAGACTTCGGGTCTCAATTTGAGCCAAGGGATATAGACATTTTGGGTTGTTAAGATAGCACTCAGACAACCTTCGGACAGACAACCAATCACGACTCGGCTTCAGGCTCGGATCGTTAAGTAGCATGACGTCATTTGGATTGTTTTTAGCATGGCTCTCTAATGAAAGCCTGTTTTAAGCGCGGATGTCAAATCTTTGTTCACAGCTAGACCAATTATCAATGATGAACTATAGAAAAGGGGTCCACAAGGTGTTTCGAGTCTCAAGAGCTTCTGCGGACCGATCGCTTAGTCCGTCGGGAGTTAATGTAGTGCCTGTTCAGTTATAAATCGGGTCACATTTGGCACGTTGCGTACCGCCTCCGTAATCAGGACACATAGAAAGGATCAACTAAGAAACACTTTTCAGCGACTCACATCCAGAGAAGTGTTGTTTAGGAAACATTTCAGTCAGCCACGATGACGACCACTACTACTAATATACCGCCCAATCGTATCTTTATCTTTGACAACCCGCGAAACCGTTCTCATCTATGCTATCGCCTACTCGCGACACATCCTCAACTTAAGACACACTACCACCCCTACGTTAATGCTGGTTGCTTTGGTCCAGACAAGGTTCACTACTCAATTTTTGAGAATAATTCTAAGCGAACCAAGCTAGTCAAAGAGTTATGGGAGCCTATATGTTCAGATGAGTTCACCTTTGCCAAATCGGAACGCGATCTCATCGCAGCTATCGCTACCATCGAGAAGGAAAAGAAGACGCCCTTGATCAATGAGCACTGCTCTTATGTCATCAAGCATAGGATTTTAATCGACCACATCCTCTCCCGCAAGGTCCTCGACCCTGCCACTGTCGATTCCAACCCTACTCTTCTCCCTGATGATCTGTGGAAGAGCGTTACGCCTATTGTCGTTATTCGTCATCCTGCTCTTGCTTTCCCCTCGCTTCACCGCTCGACTTCCAAATTCCCTGCGCTAGCGAATCTGGACCCGACCGAGAATCATAACTACGGGTTCGCCACGCTCGCTTGGTCACGATTATTGTTCGAGACCCTAAAAAGTCAAGGTCGCACCCCTATAGTAGTGGACGGAGAGGATGTATGTACACGAACCGACGAAGTGATCAAGGGGGTATGTGACGGGCTTGGTCTCGACCCAGCCGGTGTGTCGGACACATGGGTCCCCCTGGGTGAGACCGACGAAAGCTTGCACCCTGTTCTCCAAGAGATGACGCGCACTATCTGGGAGAGCAATGGTGTCAAGAAGCACGAGGTCAGCCAGGCAGTCCTCAATGTACTAGGAGTTATACTAACTCTATATGTTGTCGCAGTCTCGAGGTCCCGTGAGCATTGACAATGCTGTAGCTAGCATCGAAGACGAATACGGCACCGAAGTGGCTACCAAGATGAGAATAGCTATTGAAGGACAGATGGAAAACTATAGGTACCTTGAGAAGTTCAAAGTGTGATGCAGGGATATCGAGTCACAGATTAAGTAAGCTACAAAGAGTAGTCTGGATATCATGGTTCAAAACCAAAATGATCGGCGGTTTCTTCGGGCTACCTACTGTCACAACCATCGAACAGTACAACATATTACAATTCATGACGGTAGGGAATTGTGTCCTGAAGGCCAAGAGTCAATCCTGCTTGTATAATGCCTGGTTTTGTCTACGTGCCCATAGACACGAGTCAGTAATCCTCTTGTGATTAGAAAACAATGTGTTCCTGGCTATTGTTACGCAGCCCTCTTGTCCCTTATAGGAATGCCTTTGAGCATGATCGTCTATTCCCCATAGTCGCTGCTGAAGTCTTATTCTCGAATCTGGTATGTGCCTCGTGCAACTACAGAGAGTTGACTGATATTCATAAGTACACTTTAGAAGAGAGTTGAGATATCTGTACCGTATCAGACTTGATATATCCGTGCTAGTGACCTCCTCGACAGCCTAAGAAGCATTACCTCGCCGCCGTAACATCACCTTCGAGTATCGCCACTACTGTTGCGGCTTACTAGCCCAGATTCATTATGGTAGCTAATCATTGAAATGACGATTGTCACACCATGAGATGATGAGCAGGCTTGACTGGCAAATATGTTAACATCATTAAGAGACAAGACTTCAAGACAATTCCCATTAGGATCCGGCGCAGCGAATGTCATATTATTGAACCACATCAGCGCAATTTGGAAGGTATTGCATTCTTCGTGCTAAAGCTCCATATGTATCCGGGCGAGCTTTTCTTTTAACGATGTTGCTATCGGTTGTAGTGGGTAAAGACCGCTTAAAAGACCCGTGCTGTTTCTTATTATTTGAGCCGAACTTTTAATTTAACTCCATATTTTAGATAGGCTAGGTAGTCTTAAACCTAGTATAAGGTTTACTATTTTTATAGCGGAGTTCTTCTGGTGAAAAATCCTTGAAATAATATAAGTGGCAAATATGAAGGAAGCGCTCAGTCATCCGGCAATCAGGGCTTGAAGATAAGTCCAGATATGGCCTTCCGGATCCCAAGTCTCTTATTTGTGTGGAGGTCCAACCTGACAGCTGCCGCTGTGATTTATCTAAGTAAGTCACAGAGTGTTAGTGTGAAATGAATTTTCATTTAGATACATATTTAGTCGAGGAAGCGCCAGAACCACAGATGAACTAACTGTTTGTCACGTTCGAGTACCCGTCGCCACCAGATACACCAGATACGCCACGTGTTTGTTGTGAGGAGACTCCGGGACTGCCAGCCCCAAATCCCACCAAAGGTTGTTGCGGATTTATTGTTGCTCCTTTGCCCCTGAAATGTCCACCGGCGGAGCTCGATGACACGGGGCCAGAAGATCCGTTCAAGTCACGGGATATGCTCGTGATTTTGCCCGGACCTGAGCTTGTCGAATTCTGCGGTGGCTCCGATTTTGGGACGAATATTCCAGAATCGGGCAAATTGCCATTACCGACGGCCGAACTCTTGGTAGTTAAGCAGGAAACTTGTTCCGTTTTGCTATCATTTGATCTCATGGCGCTAGTTCCAGAAGGTAGTTCCGAGGGAGTTCCTGTATCTGTAGCCGCTGGAACCTGACCTCGTGGGCCCAAGACTGCTGGTCCCGAGGTTACTGAAACATTGGCAGCTCCGCGGGAGGTCATTGAAAGGGTCGAATCAGTCGTTAGGGGCCTGGATGAGGGCAGGGCTGTTTTATTGTTGTCAGCTTGGCCTAGTACCGGACATGTACTCTATACCTGTGACAGTTCTAGGCTTATATCTCCGACATGCCTTCAATCCGTCTTTAAGAATTTCGACTTCCGCATTCAAAAGGGTTCTTCGTGACGTCGTCTCAATACGCTCTGCTGCAAGTCCCTGGAGTTCGTTATCGTCCATATCGTCCACCTTTGTTGGAGTGAGAATGTCAGGAATGCAGTACACAAGGCAACTCTCAATAGCCAAATTAATCACGTTGTCTGTGAACGTGCGTCTAGACATCTATGTCAGTCAGCAGATTGTATCAGCCATCTGTGTCTTGGACACCTACTTCATAGTACGTCAGCATCATATCGATAATTTTATCTGTACCAAATTCCCCCACCCGTGAGTTCTGTTCTAATGCCATAGCTTGGGTTATCTTTTCGGGTGTGAACTTGTTACTGGATGTCTCGGTAAAGAGCTCTGGATACTTTTCCTCCATCGTCCTACAGATCTGGTCGGCGACACGGTCTGTCGACCTTTGAGATAATGCTCGATAAAACTCGATATCCACAGGAAGCGAATAGCCTTGGAGATATGGCCACAACAGTTCGTCGATCTTTTTGCGCAGCACTTCCTCCTTCTCTTCAAAAAAAGGGTCCACGAGAGTGGCTAAGATCGCCTCTGTGGTGGGATTGTTCTGTGGAGATCCTACTACATGCTTGAACAGCTGATCGACGAAGGCCTTTGCAACTGAAATTATATTGCCCACATGAAGCTCAGCGATTCCTTTCCAGGGAGCCGCTTGGTTCTTGAATAGCTGCATAGCAAGATCCGCGTTTGGGGATCCTGGAAACTCGCGACCTTGGTTTGCGGCAGCTTTATTCTCGAGCCTAATGCTGAGCTGTTCGATCGTGATCTTTTCAGGTTCTGGAAACTCGTAGGGGTAACGATCAAGGAACCTCACAAGGTATTCAGGAAGCTCATCCTCATCAGTCTTATCCTCGTCTGAAACAACGATACTTTGGGCGGACCCTCTCGTTCTTAAGACATAATCAAAAGCTCGATTAAAGTTTCGGAGCAGAGCGCGAAATTTGAGATCCTCATCCTCGAGATTGCCGAAGAATGGATCGTTGTATCGCCCGTTGCACCCATCTCTGGCCAGACGTTGGAAGTCACTAGCAATAGAAAGCAGATAAGATTTCCATTCCTTAGAATTGGATCTTGCAG